>JAWZYV010015159.1:0-681015 GCA_038373885.1 Cheiracanthium punctorium | reverse complement strand
GCGTTTAGGGGGCCATCTGCCCAATTTTATGGTACATTTTATTCCATGAACTCATGGAATACGCATAGTCCGGTGCAACCATTCTTTCTGTATGAAAGGAGTGATAATTTTTGTTTAAAGAATGCTCTCATATATGCACCCACAGAAGGGGCTAACCCCTTTCATCCCAAAAGTGCAGAAATAGAACTGGAAATATCTTAAAAATAGATAATTCTCACTGAATTAAACAATTTTAATTTAAAATATGGTAATTTTTAATTTACTTCGAAAAATCGTCCAGCAAAAGAACTTTTTGATATGAAATAAGAACTCACAAATAATAAAGATATTATGCTTGTAGAGACGCAAAGTAGTTGATATCATACTGAGATCCCCTGCCCTGTGAATTTAATATATATGGCCCAATCCCTGGATCTCAGTATTCGAGAACCCGCTCCCAGAAAAAAAACACGAGTCACAAGCTTTCCTTTACACTTTTTATGATAAGAGTGAACAGGTTAAACCAGCGTTCAGAATTTAAAAAAGGGGGGGTTGAGAAAAAAAAGAATGGCATATGTCTTTGGAAGATTTCTATGTGTACTCAGTAATTCGGATAATTCAGCATTGTATAAAACCATAAATGTGTATAAAAACAATCTGTAAATCAGAGAAAATAAGCTCTAAATACAACTTTCTACAACTTCGCTAAAAAAAATTCTTTTGGTTAGGTTTTGTTATGGGTTTATGTATGGGCGGCATATACCCATAACAACACTGTCCCGGATGTGTTCTTATGGGGCACATATAACACCCTATTACCGATTCTATTAGTAGTAACGAAAGTAACGAGTAACGAATACTTAGTAACGAATAGCGAACATCTAAGTAACAAATACATACGGATACTCATTTTGTCGTTACTTTTACAGCACTATGTAATACAAGGAGTAGTTACTGCAGGAAGTGTGTTTAAATGTATAAAAACAGTATAAATTGCATTGTTGTCCAAAGAAGTCTGCAACAATATAAAACTACACAAAAATCAGTGACTTGTACTAGATGAGGTCAATGGTGGTCCATTCTTTAGGGCACACCTTTGAATCTCAAATACAACAGCTGCGGGTTCTAGACGGATCCGAGGCATATACCAATCCTCTGCGGCTTCCGGTGTAGACAGTAGTCTGGCTGCACAGATTTCTGTGTGGTTGATGGAAGAGGGTGGGCTTGGAGACTATGTCACACGTCGGTTATGGTAGTAGTTCGGATTGGTATTTTTTAATTTTTGTAGGATTAATAATTTTATTATTCTATTAGATTATGAGATTGTTGAATTAAATTAAATGTACCTGAGACGGAAGCCGATCAAATTTCTTGGTGGGTCGTGGGGGTGTTTGAGCCTACTTCATTTCAATCCGCGGTCCGTGTCGACAGTGAACCGAAACTATTTCTAAAAGAATAAATTAAACATAAAGTACAGTAATTCCTTTCGGATTAAAACAATCAAAGAGAATTCTTTTTACAATTTCTGCGTCATTGTTCCTTTTAAATTTCCTTATGCATTTAAGAAAGTTCTTCGGATATCTTAAACTGTAATTTTTCTTTCTCATTTTCATGCTTTTTTAACTTTGGTAAACTTTCAAATTCTAAAAGGTAGATATAATTTTCAAAGTAATTTGAAAAGTGATGCAAAGTTTATTTTTCAAGGATATAAAATTTGAACGTCATCTCTGAAATCTTCAAACGTTCGTCTATTTTAAATCACGAAATTTGAAGCAAATTTATTGCTGTGCTAGTAAATAGTCTATAATTATTGCGTCCGGTGTGAGTTATTATTCTTGTAATACAAGGAGTAGTTACTGCAGGAAGTGTGTTTAAATGTAGAAAAACAGTATAAATTGCATTGTTGTCCAAAGAAGTCTGCAACAATATAAAACTACACAAAAATCAGTGACTTGTACTAGATGAGGTCAATGGTGGTCCATTCTTTAGGGCACACCTTTGAATCTCAAATACAACAGCTGCGGGTTCTAGACGGATCCGAGGCATATACCAATCCTCTACGGCTTCCGGTGTAGCAATGATACACAAATGAATAGATATTTTTGGCATAAGTCTGCAAAACTTATACAGAAACAAATATTTTCAATTCAAAGTCTGTTTTTTTTTTAAATACAAAATTTTTCAAAATTAAAGAAATATTAGATTTTTTCTGATATGTGAAAGCTTGCAAAACTGATGCAAAAGAGTCAATCACTGAATATGCGTGTATTTATTGAATTAATATTTTTTTTTCCCTTTATGCTTTTTATGAAATTTTTTGTAGTACTGAAAAATGATATTAAAACTGAAAAGACATTGATTTTTATGTAATTTTTTGTGGTACTCAGGTCCTTATTATCGCACGGGCAAATCGGGACTTTGCCCAGGGGCCCCCAATTTCAAATCTTGTTCAGGAACATCCTTCTTTATATCAAAATTTTATGAAAAATAAAACAAATTTCATAGATGCCCCCCCCCCCTCAAATTGATCAATTCCTGGGGCCCTTGTTGGTTATAATCAGGCTCTGGTGGTGCTGAAAAACGGCGTTAAATGTTTTTCTCTTTCCATATTTGTTTTGGTTTTTTGGTTTAACTAAACAACTTTAAGACTAAAGACGACAAAAAAAAAAAATTAAAAAAAAAAATAATAAATAAAATATAATGTGGAAGAGCGGGTATATAAGAGGAATTCATAGCCTGAAAGAAGGCAGGGAATATTTTTTAATATTTAGCGAATTGCTACCAAAAATATTTGTCAAAAACTGATCTCTTATATCGTTCGCATGCAGTTTTAAAGAAAATTTATTTAAATTATTAATTAATTTATTAAATTTTCAAACTGATGTTACATCGTTGTAACTAAGTAATATAGAAACAAAATTATTATATATGCATATTAATTATCATATTTATTTATTCAAATGTTAGTGAATATTTAATGAAATTTCAGCATAAATGAATAAATCCCAATTAGAGAAGCATTAAATCGCGCGCGATGTTGTTTTCCGCTACCGTCAATAGATGGCGCAATCAATGGTAGCCGCAGTTTCGTCGGCAATTCTCATACTGTGTAGTTGGTCCAAGTTGGATAACAAGTCGATGTTTCTCCTCCCGAGCTTCATGGTTTAAAACAAGTGAAAGGAGAGTCGTACGACGAAACTTTTAGTCCTGTAGTCAACTTTGGTGTAATAAGGCTATTCTTTTCCCTGCTTTGGATACATTTACAGTATGATGTCAAATGTGCTTATTTATATGCACCGTTAACGGAGCACATATACATGAAGCAACCCCCGGGTTTTTCATGGAACAAACGAGGGACATTTGAAGAAAAACGAGGAACATTTACTATGCAAATTAGATAAAACTCTTTATGGTTTGTGTCAGAGTGGCCGTGTATGATTTTTTGAGTTAAATAAGGTTTTACCTGAGATTGGTTTTAAAAAGCTAGAATGGTGTAACTTAGTTTATATTTTTAATCAAGAACTTTTACTTTTATTATACGTTGATGATATGGTCGTTTTTTGGCAAAAATTTTAAAGTTATTGACAAGGCTATTAAACTTTTAACTAAGTATTTCGACTTAAAAACCTTGGGCAAAACTAGTAAACTATTAGGAGTAGAATTTGAGGAAAATGACGTGTTATGTATTCACCAGATGAATTACATTGAGGAAGTTTGTGACAAGTTCAAAAAATACAACTTTCCTATTTCATCACTCCCTATTTCTGAAGGAGTAGTTTACTCTAAAGTTCGATGTCCTCAATCAGAAACAGAAATGGAGGAAATGTTGAAATATCCTTACAGAAGTTTGTTAGGTAGTCTGTCATTTCTAGCCAACCGTACCCGACCTGACATTAGTTACGCTGTAAACATTTTTAGTCAATTTCAGAGTAATCCAGGATTAGCACATTGGGGTGGTTTACTAATGTTGCTAGGGTATGTTTCTTCTACGAAACATTTAAAGCTTTGCCTAGCTTGTAATAAAGTAGAATTAATTACATACACAGATGCCGATTTTGCGGCTAACAGGGATGACCGTACATCTATGGGTGGTCAATTAGTTCTGTTAGACAAAGCTCCTATTGCTTGGCGCACATTCAAGGAAAAATGCGTTAGTTTAAGTACTATGGAATCGGAGTTCGTAGCTCTGACAGAAGCAAAGAACTATTATGGTTTGACCGAATTTTAGATGAATGCATTAGTAACAAAATCATACCAAATGTTAAGTATAGGTCATTACTGTATGTAGATAATATGGCTACTATTGATTTCGTAAAACCACCAATTGAAAACTATAGAACCAAGCATATAGATGTAAAAATGTTTTTTGTGCGTGATCTAATTTACAAAAATATTTTTGATATAAAGCATGTTAAAAGTAAGGAAAATTTTGCGGACATCTTCACCAAGCCCCAAACGAAATTTGGATTGAATAAATTCAGAGAAAGTATTTTTTGTAAGCTTTGAATTTGAAAGCTTTTTGTGCTTATAAAGTATGTTGTGTTTTTTTTAACCTTTTTGCACTACTTTTTAAATACCTGTAAAGTTTTATTGAATAGTTATTAGAAATATATATTTGGTGCTGGACACTGTAAATTTTTGTATCAGATAGTTTTTCTGCTTGGTAAGCAATTTAAATTCCCGTCGGAATGTGAGTGTTGCCCTGTGTTAAGTTCATTCTCCGGGGTCCGGAGAAGCGTCTCGCCCGGTGCCCTTGTAAACTGCCAGAGGGCCTGCAGGGGATAGTGGCTTTCATAGACGTAGCCTCACAGGAAGGCCTTTTGTCGCGGGCATGTTATGTTTAATTTAGTAAGTCCTTTTTGTATAAATGGAAATGCCACAAACTAGTTCCCGCTTACCTTGCAGATGTTTAAATCATGTAATAGCGTGCAATCTTTCATTCTGAATCACTCATTTATGAAGTACCCTTTTTTACGCAACTTTTTAAATACCTGTTTTATCTCTTTAACAATTTTCTAAATGCAGCAAAATGTTTATATAATCTTTCTTTTAAGCTGTAATAGAACTCAAATGTTTATACCTGGAAAAATTATTTTTTGAATCGTGCTTATACTTACGTTATGTTTGTTTTCTATTTGCATTTTAAATAGTACTTTTCAGTATGTTAATGAAGTTAGTGTGAATGTGAAGTATGAAATCAAGGGCCCTTGTATGCTGTATGTTAAATGTTGACTACTGAAACATATTTTCCTCCCTTAATTATGTTGCAACAAACGATCTTTTAAATATTCTTCTAATGTTCTGCATGGGTACTGTATAATAGTAATTTTTTACTTTATTTGAAGCTGATGTATTAGAATCGCTGCAGTGACTTTTGAATGAGTATAATTAGTGAAAATTGTGTAGGTATACCAACCGGTATACTGAGGTATAATTGTAATTGTTTTTCAGAAACTTTCAAAAGGACTTTAATAATGTAAGGTAAAACTGTAGGTAAACCTTAGGGTTACCGAGGTAATTGTATTAGAACTATTCAAGAAAAAAATTTTTTTATTTCAGGTATTATTCTGTTTTAGCAGATTCTTTGTAGTGCTTATATTGTGTATTATCTCGTTAGCTAAATTGTTTAATTATGTGATGAAGTTGTCTTCACGATTTGTCTATGTGACAATTTTGTTATTTCTAAAATGTTAACGTAATGTGAAAAAAAAGTAGTTATTTTGGAGCTGAAATTCAACAATTTATTTAATTGTGAGTTCTTTGGCTGTTAGCCGTTTTCGTCAGTGACAAGAGGGGGGGGCTTGTTAGCCCTTACAACACTTTATGTTCTTGTCACTGTTAAACATGTCAAATATATTACTCACCTTTTAAAAGCTCCTTTAATTTCTTCCTATACTTTATGAATAAGTATTTGGACGTACTTGGAGCCAAGTACGGCTCCCGTACGCTTTAGCAAGTCAAAATTATCTTTTTTCATCACTGACGATAAGGTGACCAGATTTTTGTAGTCAGAATCGGGGACATGTCCCCGATTCTGACCGTCCTGAAAATGGGGACGTTTGGTCACCTTACTAACGATGATGTTGACCATTTGCCGACCGTTCGCGGAATGTTGTGTTTACACTTTTTCCCGCCAGGCGGCTGAACTTCCGCGAACGTGTTGCTCCGAGATGACGTTTTCCCGGTCATGCTCATTATCCGTATTTTTACGGTAACTGTGTAGTACGGCAGGTATAAATACTTGTGCAAATGTGTAGCGTCGAGCTTACTTAAAACTTGTTAAGAACTCGTTCAAGAACTTACTTAAGCTTATTAGATGCTTGTGTAAACTTGTGTTAGCTTACTTTGATTTGTTCTTGCTTGTGACATTATGTGAATGATAGTTCCTACGCTGTTGCTGTGGTAAATATTTTATCTGTGATATTTTTTATGCATCAATAAACAAAGTCATTTTTAATCCTTCATGTGTCATCAATTCTAGTCATTTTTACACACTGACAAGTTTCTTAGATTCCACTGTGCTTTTAACTCCCTGCATTAATTTTAAATAGTGTTAGACTATGTCGCTTAGTGAGTGAAGAACCTGACAGTTTATTTTAAGTCTCACTTAGCGAACACTCAGCCCGAGTGCAAACCAGGCTCGGACTAGTGAGAAATTTCTCTCGTGACGTTGACCAACATAACAGTTGAAGATCAGCCGCCTCCCTGACCAACATAGAACAGCTCTTTATAACGTCGACAACACAATATATATTTGATCTCTTTTAAACGCTATTTTTTGCTGTAATTTTTCCTCGACTTATTTTCGACATCGGGAATACGTAATTTATACGTGTGTGCGCTTGCTGGGTATTTATAGTCTTGGAGGGAAAAAAAAATTACCATATTACCCCACATATAATGCGATCCCGAAATTTTATAAGATAATTAGAAGAGTCCTTTATTTAGACCTCGAATTTAATGAGAGTCAGGTTTTTAACGGGAAAGTAAAGTAAAGGAAAGGAAAACAGCTTTCTCAATGCAAGCACACATAAAAAGAATTTTCTCAAAAGAGTTTAATAAACTATAAAAATGTACAAACAATATATACAAAGAATGTTTATAGTATTAAAATTCATTTTCAATGTTCTCCTTGCAGGCTGGAACTAAGTTCAACGTCAAAGTGTCATTCTCTTTATAAATGGATCTTTTATGTTTGGAAAATGAGCCGTCACTTGATGCTAGTTCTTCTATGGATGTCAACTACAAATAGAAATACAAAACTAACAGAGCAGGAATAATTTATATTAAATAACAAACAGCAGATATTTTAATTTTTAAGTTTATTCTAAAATTTTCATTTTTCAAGAAATATAGTTTAATAATTACAAAATATTTATGCACCTTAAACCAACCTTTTATTAATCACATGCTAAATAAAATAATACAGAAATATACTTACCAAACACATGAATTACTAATACAATTCTTCAAAAGTAACAATGAATAGAGTATATATATTTATATACTAGCCGGCAAGCCATCCAGCATCACTGTCCCATGCAAATTCTCTTAAATAAATTGCTGACCAGTAAGGTAAACTTCGTGCCTCTAACTGTGTCAGTCTAACGACTACGTCTATGATTTTATTTTTTAAAATTGTTGAATCCAATATCTTAAGAAAACAGAAAGAAATTCTAGAGTTCAGAGTTGAGTTGTTGATACATGACTCCAATTTAAAAAAAAAAAAAAAAATCATAGACCTAGTCGTTAGACTGACACAGTTAACAGAGGCACCAAGTCTACCTTACAGGCCAGCAATTTTTCTAACAAGGAGGAGCCATGGCCTCGGGGAAACAGATTTCAATTATCTTTGGCACAGTGGTAGTAGACCATGTGAATATACTACGTGTAAAATACTAAGACGCATACTCAAATACAGTCGAGAAAAATTAATAGTAATTTTCGAACCACTTCACCAAAACTTTAAATATAAGTTACGTGCTAAACTGATTGAGCGACGAGGTGTAATGGTTAGAAAGGTGGTAATCTATTCTGGGGTCCCAGGTTTGAATCTCGTGCTGCACTAGCGATTTTTTTCCGCTCACTCTGTTTTTAAATACAACAATACTGGTAATTAATCTATTTTTGAGTCAAGTGAACAATTTACTTATTATTTTTTATTCATTTATTTATTTATTTTTAGTACCTACTTATTGATTTTTTTTTTATTATTATTTAAATTTTATTTCTACTTGCAAAATCTTTACTTTGGAATCAGAATTTTACACATTCAAAATAATTCACTTTGAACACTCGCAAAACTCGATGTTTATTTAAGTTACATTTCTTTAGTCAAAATCGTAAGACAGACTTTTTTTTCTAATTTTCACACGTTCGTGATGCCACGTCAACAGAATTATTTCTTTTAATTGTCTGTCATCTGTTGATGAGTGGTCAAATTTAAAATATCACATGTGAAAATTTCAAATAGAGGTATTTAAGCAGTGAAACTTATTTCGAAGAATTATATTACAGTTACAAATGCGCCACCAATCCAAGCAAGTTATTATTATTATGATGAAAAAGTTATTGATATTTCTATTTACAGTGATGTTTTGAAGCAGTGACTAAAAAATGGAGTAACGTATTAGGAAAGTTTACATATAAAAGAAAAAATTTAATTGCAATGCCAACTTCTGATGTACTACCTGAAGAAGCTATGATTATACACACAGAATTGTACAATAATAGATTGGATGTGTTGAATGAAAAGAAGTTTGTAACTGATGAAAAATTGATCCATGCTCAAGAAGAGTGCATAGAAGAATATTTTGAATCAGTTAAAGATAATTCGTCTGATGACTATGTACCAGATGGGGAGAAAAAAGAAATTCAATTAGTCATAACTATATGATTGATTATAATTATTCTATTCAAATAATCATAACTATAATCAATTGTAAAAATAGACTTCGAATAGTAGAAATAAAATAAAAAAAAAATATGTAAATAAGTAATAAAAAAATTTAATCAGTAGTCAAAATAAATAAATAAAACAGTAAATAATATTTACTGGATTGAAAAGAGAGTTAATTACCAGTATTAATGTATTTAAAAAAATCTGATGTGTCCAACACATGACTTCCTTGCCCGTCCATTATATCAAAAATATTTCCGACGCACTTCCTCTAAATTTATTTGTTTGAAAGAGATAAAATATCAATAATAGTAAGGTTTAGCGATTTCTAGCCAAATATTTCGATATCGCCAAGCTGAGTTCAATTTGAAAGATTTCCTTCTGACACTTTATTTGGCGATATTTCACACCAAAAGCCGACAAACTTGAGATAGTCAGCGAGATTTTGGGGATAGCCAAAGTAGTTATTGACCACAGACTTTCAATGAATTGAATGCATCTATACACCTCAATGTATTCAAAGTCATTTGGCTCACCATGTAAATAAATTCTCAGTCGATTGCTGTCAAAAAAGATATTGAAAACAGTTAGATATTACAATAGTTCTAAATACAAAGTTAAAAAATCTACGGGTTAAAGTTTTAGAGTTATACAAAATAGGAAATAATTTTTGGCGCCAAATTTGGCGATATTTCGGCGAAACTCGTCAATGTCGACGACATTTGGCGAGATTTTAAGCATGAACCAAACAATGACAGATTATCGCCAAATTTGGCGATATTTCGTCAAAACTCGCCAAGAACGATAACAAATGGCGATACTTTGGGCATGGACCAAATGACTGACTATCGCCAAATTTGGCGATATTTCGCCAAAACTCGCCAAGGTCGAGGACAGACGGCGAGATTTTGGGCATGTACCAAACAATGACTGTCTACAGTTGTATTATATTGAAGATGTCCATAGACATTAAGGTACTGAAATTCTTTTCGGTGGTCCTGTAAATAAACTCTCCAGTAGATTGGAACCAAAAATCGAGATGCACAACAAGATGTTACAACATTCTTATATATGAAATTTCATAATAGTTTTTGAGATTTGAGAGTTAAATATGCACACACATACACCAAAAGTCGCCAAGCTTGGCGACTTTTGGCATAGTTCTTGAGGGAGGCACGTGACCGTGGTCGGACCATTACCTAACTTATGTGGTAGGACGGTATTGTGCTTGAAATGGATGAATGCCCCTAAAATTGCTATTGACCGTAATGTATTGGAAATCTTTTGAGTGTTCCTGTAGCAGAACTATAAATGATAAAGACACTTTTTTTAATGGAGAAATTCATTTTCTAACTCTTTACAGCATATATCACTTCTGAGTCGTTTGAAATAGCCCAATACCTCTAAAAAACGCTTTGATGAATTTCGGCCCATAGAGCGTAATGTATTTCGAATCTTTTGGGCGGTCCTGTAGATAAACTATTCAGTCGAATGGAACCGAAAGGGGAGGTGCACAACTAGATGTTACAACAATCCTAAATATAAAGTTTCAACATTCAACGCCTAACAGTTTTTGAGATATGCGAGTTTAATGAATTTCGGCCCATTGAGTGTAATGTATTTCGAATGTTTTGGGCAGTCCTGTAGATAAACTATCCAGTCGAATGGAACCAAAAGAGGAGGTGCACAACTAGATGTTACAACTATCCAAAATAGGAAGTTTCGACATTCTACGCCTAATAGCTTTTGAGTTAGCCGAGTTTAATGAATTTCGGCCCATAGAGCGTAATGTATTTCGAATCTTTTGGGCGGTCCTGTACATAAACTATCCATTCGATTGCGACCAAAAGGGGAGGTGCACAACTAGATCACAGAACAATCCTAAATATCAAATCTCAACATTCTACGACCAATAGTTTTTGAGATATGCGAGTTACATACGTACGTACAGACGGCATGGAAAAACTGGCCACAGTAGACTCGCCATTGGTCAAAATGAGTTGCAGACGCGTTAATATGATCGTGCATGCTAGCCTACGATGAGATGCATCGAAAAAAAATTTTTAATTAAATTTAGAGGTAGTCAAAATCGGTTTTTATGTCGAAATTTGGCCCCCAAAATTTTTCGGGATCACATTACTTCCTTATACTACGTACAAGGAAGTAAAAAGAGCGAGTGGGGAAAAAAAAAACTCTTGCGCAGCATGAGATTCGAACCTGGGACCTCAGAGTAGAAGACCACCATTCTAACCATTTCACCACGGCGTTCAAACAGATTTGCACGCAACTTATATTTAAAATTTTGGTGAAGTGGTTCGAAATATTAATTTTTCTCGACTGTAATTGAGTATTGCGTCTTAGTATTTTACACGTAGTATATTCACATGGTATACTACTACTGTGCCAAAGATCATTGAAATCCGTTTCCCGGAGGCCGTGCCTCCTCCTTGTAAGAGAATTTGCATGGGTCAGCGACGCTGGACGGCTTGACTGCTAGTAATTTTAGATTTACGACAAGAACAAAATAAATGACACCAAATTAACCTAAATAAAAGCTATGGTCCAACAACGTTGAAATCAAAATCTATAAATAAGTTTTCCCCAAACACTTTTAATGTTTCAAAACACTGCGGTTTTTCAAATGAAGAGAGCAATGGTAACTTTTTAAGAAGTTTAAAAAAAAAAAAAAAAAACCTTCCCCCACCAATGAATTCAAAATTAAACAAACGCTTATGGATTTACAAGAAAACCAAAATAAATGTCCCAAAACAATCTAAATAAAAGTTACGATCCAACAACATTAAAATCAAAATCCATCCAGTTAAACAAAGTCAAAATTAAACAAATGACAAAAATGTATGTCACCAAAACAATCTAAAACACTAAATTAAACACTCCAAATTTAAACAAACGCTTATAGATTTATGACAAAAATTAAACAAATGTCCCAAAACAATCTAAAAAAAAAAAGTTATGATCCAACAACGTTGAAATCAAAATCCACCCGGTTAAACGAATTCAAAATTAAACAAAATAAACGTCACTAAAACAATCTAAAACACTCAATTAAACACTTTTAAAATACGTTTTCAGAAACGACGCACTGATAACATTTAAAAGCACTCTGGCGAGAGCAATGAAAAAAAAAATACTTCCAAAAACAAACAACAATATACATTTACGTTCTGATCGTCATCTCAAAGAGTGTTGCCAATTTCTAAAAAAGAATTCCTACAAATAAGTGTTTAAGTGTTGTGCAAACAAAATTTTACACATTCTTAATAAATTTGCCCAAAATCTATCAAAATTTTTCAGTTAAATACAACTTAAATATTAAATAAAACAGTCCTTGCATTGTTTATCATGCAAAAGGAGTATTTTCGCCAGTTTCTATGACGTCATCAAATTGATCTAAGCGAGAGATCATGTTTTGTGATTTTTCTTCCAAAGAATCAAGTCGCTTCTGTTTATGTTCCTTACTTTTTCAAGGCATGATATCGCTTTAGATATTTAGAGTTGAAAGTAGCTGCAAGTTAAAAAAAAAGGTTAATTTTTTAGAGATCTTTTGAACTGTATGAAAAGCTTTTGCTTTTAGTCGATGAGATGAAAATGCTGTTTTTATCAAAATTTCAGCATGGCCGCAGATGCACCGAGAGCGATGGTCACACGGTCGATCTTGGAATTGTGACGGACAGGGCTATTATTATTTAGATATACCGTATTTTCCAGTAATAACGCCGCAAATAGATAATTATTTCTATTTATAGAACTAGTTTAACGCCGCACCGAGAATAACGCCGCACTTTTTAAAAAGTATTATAGAATGAAGCTTATCAAGTTTAGATGTGTTATTTTAGGTAATACTATAAAGTAGTACACATAATATTAAACAATTATAATTAAAATAACTTACCATGTAATATATAAATTTATGATGTTTGTCGATACGTCATTATTAGAACAATTTATTTATCTATTTTTAGAATATACATATGCATATATATATATATATATACATATATTAGCAGCATGGCCCGGCGTTGCCCGTGCAATGAATGAGAAATGCCATTTACTTTAAATATAGATTGTTAAGGGAAGGAATGTGAATCCTCCCGCTGGAAAGATAAAAAAAGGACACGGGATTTCCCGCTGCAACCAAACAGAAAAAGAAAATGAACACGGCACCTAATAGAATACAGAGGTTGCCAGGAATTGGACTTGGCTAGGCTGGAATGTGAATCCTCCCGCTGCAATGATTAAAAAAAAGGACATGGGTCTTCCCGCTGCAAAATAGAAAAAAAAAGAACAAAGCACCCGATGGCGTAGAGGCTACCGGGAACTGGACGTGGCTAGATTTCTCCTCTTCTACCTGTCTGTGTTCTAACAGTCATTTATTGCTAATACCTACGCAACTCATAAAAAAAATCGTCAGTATGAAATTGTAAAAGGAAAGAATGTGAATCCTCCCGCTGCAGTGATAAAAAAGAGACATGGGACTTCCCACTGCAACAAAAAAGAAATGAACATGGCATCTGTTGGCGTACAGAGGTTACCGGTAATTGGACGTGGGTAGGCTGGAATGAGAATCCTCCCGCTGCAGTGATAAAAAAAGGCATGGGATTTCCCGCTGCAAAGAGAAAAGAAAATGAACACAGGGCTTGCCAACGGTCCGAGTTACCGAGAATTTGACGTGGCTAGGCTTCTTCCATTCTACCTATCTGAGTTCTAATATGTAGTCTTTTATCAATAATGCATACGCACCAACGTAAAAAAAAAGAAACAGTTTCCAGTCATCAATATAATAACCAGTCTGCCTGAATTTCGCGTAGTGGCGACGCGAAGGGGAGGTTTGGTCGATTAGATTAGCGCGGTCGCCGTCCCATCTCTCTCTCTCAATCTCCACTAAGGCGACCATATTTCTATAAGAGTATTTTGGGGACAAATCAAGTGGCTAATTTTGTGATAATTTTTCATGAAACTTTGTACACCCTCTAAAAAAAGTATTCCAGTGCAAGAAAAATTTCGTACGTAAATTTCATATTTAAAACATGATTCTTCATGAAAAGTGATTAATCATTAACGAAACTGAAATAGGAAATTTGGCTCATAGTCGAATACTTTATTGAATGTCTGTACACGCTATACACACACACATTGATAAAAAGAAATTGCAGAAGGCTGGAATTTCAAGACTCCTGGGGGGAATATGAACCTCTTTAGCTTTATTTTTAAAAAAATAAATGATTTATCTCTGGGGGGGGGGGAAATCTAAAAATTCGTTAGTTTTATTTTTAAAAAATTAAATGATTTATCTCGAGGGGGGGGGGGGAATGTAAAAATTCGTATTTCCCAATTCAGCACTCTCCTCTCTCTTCACTCCACTCCCCTTCCCCATCCCCTGTCTCTCCTTTGCTCGCCTGACGTCAGAAGAACGACCTTGAAAATGAACAACCCAGTGGGGAAAATTAGGTACCTTCGCTCCGTTACTTGCATTCTGGAGAACATTTTAATATGTGACTTTTCAGAAAAAAAATCATATAAAAAAATCTAACAAACATTTCCGCACGGTTCAAAGATTAATAGAGGGAGAAATACATGTTCAATCAGCGGTAAAAAGATGGAAAATTTTTGCCCATTACGTTTTTCGATGCGACAGTTTAAAAATAGCATATTTTTAAGCAGTACATTTTCTTCGAAACAGTATCTCCTTAAAAAAATTCCCAAAAATCGGCAAATGTAACTATGTAACAAATTGTATTTGAAAAAGAAAACTCTCTAGTTTCCGATGATATAAAAAAAATAGTATTCGGACAGAAATTTAGCTCGCGATAACGTAAAATGCGAGAAAAAGGGCCAAAAACCTTACAAAACATAAAATAACTCAAAAACTATTAATCCGATTAATTTCATTTTTACGGCATTAGCTTTCTCTTGTCCTATTTAGTCAGCGTGCCAAATTTGGTCCAGATCCGTCGAAATGTCTGGACGTGTATAGCGAGCGAACAAACAAACAAACAAACAAACTCTTCTCTTATATATATATATATGTATATATATATATATATATATATATATATATATATATATATATATACTACAGACTGTTTTCTACGTCAGAAAATCCGTGAAAATCCTCGTCCTCAGTGTCACTCTGGAACATTTTTAAGTGTTCAGATGGCAAAAGTTCATCAACATCTGAACCTTTTTCATCATCGGAAGACACACTAGAAATTGCAGGAATCCCATTAGTGCTATTTTGTGAAAAATCGATAATTTCGGCTTTTTGAAAGGCTCTCTCTACCATACCATTCGGAATTTTATTCCAGGGGTCCAAAATCCACTAGCAAACTTCGGTATAAGTTGCTTTACGGATCCAGCCTCCTTTCGTAAACGTATGATTTTCTGCCGACATCCATGATTCCCAGTGATGACGCATGCAAGCTTTAAATGCCCGATGTAATATTTTAATCAACCCACCAGGCACTATTGCCAGTCTTGTTTTCTCTGATCTTAGAAAAATTTTCGTCTCGTTTGAAAGGTGCGTTTTCATCGAGTCCATGATCAGTAGACAATTTTTTTGAAAAATGAAATTCGGTCTTTTTCTCCAACACTTTTCTGCCCATTCCTGCATAACGTCCTGGTTCATCCAGCCTTTTTGATTTGCGAGCACTACTATTCCCTTAGGGAAATTTTCTTTAGGAATTGTTTTCCTCTTAAAAATAACAATCGGCGGCAATTTATGACCTGAGGATAAACATGAAAGCACCACGGTAAAACCGTTTTTCTCATTCCCTGTTGTAATGATAGGGACAGACTTCACACCAACAAAATCTGCTGAGCGAGATGCAGGCATGTCGAACGATATGGGGTCCTCATCCATATTCCCTATCTCCGATGGCTTTAGTGCATAGTTTTTAATCTCTTCTTTCACAAACTTTAAAAACGAAGTTTTCTTCTCTTTCCAGTCTTCAGGCAATTTCTGGCCAACACTTGTCCGTACTCTCATGGTCATATTATTTCTTTTAAAAAATCGGTTGTACCATGATGGTCCACCTCTAAAATCGGCCAGACCATTCTCTGCCGCCATCTGCTTCGCTTTTATTCTTATTAAAACAGTTGATAAAGATCGACCATTTTCCCTTTGATTCTCAATCCAGTCACAAAGCTCTTTTTCCAAATCTGGTCACTGTGCTTTCGGTCCGCGACGTTGAGCTCGTTTCTCTCTCGGCATTTTCAACAGTATTTCTTCATGCTTTCGCCACTCTCTTACACATTTTTCATCCACATTCAGCTCTCGTGCTACTTGTCTATTGCCGTTCACTTTTGCTAATGAGATAGCGTTTAATTTAAACTTTGCTGTATAACTTCGCCGCTTAGAATTGTTCGAAAACATAACGGAAAATAATCGGAGCAAGAACACTAATAAAATGAATAAAATCGAACAAAGAACGTGAAGTAAAATTAAGTTGAGCTGTTGCCAAACGCGAATATGCATATTTTGTAATGCTGAAAAAGATTTGGAACATATTACAAGCCGCACCCAGTTATTGGCCGCATTTTTGTTTCCGAAAAAGAAAAATATTGTTTAACGCAGCGGCGTTATTACCGGAAAATACGGTATGTATAATTTGCTTCTCTAATACTATTTTTTCATATAGCAGATGAAATCAATTTATTGACATTTACAGCCACACATTATAGATTTGCATTATCAACTTTTATTAGCATCAACAGCAAATTAAATCATGTTACTTGAAATGCTATCCCAGTTTCTTGATTAAAAACAGTGCAACTTTTTTCATGGTAAACATTTTTAAAGCTTAAATATAACCATAACAATACCCTACAAGAAAATTTTCATTGAGATTTTCTCTTAAAAAAGCTATTTTCCATGTTACGTAAGTGAGGAATTCTAAAAATTTGAAATGAGAATGTTGATAAATTTAACATTCTTCATGAAAAGAAATAAATTAAGTAAATAGCTAATACAATGGAACCCTGTTTATGTTTTTTATGGGACCAGAGTTAAAAATCGTATGAAGTAGGAAAACGTAAACTCAGAGTCAGATAAAGAAAAACACTTTAAGAAAACAAATTCAAAATTTAACTTGCCAATACCATATTACTTTTAAAAAATCTGACACTTTTATTGTTTTTAAGCTATTATTTTACAGATACTTTTTTTCAATATATGCAAGATTTTGCAAATCTTTATTTGATTTTCACATACAGTTAAAATTTTCTTTAAAGCTTTTAAACTAACAAAGGCCTCATCCAATGAATTCACAATGCTTTCTGGATCTTTGAATGAAAAGAACTTATTTGTCCTCACTAATGAATCCTCCAATGAGGCTAAAGAAATTTGCCTTATTGGAGGAGGGACAGTCCATTCCACTGCAGACTGAAATGAATGACCAAAGGAAAAAAAATCACCCCCTCCCACTTCTCGATATCACACGATGCAGGTGTGGTCAAGTGCAAATGGAAAAACAGTAGTTCAATGTTATCAGGTTGTAACGAAAGTTCTCCGCCACATCAGCTTGAGTCAGCTCATGCGGCACTCTGCGATTGAACTTGTACATCAAGTTTATGTGATGCATGGCATGACTAATGGGCACGGCATTAATGTCTTAACTCTTTAGCTAGCTCTCAAGTGGTTAAATACTGATCTTCTTCTAGCAGGTGGCCTTCATCAACATCAGCAAGCTGGCCAGAACGCTCAGCTCCTTGAATGTCATAGGCCCTGTGTTTTAACTTTTCAGTACCAAACCTTCACAGTGCCATATGATACAACAGTAGAATCTAAATTACACACATAATTCTTTGACATTATGTAGCTGATTTTTTGCAACAGAACTGGAAGTAAATGATGTTCCAATCCAGTAACGAGATAGTTCCATTTCAGACACCTTATACTTAATCATAACAATCTTTTTTAACAACACAGTGTTCTCTTTCACTTCGGTCTCTCAGTCTCTTTCTTTCAAAAGACAAAAATTGTTTGACAAAATATGAGCAAACACACCAACATGAACTGTTTGCAGACGATATTTGTGGTGGCGGGAAACTTTCGTTACAACCTAATACTTTCTCATGGGAGTATTAATGGGGATCAAAAGTACTGGTTTTGGAAACAAACAGCCAGTTGACTATGTGGAAAAAACTTTTGTTCTTTTGAAATTTTTCCCATGGGTCAAAGAAACTAAAATTTCCTGAAGTACTTCATCTGAAATGATGTACCAAGTGGGACATAGAATTTAAGTGCTTTTGACATTACTGGAATAGGAATTTTTGGGGGACTGAAAAAATATAACATACCAAGTGGTATAATGTACGAGATTATATATTTAAAAAAAAGAAAAAGAAACAACAGTGAAAAATAAATAAAAGCTATATTAGAACTATTTAAATACATCAAAATCTATTTTGAACTTCAATATTTAGCTGTGTGGCAGTAAATGGCTCTATGGAGATTTTCAAAAATTTTTCATATTTTTGCAAGTTAGAAAAAAAAAAAAAAAAATCTGAAATGCAGTGCATGCTGAAAAATTAAAAAGGGTGGAGTAAAAACACACAAGTAAAATATTTTAATCTTCTTGTTATTTAAGCAAAACATTTGAGGAATACTATTCCTCATATCTTTAACCCATTAAGTGCCAAAGCTCCCGTTACGGGAACATCTATTAATATATATTTTTTCTTAAAATATTTTAACGCAATTTACGAAATACACATTTTATATAAACATTTACACTATAGGGTGTGTTATATAGTGTAAATGTTTATATAAAATGTGTATTTTGTAAATTGCATTAAAATATTTTAACGCAACTATAGGGTGTGTTTTAACTAACTATAGGGTGTGTTATATAGTGTAAATGTTTATATAAAATGTGTATTTTGTAAATTGCATTAAAATATTTTAACGCAACTATAGGGTGTGTTTTAACTAACTATAGGGTGTGTTATATAGTGTAAATGTTTATATAAAATGTGTATTTTGTAAATTGCATTAAAATATTTTAAGAAAAAAAATATATAATAGATGTTCCCGTAACGGGAGCTTTGGCGCTTAATGGGTTAAATAATTTGAATTCTCTGGAAAATATTTCATATTTTTAAGAAAAATTTGAAAAGTTAGAATAGAATAATACTTACTCTTGCTGATGGTTTTTGACATTTTCTCAGAAAATCTAAAGCTTGAAGTTGATGGGAGTTCAAACGAATCTGAAAGAATTCAAATACATATAAATTAAATAAAGCTAAATGCTGAATTCTTAAAATGAAAAATCATAAAATTTTTACCCTATTAAAACTACATGAAATTACTGAGTAGTGGAAACAACTTAATATAAATTTCTTATTACAAAGATCTATGAGTTCTGTTTAGCCTTGTCATCAATATGGTATTTTAATAAATTTATTTATAATAATAAAACAATTGTAATTTTAATATTTTAAAAGAATTTATATGCATATCTTTTAATCATATCTTTTTTTAAAATTAAAGCAAAAGTATACGCAATATGTTTTCTTTGATGAAATTCAATTTTACCTGTTTTAAAAGTCTTCAAAAATCTATGCACCTATATATTTTCATTTTATTCAAAAGGTAGGCTTAATTACTTAAATAAGCACTAAATAAATAAATTGTATTCAAAGTTTTTTTTTTTGTAAAAGCCCCTCTCACAGTCAAATTATGGGTAAAAAATTAATTATGTATCGAAATTATTAAATGAAATGTATGAGATAAGTACTATTTTTGCAGTCACAATCTTAGTTGATTAATTGGTACTTTTCAACTGAAAAGATATATTTCTTTCAGTTCATTACTTGATTGACTTACCTTGAAAGTAAGTTCAATGTAAGCCAATCAGAAAGAATTTTAAACTACAGTAAAAAGTGAACATTGCAAGATTTCAGAAAATTTAGAAAATTATAATAAACTAGAAGATAAAGTCCGTTGTGGAGGCAATCACAATGGGTGCTGGAAAAAACACTTGACAAAAAAATATTTGATCTTTGTCTACTTTAAATAAATAACTTTTTATTAAATAGGAAGAACATAAAAGCCCAGCCTATTTTGCAGACATAATTTATTCATGAATTTTATATTTCCATAATATAATACAGCATATAAGTACTTTTCTATGTGATGTCCACCAAGTTCAAAACAAATTTCCCAACAGTTGAGTGTAGCTCAAAACACTTTTATCAACATTGGCATGTTGATCATTTTGCATGCTTGGCTTATGCATTGTTTTAGGACTGTCACATTTGCAACCATAGTCTTGTAGACCTGTTATTTGATGAACCCCCATGCAAAAAAGTTCAATGAAGTAAGGTTGGAAGACCAAGATGGCCAAAGATGTGTGAATCCTCTTCCGATCCGTCTGTCTGGATATATGTCATTGAGGTAATCACGAACAGTCAATGTGAAGTGCGGTGGTGTGATGTCTTGTTGGAAGATCACAGAATCAAGAATCTCATCATAGTGTAGTTGTGGCTCAAGGAACAGTTGTAACATATCGAGATGTCTGGTGGGATGGTGTTTTCTGCAAACATGAATGGCCCATAGACTTTTCTTTGGTGAAACCAAGCCATACCTTGACCTTGGGTGTATTCCATGGGATAGTAGCATTCGGGTGTTTAGAGGCCCAGATTTGACAATTATGATGGCTCCTAGTTCCAAAGGTATGGAATGTCACTTCATCACTGAAAAGGATGCTATCAATTAATCCATCCTGTTCAGCAGCCTGGCAGAGATCGCAGCACACAGCTTTCCGTCCAACATAATCCTTAGGTTCCAGTTTGTGGAGAACCTGGACATGGTATGCTTTCTTTTTTAAAGTGTAGTGCAGAACTTTCCAGACTGACGACTGAGGTATCACAAGTTCATGACTGAGGTAGCAAGTTGATGCATTGAGACTACGCTCAGTGGCTTCATGGATATTCGCTACTGTTTCAGCTAACATTGATGGTTGACCTGTACATTTCTTATCCAGTACAGATCCGGTGTGTAAAAATTTGTTCACCAGTTTTCGGATATTTCCTTGTGTTGGAACCTCTCTTCCAAATTTTCTATGGAATGTCTCCCTGATACCCTCGAATGTCAGACCACGCAATCATGCTGCTACAACTGCCATTATGGAACTTTATGTTCACCCCGTATACCGAAATCAAATTTCATGCTCTTCTGGAAGGGCTCAGAAACTTTTTGCATTAGAACGATTTTATTTTGTGGTAACAGCTCTTATATCAATGCTTTATGAGGAAATCATTTTATTTGTGGAAATAAATAAATAAACTGTGTAATCTAGAAAAACTATTTTAAATGAACTGCAAATGCAATTTTTCCTTCAAAGCCTGATAATTGTGACTTCAGTTAGTATGACATCATTCTCACTTGTGGCACCTAATTTTGTCCTTAATGATTAACTTTTTTTACCCTCGGAAATAAAATGGAGCTGAAAATAATGAAAAATCACTTAAAAGTTAGCAAACGGGTAGATTTTCGAATTTTTAAAGTAGCGCAGATCATTTTCTGTAGTTTTAAACATAATTATGAAAAATTTCAAGCGGATCATACAAACGAATATGTGTAGATTTTATTATGCTTTTGGTGCTTGATTTTTAATATTTTTTGAGTAACGGTGGTAAAAGTTTTATCTTGGATTAGTTACTGGGAATTGTTACGGAATCACTGAATCAGCGAGTCAAGGATCAGCGTAACTGTATAGTAGGATATTTTTATTTGGCACATCATTATTAAAGTTCCCTTGGAAAAAAAATTAATATTTTACAAAGTAATCTTTCTTAATTTACAAAAGTAAAATCTATAGATTAATTACATTAATATTTGAAATTACTTTTACCTATCAAATTTTGTGAAGTTTCAGTTACGCTAACTTAATTTCTTTGATTATAAAAAATGATTTTTTATAGAATGCAAAGATGAATATATGAAAATTCTTACTTCTTGAGCAGCTGATTTATTGCGTGACCTGTAGCTGGATGATGTGACAGGATTTCTCTGGCAGAGAATTCTATGATTAGATACTGCTGTTTCTGGCATTTGATGCCTTGAACATTTTAAACACATGTACATTGGCGATGAATCTGCACTTCCCTTTTTAGCTCCAGTTGCACAGTTATTATGGCAGACATGCCCGCATCTATGAATAAAAACATTTTGATCATATTTTTAGAAGTATATAAAGGATTAATATATTTCCAATTTGAAATTACAGTGTGCATTGGTTATAACACATATGGAATATAACATTGCAGAAGTTTGGATCCAATTAAAATCTTGCTTATGGTTTATAAAACTTTGGCTATAGTCTATGCAAAATTTTTATTTTTACTGTAATATATTTACTTAAAAAAAAAAAAAAAAAAAAAACCCTTAAAATATTGTAAAGCATTTTCCCTAAAACTAGCCCCATAAAGAAAAATTACACTTTTAATTGCAAGAATAGGAGATGGAGACGTAAAGAATAGTCGAAAATCATTATCCAATCATAATTAATACTTTAAAAATGCCACTGAATGAGTGATTCTAACAGATGGAAAAGAAAAAGAAAAGAACATATACTAATCAAAGCATTCAAGAATTTTATCACAGTTTAGATACTTAAATTATATATCAGGGCTTGAAATAAGTCATGAGATTAGCCCAAAGATAAAACAAAATTTCTTGGATTTATTTCAAAAGGAAGTTTATTAAATGTACACAGTAAAAGATCCAAAATTGCACAGTTTCATTCCAGACCTTGTGTAGATTTTAGAATTTAAGGTCATAATAAGAAAACTATTTTGTTTCCCTCCACCCCCACCCAAATGATAATAATAAATACAGTAAAAAAGAAGGGAAGCAAATCATATTACTTATATTATAATAAAAATCATAACATAAAAATACACAGGAATAATACTATAAACAAAATAAACTTTTTAAACATTTCTTGAAATGTAGTTTAAGACTTTGGGATTCTCTAATTATAGGGTTTCTTTTATTAAATACACTCCTTGACAATTGCTAAGGAACAGTTACGTTTTTCAGAATAATTAAAAATAGACAATGATTGAAGAAATGAAACTAACAAGGAAACCTCTCCGAAGCTCACTCACCAAACGTAACGAATTTAATACAGTCATAAGTACACACTAAAAGAAACCTAATGTGTAAAAATTAACTGCTATCTCCTCAAATTAAAGCTAAAATTAATTAATAAAAAATGAGTATGAGCTGACAGAACAGAGCCTCTATCGCCACTTGGCGCTTTCTATTTTCTTTTATAAATGCTTTTATAAAAAGATGCTTATTTAATAAGCATTTTATGTAAGCACAGGTCAGGATTCATCTACAGCAATTATTCACTGGATATCCCACAGAACATATGGTGGGGAAAAAATCAAGCTGGTAACTGGTTCCTTTTTGGGGAGGGGGGTGGAGGAAGTAGGCCAAAAATATTTTTTAAACATAAAATCTATATATGCATAGGAGGTTAAACGTAGCTTTTTAGCGAAATAAGAGTTGAAATAAACAATGGTATTAAAAAATTAAAAGGTAATTTTTTTGGAGGGGTTGGGGTTCACCCTATAATCCCCCCCACCTCTTTCATTTGGCCCAGAAATAAATATATTATTAAGTTGTTTCATTAACACAATGTCAGAAAGCTGCCGCACTTAATTTTTTCCGAATTTCCCAGTTTTTTTGGGATGTTCAATAAGTAATGGCGATAACAATCTATTGTTTTTACTTAAAATCGGCATTGTAGTGTAGGAATGTGTCACTGCATTTTGTAATTGAATCTCACTTTCTACTTGCTTCGATCCTCTATGTTCCAGGGTTCGTATAGACGGATTTCTAAATTAAAACCTCACTGATTGGCATAAAAATTTGATCGTCTCATCAACGAATCCTTTATAAAAACATTTACATCATTTACGAATGCCTGTGCTAATGATTTCCTTTGACCGAGAGTTTTTTAGCAAAACAAATTTAACTTTCCTGCTCACAATCTTATTCTTTTTTAAAAATCTGTACAGCCATTCTTTAGATGCGCGAAATTTCCGTCCTAATTACACTGCCTTTTCTGAAGCCCAAGTTTGTAAATCACAATCCTGCACATTTTTCTGTAATTTTCCTGCATTTTGGAACTGTTGAAACATATCTTTTTTTAATTTGATTTAGTTTATATTTATTATCGCCATTCTTCTGAACTTGCTAGTCTTTTATTTGTAACAAATTTGAAATAATTTTGAACACTCTGCAAACTGCGAGATTTTTGCCATTTTTGTATCCCGCCAGTATTTTATTGCAGTCTCCTTATCTTTTCAAAAAATAAATTGCTTATTTTGTATGATGTCCCACTGGACGTGAAGTCAATGCTTTCGTCTTCTAAACTAGAAAATATAGGATCTTCAGGGGTATCGAGTAATAAGCATTGCTCATTTGCTACAAAATCTGTTGCATTTACTTTCTGATAATTTTGCAAGCTTTCAACAATTTGATTTTGCACACTTTTTCTTCGTCTGTGTATAGAGGCAATGTCATATTTTTCGAAGAAAATTCCGCGTAAAGTATAAAAAGAACATTAAGTATATTTATTGTTTGCTCCATAGTATCATCACGTGGATAAAAAAAATAGAATGCGTAAACTGAATTTGCAGCTTGCAATGTGTTAATACAAATAAAAAGAAAGGATTACTTTCTGCAGGGACTTTCAGAACAAAAATAAAAAGATTACAGGGCTTCAGTTTAACTAATAGAAAACGAGATTAAGCTACTTAAAAATCCAGTACGGTTAAATATAACACGGTATAGCAAAAATTGATTTATAAATATCTCAAGTACGTACTCGCGTGAGCGTTTCAACTTTTCGACCAATTATCCCTGTCGCCAAATACTAGCTAAAGGGTTACAATTGGCACGATTTTAACTAATTTTTAACCTTTAATTTCTCAAATTCTATAAGGAGATAGCAACTAATTTTCACACAGTACGTTCCTTTTAGTGTGTACTTGTGATTGTGTGAAATTCGTTCCATTTGGTGAGTGAGCTTTGGGGAGGTTTCCTTGTAAGTACATATTTAGTAGGGATGATGTGCATTTATTATAGTGCAAAATGGTACAGATATCTCAACATCAAAAAATTAAAAACTTAAAATAAGTAAGATGCTCCTTGGATGATTTTCTGACAGCCCAACAAATTAATCTTCAGGTCAGAATGGTGCAGACACGAGAACCTTAGTAAGATGTATGTTGACCATGGACACTAATGCACATTTTGCATCTGTTCTCCATGCTCTACACTAAACTATTGAGGAGTCCTTTGGGGAGATTGTTCCACTCTTCTCTCAAGGCAGTTTTGAGCTCTTGCACTGTTAGGAGAGGGATGGTTCTTGTGCAACAAGTCTGCCAAGAGCATCCCAGGCATGTTCAATAGGATTTAGGTAGGGAGAGTAAGCAGACCATTGCATATTAAGAATATTTTCACTTTGCACTGTGTCCGATATGTCAACGCTTCTGCGTGGCCACACATTATCATCCATAAACAGAAAATCTGGACCTACAGCACCCTTAAAAAGACCAACATGATCCAGAATAATCTCTCTGCAATACCGTTGCGAGGTAAAGCTTCCTCACTCAAAGATGTGAAGCAGTGCTCTGCCATTGTGCATGATGCCTGTCCACACCATCACACCTGGGCTGTACCCATCATGTTCACAAGCAAACTGTTGTGCATAACGTGTTCCATGCTCTTTCCACAGTAATTAGTGGCCAGAATCACTTGTCACACTGAAATGAGTTTCATTGGAGAACATTACTCTAGACCATAGGTTCCCAACGTGGGCGATAACGCCCCCTTGTGGGCATTTGAGGCTTTCAGGGGGGCGGTAAAAGACCCAGAGAAAATTAGGGGGCGTTTATATGGCATGGAGGGGCATGGGGAGATTAACCAAATATAGTCTAAGAAAGACTTAAAATTAGGGGTCCCAATACCGAATCATTTAAGCAAAACCGGTATTTTCGGTATTGGCTCCAGACCAATACCGATAATCCGGTATTTTCGATATTTCCGGGATTAAGCTAAAGTTAGCAAATTTAGTATAATAAAGTTAGTTTGCGAAGGAATAGTAAGTAGGTACCTAACCTAAATGAATTTATCTTCTAAATAAAACAAAATATTGATTGACACAAGGTTTATTATTTGATATGTTGGTAATCGATCAGTTAGTTCTTAGCAATCATTTACTAATACTAAATGCCCGTTTATTCCTTTATTAAAATAACTTAGATTAACTAGTTCAAATACTTTAATTAAATGTAGTGTTTGACTAGGAAGTAGGATTCCTACTAGGAATCAGTTCTAAAGATAAAATGTTTTTCAAACTTAAACATCTCACAACCGTCGCAACATAAACAAAACGAACCAAAAAAATGCACTTCTTATTAATTCTCATAAAACATAAAATTAATAAATTCTCATGAAACATAAAATTAATAAATTCTCATAAAACATCTAACTTCAGCAAACTAACTTCAATTCACTAATTTGCACCGTTCGCGCCACGCCATTGGCTCGTTCGCTAATCATTGCGCGGGACAGAGAGCGGGAAGTTCGGCTACTGGGCTGTCACCGGATTCATCGGTCTTGTCGTAAGGTGAACGAACTCGCGCGCGCGTAATTTGAATGAAATGGCGCGTAACTTTTTCTATTTGTATTTGTTTTTTATTTATTTTACTAAAACCGAAAATACCGAATATCCCAGGTTTTGTGAAATGAATACTGGTATTAATTAGACCTAAATTTGGCCCGGTATTCCGGTATTTTTGAAATTCGGTATCCCGGTTTGTGACCCCTACTTAAAATTCACTCTGATAATTCATTTCTATCACGTGTGCGAAAATTCACATATTTCGATATGAGATTTCGCTGTTGAGATAAAGAGATACCTCTCTAAAACTTTTATTACTCCTTTTTAAATGAAGAAGAAATTCAGTAGAGTTTCAATTCCAACGATATTCTATCTATTAGTAATTTTTTAAAATTTAATTCTTGTTTTCACCCTGCATTATGTACGCTCTTATTTCTCTGGAGTAGGAGGGGGGGGGGGTATTGAAATATTCACTAGAAAAGGGGGCACCAGTTCAAAAAAGGTTGGGAACCTATGCTCTAGACCAATTTTGGTGATCCCAACTAACATGCTCCTTACACCAGCATAATCTCTCTCGATGATGGCGTGGTTGAAGTGGGATGCAATGAACAGGCTTCCGTGCATACAAACCAACTTGATTTAATCGCTGTGAGATGGTTCTTGCTGAAACAGGCATACTGGTAGGGGTTGCAAGGTTTGCAGCTATCTGGCCAGGAGTGTAATTTCTGTTCCTTTTTGCCACAAGGACTACATAGAGATCCTCTAATGGTGTGGCATTCCTACCACGACTCCTGGCATGCTTTCGCAAAGCATTTCCACCTTCAGCGGCCTTCTTTAATTGCGAGATGACACTCTTGGATGCACCCTTTGCAGCAGCTACAGTGGCGACACTTTGAGCTGCTTCCAGTCATCTAACTGCTCGTCCATGATCGTAGTCACTCAAATGATGTCTTGCTGACATTTTGCTCTTAATTATTGCAAGAACCAGGCAGAATTTCAGAGAAAAAACTTTTATAACATCCTGCACTATTTTCTGCAAACATCAAACATCATGAATTTTCGTACGAATCATAAGCTTATATGCACTGCTTTTTATACAGATAACGAGTCCTGGTCTACCACGTCCTCTGAACTTGAAATTGCCATTATTGGTCAGCTGTCTGAGATGCAATTTTGCATAAATCCCTTGTAATTGTCAAGCAGTGTGCATATAAAGGGTGTCCCAAAAAGGTGGTAACAGAATTTAATTCTTTATCTATTAGAGATAAGAGGGAAGTATAAATTGAAAAAATGTTCAAAATAAGGCCAAAAATAAGACTTTGCTAAGAAAAAATTCCTCTTATTAATTTTCAAAGAGTTACACTTTTTAACTTTGAATACGATCCCCCATACAAAACAATTTCCAATTACTAAAAGGTACCTCATACACTATTGAGGTGACACAAAATTTGACAACTATACCTTAAAATGTGTCAGAGATATGAAGATAAATATCACGCTAATTTAAACCACTTTTCAATGTATCTCGAAGGGAAAAAATCACATCGAAAGATTAAATTTGAGGGGTCATACAGAAATTACGAAAGAAAATCTTTCTTCCACTCGACAGCAATAAACGTTTACATTCAAAAACATGAATAGTCCTCGATCATCTTTCTTTAAAGATAGATCAAGATCCCAGGGCCCCCAGACCTTACTTATTTTCTCATTCTCAAAATGTATATGATAGAGTAGTGTTAGTACGTACAGTAAACATATGCATACTTGCTAGCTTGGGCTGACAGCCAATTCTCAGGTACCACTTGCTACAGGTGCGTAAAAATAATTCTAACTTTACTTATTTTCTCACGGTGGATTTTTACATATGTTGTATAGAATATTGTTACAAATTTTGAATCAATACTGCCAGACACTTTCTGTGGGTGGTAATTGTCGCCAGAGGTCTTGAAGCCCCCCAAAAATAATGTAACTTTACTTATATTCTCAGTCTTGATTTTTATATATGATACTCGGTGAACTATTTCAATACTTTTTGTAAGCTGCCAAAGCAATCGGATGGGCCTAACATTCCCCCAGACACCCCTAAAGGGTCGCTATGTGTATGCGTGCAAGGTCATTATTTGTCCGCTTGAGCGTGAGAGAGATATCTATCAGCATCATTCTTTCTCCTACTAGAAGTCAAGCCCATCATGGACACAATTACAGCGGGCTCTAGAAAAAACGTTTGACAAAAATAGGTCTCCACTCAATATAGTTCATCTTTGTCCACCTACATAAAGTAAGTAAGTTCATATTCAATTTTTATTATTTTTACTCAAATCGAATTTAATGCTCCTCTGGAAAAGCGCGGAAACTTTTCGCATTCGAACGATTTCGTTTTGTGTACGAAGCCATTCTTAGATCCATGCAGACGATTTATTTCTGAATAAAAAATTAAACTGTGCAATCTGGAAAAACTATTTTAAACGAATGAATCACATCACATTTTCCCATCAAAGCCATACAACGGTGACGTCAATATGACAAATTTTTCGCTTGCAGAGCTTAATTTTGTCATGCAAATGATTTACTTTTTTGACTCTCGGAAATAAAATGGAGCTGAAAATAGCAAAAAATCGCTTTAAAATGGGAGAACAGGTGGATTTTCATATTTTTAAAGTAGTGCAGATTGTTTTCTATATTTTTATGCATAATTATGAAAAAATTCAAGTGGATCGTACAAACGGTGTAGATGTTATTACGCATTTTGTGCTTTTTAATCGTTTTGAACTTTGAATTCCGGCGGTCATTCTCGCCAAACTATTTTTTCGTCAAATGTGCTGACAAACTGCTGCCAATCGTATTCCAAACCATCAATAATTTTATGTGTCTGGCATTTATCTTGGCGAAAAATCGCTCATTTTGGGGGACCGTCGGGATAATACGTAAGTACCCAATAAAATATTATTTTATTAAATTAATTGCTGTTTAAAACCATAAATTTCCTAAATATCTCCAATAAAACACATTCTTCATAAGTCAACAACGGTTTAGTCATAATTTTCACTAAGAGTTCAAATGTACTTATATTTTATTAGTCAATAATTATCGTTATAATTAAGCATGAAAATATTACTTAATTATTACTGAAGACTTCCATTAGACTATTGATAACAAGTTTTTTAAAGATTTGTTTCAAAACTATCTAACTATCCCGCCCGCATGCATACGCATAGCAACCCTTTAGAGGTGTCTGGGGGAATGTTTGGCCCATCCGATTGGTCTGGCAGCTTACAAAATGTATTGAAATAGTTCACCGAGTATAATATATAAAAATCAAGACTGAAAATACAAGTAAAGTTACAATAATTTTGGGGGGGCTTCAAGGCGTCTAGCGACAATTATCGCGCACAGAACGTGTCTGGCAGTATTGATTCAAAATTTGTAACAATATTCTATACAACATACGTAAAAATCAGCTGTGAGAAAATAAGTAAAGTTAGTATTATTTTTATGCACCTGTAGCATGTGGTACTTGAGAATTGGCCGTCGGCCCAAGCTAGCAAGTATGCATATGTTTACTGTACGTACTAACACTACTCTATCGTATACATTTTGAGAATGAGAAAATAAGTAAGGTCTGGGGGGATCTTGGACTAAGATATCTGTGTCTTTGTGACGTTGTATGATGAAAGGCTAAATTTGGTGCATAACCTCATTAATGTATGGGGAACATTTTACAAATTGGGAATGTTATTGTACGGGGGTCGTATACAAATTTAAAAAGTGTAACTTTTTGAAAATTAACGAGAGGAATTTTTTCTTAACGAAGTCTTATTTTGAACATTTTTTAATTTTACACTGCCCATTTATCTCTAGAAGATAAAGAATTAAAGTCTGTTACAACCTTTTTGGGATAACCTGTATACTGCCATTATTTTCTGTTCTCTAACACAGCTTTGCTGCTCTACAAATCTGTGATATTTCTCTCTCTTAGTGCCAAACCTTCATTAAATCTTATTTTTCAATCTTTTGTTCATCCTCAGAGCAGGGCTGTTTTCAACCTCTGCAGTGCCTTAGGCACTTCAAATTATTATCTCCCCTCCCAATACCACTATTTTCAGAGCATTCCCCTCCTGCCAGTTTTGGTGTGGGAAGGATTTTCCCTTAACTCTATTAATTTCTTTTTTTTATTCTTTGAAGAGTCTTTCCATTATCCACCACCTATGGACTCACCGTGTCCTTTCTTTACAACTAGCAGCTGTAAAGAAAGGACAGTAATTCACTGTATTTTTGATTTATTCTCTTTTTACACCCTCTAATTTTTTGTGTCCCCAAATCTTTGGTGCTCCAGGCACATGCATAGAATGCCTAAGTGGAAAAACGGCTCTGCCTCAGAGTTGTTACTGTATCACAAATTATATCTTGTGACTGCAATTCAGTGTCAATTATATCATGTCACTCAGATGGTAAGATTATCAATATTACCATGGAAGTTCATAAATTCTAAAATATCATTTTTTTCAGGTGGGTATAGCTCATTTAGTTTTACTCTGTGGTTCTACAGCAGTTTTCTGAACATCCAGCTAGCAGGGCATATTTTACTGCTACATTGATCGGACATTGCAGATTTTAGAGCCCCGCAAATTTCAGCTCAGCTGATTTTGGGTCTTCTACTGTATATTCATACTATAAATAGATTATTTTTTGATTAAATTATGAATATCCCAATCTTGCATTTTAGAATGGCCGCACATTAAAATTTTAAAAAAAATGTAAATAGCATTATTTTTGCACTTTCCCTCTCTAAGTTAAAAAATACCTATTGCTAGTATACAGTTTTACTGTATCTCACAGTAAGAAAGCTCTCTCTTTTTCTTTTTAATAAGCTGAAAATAAAACATCTTACTATATACACACATTAACAATTATGTTTATGCTAATTAAAAAGATTAGAATTACCTGAAAATTATAACTTCAGTTATTTCTTCACTTTCTAAAGGCTTCTGACAAAAAGAACAGATTTCATCATGACAAGTAAAAACATGATTAGCAGATTTACAAAGGTAATTAAGTTGGTAATAGAGATCATCATTTAGGAGCTTTGTTGTAGTTGAAAGAAGAGTCTGAAAAATAATAAGTGAAATTAGGTATAAAAAAATGTATTTTTTAAAACGTTAAAAAAATGATGTATTTTAAACACATTTTTAGATTGCAGGGGAAAAACAATAACAACATGTAATATTGCATTGATTGAAAGATGTATGTTTTGAAATAAATATTTAAATATAATGAAGGGAATTTGATATAATTTGGTAGATTAGTTATTACACTTTTTTTCAGCAAATTATGGTAATTTTATAACAGTTAAATTAAATGGTATTATTTGCAATTTTGAAACACTACTCTGAGTATCTACTGCAAAATTTGGATAGTGTTCAAACATTGGTTAGCATTTTAGATATGTTTTATAAGTTATTCCGTGTATTTCATGCATTTTAAAATAAAATGCCTAATACTTTAAGCCAATTTTTGGCCCTTTAATGATTTTAAAGTTAGTAAATATTTATCCATGGTTTAATATTGTTATTTAAAATTTATTTTTACGTAATTACGATTTAACTGTACTTCTGAAATGTTTCAGTATTATTTTAAAGAATTTTACATACTTCATGTTACACTAAAAATTAACAAAAAGCTAATGAACACATAAATGTTTTGTATTAAATATAATATAAAAAATATTAAATAATTTTATACTTTTTCATAATTATAAGTTTCAAACATTCCCATAATGAGTTCTCTTATTTCACCAAATTTTCCAGTATTGTAAGCAGGATCCTAAAATAAAATAAAATTGATCCTAAGATAAATATGAAAATAAATGAGCCCAAGATAAATAAGGCACATCAAATACCAACCTGTACAACACGTTGTAAAATAGCTGGTAATGATATATAACCCATCATGTTATTAAGTAGATGCCGAGTCAGTTCTTTGAAAGCTGAAGGAAAATAAAATGTAAAATTTTTACAAGAATAAATAATGATAAATTAAGGTAAATGGAACAATATGAGATGCCATCAATAGAAATATAACACAATGTTTTAAATTTTTTGAAGCTTGCTATCAGATAGAACAGTATACATGGTGACCCCAAAAGGTGATAACGGGTTTTAATTTTTTATCTATTAGAGATAAATGGGCAGTGTAAATTGAATAAATGTTCAAAATAAGGTTGGAAATAAGATTCCGTTAAGAAAAAATTCCTTTAGTTAATTTTCAAAAAGTCACCTTTTAAAAATTTGTATACAGACCACAGACAATAATAAAATACTGAGGTTTTGATAAATCTGAGTAACAGCTTGAAAATTCAACCAATCAAATTGGTCAGATACATTCAATTCCAAATACTAAATTGAGTATTTCCAAATACTAATTCGAGTAATCACAGGTGAAAGAAATGTGACAATTGAAGCACCAGTTGAATAAATAGTACAAATAAAAAATATTTTTCTAATGGTTATATTTAGAAAATAACACAAACATGACATAAAAATATTATTATTAAATTTGAGAGAAAATTCATACCATTTAAGTATTTTCCATCCACTCTCCCTCTTAGTTGCCTTTGGGGTGCCATCATAGCTTCCAAAAGAGGGAACCACAGTTGCTAAAATCAAAATGTAGGTAAAATAATTAAATAAATAATTTCATTACTTTTCTTTTTCAAATAATCTATGACAATGCCAATTACCTCTCTTTCATCTTGATCCATTTTATTGGAGTTTCTTTGACACAACTGAATGATGACGAGAATGCGAGTTTGAATTTCATTCCAAGAAGAGAGATACTCAAGATTCAATTCATTTGCTCCTTTGAATATCTCCTCAAGAACTTCTTGAATCTTTACTTGTAAACCCTAACAAATATGAAGAGGTTGATGCATCAAGTATGAATAAAAGCACTCACTACTAATAGTTAAGATGTGCAATTGGTAGGGATATTTTTCAAGTTCTCCACAGAGTATTATGAGACAAGCACTTTGGCCTGTCCAGTCAATATACACGATGATTATACTGCAGTATATTTAGTAAATCCTCAATTGATGGAGGATAAACAATCTCAAAATAGCCTCAAGATGTTGTATGATAATCCCATTAAGAAGCATTTTCATTTCTAAACCCATTACAAAGCAGTATGAATCAGTCAATGAATTTTAACATTTATAGCTTTGAAACAGATTTATAAACAATAACTATTATGAATTTATAATTAAGTAATTACAAAAGCAACTACAAATGAGGCTTAATTGCACAAAATGCCATTTTACAAACACACAAGAAATTTATGAGAAAATTTTTAATATTCATGGACAGCAATCACATATGTGACACATTTCATTGTTTCAATGTTCCTTTTTGTACTCAACAAAAACTTTTTGTTTGATTTTTTGGGATAGTGTTTTCTTTCATCATACCACAAATCATTTGAAGCAGTTAGAATTTTTCTCTTTTTGCATTGGAATGATGAAAAGGGCAATTTTTTGTGTGTGCTTTAGAATTTCTTACAAAAGGTCAGAGCACTACATGAATTAGATTAGCAGCACCGCTGCATTCTAAAAAGTAAATTAATTTTTTGCTTTCTTCATATTCAGTTTTGCTTTCTTTCTTCATAAATCAGTATCACATCTGAAGGCATAACAAGAAAGAAGGTTTTTGTTTCCAGCAAACCTCATTTTAAAAACTGTATTTACAGATTATTCATTAATCAGATTTTATAACAAATATAAATTAAAATACCAATAAGATATTGCATTATCATGTACATGTGTATGCCATTTGCACCTTTTGTGGTTGTCCTATTTATTAAAACATAATGAAATTTAACAAACATATAATGATTTTTGTTTGTTTGGCTACTTTAAAAAAAAAAAAAAAATCCATTTAGCTAGCCTACTTAATACTTGCAGCAGGATTTCTTAAATCTTGATGAATGTCAGAAGCAATAATATACACGTTATGAAGTAATTTTCCTTTTAATATAGAAATATATCAGGTTGTAACGAAAGTTTTCCGCCATATCTGCCTGCAAAACTAACTTCTAACGCCTTAGATAACTGTTTTAGAACTTTCGGTACCAAACCTGCACAGTGTCACATGATACAACAATAGTACTAAAAGCTGTACTAATAATTCGTTTATATTCTGTAGCTGACTTTTTGCAACAGAACTGGAAGTAAATGATGGTTCTAATCCTCTAGAGTTATAGTTCCATTTGAGACACCCTGTACTTAATGATAACTATATTTTTTTTACAGATTTCACAACACAGTGTTATAAAGTAAGCCTCTTTCTTTCAAATGCCAAAAACCGTTTGGCAAAATATGAGTAAATACGCCAACGCGAACTGTGTGCTGACGATGTTTGCGGTGGCGGGAAACTTTCGTTACAACCTAATACATACATCACACAGAAAAAAAAAAAAAAAAAAAAAAAAAACTTTTACATACATTGATCAAAACATGAATATAAATAAAACAATAAACAACAGAACAAAAGGTTAAGGGAATTTAGGCACACATATGCAGAGAGTTTTGCTGATATGTAAAAATGCTTGATTATTTACTACATATTTGCCTATTATATACCCAACAACATTATATATATATATATATATATACAGGGCGCCCCAAGAAAGGTGGTAACAGGCTTTAATTCTTTTATCTACTAGAGAAAAATGAGATAAATGGGCAGTGTAAATTGAAAAAATGTTCAAAATAAGGTCAAAAATAAGTGTTAAGAAAAAATTCCTCTAACTCATTTACAAAAAAAGTTATACTTTTTAAACTTGTATACAACCCCCATACAAAACAATTCCAATTGGTAAAATGTGCCCCATACACTAATGAAGTGACATACCAAATTTGAGCCTTTCATTATACAACGTCGCATCTTAAGATCCCCAATCATCTTAAGAGATATCTTAAGATGATCAGAGGCTATACATGATTTTCAATGTAAACGCTTATAGCTGGAGTAGAAAATTTTTTTTCTTTTGTAATTTCCATTCGTCCCTGGGCCATATACCAATTTAAAGAGTGTAACTTTTTGAAAGTTAAAAAGAGAGGCATTTTTTTGAAACAGAATCTTATTTCTGACCTTATTTTGAACCTTTTTTCAATTTAAACTGCCCACTTATCTCTAATAGATAAAGAATTAAAGCCCGTTACTACCTTTTTAGGTGACAGGCTATTATATACACATCCTGTATATACACATTTGGAAGGTTTGACAGTATACACTGCACAGTATTTGCAGTCACTCCTGGGATCTTTTCCTTACTAATATCAATGTCATATGAATATAGTTTATGCCTTTATAAGCAATTTATGTCTTGTAGCAATTTTAAATTGGTTTAAAATAACATTTTCTAATTCTTTATCGAAATAATTTTTGTTAAAAAAGTTTCTGTGAAAAATGGGCATGCTCATAGTTATAGTTTTCAATAAATTTGAATCAAAGCAAACTTAAATCACTTTTAATTAAAGTAGCAAAATTTACCTCAAGCATTATTTTGAAAGCTCCATGAATGTCTCCAGCTCTTTCAAGTAGAAATGCTGTAGCCTCCATAGCCCCATACTTTCGGCAAATCTGTAATAAAGCATTCAGATATATTTGCATAAATGCACAACAGACGCTTAAAATTAAGGAAGATTAATTAAAATCTTTACATAAAAAATGACAAATTGAAAGCATTTACACAACACTGCAATTTTTCAAAACTTATTTTTGTATTCATTTTTCTGATACTAATAACAGTTAGGATATAAAAATAGATATTTAAATATTATTGTACATTTTGAAACAAAACACTTAAACAAATGATATAAATATATATGCATTTTTTTAAACATAAGAATTTATCATACGAATAATATCACTCTTATATACATTATTTTAGTTTATTGCATGAAATGGATAAAAAAGATTTAATCAGTGCTTAGTAATTAAAATTTTAATTTTGATATAATGGACGGAATTTGAGCTTAATACATTTCTCAATAATACAGAATCATAACTATTAACAAAAATTACAAAATGCCAACACCAGATAAGTGGGTAAAATTCTTAAAATCAGTTATGAACAACGCTTAGCAAAATGATTATTAAAAAAAAAGAGGTGGAGAGACTTCATTTTAGTAAGAAATATTTCAAATAAATGTATGATGATTATGGCCTGTAAGATAATCAACTAATTAAAATTTTCATCTCATCTCATCTAATCTAAAATAATTTTTACAACTATTTTCCTTTTCATGATCTTGTTATGACTTTTTCTTTTAAAAAAATTCCTTGCAAAAATAATTTTTGCTTTTGGTATTAAAACCTTATGTGCCAACTATTTGTCAAACTGACTAATGGCAATAATTATGAAATAAAATAAAATAATAGATTAACAATCATATGGTATGAACTATACATTCAAATTCCTTAACTATCCTTAAAAATGTTACACAACACCAGCAAGATGTTTATTTAAATTTGTTTCTGAAATTCATCTGCAAACTAGATGTACAAAATAAAAATAACTTGCCTCTAATGTTTCTTCTAATCTATAACTATAACCATCAGCTTGACGAAGAAAATTATGAACATAATTTAAATCATACTGACACATAAGTTCTATGTAAGTTTCTACGACTTCAGGATGGATCATGGGTAAGTCCTTGGTACCAGAGGTGGAGGAACTTAAATCCCTGGAGATAAATAAATTAAAACTATTTAAAAATAAGCACCATCTCATGCACTGTATAAAAATTTTAGGTTAATAATTCAGTTCTATTGAAATGGTATGGAATCATGAATTATACATTCTACATAGAAAAGTTTTACTGAAATTCCAGTAAAATAATTTAACGGAGTAGTTAGAAAAATCCATGTGATTTTGGTACATAAATACAAATAAACTAATTATGCCATGCACTTCAAAATTTTTAGAATGCCTCTTTACAAGCTGTAATATACACTACAATAAGCAATAAACCTGTATAAGCTGTGAGACTTTCAGAAAAAATTCTTAAAAATCGGCAATTTAGTAGGATGTGTATTTTTTGCTGTGCAATTCCATGTTACAGAATTTTTTCTGAAAGTTTTATTAAAGGCGCCGCTGTTTCATTTATTACGGAGGTTAATATAACTTCAGGGGTGGGAATTGGGTAAGGCTGATTTGGAGCAGCTTTTTGGAGAAACAGTGTCGACGATTTGGAGCACTGAAACAACAAATTGGAGCAAATTTCATTCTTAATCTATCAATAGAAAAATATAACTACAGTCAAGCTTTTAGTAAATTTGAGAGTATTAAACATTACTCAGATAAAAGAAGCCCACTTCATTAAATAATAAGCATTTAAAAATGAAAAATATAAACTTACCTTAACCTAATATATTATTAGATGCTACATTCAAAGTTACAGGTAATTTTTAACACCAGAATAATAATAATAACAAAGACTATAGATTAAAAATTAAATGAAAAATGAATAACTTTTGCAAAATTTTTTTATTTAACTTTTCTTTTTTTATCTCCATTACAGTGGTGTAGCCAAGTGTGTGTGTGTGTGTGGGGGGGGGGGGGGGATAAGGGGGGTCATGACCTCCCTCCCTGAGGAACCCTATCTTGAGCGCAGTGCTGGCCATAAAATGATGATCAATGACATTTTTTCTCTTTTCTCCGTTATTCTGACTGGTTTGTTCTGAGCCAATTACGTTCTTCTAGAGTGACGTAATAGTACCGTAATTTATGGAAGAAACGCCGAGGCGTTTACGATATTTTTAAATTTTTTTTTTTTGCCCATCTTCAACAAAAAATTATAAAAGTTATTTAGTAATAATTGTCTCAAAAGATGACGCCCCCACCGATCACGTACCTTTTAGCGGTGCATGGAGCACAGCGTAACAAATCAGAATGCAAGCCTACCCCGTTGAAAAGCGGTTTGATCAAACACTGTGGATGGGTACATAAATCCAACCGATGTCTCCTCAATTAAGTCCAAAAAAAAAAAAAAAGAAGCTTTTTATGTCTACATTTTAGAACTATAATTAAAATTTAATGAAGGTTTTTTAATATATATATATTTTGATGGGCTAAAGTTTCTTAAAATACCGCAAAAATGCACTACCCTTGATTAACCACACCCCTGTGTTCCCATGAACGTCCATTGTTCTCAGGTTCACTGGCCAGGTCGGCAATCGACAAGGGCCCCCGGCATAAGAAAGGAACCCCCAGCGAGGCCTCTACTACATTCTTATCAAAGTAATTTGATATACATCCGAGTACTGTACCAAAGTAGTCCGATTATTTATTTCTTTGTAATCTTACTCTTTGATACAGTGGCGTTGCAAAGGACCCCACAGACCACGCCCCGCGAGGGATCCAACGAAGAATCACCCACCCACCCCAGCTTTAAAATAGTTAAATATGGCAAGTAAACCTAATTTTCAAATATTACATATCCTAATATTCTATTCCCTCCAAATTCACCAGTAAGGAGCCCCCGTAGCAGCCAGTCCGGGCCTGATTGTTCTTAAAATACCGAATCGCAACCAAAATTAGTCTGTTGTGCACTGTGCGAATTTAACCATTCTACCCCCCCCCCTCCCAAAAAAGAAGTTCATCTATAAGTTATTTGTGTTTTTTCGCCGTGCGGCTTTGCGCCCTGTGAAGGAGCACTGTACCGAATGAACACTACCTTACGCTGTTATTAAGGTAAAAAGTCTACTACGAGTAATTGGCAAGCTCAGGAAACCCTGAGTGCTTTTAAAATAAATCTCAGTGTTACAAATATCAGAAGTAATAAATGAATAAACATCAAGAGTTATCACACAACATTCAAAGCTTAAAACAAACAATTTGCTGAAGCACGCTCATTACGTAATCAACAGCTGGACGTCAGGGAAAAAAAAAAAAAAAAAATTGTTTACTTTTGACTGGAGCCTACTCATCAGCTGGTTCTTTCGTTTTAACAGCATGTGCTATACTGTCCGAACTTTTTGCGAAAGCAAAAAGTTTTTTACAAGTTATTTAATTAATTCTATAAATTTGCCTTTGTGAATATAAAAGTTGATGGTTTAAATCAGACACTGATTATTTGAAAATGGAAATCGTAAGCTTCGTAAAATAGCAATAAATACTTTAAAACATTATATGGTAAGGGGGGAAAAAGAAGATATTTTTACCATTTATCCACCCCCCCCCCTTTCAAAGTATATCACAGTGCGATGTTTCTTTTTTTTCCCGGAGGGGTGGAGGTGGGGAGATCGTGACTGCGACGTTTCTGTTGATTTTCTAGTTAATTAAGCTCATTTTCGTGGGTGCGGCGTTTCTTCCATAAATTACGGTAGTCAGTTGTGCGAGCGCAGAAACAAAACGTACGCGGCACTTTTTATTTATTTATTTTTTTAAAGCAGTTTGTAATGAGCAGAGTAGCTGTTTTTTTCTTTTGGCGCAGAATTGTACGATAAAGACCTTATGTAGCAGGATAGCGCAGGTTTCAAGTTTTGGCGCGGTATGGCACAATTGGTGCAGAATTCCCACCCCTGCAACTTATAAAGAATTATCCTGAATTTTTTCGAGTCCCTGGGACAATTAGTTTATTTCAATTTGTGTATCTAGATCTTGAGTGAGATTTTGTTTCTTTGAACTACACCCTTAAGAACAACTTCAGAATAATAGAAAATGTACAATTTTTAAATATACTGAAAATCTTTCATACTATAATGCTATTAGGCTTTGACAGTTTGAGTTTAATATGAAACGTAATCCCACATCGCTAAAAGCAAAATGTTTCAAGATTAAAATAAAAAAATAAATAAACAATTACAAAAGTATTACTTTCTTTTTTAAAAGCTAGTTCAAAAGCACTTAACTATCCCTCATGAAGCAAAAATGTATGGTACCAACTCCTGAATGTCCATATACAAGTAGAAAAAAATACTTTATCCAAAAAAAGGAAATAGTATGGAAAAGAAATTAGAAAAGTATTATCAGGAAAAAAACCTTAACAAATTTACCTTTCTGTCAGGGTCTAACTAAGGCAAGGGCAGACAAAGTACCTGCACCAAGCTCCTAAAATCAAGAAATTACACTATCGCCAATTGAAGTAATGTGTTAATTGTGTATGGCTCATATGTAAACACATATGTACACATATAATCAATATACATACACACAGTGCCACACCCAGGATTTTAGTTTAGGGGCAGGGGGCTGGAGCTACAAATACTTTATAAAAAACTACTTAATAGAAAAACAATATTCTGAGCTGAGTTATATAATTATGAGAGAGTTATATTTTTGATGTTGTGTTAAAATATTCTGTACCAATTGCCCATAGAACACAAGCCATCAACGTAACTTGTTCTAGAGTTGAAAACAATTATCTGATCTTTTCGGTGACACTGTAACCAAAAAATTACTGTATTTCATACACTAATTGTAAGTAAAATAAATAAAAACTTGGTATAACAAACGCACATAAAATGATATTTATAGCAAGATACAATCGTTTAGACTGAAAAATTTTTCAGTCTTCCTCAGTCAAAGCCTTTCGTCTCACAAAACAGTGGGAACTGAAAAAGATAAACAAATAAGCATGTTGCCACTAGGAAAAAAAGAAAGTATGGAGATTAAAGGAAGGGGAGAAAAGGGGATGGGATAAAAAGAAAAGAATAAAATAAGCACAAACAAAAATACAAAAATAAAAAATAATAACAAAAAGGAAAAAAGAACACACAAACAAATAAGAAAAAATAATAGAAAACAGAACAACAACAAAATAAATAAATAAAAATATAATTAATTTTTATTAATTTATTTTTTTATAAATACACATACAGGACAGCACATTTTTAAAAAGTTTTTTCTTTTTTTTGTAATTAATAAATATAATAAAATAATAAAACATAAAGGAAAGACAAAAACACACACACAAAAGCCAAAAATAAAATAAAATAAAAAGAAAGAAAGAAAATAAGAGATTAAAAAGAGAGAAAAAGAAAGAAAAAGAAAACTGGCAGCATAAGAAAATGGGGGGGAGTAGAGGAAGAAAGTGAATAGAACCTTACAACAGCAGCATCCAAGCGGAATGAACAAAAGGAACGGAAATACCATTGTTCACAAGACGTTCCAAGTGCTGGGTAATGGAAAAACCTTCCAAAAAATCAAGGTGAGACTAAGACTAAGGAGTGCGCAATATCTTAGCCTTAGAAAACTGAAAACGATGATCAGAATTCCAACAATGTGAGGCAATAGAAGATTTTGAAAGCTCGTGCTTGGAAACACATCTCTCATGCTCTTTGAGCCTAAATTTAGGAGGTCTTCTGGTCTGACCAATATAGCCCAAATCACAAGATCCACAAAGAATATAATAAACACCCCAATGGTTCTCAGTAGGAATAGGATCTTTAAGGGAAGAAAATTCAAGTTTATTAACAGGTTTAAAAATGACTTTGAAACTGAAATTTTTGAGAAGTTTAGAAATTTTGCAGCATCATGGTGAAAAGAAAGGTAGTACAATTAATTCATTATGAAAATTAATAGTAGTAGTAGAAGTATTAGGCTTATTAAATTTGGAAAGAGCTTTATCGATAACAGATGTCATAAACCACAAGAGACAGGAAAGGATTGTAAGTTATTAATTTCATTAAGAGATGAAGAGTCGGAGCAAATTTTGACAGCATGAAACCCATAAGTGTCAAAAGCAGAAAGTTTTTGCTGGTAAGGATGATTAAATAGGGCATGAGGAGGTAAAGAAATAGAAAAGGGTTTGCAAAAAAAAGTAAAGAATTGTAGCACTCCTCTTCTAGGGTAAACTGTATACACGGATCAACAGAATCAACAATCGAATGTAAATTAGAAATATCACAATTGGAATCCACTAGAATAAAAGTATTGTCAACATATCTGACCCAGCACGGAAAATTAAAGACCTTGTAGAGCTTCTCTTCATAATAATGCTCTTCATAAATATCACATAAAAGAGGTTCATCTTTTTCAGTTCCCACTGTTTTGTGAGACAAAGGGCTTTGACTGAGGAAGACTAAAGGAATTTTCCGTCGAAATGATCATATCTTGCTATAAGTATCATTTTATGTGTTTGAGTGTTTTTTCTGTAGTTTTGTTTATTTGGACTAATTGTAAGTATTTATTTACAAAGCGACGTCCTTTTAAATATTTTAGAAATAATTTAGACAATTTAAAAAAAATAAAATATTTTAATTCATTTGTGACAGTTTTCAAAGCTTTTCAGATATGAATATCCAGTTTTAGGGGGGTTTAGCTTCTAATAAACTCGTGGGCGTGCTTATGCACACACACACACAAATAAAATTTATGTATGTTGAATACATACAAAGGAGCCCCCATGAAAGATGTCTGCCCCAGCCTCATGGTAGCTTAGTCGGGCTCTGTTCTCAGTCAGCAGTTTCACAGCAAAAATTTAGTTTATATAACTTCTCAATTTACAAGGAGAAGGAAAAAGGGGAATAATTTATACTAAACAAAAGTCAATTTTACTTATTGCTGAATAATCCTTGAAGAAACTGATATAAAACTTGAGGAGAATCCTGAAATAAAATCAAGGAAAAACTTTCAGACACAGTTGAAGTTTGTCTTACAAAATTTTTCAGAATTTTTTTTTTTTTTTTTTTTTACTAACCTTCAGAAGTTTCACAACATTTACAAGGCGCTGAGGGAAAAATTCAAGTAAAATCTGAGATGTTCTCTTGTTGTTGATATCAACTAATTGCTAAAAGTAGAAAAAAAAAAAAAAAAAAAAAAAAAAAAGTCAAAATACACCCATTTATAAAAAACAAAACAAACTTTAATAAAATACAAAAATAAATTAAACAACATACTTAATAATAGATAATCACGTAAGATTAGTTACATTATTTAAAAATAGCATAAAACTCCTAATCCGTGGAAATTTTGGTAACTCAGAAAAAAGTGTTCAGTTATGCATTTTTACCGAAACATGCATGTACACAACAAACCGATTTTTGTTTTGGTAAGCATTTTTGGGACGAATTGCACATACACAATGCATGTTCAGTTTTTCTGTCAGTACAGTTTAAAAACTCCCTCATGAAATGTTTACTTTTTGAACAATGGTATTGATGGTTGAATGATGGTTTGCATGCACAATTTTTATCCCTTCTAAAATGCTGGCCTCTGAAACTGCTATTCTTGGCTGTTCCATCTGTCACAATCTACACTTAAATACCTACACATAACACATTTCTCTCTCATTGTATGTCTACTACAACATGTACTATGTTTTAGCAATTTTCTCCAATTTTGAACTGTACAGAATTTGATATTTACACATAGTTCTTGAAATGAAATTGTTGACTTTGATGAATACAAATGATTACATTTTAGTAGAAAACACTGTCTGCTAAACTATCCTCAACACATGCTAGATTGCATGTTTTCCTTATACATTATGATAAAACAGTACCATTTCTCCATTCCTGATTATAAGATATCAGTACAAGCTTTTTCTAAATTTTACTTTATGTACAAATACATCTTTTTATTTGAACATTTTGATCTTACTTCACATGTAGATATATTACCATGCAGAAGTCTTAGGTCAAAGTGTGAATTATGAAAAATGAAATATGCACACAGAATGAACAAATTTATTGATAACATATATGAAAACATTAGGAAGGGGAGTAATATATTAACACCACGTATATGTGACTTTTGTTAGGTTTTACTCTCTGCAATATGACTGCCTTTAGCACAGATGACAGCCTTATACAGATTTAGCATTCGAGAAATCAAGTTTTTTTTTATAATTTCACAGCTTAAATTTCTCCTGGCATTCCCAGAGCCTTCTTATATTTGTTGGAACTATTCTATGTTCGTTTCTGTCCAATTCATTCCTTAGTTTTTCTATAAGATTGGATGATTGTGGAGGCTATATAATGATTTTCAGGGCTTTCTGCTGTTTTTTCATTTTTAAAGAAAACTGTTAAACACAATTAATTCAATACTGAATTGGTATAAGAACTGTTTAAAAATATATGTGGTGCTAAATAAAATACTCCACTTTCTATTTTATTCAAATATTGTTTCCAAATACGTTATCAATAATTTTTTTCATTCATTATCCACATTTTGTTTTTAATTTATAATTCCTACTTTGACCAAAGACTTTTGTATGCTAATGTATGCTTGTATGCATACTATAATCTGAAAAATAAGTATAGCACTGAAAGTTTTCAGCAAAAAATAAATGGCTTAAAATAAAATGATCAGGTTTTTTAAAACAACTGAAGATTTATTCAAAAACTTAATTGAAAATTAAATTATTTAGTAAACATTAACCATTTCAATTAGATTTATTTTAATTCACTAAAAGAGTCTAGGCCATAAATGACAGGTAAATTTTATGATGATATAAGTTAAACAAAGACAATTCAACATTTTTTTCTTTTATCAATATATCAAGTAACATCCCATTTTGTAATAATTAATTCAATATACTTTTGAACTTTACCCATTAACTTTAGCATGAATTAGAATAATAAACTCAATATGCTTAGATATTGGTCATTCTTAAGTTGCGTATAATGATATGCACATAACATAATTAACATTTTACATTTCAATGAAGAATTTATTTAAAGTAATGTTAAAGCATGCACACACACAAAAAGAGAAGACATACCTCTATGTTTATGATTACTTTTTCTTCTAGAGCTTTCTTATGTTCAATTGTATGACTAGGGTGGTTTAAAATTTTTTCAATGAAATAAAACACTTGAAGCTAAAATTAAACAAAGAATTCATTTATTAATGTCAACTTTAAAAAATTACTTGAATAGAATACAAAATTCATTAAAATAAAATGTATCAGGTTTTAATGATAAAAATAAATAAATATTTTTATTGATACCTTTAAGTTAAAACTTTCATTTTTATCATTACTTTTAATATTAACATAATATATCATATGTATATATTTATTGTTATTTTTAAGATACAACAATACAACAGACAACACAAGGGTCGACTGCAGTGCACATCAATTTATAAATGTGCATCATAGTCAACCCTTGTTTATCACGATCAATCCGTTCCAGACTGTACCGCAAAAAAAGATTCTCTATTATAAATTGAATTCGATTGACTATTATGAATTCTTTTCATATTTAGAACACAGAAAGCCCGTTTATGATCAAAATACGTTTTTTAAACATCATGAGTCTCCACATGAAATATATACATACTAGATAATACAAATATCATATTACTATTGTACATTTAATTACGCATACATAGTTACACAAAACTATGAACATTAAACTATAGAAGTATCACAAATTGTTCAGTGATGAAGCAATGAAGATGAAAAAACTTTGTATGTGCTATACCAGATATTATCAGAAAAGTTAAAATTCTGTGAAAAGCAAACATCAGTGACAATCTTATAAATTTTATTTTTCTCAACTGAAAAACTGAGCTTTCTAAGAAACAGTTTGTTTCATGTGATAGAAAAATATGTTTGTGCTGCCATGAAATATACCTGAATAGAATAAGTTAGAATTATTCAAATTGATAACTGAAAAGTCTTTATACATTAAAAAAAAAAATATATATATATATATATATCTAAAATTTATTTTCATTTTTGAAGTCAGAAAAACCTGCAATAGTGTGAAGCTGCGAAGTTTGAAGCATGATATTGTGAGGGATGACTGTATTTAAGTATGTAGATAAAAGTAAACTATATAAAAAAAAAAGTTTTACATTAGTCTAAACTGGTATTAGTTTTTCAACTCACAGAGCCTTTTTAACAATTATCATTTGTAGTAGAATCTTTTTACATAAAAATAGTCATGCGTCTATGTAAAAAGGGTGTAAATTTATATTTTGTTATAGTTTATAAAAGAATTAAAAAATACAAAAATCCATTTATGTGAAGTTGACATAAATGACTGAATACCTTAGCATCTTCATACACAGAACATCCAGAGAATATTAGGTTTATTTTCCCGACATTGCAGTTTCAATAAGTATACATTAAAAAAAAGGATTCTGCTGCATTTATAGAGCTTAACTCTGAATAATTTAAATCCACACTGCTGTTTAACATATTAGAAACAGGATTAGCAGCAGTAGGAAGGTGTAAGAGGTGCTCACATTTTCCACTGTAGAACACATCACACATATAAAAATTTTAGCATGTGAAAAGCACACATCAGGTACAAAGACTATGATTCTAGCTGAGCACACACAATACTTTTTTTTCTCAAAAGTGAAGCAATAAGCAGGAAAATATTGCATGATTTTTATTTAATGTATTTTTTTTTACCAAAGCACACTTGCAGCCAATCAGATTATAGTTTTATAAAATGGCAAACATAGAACAAGACAAAAATGCTTTATTACTGGGTGCCAGGAGAGGAAAAAAATATGAAGCTTCATTTTTGACAATTCTATTTTAAAAGCAGAATTTTTCCTTGTTTAAGAAAATGGGCAAATAATATGAATTTTAAATAATATAACCAAAAACTTGTTAACTTCTGACAGGATTATAAGAAGGGCCAATATTCTATGTTGGTCTAGATCAGTAGAAAAAAAAAAAAAAAATCACTTACTTTCCTAAAATGATTTGCTCTGCCTAAGCATTAAAATGACCCCCCCCCATCACACATCCGATCACTTATACACTTTTGAGTACATTTATCAGAACAGTTTTTTAGTACACTTTAATGATTTGTTGCTTAACCAAACAATTACTATAATGATTAGAAACAGTTATTGTAATGACAGTTGGCTATAACAAATTTCTAGAGACAGTATAATCATATAACTGCTGGATGTACAGAAGAATTTTTTTTCCCAAATTAAATTTTCTTATTTGAAATTGCTTACTATATATCAAAGATAAATACATTAATTAATCTTACTTTTCTAGATGGATCATGAAGGTAACATTCAAGAATTTTGTCATATTGCTGATGCTTTTCATAAAGGTATTCACATACACGGTAACTGAAACAAAGACAATAGTTAAGCTACAAAATATGTCTAGTAACACAAGTTTTAAATAATTTTAAAATCGGAAAGTTTTTATACATTTTATATAACAGAGATATCAGCAAAATATCATAAAGAAATCAGTGAATAAATCTATTCTGCAACACTTTCTGTACTGGATAAAAAATATTTATTTCATTTACATTTATTTGAATATACACAAAACATAAATGTACTCTATTGTGATTAAAAAGTGCCCTGACTATTAGAATATAACAGAAGCAGTGGCGTGGGGAGGTGGGGGGGGGGGTCACAAAGCCCTCCACTCATGAGGAATTACTTTTCATACAAAATTTATTTTCTTCACTCTCTAATCACATACATATACATATATCTGACTTGCAGTAGTCGTAACCCCCCATGAAAAATTTCTCGCTATGCCACTGAACAGAAGGTATCAATTTATTACACATTTCCTTCATTAATCTCCTCTAACTGCAATGCAGTTCTGTTATTGTTTTTTCAATCATGACAACATGCCTTTAAATCATTATTGTGAGTCAATTTTTTTTTCTTTTATCAAATTAATAATGGACTAAAACCAGAAATCCCTAAAAGGCAATTTCAATGGTGGAAATAAGAAAGAAATGTCATATCGTTTCACAATATGCTACTACAGAGCTTGCAGAGCTGCATTTATTTATGTTTTGTTAAAATCTCAAAAATAATAATTGCATTGTGAGAAGGTGCATTATCATGGTGCAAAACCCATGATTTTTATTGCTACATTACATGTCATTTTTGATAAACTGCTTCACATAAATTGAGTAAAATACTGCAGTAATATTTTTTATAAACTCTTGACAGTTGGTAAGAATTCATAATACACAACATCATGACAATCAAAGGAAACAACCAACATTACCATGATTTTTTGAGCAGCAACAGATTACGTTTTTTTTCAGTCTAGCTTTACCTTTCAAATGCTATTCACTTGATTGTTCAGCTGTTTTTATACCAAAAGCAAAGATTCAAGTTTCATCACTAGTAATAATGTGTTTAAAAAGGAATCATCCTGAAAAAGTATATCTTGGGCCACCTATAGAAGTGATGCATCACAACCCTAAATGATCTTTCAAAATTGCTTAGCAGGAGCCATCGTGGAACAGTAAGTTATTCTAATGTTCTTAGTTGTCAAATGATAATCACCAATTCTGAGACCATATCAATATGCTGATGATTATGTAGACCATGGATTATAATATGACTGGTTCCTCTATCATCTTTAAAAATTTTATTTGAAAAACAAAATTTAATACATGTTCTTTGTTCAATAATGTTCACTGTTACAGAAAATTAACAAAGTTTTCATCTCCTTGGGGAAAAAAAAAAAAAAAAAAAAAAAAACTTTTACATGATAAACTAAAGCTAGAAAACATGAAAATGTTCGAAAAAAGTTTGCAGACAATAAGTACCACTTATACTATTTTGAATGAAACATTCTGGATACACAGTATACTAAAATACATTCTTATATTGCAAAAAAGATGAATTAAAAAAAAAAAAAATATTTAATGCCGAATTTTCTGAATATAGAAGCAACTGAAACCAACCTAAAAAGTATTATATAAGTGCTAATGCATATGTGCACAATCAATTCATTAATAAATGATCACAGCTTGATTAAAAAAGAGGTTTTTATAATTAAGTTTCTCCAATCCTAATATATAGTTACACTGAGTCACAATTACGGTTCATCCACTCCAAAACAAAACTTTTACCACCATTATTCCCAAAAGATTTTTTTTTTTTTTTAAAGGAAAAAAAAAAAAAAACAATAATCTTCACAACATCTGTAGAATTGGCTTGAAATCTTACATATTTATGTATAAAAATATAGAAAACAATCTGAGCTATTTAAATCTGAAAATCCACGTTCCCTAATTTTTAAGTGATTTTTTGTAATTTTCAGCTCCTTTATACATTGAGAGTAAAAAAAAATTTAATAAATAGAGACAAAATTAGGTATCGTGCATGATACTGACAACATATTGATGTCATAGTTATCAGGCTTTGAAGAGAAAATTGCAATTCAAATTCATTTGAAATAGCTTTTTGAGATCACCCAGTTTTTTTTTTACTCTGCAAGTTTTCAATGATTTCCTCTGCATGAAGCATTGATAAGAGGGGGATGATCCCAGTGATACAAAATCTTTTGAATGTGAAAACGTTCTGCAAACACAAACACAGAGAGATTTTGCACATTTTTTAGAAGAGCATGCAATTCCGATGTAATAAAAATTGAATGTGAAGTTATTTATTTTAAGTGGACAAAGATTAAATATGTTGAGTATAGACATATTTTTTTTTCAAATGTTTTTCTAGTGCCTGTTGTAACTGCCTTAACAGCCTTTATCATGCAGTATGGAAATAATTAAGGATCTATTGTTGCAGATCATACTGTTTAACCTATTTTTTTTTTTCAGTTAACCATAAAAATGAGAAAAACTGTAACAAATTAGAATCAAAGAATACCTCAATAAATCAGCAATTAGAGGATAAACATTTTTGAAGATTTAAGTAAAATATTGAATATGTGCTTTAATATAATGCCTATATAATTATTAATGTAATTTTCAATTTCAAGGTGTAATGTGTAATGACAAAAATAGATACACTTAAAAACAAATGACAAGTTATAAAAAGAATAATGCTTTAAAAGTTATGACAATATTAAATTTCATTTAGAAAACAGCCTTTAATAATATTATTGCATTAAATAATAGTTTAATCTTTTCTAAACACAAAACTTATTACATTTTTATATTTTTAATGCTATATGCTCCACAGAAAATAACTCTATAAAAATAACAGCTTAGCTTTAATTTCAAATAATTATATGAACAAAAAAGCAAATTTTTATTATAACAATTTTGTAACAAATCGGACAATTTATTAGCCTCAATAAACCAATTTAGAAAGACTTTATGAATGTATACTATCACTTCAAAGGAATAGTACATATTCGTAACTGTTTTTTTCATCACCATGAAGTTAGTAAAATTATTGGCATTATTTTCCAGTTTCCCATAAACAAAATGTTATGTTATATCTTTTATGAGAATTAGTTAACTTTAAAAAGAATGTAGATGTATTATACAGTAAGATGTAATCTTGCATAACATTTTAAAGAAGTTGAAAGATATTAACACTTGTGAAGATATATGTACTAAAAATATCGTTCCATGATATTATTTTTTTAAGCTAGATTAATAATAAAACTTAAAAGGCAAACTAATAATATTTATATTTTGACAAAGCTTCTAACTAGAAAAAATCTTTTTTCCAATGTCTTACGCTTTGTGAGTGCAAGGCAAATGAACAAAAAATAACCTAATCTAATCACATTTTAAAATTAAGTTGACAAGCACTTAAAAAGATGTGAATTTCAAATAATCATAAATTTTTAAATAAATTTTCATTAGGATTCTAAAAGAATATTATAATGCAAACATTAAAAAAAATATCAAATTTAGAAAAAAAAAAAAACCCTTACAATTTTGCTTTTTCAGCAAGTGACAGTACTCTTTCTTCATTAATTTGTGCTAGACCTCCAGCATGCAAAAGTTCCATTAAAGCTTGCTGTCGTTCTTCTATACGTGTATCATCTCCTGGGTTTGTAAGATGCTCCAAAACCTAAACATATATATATATATATATATATAACAAGGGCAATATGAATAAGATCTCCGATGCGATTGTGGCATCAATTAATTCACTTTAAATGTTATTTTGAATTGTACTAAAAATGTAGATATAATTCTAGTAAGACATTAATATTCAAGCATCAAAATACTTTAAATGTATTCCACAACATAAAATACACTAAAGCTACATGAAAAACTAGAATCAAACATCTTGATGTTTCATCAGAAATTTAATATAGTCTTAAAAAGTAAAATTTAATATTAAAAGTGCCTGACAACAGATTATATGTATATTAAAGTTACAAGACAAAAAAAAAAAAAAAAAAAAAAAAAAAAACAGTTTAAAAATTTTGCATTTGAGAAGTGATTTTGAGTTGCTGTTTTGCATAGACTAATGTCCATAGTGAATATTCATCTACATCACATAAAATACTTTTATTTTATTTTAAAACTGATATTCAGCTATCTTTACCTAAGATTATTTTATTCATGCTTAAAATTATAAATTTCATTGTATAAAATCTAACATCAAAAAGTAAAAGATTTATTTATCTGAAGGGGAGAAAAAAAAGAACATAAGCTGATTGAGAGTACAAGAAAAGTAATAATACAATTGGTTTTGCAATCAACTATAAAGATGCAGGAAATGCTGGTCATAAATTTCAAACATTCAGCAGAAAGATTTTAAATAAACACCAGGAAGTGTGCATATTTGATATGAAAATAAGGTTTAAAGAAATAATTGAATAAAACTTTCATACCACAATAAGTAATTCTAATATTCTGACAGAGCTTTGCAGGAATATTCTTCTAACTGTACTTTTTTAAGATAGATGACAACAGTACTCATGAGCTGATTATTTTAGCAAGGAAAAGTAATCTATTTGAGAGAAATGTTGTTTTTTTAACTGGCCGTTTTATATGAGTTGCCAAACTTGTTTTTTATGTGTTGCAAACATAGCCAAAGAATGAAGCAATTGCGCCTACTTATGTAACTTAAGCACACAGATTGCCAGACCTCATTTATATTGCTCTTCAGATACAAAAACTTCATTTAATATGGTCTCTCAAGAATATTGAATCAAATCTCATTTGAGATGCTTGACGAAAAAGATATTTTTGTCTGTGATTGGGAGGGGAGGAAAAAAGTTTTCTAAATACCATAAAATGCAAATTTTTACATTTTTCCGTTTAAATGTGCAAAAAAATATTGTCGATTTGATTATTTTATTGCTTTTAGGTTATTTAACATTTTTAAGGTTTTAAACTTCACACAAAATACTGTTTTTTTCTGTTCTAGAATTTTGTATACACTGGTTACTTTAAAGTACTGCTTGATTAATTTGCTAAAAAAAATTAATCATCTCACAGCTTAGTATTATTTAAATGCATATCCATTACTTTTCCATGCATATCTATGAAGTAATCCCCCCCCCCTCTAAAAATGGCATAAAAAGTTGCAGTTCATTACAATGCAACAAAGAAAGGCTTAAATTTAAAACTGACAAATACAAAACATACTTGTTCAAAAAGAAGCCTATTCACCATAATACTGTTTTCCTGCTTTGCCATTTGACGAGCAAGAAAAGTAAACAGGGCTCCAATTTCAGTGGGCTGAAAAGTAAATTTACAAATAATGTAAAGTTCCATCAATTTGTGTAGAACAAAAGAAATATTTGTAAGTAAAATTCAAAACTTAAATATTGAATTACTTTGAAATATTAAATAGAAAATAAGTTACATTACCATAAATCCTTCATTTTGAACCATTATTTTGAGCAAAATATCAACTACTCTTTGTTTCTGAGCTAATCTGAAATCACAAAGAGATTTTAATGAATTAAAATTAAGAGACGTACGATGTGCTGAAAATCAATAAATTAGAAAAATACTAAAATAAAGGTGTTTCAAAATTCTTACCCAGAATCAGTAGAAAATTCAGGTTCTTCAAAAGCCTTGAAAATAAGGCAATATTTTAACAAGATTATAAGGGAAAAGATTAAACATTATAAATTAAAATAGTAAACCGAATGAATAACAGTATTAAAAAGTGTGAAAACTCAATCATTTACTTATGTTTAAATTGAAAATTAAATAAAAATTGGAAAAACTTTAAATTTCCGAATAGCTTATAATAACTTTTAAAAAATCGGTAGTGATAGTTGCACTTCACAAGTTGCACAAAATTTTGTTTTGAAAAGTGAATAATAAATACATATTTATTTAAAGTTAAGAGAGAGAGAGGAGAAAAGAGAGAGAAAAAAAAAAAAAAAAACAGAACAGGTTTAATTGTCTTAATTAAAAGAGTTTATGAACACACGCATGCACACACACACAAACACAAAGAAGTTTTCAACCTATCTATATTGATTAAATATAGATCATAACTCCTTCATCATTAAAATTGCATAAAAAATGTCATTCGTTTAGACAAAATGGTTAATCCAATGAAACTTTTTATAGATTTGCTTACTTGCAGAAAATTTACCACTTTAACAAAAATTCACATAATTTTATTACAATTTTTTGGGATAAAAAATTAATACATTTTAAGAGTCATTTTTTAATATTTCTACAAACCTTACTATATCTTATACTGGAATGTGAGTATGTTGGAGGTAAACATTTGTGTACTTACGTCAGTTCTCTGTGTTTGTGATTTATACTAACTCTGTAATTAAACCTAATGCCTGAAGAAATTAAAAAAAAAAAATACATAATCAGCAAATGTTTCCTCATATAATAGAGGGTACTTCAGAATTACTTCTATAATTGTGGCAGTCAGCAATTTATGTTCATTTAGATGTTAGTGAGTCAATTTAAACAAAGCTAAATGAATCTTTTCTTTTTTTTTATTGAATGCTTTTCATTGTGTTAAGTTGTAAAATCAAATTCAAAAGCTAATTTATTTAAAAGAAAAAAGAGGTAATTATTAATAGAAAAATATATGCATTAATTAAAAAAATGTCTTTTTTTTACATACCAGAGCTAAAACATTAAGAAATTCTCTTGTATCAAAGTGAAGTAATGTTTTCAAATAGGGATAAATTTCAGGATCTAATGAAAGAAAAACTAAAGTTATTGATTAATATCTTTTAAATATATTACCTTATAAATAAAAGCCTACAGGTTTAAATATTCTGGGCTGTACCACTATAAATTTTTTTTTTTTGGGGGGGGGGGGGGGACAATTACACAATACGATTAGAAAGTTATGCTAAAAAAAACTTAAAATCAACACTGTTGGCACGATTAACTTGGAATTTTTCATAATTATCTAAAAATAAATAAAAACAACCAGCATTACTTTAAAATCTAAAAATCCACCCATTGATGTATCACACGGACTACCAAGTGAAAATTTGCTCTTTGATTCCAAGAATTCAAGTTATATATTGTGAGTGATATTAACATTAACATCTTTTTGATGTTACAAGTTTAAAAGTGTATTAGAAACCCAATTAGGTTGAAAGACTTTGCCATACAAATTATGTCACAAGAAAAATAATTCCACAAATTTTTAGATTCCGATTAACTGAAAATAGTGCCTTAATGTTTTATTACGTGAATCATACATATAAGATTTAATATAAGCAAAATGAGCATTTAATTTTTTTAAAAGTCATAATTCACTTTTATGTAATTTTCAAGAAACATGGTATATAATAGATCATAAATCGTATATTGTAGTACTGAGTGCAAGATGTATAATGCAGTCATACTTGGCATATGCCTCATATAATCTGGATATGTAAAAAATATTTAAGTGTAAAATATATCTAGCACCACTGGCAGGGGCGGATCCAGAGAAACGATTTGGAGGGGGCTCCGTTTTTCATTAGGATGATACATTGATTTCCCAATACTTTTTCTCCCAATGTATAATTAGACATGGTACATCATAACTAAATAAGTATGTTGTCTGCTGCAAGAACCGTCTAAAGGAAACTCGGAAGGGGGAGGCAGAGCTATCGTGTGCCCTACACCGATAAAGTTAAGGCCGATGCTCATAAGCCACGTGTTTTATGCGTTTCAATGGACGACAGGACTGATACAGGGAAAAAATGTTCCGTTGCTCTCTCCATTGTGTGTGTGTGTGTGGGGGGGGGGGGACAGGGTTTTCAGTTTAAGACATTAATCTTTTGTTGGTAGATCCCGACTGTCTTTACAAAGTCGAAAAATTAGCCAGAAGAATGTCGCCTTAACCTTGTAGTGGCGACAAGACGTGGCTAATCAGCAACGACCTTTATTCATGCTGTTGTTCACGGGCCCTTCCCATCAACATTTCAGTGTGTACAGAGTATAATTGCTGAATGCATTATTGAACCCATTTCACAGCCACTGAGCAATATACCGTGTTCGCAGCATACATTTTCACATTTTAGAATGGCATGAAGTTTTCCAGATTAGGTAATTCCCATCCTTTTTTGCGAGGACTGTAGTAAACAACCTCAATTATTATTTACAACTATTATCGCTATTACTTGCTATTTAAAATTTGAGCTTTCTTTTTTAAAACCAGACCACCTATACACTGCGAGGCACTTGCTTTGTCTGATATCTTAGAATATAGTGAGGATTTGTACCCATACATCTGGGGGAATGATGTGGACAACTTATGAGAGCAGTTGAAAGAATGAAAGCTGTAAAAATTGGGGAGGGTTGGATTGTTTGTCTATGCTTCAGCATCACTTAACACTAGAACAGCCGGAGGGGAGAGTCAAAATGACCCCTGTTGGCTGTTTTAAGTATTTCTGTAATTATTTATTTTACTAATTAAAATAAAAATGTAAAAATTTGTCCCAACACGCTTGGAAGTATTTTAGGAAAAGTAGAAAATGAGCTGCGGTTTTAAACTGTGTATTGAAATAAAGCATGAGATATTGGGAAAAGGGTCAAAATGACCCCAACGGCGCTTCTAGTGTTAAGGCCGATGCTGATTGCCGCTGCGTCTAACGTAACTGCAGTGGGTAAGAGGGCATTCTCGTTGCGAATTTTACGACTTTTTAATGGCCATTCGGGGGCTACAGATAAAAGATTTCTGCACAAAACCGCTAACCCCGACCTCTATAAAATGGAGAGAGCAACGGAAGATCCCCCCCCCCCCCCCCGTATCAGTGTCCCGTCGTCCATTAAAATACAATGGACCCTGCTAAAGTGATTACCTTGGTAAAGAGATCGTCTGTCTATAGTGACTACTTTTATGCAATCTTCCGCTGTTACAACCATACACACTGTTACCTACCATTTTGTCAAGGTAAAGACATGTATGTTATAGTCAGAGGATTCAAAAATATTGGTGTAATTTCTTGGTATATATCTATATACAGGGTGTCCAGCCTTAATGTGACCAATAGTTAATTCCCGAACCGTTCAGTTTAGATATGCACTCCAATTTAAAAATGTTTTTACATGCTTTCGAACCAAAAACCATTTAGAAAAAATTACAAAATTAAATTTTTATACGGTCCCTAGGTCCTATCACTTATATTTAGGAAAGGATGCAGTACACAAAAACAAAGTAAACACAAAAGTTTCATTTTATTACGATAAAAACTGACCAAGTTATGGAACTTTGAAAATCATACATTTCATCCATTTTCTAGGCCAATTTCAAGAAGCTAGTAAGGGACCGTCTCCAAGTGAAATTAATTGGAACTCTACAGGAAACTTTTGCTCTTGCACGTCACTCTTATGTAAATCGTTTTTAAATTTAAAAGTACACACATTACGTTAATATTACAATAACTGAGTACTTAAGAAACAAAATTTATTCTGTGTACGTGTAAAACATAGATAAAATAAAATATTTTGGACGAAGAAAACTTTTCAAAAGCAGTTCCAAAAACTTAGACTTATTTGCCTGCGGCTTCAGACTGATTTGCTGCGATACTGATCATGGCGAACGTTAAAAATCTGTTGTGTAGTCGCTTGCAATTGCATACAGCCGTATTCTAATATTACGAATTCTAGTATGGGAGAACGAGATGTATACAACTGGTCTCCAGGCATTAGCTCCTGCGCCAGGACTGGACGATAAGGAAATGCACCGTACGTATGTAATATGTTCCACACCGTCGATTTTGAGTAGGAACAAGCCTTGCTAATATCCTGGACACTACTTTCAGGATGAGCCAGGGCATATCCTAGAACATCCTCAGCGGGTATCCGCAAGCTTGAAGGTGTGGCACGAGACAAGGGAATACGTCTATGACAACTCCCAGTTCTATACAAGCGTTGAACAGCACGGGCAATTGTACATTAAGATAGATGTCTTCGACTGGGAAATTTAATGACATAAAGTCTTGCCGCCTCTCTCTTATTTCGATTACACTGCCCATACAACAGTACCATTTCGCAGTATTCTTCATTTGTATACATCTCGTTCTCCTGTACTAGAATTCGTAATATTAGAATACGACTGTATGCAATTGCAAGCGACTACAAACCAGATTTTTAACGTTTGCCATGATCAGTACCGCAGCAAATCAGTCTGAAGCCGCAGGCAAATAAGTCTAAGTTTTTGGAACTGCTTTTGAAAAGTTTTCTTCGTCCAAAATATTTTATTTTATCTATGTTTTACCCTACACAGAATAAATTTTGTTTCTTAAGTACTCAGTTATTGTAATATTAACGTAATGTGTGTACTTTTAAATTTAAAAACGATTTACATAAGAGTGACGTGCAAGAGCGAATGTTTCCTGGCAGAGTTCCGATTAATTTCACTTTGGAGACGGTCCCTTACTAGCTTCTTGAAATTGGCCGAGAAAATGGATGAAATGTATGATTTTCAAAGTTCCATAACTTGGTAAGTTTTTATCGTAATAAGATGAAACTTTTTGTGTTTACTTCGTTTTTGTGTACTGCATCTTTTCCTAAATATAAGTGATAGGACCTGGGGACCGTATAAAAATTTAATTTTGGTAATTTTTTTCTAAATGGGTTTTTGGTTCGAAAAGCACGTAAAAACATTCTTTACCTTTTTAAAAACATTTTTCAAATTGGAAGTGCATATCTAAACCGAATGGTTCGGGAATTAGCTATTGGGTCACATTAAGGCTGGACACCCTGTATATATACATATGTACAGTTGGTGCTCTCTTTAACGACTTTCAAGGAACAGCGAAAAAGTGAAAAATCGTCCTTATACAAAGATCTTCCTTAAACAGAATTTGTAAAAGAATAACATTTCCCTTTACACATTGGAAGGTGCCGGGTTCAAAACCAGGTCGCGTCCGCCGACCTAACCGTTCGTTGTTTTTCGTGCTTTCCTCCGAAACTTGAGTAAATACGGGTTAGGACCCCTTAGAAAGACCCCCACGAAATGCCCACCACTCATCGGCCTAGATCCCACATGCAGATAATTGGCCGTAATCCTACAATACCAACCCTTCGCACTTTATATTCTTAGGACCGTGAATATATATTTCTTGATATATTGGCATGTTTAGAGATGTTACTTTTATTATCATTACATTTTTTTATTTACAAAAAATTATTTTAAGTTACCTTAAAAAAAGTTAGTAAAAACAAGCAATACAATAAAATTAGGTTTCAAGAAAATCAAAAAGAGTCAACTGTTTCATTTTTCGCCTTCCCGTTATTCTTTCTTCCAGATTTTTTCAAATGTGAAATGTGTCAGTTTCCATTCTATGAATTTTTCTAGCTAACTGAGAATTTTGCATTCCAAATTTTTCTGCCAGAATAATAGCATTTTCTTTCAATATCACTGCAGAAATTGCTTTATTTTATTTTATTTCAGTAATACGAACAATTATCTATACGAGGGATCTAGGCCGAGAACGGGGTGCCCTACGTAGGGGTCTTAATCTGTATTTCTGAAAAGTTTCGGAGAAAACCGCATAAGACTCCGAACAGCTAGGTCGATGGATGTGACCTGAGTTTGAACCAGGCACTTTTCTTCTTCCAGTTGAGAGTGCTATAAGCTCAGCTAGTCGTCGGGCCTCCAGAAATTGGAGTTATGCATTAAGTGATGTTATGTGGCAAGCCTATACTAGAGGCATCTGCATTCTGGGGCAGTTGCCTTGGTCGGAGGAGTTTTTCAGAGGTTCTAACGTTTATTCATGTTAAATCTGGAGAAATCCGACCAAAACTCCAGACAGTTAGATCGACAGTCACGCGGTAGGCCCAAACGTGGGACCTTCACACTTCAGCCTCAATCATGTGTCTTATCCACTCGGCCATGGTGTGGCCCAGAAATTAGAATGGTGGATGCTTTTTCTTCATGAAACCATTTGCATGCAGAAATGCCTTGTCAAATTCTTCTAATCGGCTGCATCGACTTTTCAGCCGTTTGGATTTGGATCGCGAACTAAATTTTTGTGCTGCTTCAAGAATTTTCTCTTTGCTTCTAAAATGCCTTTAAGAATACACTCAGGTAGTTGAAATTGTCTTGCGAATTGCACTTTTGACATTCCCCAACACTTTTTCCCCACTCTTAAAACTTTTTCTCCTGTTCCTGTAGCGTAAGATGTTCAAAAAAAAAAAAAAAAAACATTGTTAAACAGAAACGTCGTCAGTTTTTTCATTTTTTGCCTTCCCCTTATTCTTTCTTCCATATTTTCTCAAATGTGAAATGCGTCAGCTTCTATTTTATGAAATTTCTAGCTAACCAGCCGGAGCTTGAAATTATTGCATTCCAAATTTTCCTGCCAGAATAACAGCACTGCAATAATTGGTTAATTTTATTTTATTTTGGTAATACGAACAATTATCTACATGAGGGATCTAGGCCGAGTACGGATTGCCCTACGTGGGAGTTTTTCTAAGGGGTATTAATGCGTATTTATGAAAAATTTTGGGAAAAACTGCGTAAAATTCCGAACAGCTAGATTGACGGACGCGACCTGAGTTTGAACCAGGCACTTTTCTTCTCCCAGTTGAGAGCGCTATAAGCTCAGCTAGTCGTCGGGTTACCAGAAATTGGAGTTATGTGATGTTATGTGGCAAGCCTATACTAGAGGCATCTGCACTCTGGGGCAGTTGCCTTGGTCGGAGGATTTTTTTCAGAGGTTCAAAAGTGTATTCACGTTAAATCTGGAGAAAACCATCTAAAAAAACTCCAGATAGTTAGATCGACAGCCGCAAGGTAGGCCCAAACGCGGGACCTTCACACTTCAGCCGCCCATCATGTCGAGTGTCTTATCCACTCAGCCATGGTGGGGCACAGAAATTTGAATGTTGGATGCTCTTGCTTCATGCAACCATTTGCATCCAGGAGTACCTTGGCAAACTCTTCCTAGTGGGCCACATTGACTTTTCGGCCGTTTGGATTAGGATCCCAAACTAAATTTTTGTGCTGCTCCAAGAATTTTCTCTTTGCTTTTAAAATACCTTTGAAATCACACTCAGGTAGTTGAGATTGTCTTGCAAATTGCACTTTTGACATTCCCAGACACTTTTTCCCCACTCTCAAAAAATTTTTTCCCCTGTTCCTGTAGCGTAAGATGAAAAAAAAGAATCGTTGTTAAACAGAAACGATGTAGAGTTTTTTTACGTTGAAGTTGCTGGGACTTTGAGAAAAGAATTTTTTTACTTTGGAGTTTTGCACAATTTGCTGAATTTAAATGATTATATATATATATATAAGCTTAAAATTTTTTTGGACAATCGCAAAGTGAAGTAACAGGAGATAGTTAAAATCCAAAAGATATACAAAGGTAGTGCACACAATGTTTTGCACAAACATTTGGGTATGAGGAAACTGTTTTCCTTGTTCATACTGCATGTGCTCATACTGGAACAAAAAACAACAATGCATTGATTGTTGTTTTTTGTTCAATAATAAGGTGGGTGGCATAGTATTCATCAACTACATGATAAAAGGAAAAACCATTAAGAACACTCTTTGGAGCTGTTTAGGTGGAGTAAACCAAATTTTTTGTGTTGGTTCATGATTATGTATAAAACACGGATTCACCATTAAACAATTAGAGTCAAATTAGCAGTAAGCTGAAAGAAAAGGTAACAATAAAAAGTAACGTAACAATGGATGAAAGTTCTCCGAGGTAGCCAGACACAATAGTTGACTGGAAAGGATTTAGCGAGTGTTTTTTGAGATGCATATGGCATAGTATTCATCAACTACATGATAAAAGGAAAAACCATTAACAGTGAATACTACACAGTATCATCAGATGGACTGAATGATGAAACAAAATCAAAAAGAAACAATCCTATATGGTGAAGAAAGGGCTCTTCATTCAGACAAAGCACCATGTCAAAAATCATCATACATTTTTGGTTACATTGGCAAAACTTTATGGACTTTGAATTCTTTTCCACCTACCTTATTCATCAGATTAGGCTCCTTAGTAGTTATTACCTGCTACTAGTCTCAAAAGGATGCTTCAGAAAGAGAATTTTGGTACAAATGAAGAATTCATATAAACTGAAGGGCTCTTCTAGAGATCTCAACAATTCTTTGTACAAGAAAAACATCAAAATGTTAAAGAAGCAATGGAATAAATGTATCGCTGTTAAAGGAGACTATTTATGAATAAAGTCAAATTTGGCAAAAATTAAGGAACCTTTTAAGTAGTTAATAATAGAACTTTTTTACCAATTTGTAACATGGTCCAGCCCTAACACAGCATGAAACAGTAAAAAAAAAAAAAAAAACAAAAAATATTTGAAGTAGAATTTTGGTGACAAATGAAACTATAATTGGCATTTTTAAACACTGAAATTGACACAAAGGTTTTCATTTAACTTCATTACTTTAAAACGATAGTAAATTAATTAGTTAAAAACATTAAAAAGCCTAAAATCTCTAAAATAATTAAAACACGCACCATGAGCGCTTTCGACAGCCTAGTCCGCTGTCATCATCAGAACTGAGCTGCTTGGCTCGTTCACCGCTTCTTCTTCACCAGGCCTGCCACGATTGCTCGATCTGCGCATGCGCCATGTCGTTGACAGTTCCCTCTTGTGTCATTATTTCCAACGCTTCCCGTCTTAAGCCATAATTGTGGTTATTGTAATTAGCTATTTTCTTGACATTTACGAAATCTATATTTATATTTTCCTTTAAGGCTAGGCGGGATAGAGCGGTACTTTGTCTATTGTATTTTATGTCGTTTATGTGTTCTTTAATTCTATCTTTAATTTTTCTTTTTGTAACACCAATGTAGTATCCGGGAAGGTTGGAATCTCTATACGTGAAATTTATTTTATAAATACCTGCGGTTTCTAGAGGGTTAATCTTGCCTTTATCTGACCGGATTCTTTTAAATATATTGCTATTGGGTTTAATTGGGATACGAAGGTTCATTTTACATGCCCGGTTGGATATTTTTACAGCGAGACCGCAACAGTAGGGAATCGGATGAGTAAATGTGGATTTTTCTTTTTGTGCGTCATTGATGATCTTTCTTCTATTTCTGACTAGGCGGGGGGATGATATTGCTGGGATAATTAGCTTCGCGCGCAAGTTGCTTTATGAATTGTATTTCTTCCTTTAGTAATTGTTGGTTGGAGCATATTTCCAGGGCTCTATTGACGTGTGAACGTAAGATTGATATCTTGTAGTTATATAGTTTTTGAGGAGTAATTGACTATTTTATTATTATTGGTAGGTTTACGATAAACGGTGGTTTCTATATTGTCTGGGGTGGTTCTAATTACTTCAACATCAAGGAAATTTAGGTTATTATTCTGCTCAAGTTCTATAGTAAATTGTATATTTTCATCAAGTGAGTTAAGTTCGTCGAGGATATTATTTATGCTATTGTTATTTACTATGGCTAAAACATCATCAACGTAATGAAACCAGTATTTAATATGGGGTGGAGGTTCGTATTGATTAAAGTTTCAAGGTTCCGCATTTTCCAGTCTGCTACAATACCAGATATCGGGGAGCCCATAGGGACACCTTTATTCTGTTTGTAAAATTTGTTATTGAATTGGAAGTAGGAGTTATTGAGGATGAGGGACAAGGCAGCTTTTAGGGTTATTGAAATATCTGTATTCAGGGGTGTAGCCAGAAATTTTTCATGGGGGGGGTTACGACTACTGCAACTCATATATATGTATACATATGTGTGATAATGTAGTGAAGTATGTACATTTTGTATGGCAAAAAAATTCTCATGGGGGGGGGGTTATGACCCCCCTAACCCCCCCCCTTGGCTACGCCTCTGTCTGTATTAAATGCGTTCTCAATTTCTTTACTTATTGTATTGTACATCTCTATTGTGTCTATGGAAGGGTATAAGTTGGTGATGTCAAAGCTGACCATTTTAACAGAATCTGAGAATTGTGTGCTTTTTAATTCTTTTAAAAAATCGGTTGTGGAATTTAGAGATGAATTTGAGGAAGGAATTATTTGCTGTAATATATTTTTTAGGTATTTTTGAAGTAGGTAGGTAGGGCCTTCACATTTACTGACTATTGGGCGGAGGGATGGGGGATTTTTATGATCTTTATATTTTCCAAATATGCGTGGAGCAAAGGCAGTAGGGCTATGTAATTGTTGTGGTTTGTTATTGGGCCAGCTTCCTTTATTTATGAGTTCTTTTAGGATATTGTTAATTTTGGTGGTGGGGTCCTTATTTAGTATATTGACATCTAGATTATTAATGGTTTCTATCATTTTTGTAATGTAATCTTCTTTATCTAAAATAACTATTTTAGATAAAGAAATAGTTATTTTAGATAACCATTAAATGTGAAGTCCCTACCTACCTACTTGAAAAATACCCAAAAAATATATTACAGCAAATAATTCCTTCCTCAAACTCATCTCTAAATTCCACAACCGATTTTTTAAAAGAATTAAAAAACATACAATTCTCAGATTCTGTTAAAATGGTCAGCTTCGACGTCACCAACTTATACCCTTCCATAGACACAATAGAGATGTACAATACAATAAGTAAAGAAATTGAGAACGCATTTAATACAGATATTTCAATAACCCTAAAAGCTGCCTTCAGAGGTGATTGTGGGACTTCTTCAAAAACCCTGAAAAGGGCATGGTGAAAGTTACGTTGATTTTAAACTTTTGCAAGCAACAATAAGTGAACAAATTAGTAATCTTTTTTTAATCAATAATAGTTACATTATTATAATAAATTCTGGCTTTTTAACGGAGAGATATGTTATAACCTTCATTATCTATTGTTAGTAAATGTTCCATAAATATATTTCTCATGCAGATGTTTTAAGAATACTTGACTTTAAAAATCAAATCCAAACTGTCAAAAATCGTAAGTTTTTTAATTATCATAAATTTGTAAAAAATTAGAAATAAAATAAAGATTACTTTTTTAATTTTATGCTATTGGAGATTTAAATAAAAGAATGCTCAAGAAAAAATAATCATTTACAAGAATAATGGGATAAGATTGAAAGTGGAATGCTTGAGCTCTTTCTGTGCAGTTTTCCCCCATTGCTAAAAAAAAATCTTAAATTCCAGATATGAACTACCTTAAAATATCCGGAATTCAGGGTATACCCGGACCACAAACACCCCCGGCTGCCTTGTCCCTCATCCTCAATAACTCCTACTTCCAATTCAATAACAAATTTTACAAACAGAATAAAGGTGTCCCTATGGGCTCCCCGATATCTGGTATTGTAGCAGAGTGGAAAATGCGGAACCTTGAAACTTTAATCAATACGAACCTCCACCCCCATATTAAATACTGGTTTCATTACGTTGATGATGTTTTTGCCATAGTAAATAACAATAGCATAAATAATATCCTCGATGAACTTAACTCACTTGATGAAAATATACAATTTACTATAGAACTTGAGCAGAATAATAGCCTAAATTTCCTTGATGTTAAAGTAATTAGAACCACCCCAGACAATATAAAAACCACCGTTTATCGTAAACCTACCAATAATAATAAAATAGTCAATTACTCCTCAAAAACTACATATAACTACAAAATATCAATCTTACGTTCACACGTCAATAGAGCCCTGGAAATATGCTCCAACCAACAATTACTAAAGGAAGAAATACAATTCATAAAGCAACTTGTGGCGAAGCTAATTATCCCAGCAATATCCCCCGCCTAATCAGAAATAGAAGAAAGAAACTTAACATCATCAACGACGCACAAAAAGAAAAATCCACATTTACTCATCCGATTCCCTACTGTAGCGGTCTTGCTGTAAACCAACCGGGCACGTAAAATGAACCTTCGTGTCCCAATTAAACCCAATAGCAATATATTTAAAAGATAAAGACAAGATTAACCCTCTAGAAACCGCAGGTATTTATAAAATGAATTTCACGTATAGAGATTCCAACCTTCCCGGATACTACATTGGTGTTACAAAAAGAAAAATTAAAGATAGAATTAAAGAACACATAAACGACATAAAATACAATAGACAAAGTACCGCTCTATCCCGCCTAGCCTTAAAGGAAAATATAAATATAGATTTCGTAAATGTCAAGAAAATAGCTAATTACAATAACCATAATTATGGCTTAAGACGGGAAGCGTTGGAAATAATGACACAAGAGGGAGCTGTCAATGCTGTCAATGACATGGTGCATGTGCAGATCGAGCAATCGTGGCAGGCCTTGGTGAAGAAGAAGCGGTGAACGAGCCAAGCAGCTCAGTTCTGATGATGACAGCGGACTAGGCTGTCGAAAGCGCTCATGGTGCGTGTTTTAATTATTTTATGGAGATTTTAGGCTTTTTAATGTTTTTAACTAATTACTAAGGTATTTCCGTGTTCAAATTTTAACTAAGATAGTAAATTAATTAATAAAGACTCTACAGGTAAAAAGAAAGAGAAAGAAAACTAAAGACACTAGCTATATAAAAAGGACATCCGATAAATTAACTGAATATTTACCTTCAACATTTTTAGCATGCAAACTCGTAACACAGTTAAATACTTTCAGTTTAACATCCGAAGCTAATTCCTCCGGGATGTCGCCCCAAGGATAAGCTCGTCCAGCTAAACAGCAACTACAGTACGAATAATTTTAAGAATTTATTAAATTTGCTAAAAGCTTGTATTAAATGGAAAATCTTTTCATAAAATTGCATTTCACCTGATATAAACAAGTAATTTATTTCCTAATTTGATTTGATCATCTGTTAGTTGCTTCCCTCTATTTACAGCCTTTTGTAAAACCACCATTAATTCCTGTGAAAAGGTAAAATAGATGTTTTATTAATAATTGGAAAATAGGTCTTACAGTTGATTTACAAAATTTATTTTGTCTTTTTTCATAATTTTATAAAACACATATTTAGGAGATTAATTTGATATTTAAAATACATACTCTTAAAATTATTTTGTTACAAGTATAGTAGAAATCAGGTGTAATGTTTTGATGTGGAACACAAAATTGTGCCTATAACCAAAGATTGTAATAAATGATAAGTTACCTAACATGATATACATAGAACTTTATGAGCAAGTTTCTAAATATGTTGCAAGTGATTACTTTATTACACAGTATATACTAAAGATGAAATGGTCTCAGCACAAACTCTGTAATTCAGTATTGTGATTGGGCTGAAGTAGATGAACAAATTTTCATTTATTAACCATTCTCCTTGCAAATAGATTTTTAAAAAGTGATTTATTGTTTTGGGAGAAATAAATGCATTCATTATTATATAAAGAGGAACAGGTATGCTTAGTAATGTGTAACTTTCTGGATGTTTGTGTTTACAAACTGTTTTTTTTTTTCTGCTAAGTGAGTCATCTGTTAATAATAATGAATGTACATCATTCAGGGGGATAGAAATAGATGTTTTGATTACATTTCATTCACAACATCATTCCTGTCAGCAGCTACCAATACAGTAAATATCTTTTACTTATTCTATTATTTAAATTTTGGGCTTAGGTATGCTGAGACTGCATGTTCTCAAACTTTTAAGAAGCAGCCCAAACTCATTTCTAATACACAATATACACAATGTGTAGACATACACTTGTGCATGTACATATGCCCAGCAGCCAGTGGCGGAACTACAGGGTGTCGAACCCCGCAATGCGAGGGATGGGGACAGAATTATAAGAGGCCCAAAAATTTTGTTAGCACTTACACTAGATAAAAAAGGGAAAATACTGGCTGTTAGTGAAGCAATGGATATCAGTTTGCCTGGATACCGAATACTGAATATCCGGCCTAACTTTCAGATGGATATCCAGCAGCAGTACGTTTTCTTCTTTTTTGTTTTATTTTCACAAGTTTTCACCAGTTTTACTGCAATTAAGTCATACAAGTAACAATGTCATGGATGCTCTGTCTCAAGAGTCTTATCTTAATGAATAAATATCTTAAAAGATCCATACTTGAAAGAAAGACATCTCCATTCAAGGAAAATCAATGTAAGAAATTTCCTTAATTTATCAAAATTAGGGGGGGGGGGGATTTTCTCAACAGCCAGACAGCAACAGCTCCGGCATATTTGCTGTACAGGCTAGATGCAGTATGTTTGCTGAATATCTGTTGCATCCCTACTGGGTATAGACTATCATGGAATAAATACAAAACTACTTTGAAGGAAAGAAAAAAATCAGTTGGATCATTTTAAGTGTTTCCATTCCCACTGAATATTTAGAAACTACTGTTTCCCGAAACGAATACCATAGTGACCATGGTCTCTAAAAGCAAAGAACAATTTGCCTGAGGACTAGCTGATAAGAAGCAGATGGGCAGAAAAAAAAAGAGAGACTATCCCCTTTGTAGGTGAACATGTACAAGATTACGGATGGAACAAGCACACGTGATTTCATTTTACTATTTCCTGTTCTTGGTAGCGTCCAGTCCACGAAACTACTCAGAAAGCAATAAAAAAGAAGCAAAAATCCAAGGATACCCCTTGAAACTATAGTGGGTTGTTCTGTTTTATTTGTTTATCAGTATTTTCTGAAAATAATTGTCAACCGTGAACTGCAAACTCTTTTATCTTTTCTTTTCCACTGAGTAGCCTTACGTTTGAGGTTTTATTTTAACTACACTGGTGAAGTTGAAAGTGCATAATTCTGTAAATATATAATTTCTATGTATATCTAATATTATGTTCAAAATTTTTCTATGTATATATGCCTAGAATACATAATTTTATGTTTAAATTTTTTTCTATGTATATATAGTTTTATGTTTAAAATTTTAAAAATGGAGCTAATTACCAAAATGGCCTAACAAGACCTTATCAAAGAACCAAAGGTATGTTTTACTTATTTATTTAATTATTTTACTTAAATGAAGTATAAAGTAATAAATACAGTTATTTAACCACACTGATTTAAAAAAAAAGTTTTAAAAATGAATAAATACGATATTTTCATATTTTTTTAAAGTCTTAGTATTTTATGCAAGAATCATATCTTAAAAAATCATTATGTGAAAACATTTGTACAAATTTAATACAGCTAAAAAGTAATAAAATGCTGGAATTAATTTATAATTGATGTAAATTTATTTTATGAGTATTCTAATAAAAACTTATCAGCTGTTTGATAAAATAATCAGCAGATAAGCAGATTATTGTGTAGTTATTTCTCGTATAGTTTTTGACTTTCAGTTCCTACTCATTCTTTTTAATGTACAATTTGGGGTTTTGGTTTATTGTGTTTTATCATTATGAGGAATATCCTGATTTTAGATTTTTTTTTTTGTGTGTGTGTATGTAGTTTGAATCTAGAATGTAGGAAATACTGCTTCTCAGAATTATAATTTTCATTGGCAGATCCAAAGGAGGGAGCATATATATATATATATATATATATTCAGGATGATTTCGCTACCAGATTGACGAACTTGCAGTGGGTGTAGGGGGTACAGAGGCAGTTCAGAATCACATAGCACTGTGGGATTAGAAACGTCATCTCCATGTACCTGTATCACTTTAGAAGAAGTGTTCAAGTGATTGAAAATTTTCCGACCATGGCTTTTCAAAAACTAATCCCTCTTTCCTGATTGCATTAATAAAAATTGTTATTTCAGAATTGTTTCTTTCATTACAATTATGAATTTGTCTGAGAAAAGCCCATTGTTTATGAAACTTGGTTAAGAAATTAGACGCACACTTCAACACTTCTTTCAAAGTGATTATTAACAGGTACATGAAGACTATGTTTCTGAAACCGTATTGCTATGTGATTCTGAACTGTCTCTGTACCCCTTACACCCCCTGCAAGTTTGTCAGTGTGGCAGTGAATCACTCTGAATATATATATATATATATATATATAATATATATGCATAAACACTAAAATATCGCCAATATTTGGTAATATAATTTCATTATATATATATTATAGTATTAATTACTCTTATTAATCACATTTAATTACTTAAATGGTCTAAAGTAAATGAAATGTCATTATCTTAATCGGCAAGATAAACTGCCACGTGAGATTGCAAGACAGTTCATTTTCCTTCCCTACAACTGGAGACTGTGTTGCAGGAAAAAAATAATCATGACATCCTATCAAAATTCGGGACAGTTTCATGACTTTCATGGCCCATTGTTCAAAATTGTGACATTTTCATGATATTCATAATTTTCCTGGCCAGTAGACACCCTGTGTTCGATGAGAATGCCCCACACCCACAAAGATTAAACATGGCATGAGTGTCATTAGATGAGCTATTGAATTTTTTAATCCAGGAGAAATACCAGTCATTACATTTGGTCTACCTCTGTTTGCCTATGCTAAGTTTGTACTTCAATCTTTTCTTAATAGTGAAATGGAATTAATGTCGCTCAATGAAAGAGAAGGAAGAGGAAAAGCAGCATTATTATCCCCCCCCCCTCCCCGAAATTTGTGAGTCAAAGTTCGACTTGCAGTTTAAAAAAAAATGACGTAAGCATGGGCAAGCCCTGCAATTCATTTTATTTTTAATTATCGTTAATTAATTATTAGGATGTTTTTGTCAAAATATGACACCATGAACTTCAATGAATATCAATCTTACAGCATCAAAACATAATAATTGCCTGTATATTGCATGGACATGAATGAACTATACACATAGACAGTTATGCGACAAACATCAAGATAAGTGCTTATGTTTCCAGAGTTTTCCTAAAAAATAGTTTGTGCATTTATTGATACATGTTTTTATACTCCAGAAAAGCAATAAAATGAAAATTTACCTCAAAAGGGGTAATGTAATCATTCATTGCATGATTGTACACATATATAATAGCATCATATAATCCTTGATTCCAGCATAGCTTCATAACCTATAAAGGTTAATATAAATTTTAGCAGGAGTTACTATAATATACTACCAAAATAAATAAATAAATAAATATGTATATATATAAAGAGAGGGGTAAATGCACATTTGGTTTATAAAATATAACAGAAGATAATACATTAGAACTTAGAAAAGAAGTTGGACCAAATAATCAAACATCAATAAAGAACTTTGAAATAACACACATAAATAAAAATTAGTACAGTACATAACGTTTTGGGTGATACAAAGGGTTCATAATTCTTCAGCTGCTAAGTTTTAATTTCCACATGACAGAACTATCCAAAACATATGAATTGTACACTTTTAATTTACATGCATTGTTTATAAAGTCCTTTATTAATCTTAGACACCAAACTTTTTGAGTCTCATTATTAAAACAATCAAAACTTCATGAATGAAAATTTTCTTGCACAGAAAACTTATAAGAATAAATAAGATATATCAAATGAAAGTAAACCAATCAATAGAATGAGATCATTATTTTCAAAAACAGGGGTAATTAATTATTTTGATGTAAAAGATAATGATTTTCAACAAATTTTTAATGAAAGAGCATTCTAAATAAATTTAAAGACATGAGAAAACTGAAAACTTTAGTGTGTAAAGGGGGGGGGGGCGCAACGGGAAAAGTAAAATTTTCTTAATTACAAATATGTTTAACTAAAAACTTTAAGAGATAACACCGAAAGAAAGTCCTGCAGCATGCATTATTATAAACATTATTCAATTCCATGAAGCAAGAGCATCCAACTTTCCTATTTCCGGGCCCCACCATGGACGAGTGAATAAGACACATAACATGATTGACAGCTGAAGTTTAAAGGTCCCGCGTTCGGGACTAACGCATGGCTGTCAATCTAATGGTCTAGAGTTTGGTTAGTCAGTTTTTTCCAGATTGAATGTGAATATGCATCAGAACCCCTTAAAAAGTCTTCCAACCAAGGCATACCCCCCCCCTCATAGGCAGACGCCTCTTGTATAGGCTTGCTATAACATCACATAGCACATAACTCTAATTCCCAGAGTGATACTTAAAGAAAATGCTATTATTCTGACAGAAAAGTTTGGAGTGCAAAATTTTCAGGCTTAGGCTGGTTGGCTAGGAATATGGAAAATGACACATATAACATTTTAGAAAGTCTGGATGACATAATAACGAAAACAATGCAAAAAATAAAGCAATCAACACTTTTCGTGTTTCTTAAAAATACATTTTATTTTATCGTATTGTTTGTTTTCTTTTTTAAGTTAACTTAAAAGTAATTTTTTGTGAGTACAATAATATAATAATAATGAAAATAACATTTTTAAACATGCCAATATGTTGAGAAACATTTTGACAGTCCTAAGCTTGAAAAGTGTGGTGGGGAATGTTATTTTTTCATGAATTCTGTTTAAGGGCGATTTTTCATGGTTTCTTGAAAGTTGTTAAACAGCGAGCCAACTGTACTTGATTATACATTTTAAAAGCGTTTTTCCTTCCCTTTTCTAATAATTACTTTTTAAGGACAAATTTGACTTATTTGAATCAATAAGCTGTTACATAATGCAAAACAAAAATAACAGAAATTTTATTTAATAAAAATACCTATTCAAAATGTAGTAAAATCTGAACAATCATCATGAAATAAAATTTGAAAAAGTATTACAAAATATTAACATAATTTAGTTGTTTATTACTAATACATATTATTAATTATTAGTTGTTGAAGTTTATTATAAACATTTATGCAAATATCTAATTCATTACGATCTCCATGAATTTCTACTCCTTTTTTGCAAAATTGTTTCATGAGGATACAAAATATTCAACTGTTGCATGCCCTAGTACAGTTCCACAAATAAATTTTGCAATTAGTTTTTAATTTGAATCAGTCTTCATTTTTAAAAGCAGTAAAAACAATACAGGTATTAATTTGGAGTTTTCATCTTGTGCAAAAACAAAAATTGATGGTGCATTCCTTTATAATCAACAATTTTTATATATTTTTTCTTTTTTACTTGGAAAACTTAATACCATGAATTTTTTTATTTTTAGAATGAAATAAAAATATTTATGGAAAAATAGAAAATATGCATTTTTAAATTTAGAGCTTGCTTATACGATATATTAAAAAACAATGAATGTAAACATAGTATAAATTTCTCATTTCAAATGAAATGCAGCTAAAACTCTTTCTATCCCACAATATTTTTATTTCTTCAGTGCTTATTACAATTGTTTTAAATAAGTGTTTCTCCACATTAAAAAAATTATGTTTCAAGGAAAAAATTATAAACATAAATCCACAAGAAAATTATAACATTATTAATAATTTGAAAAATCACGTATCTACTGAATAAATTACAAAAAATAAAATAAAATAATATAAAATGTTACTACCTGATGAATATCTAAGTTTGTAATATCTAACCGAACAATACAAGCTTCTAAAGCATCAAACAGTTTTTTGTCAGCATAATGATTGACAAAGTCTTTTACAATTTGAGGAGTCAGTGACTTTAGGCGGCCATCTAAAATATATGGTTCTAAACTTTCTAGAAATATTCCTAGAGCCAAAGGGTCAGCTTGAAAGCACTCGTACATCTTTTCAAAAAGAAAATCCCTAGAATACAATACATGTACTTAGCCAGTTCAATTAAATACACTTACAAATTGGATAAATAGTGAATATTACATAAATAACAGTAATTTATGCAATTAAAATTGTAAAGTCACTTAATTAATAGTTATACACACGATGGCTACGAAATTATCATTTATGAATTCCCCACTTTCTCTTGTTATTCCAGGTCAGATTATAGTGTCAATAATATGAAACATAAAATATGAACAAGACTTTCATTAACAAATTCTTCGATATTAATACTTGTTAGAGTTAATTTTAAAAACAAACTGGGAATTAAACAGAAATTCGAATTAAGCAGCAATCTGATTAATCAGAATTCAAATGTATTAGGATTTATACATCACAACTAAGCTATTTTTGCTAGTTAATAATATAATATTTATATAACTGAATGAATACTATTATAAAAAATGTAAAATGCTCTTATAGGGCCATTGGACAGCCTGTTTTTGATTGTGACACATGGCATAATCACTGATCATACATATAATTCATATGATCAGCAATTCCTTGGTTAAGAATGTCCAGTGATGTCTCGCTGTCCCCCTACCATGACTAGCATTTTAGAAATGAGTAAATTGTTATTAATTTCTAAAAACGAACTAAAAGAAGATGAGTTAGTTTCAAGAGTCAACAACCTAAGAATAAGCAAACTCTGAAACTTCTTATGTGGGTAGCATTTTTACATCAACCAGCATGTAATCTGGATGTCAACTTTCTCTAATCATAATTTGGAAATAGTAACTATGTACTGTATTATAATTAAATAATAATACTACTCCACAATAGATTTTCTTGATCAATGCTTTTCAGCCATCTGGATACAAGACTTCCGTACTTATTTTGTTAACTTTATTATTTCTTTATTATTATTTCTTACTGATAGTTTATAAATTTAACATCTAGATTAGACCCTAAATCTATAAATAGAAAGAAACATTCAAAACATTTTAAATAAGAATATAGCAGAGATTGCAATTAAAAACTCTCAGAACATGTTTAAGGTTAACAGTTATTTAGTTAAATTACTTTAATATTGAATAAATAAAATAATCAACATAATTTTTTTAACTGCATTAGAAAGATTAAAGTGTTTTTCCTTCACATTAAAGTACAATACATCGAGAAAATAACAGCAGGATAATAATAACATTGCATTTTATAAAATTTAAACACTTATATTAATAAATACCTTTTTTCTATAGCTATGCAGTAATCTACACATATTGGAACTTTTTCTTGATAGTGATGTATTAACAATTCAATTCTTCCTCTTTCCGGAGAAAGTTGTGTCATAATCAAATCAACATAAATACTGAGAATGTCCAAAATTTTTGAAGCAACTACTTCTTTCCTTTGAGACTTTTTTCCAACTAAACCTAAATGATATAGACGCAAAAACAAACTATCTATACAAACTATTGTTGAAATTGACATTTTATCACTACACAGACTTATCAGCAGACTGCGGATTATATGCAATGGCATATTTGCATATGCAATTGTATATTTCAGGTGTTTTTGGTGATTTTGCATAAAATGACGCATTTTCTCTGTTGTATGCATATTTCAATCTCTTTAGCTTTGAATTTGTAACTCTTTCTTACTTTCCTTTCAGTATTTTTTTGTTCTTTAACTCTTAAAATCCCACGCTTTGTAAAATTTATACAACTTCAAATTCTCAGCAAAATAGCATACGCTTACAATTTTTTCGTGTTTGTTTGCAACAATTTAAATTTGAAGTCAGCCTATATATTAAAATTTCAATGGCTAGAATGAAAGCAAGCATGCGAACCCTGATGAAGACATGGATTTCGGATTATGGACAAGACCTAACTACAGATTGTGAAATTGTTTTCTGCACAATATGTGAAAAAATCATCCCGTGTAAAAAGCGTTTTCATATCGTTCAACACGTGCAAACCAGTACTCATTCAGCAAAGAAAAATCAGCATGGTCGTAAACCTGTGCAAACTTTACTATTTATGCAACCTTCTTCGGTTTGAAGGGAGAAAAATGAGTTCTCTACTGACTTATGCGAAGCTCTAGTTAGCAGCAACATTCCATTTAATAAATTAAATAATGAGCATTTTAGAAGTTTTTTAAAGAAATATTGCACTAATCAAAATATTCCAGATGAATCAACAATCAGAAAAAAATTACCTGAATACTATTTATAAAGAAGTACTCAACGAAATTTGCCAAGATATTGGAACAGGCTGCATATGGATTAGCACTGATGAAACGACAGATAAAAAAGGTTTACATATCACATTTAGTTTGTGGAAAGCTAGATATTGTCTCTTCACGTCCACATCTCATTTCTTGCAAAGTACTAGAAAAAGTTAACTTTTCTAGCATAGCAAGATTCCTTAATGATTCATTGAAATTATTGCGGGCTGAAAAAGGCATGACAGATAACGTGTTAGTATTTGTTACTGACGCAGCACCTTGTATGATAAAAGCAGCATCAGGACTTGAAGTTTCTTTTTTTTTTCTAAATATGATACATATTACATGTATAGCCCACGGGCTTCACAGATCAGTGAAAAAAGTAAGAGAAATATATACACCCCTCTGAATAAACTGCTATCCTGCGTAAAGAAAGTATTCTTAAAAGCTCCTTTGTGCAAAAAAACATGCAGAGAAATGTATCCCAACCTCCCCCTTACAGCCTCCCACTACAGCCTGTATTGACAAGATGGGCACTTGGTTAAATGCCTCTTTATTTTATTCTGAAAATTTTGGCTCCATAAAAGATGTAGTTAGGCTTTGGACATCGTCGATTCTTCTTCTGTTTTCATCCGAAAGAAATGCTTAGCAATATGTCCATCCGAAAAAGTCTATCGATAATTATCTATAGACTTTTTTGGATGGATTATAATTGAAACACATTTTCCCTTCTTACAAAACATCAGCCGTCACAAAATTACTCAAAATCTGCTGTTGAGTGATGCAATAAGTCAAGTTGTAAAAGCACAGGAATGCATTGGTAAAATTCCAGAGTCATTAGGAGAAGAAATCAGTGAGAAATTAAATTTTATTTTAAATGAAAATTCAGGATTTTTGGCAGCGAATAAAATGAATAATTTTATTAATGGTAAGAGGTGTGAATTACCGGAACAAGTAGAACCATCAAAAGCGAAATATTATAAGTACTGTCCAATGACATCCGTTGATGTTAAAAGAACATTTTCAGCATATAAAATGATTTTGGATAATAAAAGATAAAGTCTACAAAACACTTAGTTGTGTATTGTAACAAAAATTACTGAAAGCAGTTTTAATTCATATATCATATCACTAAGATGTGAATAAAAATTGATTATGCTTTAACCCATAAAAAGTCCGTTATTTCTTATTCAGTCTTTTAAGTTTTCAAGTTTGAAAGAGAGAAAAAAATGTGTCATAATTGCTACGTAAGTGATAGAAAATACTTATACAAGTAAATGCATTTGTATTTTCTGTTAATATGTGCGTATTTTTCAGTTATTTGTGCTTATTTTTACATTTTTAGTGCATATTTTAAGATTTTTTTATGCATATTTGCATGCATATTTTGCCATTTTTTCAGTGCATATAATCCACGGTCTACTTATCAGCATAGTCAAAGAAAATATATACTGCATAAGAAGACTAAATAATTACAAAAACTGAATCAATCTGATGATTGTTAATGTAGTTAATGTAATGATTGTTATTAGTATTAAGTACTGAGTTATGCATATTCACCATGCTTATCCTTTTAAGGTGAATAGGACTTCATAATGATTTGGACCACAATGAACATATATTAAGGCTAAAAAAGAAAATGCTGAAAATCTTATTCTGATGCATAACTGACATTATCTGTTTTGCAGCAAAACTCTATCTCCAAATTCAGCCAATCAGGAAGGCTTTGATAAAGATCATGAGATTGCTTTCTTTACATTTGTTGATGTTTTTAAGGAATAACCAAGAAACCTTTTTAATACATGTTTTTTGCTGTTTATTACACTCTAAAGTAACACAACGAAAATTTATATTCAGACATTTATATTTTTAGGTTCTTTTTGTTTTAAATTTAAATTGTTTATAATACACAGGGCCATACCCAGAAAGAAATTTCAAAGAGGGACCAAACGGTGAAAATGGCTGAATTTTTCTCAAAAAGACATCTTCATTATTTTGTCAACAAATTTTCAAATTTTGGAGGGGGGGGAGGCAACCCCCTGGGTACGGCCTTGATAATAAGCACTACCCATATAAGTTTGCTGCAAAACTCACACTTTCCATATTTAAACTTTAACTCTAGCTTTACCAAAATTATTACAGGTCTAGGACTATGTGCAAGTGGTTATTATGGCAGCAAATATATACAAAAATAAATTGTGCCAATATATCATGTTTGTTAATAATAACCAGTTTTTTTGCATTTTTCTAAAAACTCGAAAACTGGAAAGTGTGAGTTTTGCATCAACACAATTCATACCTTGAATAGTTGACAGTGCTTATCATTAAAAGGTTGTTAAGATCTCACAGGTCAAATTTAAGTCTTCACTTCTGCAGAAATCTAATACTAATGAATCAAACTAAATTTCACATTTTTGACTGAATAAATATGAACATATTTTGCCACTCTTTTTTCATGATTTAATAATATGCAGCAAAATCATACACTAAACTTATTCTTAGGCCATAAAACTATGTAATTTTTATACTGTATAATCAATCATTCCATTTCTTATTACCTACATATATAGCAATTGTCAAAAGAGAGCAAGTTGTTTCTCAACCTAAATGACAAAATGTAGAAACAAAACATTTGATAGAACAGAATTGAAAATATTTAATCAACATGTAATCATATCAGAAAAACCACTCCTCCTTTTCAAAAATCTATTTAAAAAATTATACTTTTAAAAACTAATATGATATTTTTTCTGTATTTCACGGTGTCTTTATTGGTACAGGTAGAAAGAAAGGAAATTATGTACCTGTTACAGCTTTTGCTTGCTCTTCATAGAAAGATAAAGCAAGTGTCAGTGCTTCAGGAAACAGCTTTTGTTTCACTAAAAAGTCAAGCCTCTAAAAATAAGGAAGGTAACAATATGTACAATTAAATTCTCAATAAATAAATAACATATATATATAGAAACAGCACCAAGGTAAATCTTCATAATAAATTTTATTTATATCATGTATTAAATGAAAAAAAATGTGTATAGTTTACAAAATTTGTATTTTTTCATTAAAAAGCCAATGAGCATAATGCTGACTTAAATTTCAAGGCTGCCAGTGAATTTCCGAAATGAAATTCCCAGACTATACCAGAGCTTTTTTTTTTTTTTTTTGTATACAGGTATACAGGTTTTGCAGTAAATTTAAATCAATATTTAATAACTGATATGAGGAAATTACAGTGAGAGAAAAATTATAAAATACCTCACTCCATGTTCGCATAGTCATGACATGGATACTTTTTGTTCCCAGTAACAGTAACTGGCTTCCAAATGCAGCCATGGAATAATAACAAGCTCTTTCTCCAGCAACAGCCTGAAATAATTCATTTTTTACACACATAAATCTTTGACACATTAAACACTTTAGTAAAATTCCTTAACTTAAAAATAAAACTAATTAAATATTTTGTACACCAAAAATGTGGAAATAAGAGGAATTTAGAAATAGCCAACAAATAAATGAATCTTTTTACACTGTAAAATATTTTGAAGTTTTAAACCTGGGAACTGTGTATCTTGGCCATTCAAGATTTAAATACATATTTGTTGAATTCTATATGAAAGATATATTTTCAAAATACAGTACTTTAAATTAAAATTAAATACAAACAAAGTATAAAATTTTTTGGACCATCAATAACAGCTGTTTTTATGAAACATTAAACCCATGAGTAAACTCAGAAGAGCGAATTATTTCATGGGTTAGAGGAAAAATAGTATTCACTGTGCCAAATACGAGATTTACTATTAGAATTGACTATAACTTGAGGCACCAATCCTAACATAGTTCAAGTTTGGAGGTCTGAATCATTTAACATGGAAAAATGCATGATCAGCAGACTGCAATTATTTGTGAACATGGTGGTTTTTCAGTGGTTTAGATGCTTTTGAAGACCTGGATAATCTTGAAAGGCTACAAAATTTTCAGAGTCAATATCACTTTAGTAAGCATACCATGGAAACACTGATTTCAATGTTAGAATTTTTTTTTTAAATCACACACCATGAAAAATAGTGCTCTGTTATCAACAGAAAAATGTTAAAATTTCTGTCTGCTTATAATTAATCTTAGTTGAATTATTCATTTACCACATGTAGTTGAACTGCAGCCTCAAAACCATCAATATGATAAAATGCAAACCAACACCTTTTCAGAGTTGACAACTAAGAGTTAGGTTACAATTCTGATCAATCACAGATGTGTTTTCATGGTTGGGTGCATTTCTTGAGTTGACTCATGAATCCAATAACCCTAAGCAGGAAGTTCAGGGAATTGCATCAATGAAAAGTTCATTAATACAATTTCTGTGGTCTGAGTCAAACGGGTTATTTAGGCTACTCGACTTGTGAAATCATGATGAGTGACTCATCATTTCATGAATGTTATTGTAAGACAGACATAAGCATAGAGGTGGTCATCAAGAAGGTGGCTTTGGTGAAAATCATTTTTAAGGGTAATGTTTAACACATACAGTGACATACACAAGAAGGTGGGGGTGTCGAGTTCATCCCCCCCCCCCCCAGCTTGCAAAAAATTTTAACATGAAGCCACATATTTTTCATTTTTACAAAAAGATTGTGCCTTTTAACATAATGTCTATAACCCCATCCCCTTAAAAGAAGTCCATGTGTGCTACTGAGCATATATTTAGACTAATTAACCTCAAATTAATTTTAATAAAAAATTAACCTCACAAAAACTCCAGATAACCAGTCTGATTGTCTTGTTATCAAAAGTTATGAAGTAAAAAGTTCTGTATTTTAAATTAAAAAGCTTTAAAAATACAAAAAGTGTTATCAGAAAGAATAACTCACCATTGCTTTGCTGACATTACCACCAGTTGCAAGTCCTTTGAAATGCGTGCTTCCATACACTAACTGGACATCAGCAAGATCAAGAACCTGCAAGAAAAAAGTAGTAAGTTTAGGGATTTATGTTCATCTTAATTTAATTTCAATTAAAAATCAATTGCAAAGATATAAAATAGTATTGCACCACTAACAGAACAGATTAATGCATATTTGTCATTAAACAAATGATTTATTTCTAAGTAGCTAATGCATGAAAAGAAGAGTTTTGTGCACTACACATAATGCTGCATCACTAACTGAATAGATCAATGCATTTTTGACACTAAACGTGATTTATTAGTAGTATGAAACGCGATTTATTAGTAAATGTGCTACTGCATAAAAAGAGAGGGTTTGTGCACTACATAGAGTACCTACATGAAAAAAAAAAAAAAAAAAAAAAAAAAAAAAAAGAAAGAAAAAAAATGTAGAGCTGCAAATTTTGGCATGAAGTTTTCAAATAAGACTTTCCTACAAATTTCAAAGTGATTTTTCAAAATCTAAGTTACTTCCTTTTATCATTGACTGGTGTGTTTCAGACAAAATGAATAATAGATGTAGAAATATTACTTAAAAAGAAAAGAAAAATATTTTTACATTATTGGACAGAATGATTAAATGTTATTCAAGTATAGTTTGTTTTGAATCAGTAACTTAATAAAATGATCCACAAAAACGATGAATGCGGGAAAATGACCAATGCAGGTTCAAGTCAAAATACAAAGAAAGCAATGTTTATGCATGCATGCAATGACTGTATACCAACAAATACTAATTTGTTACAAAATTGTAAAACAAATAAATCAGATGAAGATTATGCGATACTTATTAAAAGAAAAAAAAATCACTTTGTGTTAAGTTCAAGATTTACAATATTTTTCTGGGATTTTATGTTTTTATAAAAATGTTCATACGTTTTCAAATATCGTTATTGCTTCAGAAAATCATACTAGTGTATTCTCAGCCTCATCAGCATGAATATTATCCTTTGTTTCGCCTCTTTCATTTTTTGAATTTTTCATATCACATTTCTTCCATAAATAGGATACCACATGCATCAACGTCTTGTGATTAATGGATTATAAAATTTCATGTTATACAGATTCTCTTATGTCATGCGGATCTACTTAACCTTCAATTTTATTTTGGTCATTAGAAAAATTTTACAACTATGAATGTGGGCAAGTCACTTTTTTACTAACGATACATGTGGGTTTCTTTAACGTTATTCAAATACCATTTGTGCAGGGACCATAGAAATAAAATGATCAATACGGAAAAAGGATGAATGCAGGAAAGATAGATCAGGGTTTGACTGCATGGTGAAATTACTGTGATTTAGTTACAGTGTAGTACTTATTAAAGACATAATTTTTTCTTGAAAGAAATTTATTGATCAGTAACATTTATGCAATTTGTAAAATTGTTTGCAATATTGTACATCTATTCATTTCGAGATTTTAAAATTAAAATCTAAACAAAAATGTATATACATACTTCCAATTCTTCTTCAGACTTTACATCAATAACATGAAGATGTTCCAATATGTCAAGTGTTACTAGGGTTCTAGAATTCAGCCACTATTAACAAAATATTAAATGAAATATTAAATTATATGCTACAGGAAATATTAAATTATATTTACATGAATTATAAATATGAAATAATTCATATTTATATTGATAGCATCAATAGAATGTAATATGAATTTAATACGTGACAATATTTACTTACAGCAAAATTCTGGAACACATACAGCAATTCTATTTTTTGAAGAGGAATGAAATTGATTTTTTCTGCTGATGCAAAATTAACCTAAAATAAAGTTTCATTGTAAAAAAAAAAAAAAAAAAAAACTATTAAACAGAGCTACTTATCAATAAGAAGACTAAAAAATTGCTGTTTAAAGATTTATTAAGAACTCTATAAATTAACAAACATTTAAATACATATACATCAAAAAACAATTGTTTCAGGGGGTACAAAAGGTCCCACTTCCTCAGCTGTAAAAGATTATATCATCCACACAGGAAATTTAGAACAATTTCTTTTTAAGCTTGTTTCATTATCACAGTGCAAATAATCAGTATATACTCAAATTATTTTTGAATAAGGTTGGTGGAGAAGTATTGTTTTCACATGCCTGCACAAAAGATGTACAAGCACTAAAATCTTGATACATCAAAATTGTTTTAATTCATTAATATTTAAGGTGTTTCCTTTCTTCTTTGTTACATGTAAATAAAAATGGTTAAATCAATAAAAGGGAAACAATTTTTTTTCTTTTCTTCTTCATCTTTTTTTTTTTTTTTTTTTTTTTTTTGTAATTCTCATTGTATGTAAGACATGTTTGTACGATTTTAATAAAGCAATTATTCTGTTACTTAAATGTTTTATTTTTAAACTTTTTTTTTTACATAAAAGTAGATTTAAAAAAAAATAAGCTACATATAAGCATATCAAATAATAAAGATTAATACATAGCACAGTGATTAAAAAATCTTTAATAAAATGTTTTAAAGAAATTTGTGGTACTGATCATGTCCACTAATGAGAGGCCAAATTGAATACTGAAAGAAACTTTTCACAAAATTGCAGCATAGTTTTACCTGATAGAAAAATACAGTACTCTGTCTACCAAGAGCCAAAACAGGGTCAATAATTCTTGTAGTAGCTGATACTTGGATCACAACAAACTGCCAACTCAAAACAGGTAAAGTGTCAGGATCAGCCTGAAACCACATTTTGTTTTAATAGAAACATAATATTCAATCTCAAGAATCATGTGACAATTACATCTGCTTCTACTAAGATGTAGTTGAAAGTTATATTAACTGGGTTACTATATATGTAAATACAAATATATACATGTTATGACTGCACATAGGCTCTTGAAATAAAGAGATTCAAAATACTTAGCAAGATAACTTACTTTTAAAGTATGACTAAACCAAACACGTAATGATGGCCTGACAGTAACAGCTATAACCTGTACAAAAATATTTAGAGAAATAAGTAATCTGAAGAAAAAAAAAGTAACTAAATTAATTTATATTTATATTTTGATCGTATACTGAGATTACTTTTGTAACAGTTCCAAGAGCTACAAGGCATACATCTTGGCTGGGATGATTTTTAAAATGTGGTGTCATTCTCAATGGCTCCATAGCACAAACTTCTCCACGACTATTAAAAAAATTAATATAATTTATTTAAAAAATTTCTGTTTAAAATAAATTTAAATATTTCTATCCATAGTGTTTTTATTATAAGAAAACTCTAATTTTTATTTATTAAAGATGAAAAGCATACAAAACATTCTATTTCTCAAAATTAACAATACCTTCCAGAAAAAATGCAACGTGTTTCACAAGTTCGAGTTCCCATGACACGTCTACAAACACACAGAAAAAAAAACACACACATTAATAATGTATGGGAAATAAGTAATTTTCTACATAAATAATAGACAAAAAGTCTGTGCTCACTTAGCATACCTAAAATTGAGTTCAAACACAGAGCCACCACTATCACTACACAATGCTAGAGTAGGATCATCAGTAAACTAAAAAAAAAAAGTATTCAATGTAATTTTTCTTAAAAAATTAGCAAGTAAACATTTATTTCTGATTTATATATAGACTTCAATGCATACTTTAATGTGTAGAACAGCATTCTGCATGGGATGAGCATCTGATATAGTTCGAATCAACTTTCCTTTATGTAAATCCCACATTGTAATCTGAGAAACAGCAAATAAAAATATTTAAAAACACTAAAACAAGTCATGTTAAAGACAAGTAGACTTTAAAATTTTGATTTTACTGGTCTGTGGTTTTATACAATTTTTCAAATTCTATCACTAAATAAAAATGTTACACAAAAATTAATGCTGTAAATATGATAGAGATAGTAAAGGCTAAATTTAAAAATATATATCAAATCAGGTTAAAACTATTTTCACTTTATAAATATCTAAATGATGATACTATTAATTGCTAGTTACATTATGAAGATCAAACTTTAAGAATTGAGGTTCTGAAATTTTTAGAAACATTATCAACATGGACATAGGTTCATAAATCAGTGCAATAGCAAATACTTTTTTTTTATTGGGGGTAGGGGGTTCAGTTTGCAGATGGGAGGCTGGCTAAAAAGAAGCTCAAACAAAATTAAATGTGCAATAAAGTAAAATGATTTTTTCATTTACTCTAAATCAGTGTCTTTAGCAGGGAGGGGTTAAGCTCCCTTGCAACTACCCTGGATCTACTACTGAATCAGTGTTTATTCCTCAAACTACATATACAATATTAAGTAAAAAATGCAATTAAGCAAAAGTAGTCAATCCAGAACCTTCATATAACAGGATAAATTAGTTTTAATTTTCCTTCAAAATTACCTCTCCTCTGCTATATCCTGCAAGTAAGCGACTGCAGTCAGTATTAAATGCCAAAGCCGACACAGAACCATACTTTTCACCATATTCTGTAGAGCCTAAGCACCATTTTAAAACTTGCAATGGGTCTGAAATTAGATAATATATAATATGAAATATCCAATTTAATAAATTGTAGGAAAGTTCATCTGTTAAAATTTTTTACACATAAATAAAAAAGTATACTTATAGTCTTCTAATTAAAAACTGTTTAACAATTATAGCAAGAACAACATAGCTTGATTGAGGACTTTGGCTGACATTATTTTAGAATAACCTTTACTCTAGCACAATACCTTTTTTTTTCAAAAACATTATCACTGGCTAAAGAATCTAAGAAACACCAAAGTAAATAATTTATGCACTTGTGCATGTGCATTAGACATAAAAAAAACTGTTAAAAATATGTTCAAAAAACAAACTACTATCTAAATAATAAAAGTCCTGTAGATAACAGTTTTGGGATCGACTCATCGCTCCCGGTGCATCTGCCATCAGCAGTCATGTTGAAATTTTGATAAAAATGCCATTTTTATCAGTTCGAAAGATCTCTAAAAAATTAACCTTTTTTTAACTTGCCGCTACTTTCAATTCTAAATATCTAGCGAGATATCACGCCTTGAAAAAGTAAACACAGAAGCAAAGCAAGCGATTCATTCCTTGATTCTTTGAAAAAAAAATTGCGGAACATAATCTCTCGCATACAGCGATGAGAGAAAATGCGTAACAGATTGTTTGGTAGCGACATCTATGAATTATATTGTTAACTGAATCATTAAATATGTCCATTTCAAGAGGATTAAATAATTTTACAATAGCACAAAATGATTTCGAGGCCATATTTTAACTAAACAAATTTATCAATGTACTGTAGTAAAAAACTGCATAAAACCATTCATTACAATTTAAATTTTACTAATTTTTCACTGTGGTGTTGTCACTATAATATCACTTTTCTTTGGTTAATAATTAATTTAATTTACCTCCACCCAGAACGTTTTAGTAATTTAAGATCTTTCTAGTTAAAAATTTAAATAACCACTGTGTAATTTCTTACTTTTGGGGGGCTGTTAATTATTTATTTTGTTTTGGCAGTGTAAAGTTTTCCCTTTTGTTTACTTTTTTTTGTGATTAAATTTTCTCTTCACCGGCCGTTTTTTTTTGCCTTCAGGGTGTTTAAAATTAATGTTCACCTTTTAATTGCCGTTCTGTGGGTAATCAGCACTTTAAAATATAGTGGCTATACTTCATATCTCCCTTTTCATTAAAGTTGTTTTGATGGGATTTTTTTTATTTTAAATTAATTTTCGTAACTTCCCGTAATCCTGCTTTTCCTTTTTTTTTATTACTTTATTTCTCCGGTTAGGCATCTTCCTGTGAATTTTCAATAATTTTTTTAATCTTTTAAGTTTTGCTTACAATTTCATGCTATTGCATCATTTTCTGTGCCTGTTGCATCAGATCTCAGAGAGGACGCTATCCTTCCCGCGCTTTTCCTCCGAAATTGTTCTAGAAGCTTCTTTTTCCCCCCTCTTGCGGTCCAGATCGGACTATCCCGGAATGACTTTAGGTGCACTCTCTGCTCTGATTGTCTGAGGGTAGCGGTTCCGGAGTGAGGAGGAGAGGCAAGCGTGCGATTTTTGGGCAGTTACGCTTGGAGATGCAGAGGATGTAGGTGCGTCTTGTGGCTCTAGGAGCAAATGATCGTTTCTTGATAACCCCAAGCCTGGGTGACCAAGACTGACACCGATGATGTTGCCTTAAGCAACAAGATTAAAAAAAAAAAGGCTACGATGGATCCTGTGTAATTAATAATTTTTTTGGGTGAAAGAGCACCCCAACGCCAGCCCAGTCCTGCCTGATGCCACTTCTGAAATGAAGATCTGCTAGAATCAACTACCTGTATGCCCTGCCGATGGAGATGCTGAATTAGTGAGATTGCCTCCCACTTACCCCCGGAGCATGAACCATCAGCAAGCCTAAATTTCGGAGCATGGATTTGCCGTTCCGGCACTTGTGCTGACGGTGCTTCTAGATGCCACCCTGATCCCAAGCCACCGATGGTTTCTGCGCGCCTGCAAATGGTGAGGTACCCTTTTTCCATTATATTTGCATTTCGGCAAGCATCCGGGCCGTCTTCTTCAACCACATGGGACTGTCGCTGGGGCGATCCACAGGAGTCAAAGATGAATGACAGACGCGGAGGAGAGCGGTGCTGACGTGGGCGTGCTTCTGTGCCATTTTTTTCTCTCCCCTTTAATTTTTTTTTTTCTTAAATGTACCCCCCCTTTTTCCTTTTGTTTAGGTGTCATTTTGTTTTTTTTTCTTTTGAGCCTATATTTTTTTGTTTTGTTTAAATTTCTTTTGACCATCGGTCTTTCTAAAAAAATTATAAAATAGAGATTGAATGTATTTTGTTGAAATGTACCATACTGTAAAGTGTTAATTCCCTTACAAGAGTAGCACCTAAGCTTAAATATTGTAAATTGTGAATTTCAAGCAAAACATGATTATCTACTGAATTTAAATTTTTGGTTTGCAACCATGGGTACCCAGGGGTTATACATTTTTATCTTTTACCAACATCTATGAGTGCTACCTGATCTCTTTTGCAGCACTGGAGCAGGTGTTAATTTGATCAAAATCTTTAGTAATTGTTTTAATTAAGCTGTGTGTTGTGCCATAGAAATGTGTGTAAATTTTCACCTCTTGTTTCACGGTTCATTGTTATTTGCTGATGAGACTTGCTTAAATAGTTAAGGTATTCATTGTGCTGCATATTAAGTTTAAATATTTTTTTTTACTTGATCTAATATGTTAATTGGTTAAATAAAATGTTTCAATCCCATCCTTTTGGTTCTCTTTACTTTGACAACGATCAACACTAAGGGCGGCAAGAGAAAAATCCTGGGTTTGTCATCATTCATAACAACGCATTACTGATTTGTTTTCCTTTTTTTTTAGCTGTGAAATTTAATTGTGGTGTTCCAAATAGGAACAACACTACATCACTAATTTTATTTATTTAAGTACAAATGCATGTTCGAGCAAAAGTTCTATTGTTACAAAGAAGAATATTTTTAAAGAAACAATACATTGCAGCATGAATGTAGTGATAAATATCTTTATAGGTTATATTTCTCTTCAACAGTAATCTCCTCAGCCACCCCCTCAAAGAGATTTTGCTACTAACAATTGTATTTATTAAACTATCGATTTTAAATGAAAAAAGTTAGTTATAGAATTATTTTAGTACATTGCAAATTTCGATCGTGAAGAGGCTTGTGTGCTGTAGGTTGCACAAGTCAGTCGCAAAGCGGCGCGTGTCCTCTAGGTTGCACATTTTGGCCGCAAAGCGGCCATAACTAGTTGCCAAAGGCGGCTGGTATTAAATTAATAACAGATGCAAAATTAAACTAAAAGAACAGTTTTATTGATTCATAAGATGCCTTCACAGGTTTATCACATACAAAGAACTACTGAAGAAGATATATATATAAATAAATGTAGATCAATATAGCATTCTTCCTTAGATATTTCATTTCAGCACAGTAAAAAGAACAAGCTAAATCCAAATCTCAAGAAAGCAAATTTTCATAGAAGATAATTACATTCTTAATAATACTAAATAAGTTGGATTTTACTTGTGACACATTAAAAAACAAAAACAATTTAGAATTGAATATATTGACAGCTGACAATCATAGAATTTAATAATAATAGCTATGCAATGAAGTATAGTAGACAGATAAGAAATTTGAAACTCTTACTGATCATAAAAGCATACTGCTTATGAAGAAGGGGAGGGGGGGGGAATTGAAGATACTGGTTTGTTTATTTGTGTTATTATCGCAATGCTGCACTTGGGGGATCTGCCTCGGTCACAGGAATTTCTAAGGGGGTCTAACGTGTATTTCCATTACATCTGGAGAAAACGATCAAAACTCCAGACCATTATATCAACAGCTGCAAGATGGGGCCCAAACCTGGGACCTTCACACTTCAGCCATCTACCATTTTGAGTGACTTATCCACTTGGCTATGGTGGGGCTTAAGATACTGGTTATTTCTATTTTTCTGTTTACAGTAAGTTTCCTATATAAAATAACATATTGATTTCTTTTTTTTTAATAATTCCTTTAACAATGAATTATGAGATAACTTGATAGAGAAAAATAAAGCAATTACATTGAGTGCTGATAAACACCAAACAAGTATTGTTTTGTGATTGTCCAAATGCAGAAGAGAGAAAAAAAGAAATATTCAGAAAAATACAAACCAAAAATAAGTGTTACTCCATGAAATGTGCCCACAGCAATAAGTGATGAAACAGCCTAGATAAAAAGGAAAAAAAAAAAGTTTTTTTTTTTTAATGGATGCCACAGAAAATGTGTGTTTATGTTTTAAAAAATAACTTAACCTCATATTAACATATTTTGAATAAACAAAAGTATAATTAATAATGAACTTGTACATAATACACATATGTGTAAAATACTACTGTATAAATGCTTTGAGTAGTATAAAAAGGCACTCATAAAGCACTCATCTTCAGTTATAAAAGATCTTATTTCCACATATGCTGGAAAGTGAGAAAAGCCTAAAATAAATAAAAACTTTGTGTAAAAGCACAAAATAAAATGATACTTAAGTGAAGATACAATCGTTTTGACCAAAAACTTTTTCAGTTTCCAACAGTTTTAACACTTTCTCTTACTAAACAGTGGGGACTGTTTAGTGAGAGAAAGTGTTATGAGTGATGAAGACTGAAAAATGTTTCGGTTGATACGATCATATCTTCCCTTAAGTATCCTTTTATGTGTGTTTTTACACAAAGTTTTTATTTATCTTTTAACATCAGTATTTTGGGTGTTTTTTCAGAGAAAAGACTATATGGGTGGATGTCGGAACTTTCTACAGTCGATGAAAGATGGAACCTTTGTATCACATGAAATGTTTGTACAGTACTATTTTTTTACATGTGTGCTACAGGGTTTAAGATAGAGAAAAAAATACTTTAGAAAAAAAGCAAAAATGGAGATAAAAGCTTTAGCAAAATGCTAAAATTGCAATTTACACCTAAAAATTGATAACATGATTTTTAAGTAGCTTGATAAAATAAAAATGAAATCAAACAACACAAATAATGAATACAATTTTAAGGCAAAAAAAAAAAAGTATGTTTTTATTCAAAACACCTAAGTTTTGAACTCAGAATTTTTCTTCGCTTTACACTTCTTTTTGTGAGAGATGAAAGAATTCCAGCGCATGTTTTAGTGATGGTGGTTTTAATTTCTTTCACATTTCAAAGACTTTTATTAAATTTTTTTATTTTGTGAAAAAAGTGACCACAGCTTAATCCCTGGTGTGTTTTGCACAACTTTTTTTTTTAAAAATTGATTAGCCTTTAAATTTTTGAAAATTTCTTACTAAACAGACTTACAAATTGATTTCATTAATTATAAATATTTTTTCTCAAATAATAATTATAACTAACTGTTTAAATTACAGTACATAAATATGATTTCATATTTATGTACTGTAATAAAGGTGATATTAAAAAAAATCATTTTTGAAAATATATTCAATTCAACAATGAACAAGAATTGCAAATGTTATGAAAACAAATTTTATTACTTCTGCAGAAGAAGATTTTTCAATCTTTGCTCTGGAAAGTAATAATAATATTAATAACAAAGAGCCTGAAATTCACAACTCAGATTTATACAAAGTCCTAGTTTAAAGACCCTCAAAAGGTTCCATCAAAGAAAAAGTTTCAGAAAACCTTCTACAGGGCTTACACACTTAACAGGGTATTTTGGAAGAAAAGACAGTGTATCATAAAATTTGGCACAGTTCACTGGTAACCTTAGTGAAACTTTCAGCTAAGGTTAACAGTTCCATAAAAAATTGTCACTAAGGAAAGTGGTCACAATATGTGTGATGGGCATTTTAAGAATAAATTAAACAAAAAAGTATCAAAATAATTTTATTTAGTAAAAGAAAAAATTTTGAACAAACTTTCTTTTCTTTTCGACACAGAGGGTTCTAATGAAGAAGGCTTAGGTTACTTGTGTTGATCAAACTGGTAAATGAAAAAAAAAAAAAAAAGTATGAAAAATTTTAGTAGCAAACACATTTAAAGGAAAGTTATACTTTAAAAGCGAATTAATTATCCCATGGTAGATAATTTCATTTCATCAAATCATGATGATCTGAGTAGATAATTATTGTTAAAGATTTCCCTACACAGTAATAAATATAAAGCCTGCAGAGTTTAAAAGGAAAAAAAAAATTGAAAAGTTACATTTATACAACTATTATTATTTTTTGAAACATTCATACAACTATTATTATTTACTATTTTTTTTTTTTTTTTGAAGACTTAAGTAGTTTTGGGGTACAGGCTATTATTATTATTTTTAATGATGAGAAAGTGAATGAATTTCTGTTATCCCAGTATGGGTGTACTCATGCAAACTGGGATAAAGAAAATACAATAGGAAACAATTCACAGAATCACAGAATCAGACACTGAGTTTTTGTGCTTCTCTGACAGAGTATCATTATTTTTTTTTTTATATGTGCCTACCTACATGATGCCAAAAGGCATGCAGGCTACAGACCACAGACTGCTAAAACAGCATTCCAACAATAAGTAACATAGGAAATAAAGAAAACAATTTTCTCAAACTATTTTCTGGAACTACTAGCTATTTTTTTAAGTAATTGTGAAAAACAATTCATTGAAATAAAATATCTATAAAGCAAAACCTAAAATCAAAGTGCAATTTTTGGGATGGGGGGGGGGTGTTAAGTTTAAAAAAAAAAAAAAAAAAAAAAACCTGAATTCATCATTATTTCAGTTAAATTTATCAGAAATTTATAGCAACAGCAGCATTGTTTGCTATTTAATTACTATATTTTGAATATTCTGTACATTGGTGTTGGCACTAACACTGGAGGGGAGGGTACCAATGTTTCCTATTGTTGAAAATGTCACAAAATTTTTCCTATTGTAGAAAATATTTTCATTATAGGTTATTATCTAAATTTTCTTGAATTTTTTAGGGGGGCAATTATTGCCCCCCTAAAAAACATATGTTGATTTTTTTGGCAGTCACCTGTAAATGTGCTTTTTTCTTCTAAAATTCACCACAGTAACTCATTATGCAGATCTTCTGCTTCATTTAATAAATGAAAATACTGTTTTTTCCGTAAATATATTAAGGATTAGTTTTAAAATTTCAAACAAAATACTACCAAATTTGTTTGCACTAGTGTTGGGTAACTCGCGTCAGAAAAATGAATAGTGTGGGAGGCACGTCAATCCGTTTTGAATAGGTTCAAAGAGGGACTTCAAATGAAGAGGCAACTTCGAATAACGAGCCTACTCACTCGTTCGAAGAGGGACTTCGAATCGAGCCTACTCACTCGTTCGAAGAGGGACTTTGAATGAGTGAGTAGCGAAGAAAATGAAGATGTTCAAATGGTGTCTGGTGGCGGAGAAAAGAGGCAATCAAATGAATTAGGTTCAAATGAAGCAGCCGTTCAAAACTTCGAATGAATGAGGTAGCAAGGGAAATAAAGAGGTTCAAATTGTGTGTGGTGGAGAGGCAAAGAGGCCATCGTACAAAAACTTCGAATGTGTGAGGTATGAAGGAATGATGATTTGTCATGTCCGAATCGTTTTCTGGAAGAGTGGCGGATGGCAGAGGGAGGCATAAATATTTACGGGGAGTTTATTTATTGGGGAATTAAGGAATTGTTGAATGTTATTGGTGTTACATTCTTCAACAGATTAATAGCCATGGCATCAGGATGGCTTTTAGGGATGGGGATTGATGAGTGAAAATAAATAATTAGGAAAATTTAATGAACGTTGTGTAAAAAAAAATATCTGCAAGTAATAGTTGGACGCGGAAATGTAGACATTTCTAAGGGGGGAAAATGACGCTTGTGTAGGCCCATAGTTAAACCGTTTTTATTTTTTAAAAAAATGTCACAAATTCAAATATACCATTGCACATGTACACAAAAGAAATAAAAATAAAAGTAGCAAGAATATCATTAACAAGAAAGATCCATTATACTAAGCGTATCGATCGTGAAACCCTTTCCAACACAATATTTTTGCATTTATATCTGACGAAATTTTAGTTTAGTGGCTAAGGCGAAGTTGCAGAAAGATTATCGGCCGTGGGGGGACACCTTGGGCGGGGGACTTTTTTAAGGGTTTCTCTGCATCAAAAAAGGGTCTCTAGATCTGTGGCACGCGATGAACATTTCGATTGTCTGCCATCTTGCTGGTAGTTAAGCCGAGCGATGGCAACGTCTGCCCTTTTTTTCAGCAATGGGCAATCTATCCAGCTATTCTCTGCATTCTTCCATTTTTTAGCAGATGTCAGTGCTGTTAAAAATAATCGTGACCATTTTTTTTACGGGAAATGACGTGCTAAAAAGTAAAGGATTATCGTGGAGCTATGTCACCCGCAACTATTTTTATAGAAATCATATCTATTCTTCGTGCATGGCAACAGTCAAAACGTCGGAGTTTGGTGTTCCCAGAGCAGGACCACTGTGCGTTAAAGGGTTAAGACCGAGGTCGTACGACCGTGCGGGTTAGAAATTTACGTTTTTATTACTTTTTAGCAGATAAAATACAAGTGCAATAAAAGGCAAAAGCAAACTTTATTCTCTAGAAAAATTAATTTTGAATACTTCTTTTCGCCAGCAGTACCTCTTTAACTTAATTAAAATTCTTAAGAAATAAACTTCAACTTGAAAACATGTCCTGTCTTAAGCAATTATGACGGACAGAGATAAGCGAAATAGAGAGACTTCTATTTTATTGTACCCCAGTGGGAGGAATATCGACTTAGCTCGGTGTCTCCTAATTTTGAGCGAAACTCAGATGAGAGACCTGCACTTAAATTAGCACCCCCAAAGGTATCGTTTCAACATGGGGGGCATGGGAGCAACGACATATTTTACGTGCACGAGCTTCCTTTGATATTCACTGAATTACAGCAGTCCAGTTAAGATAAGCTGCCACCCTCCCAAGCACTGACGCTAGTTGGCGCTGCTTCTTTTCTTATGGGAGCCGAGCTTCAACCGACTTGCCCACTGGGAAACTTTTCATTTATTTCATACATCTGTCAAATGGGTTGATTTCCTTTCTGACACATCGCACATCCCTAGCCCGATTTTTAAGAAACTTATGGAATTTTCAGTTATTTGTGTTTGAAAACCAGAAAATCGAGCATTGTTTCCATATCGATTCTCGAGTACAAACTGTTCATATATTTCTGCTTATATCCTCATGACCATTTTTATTATTAAATGTACGAAATTCTCATTTATCCTTACTCATATAAATGAAAATCGATTTATGAATTCCTTATGAATAAATGACTTTCGCAAGATATGAAGCAAATGGTTGGGATTTCGAGACAAGTGTAAAAGTTTGTGCATTCTTATTATGAGTAAAACAAAGCTCAAACTACCATGAAATTCCAGGCCCGGATTTGCCAATAGGCAAGATAATTGTCTAGATTGCTAAATTTTGAAAGGCAGTTTATCTGGGGGTTTTCTCTCTCTCTCTCGTTTTTTTCTTCCTTTCCTTTTAAAGCAATTTCTTGTCTTTTAGATATAAATATGCTTATACGATCCGATCAAAACGCTTCGGCCTTGTGCCTTCAACATAGGAACTTAAATTTCACAGCACGCCCAACACCAGCATGCATGTAGAAATACATGAAAGAGAAGTAGACGTCAGAGTTTGTTCATGTACGGACAATGATTTAAAATAAGCACTTTATCCACCTCTTCTCATATCGCTTGTTTTCAGTTAAATTTCTCTACCTAAGAAATAAGCTTATTTCTTTAGCACATTACTATAACACTTTTATTTTATGCATTTCACACACTCTTGCAAGTTAATGTTATATGTTGGGTTTTATCCATTTGAAATATATTTTTCAAACTGCAAATTAAATAATACTTGTGGTAGACATAAAATGTCGGTAGTGATAAAAAACTGAATGTTCAGTGAGCCCGAAGAAGGGGAATGGGTTCATCCCCCTCTATGGGCTCCCAAGGGAGAAATACAACAAAGACTAGTGACTAGTTTGTTTTAAACAGTAAATCCAGGTTTGTTTGCCTCCAAACCTCTTAACTTGGTATTGGTTTAAAATTTGATTCAGGAACCTAATACTAGGCTCCACCATGAACGAGTGAATAAGACACTGAACATGGTGGATGGCTGAAGTGTGAAGATGTCGGGTTCGGGCCTGTCGATCTAAAGATCTAAAGTTTCGGGTGGTTTTCTCCAGATGTAACGTGAATACATGCCAGAACCCCTTAGAAAGTCTTCCGACCAAACCTATGCCCCCCCCCTTAGGAAGATGTCCTTCTTGTAGGCTTGCCATAACACAAAACAATCAGGAGCCTAACAATTCAATAAATTTGTCGGGGGATTATTACCAGAGCCGCAATGAGATCACGTGACTCGAGGCAAAGCTAAATTTTAACGTCCCCTTCAGCATGGAACACCATATTATGTAGATCTGTGGCTATTTTCCTCCCCTTTTCCAAGATTATGGGAAGGGCTTTGCCTAAGCACTTTGAGCCGCCCCCCTTCCTACGCCACCGATTCCATTGCAAATTAATGTTGTGCTACTTACTACAGTCGATGCTCGTTTTCAAACCTCATTCAAATATTTCGCTTGTTTGTGTAACATGTATTTTCGGATTTGTGTGCTTGGCCCGAAGTCTAATTATAAATCCTCGTCAGATGGACAATACAAGGGGAAGGTCCCTCCGTGGGGGTCTTTCTAAGGTGTCCTAACACGTATTTACGCTAAGTTTCGGAGAAAACCAGGGAAAACTTCCAATGGTTACGTCTACCAGCTCGGGTGACATAACCACTAAGCCATGGTGAGGCTAATATTTCGTAAAATTGAATCATAAAATTGATTATGGGAGTATATTCGGAACCACTCACTAGTTTGTAAAATCGCAAGTTTTCGTAAAAAAGATTTTCGTATAAACAAGCATCAGACTGAATTAACTATTTATATCTAAAACAAATGTGCCGGGGAAAAATCTCTGTACTGACAAATTTATGAGAAAATGACAAAAAATTTTTTAAGAAAAACGAGAAATAGTTTTCTATATCTGTCATCGCCCCTTTCATAAAGATTTCGTGCATTTAACAAACAAACAAAAATGAATAAATAAAATAAAAAGAAAGAAGTCTGATGTGTATTTTTTTAACTGAACATATTTAAAGAGGATTTTGAATATATCAGCTTGAATTTAAATACAGTTGACATTTCTAGGAACACGGGAGGGTAGCAGCACCCTTTCTATGAAAGAGACAAAAGCAATCTCACATCACGCAGCACAGCTCCCCCTGTCTTCCCCAAATTGTAAATCAATCTTCATTCTTGCTTCCGTAACCTAACGCGTCATCCATGATACGATCCTTCGGCTTTTTTCATCTCCCCCCCTCTTGAAGCAGACCGCGAAAGTACAAAACTTTCAGCCACTTCAAAACCCTCTTCCTTTCCTTTACTTCACGAAGCTGAAACACGACAAAATTTGAGGTACTTCAAATACGCTTCGCCTCTTCTTCCTCACACGACAAAATTTCGAGGCACTTCAAAAAGTTGAACCGCGACAAAACTTCGAGGTTCTTCACAATTTTCGAACAACTTCAAAATTTGAACCACTTCAAATCTTTGAATACCTCAAAAAGTTGAACCGTGAAACTTCGAGGTGCCTCGGAATTTTTGAACCACTTCAAATCGGGGAAATGAGGTACTCCCTCTTTTGCCCAATTGAATAGGTCATTTGAACCGCCTTGTGAGTGAGTAGCACAACACTAGTTTGCACCATTCCTTTACATAACAAATTATTAATAATTATAAGATGTTCTGTATAAAATTGTGATGAAAGAGAAGAAAAAAACCTTTAAAGTTAGCTAGTTCAAGTGATCGCTAAACTCTGACAGTTTTTTTTATTAGAACTGTACTCCAACATCGATTGCATGCATTATAACAGAGTATATTCACCATGGAAGTTGGTTTTCCTGCATTGACTCTATCAGCAGCTGACTGCAGTTGTGCAGAAACACCTCTGAGAGTAACATGCCTTAATATTGAACCATGTTTTTTGAACAAGACATTTTTCTTTTCTTTATGCACTGATAATCTACAAATGAAATAAATAAAAAATATAAGCTAATGTAAAGACACACAACAAGACAAAGATTGCTATTTTAACAAATATTTTTCAAGGTAAATTCTTGATTTGGATAACAACCCTGCCGTTTAGTAGTCAAATCAGAAAATTTAATAAGAACAAATAACCAATTTATATCTATAAGCAATAGTTTTGAACTATGTAATTACTTATGCAATGTTAAAAATATTAGTTCAGTTTACACATATGATTTCAAAGACCTATTTAATATCTCTCTAGATGATTTACATAATGTAATAACTGATCTTTTAAATGTGAATGCCAACAGTATTATGTTACCAGCCCATATACATTTAGACTACTTTTAATGATTATTAATATTTATTCTATATAATAACTACATTCTAAAATAAAGGGAAGTTGTGTTTGGAGATTGGTGTGAAGCGGTTGAGGTAGAGTTAAAATATTATTAAATTACTTCAGTGTGATCGTAATTAGTAGCTGAAGTACAAAGCATCACAATACACAGGAATGGAGCAATTTATGAGACAAAATATTATTTTAAATGTTTTTATTATAAAGCAATGGAATTATTAATTAACCATTGATACATATTAGTGGCGTGGCATGGCTGGTGGCCAGGTAAGAGAGGCAGTAATTAATGCACTTCTAGATCAGCATTCAAAATAGAAGTCCACGAGAACACGTGAAATGCCCAGGAGGTCAAATTGGCGAGAACCGATGATGGAGCATTAAATGGAACCAAATAAAATGGTAACAACATATCCGTTTATGACTGGCTCTATTGTCCAGTAGCGGTATCAAATAGAAAGAATTTTAAAAACCAGACGCACCAAAACGGATGAAACATATAATGTAACAGCTAAATTGTAACCCAAAATGAAAGCCAATGTTATTTATTAGATTTGTTACCTTATATGGTCATAAACAAACCATCAAAAATGAAATGCTCTTAATCAGAAGAAAATGTTAAGTAATTTATATAGCGGACATGAAAACGTTGGGCAGAGAAGTTATTTTTAAAAGAAGAGTGATGCCTTCAGCTAAACAATATTAATATAAAAATAGGCACACTAAAAATCATTTAAAACGGAAGCAAAAAGGAATAATTTTGATATTTAAAAAATGCTGAAATATATTAAATTTAGAATAGAAAAGCCAAACACAAATTAATTAAAAATATGTGATGTAACTGCATCACAGTTGGGAGGGGAAGAGGAAGTTTTTTTTTTTCTTATTAAAAAAAAAGTAAAACTTATTTAAAATAGATAAATAAATAAAGGTTCTTTGGTTTTATTAGTGTATTGATTAAAATTATAGATGTTGTTAGTGATATTACATCATTAATTTATATAATCTAATTGCTCTCTCTAATTATTGCTTTTAATATACATAATCAGCATATTGTGGTTTAATTTTAAGAATATTGTAGTGTTGTTCCTACTTGGAACACCACAATTTAATTTCACAGCTAAAAAAGGATAACAAATCAGAAATGCGTTGTTTTGAATGATGACAATAACCCAGGATTTTTCTCTTGCCGCCCTTAGTGTTGATCGTTGTCAAAGCAAAGAGAACCAAAAGGATGGGATTGAAACATTTTATTTAACCAATTAACATATTAGATCAAGTAAAAAAAAATATTAAAACTTAATATGCAGCACAATGAACACTTTAACAATTTAAGCAAGACTCAGCAGCAATTGACAATGAACCGTGAAATAAAAGGTGAAAATTTACTCACATTTCTATGGCACAACACACAGCTTAATTAAAACAATGGAGTACGGAGATTTTGATCAATTTAACACCTGCTCCAGTGCTGCAAAAGTGATCAGGTAGCACTCATAGATGTTGGTAAAAAAAAAAAATTTAAAAACCACTCATTGATGTTGGTAAAAGAAAAAACATTTTAAAAACCCCTGGGTACCCATGGTTGCAAATCAAAAATTTAAATTCAGTGGAAAATCATGTTTTGCTTAAAATTCACAACTTACAAAATTTTAGCTTAGATGCTACTCTTGTATGGGAATTAACACAATACAGAATGGTACATTTCAACAAAATACATTCAATCCCTTTTTTATAATTTTACAGGAAGACCGGTGGTCAAAAGAAATTTAAACAAATAAAAAGGCTTAAAAAGAAAATAAAATTACATCTTAACAATAAAAACAAAAAAAAGGGGGGAGGGGGCAGATGACGCGAAGTCCACCATTTAGAGACAGCATGAGTTGCAGCAATTCACCTTGATCATGGTAAAAAAAAGGAAGGATCGAAATCTTCTAGTCAGACCGGAGTCTCGGGGCTAAGCCCACATTGCAGATGCCCGTCTATTGGCGCCACTCACGGACTCGCATTATATCAAGAGATTGAAAAGTACGGAAAGATCTCACCATTATCATACGCGCTGGCAGCTTGGCGATTTGATGGGAGCACGGAGGGCCATGTGCTAATCAGTGACACAGTCGGCGGGGGCTAGAACGTGCGTCGGCCTAGCAGGTCATCTCATCCGGGCTCCTTTATCTGTCGTGCTTGGTACGCATTCAGCGGCCAGTAGTCGAACAGGAATTCATTGCTGTCTCTCCACGGTGGGGCAGATCAAGTCAACTTGGGTGTCTAGGGGTCTTCCTTCAGTTATCAGGTCATCCTACACGATTTGTCAAATCAACCCAAGGCTGGGCTGAACTTGAGCTCTCAAGAGCTAAAAAAAACACCACCACCTAGTCAGGACGTTCAAGCAGCAACTGCCCAAAAATCGCGCGCTTGCCTCTCCTCCTCACTCCGGAACCGCTACCCTCAGCCAATCAGAGCAGAGAGTGCACCTAAAAGTCATTCCGGGATAGTCCGATCTGGACCGCAAGAGGGGGGAAAAAGAAGCTTCTAGAAGAATTTCGGAGGAAAAGCGCGGGAAAGATAGCGTCCTTTCTGAGATCTGATGCAACAGGCACAGAAAATGATGCAATAGCATGAAATTGTAAGCAAAACTTAAAAGATGAAAAAAATTTATTGAAAATTCACAGGAAGATGCCTAACCGGAGAAATAAAGTAATAAAAAAAAAGGAAAAGCAGGATTACGGGAAGTTACGAAAATTAATTTAAAATAAAAAAAAATCCCATCAAAACAACATTAATGAAAAGGGAGATATGAAGTATATCCACTATATTTCAAAGTGCTGATTACCCACAGAACGGCAATTAAAAGGTGAACATTAATTTTAAACACCCTGAAGGCAAAAAAACGGCCGGTGAAGAGAAAATTTAATCACAAAAAAAAGTAAACAAAAGGGAAAACTTTACACTGCCACAACAAAATAAATAATTAACAGCCCCCCAAAAGTAAGAAATTACACAGTGGTTATTTAAATTTTTAACTAGAAAGATCTTAAATTACTAAAACGTTCTGGGTGGAGGTAAATTACATTAATTATTAACCAAAGAAAAGTGATAATATAGTGACAACACCACAATATTTTTTAATGTTACAATATATATATAAATTATTATTTTGGGTAACTATTAATTTTTAAAATTAATATTTTATATTTCCTCACTTGGTTTTGGAAACACTATATTTTCAAGTACTACTTTTCTCATTTTGGCATAATTTGGAGAGCCACATTTCGAGTTGCTTCACTGGATTTGTCATGTTTTTAAGTACTGGGATGAGCACCAAGAGGATTTTTGAGTTTACGGCTGCTAACACTGTACCAAATTTGGTCAGACTCTCATGAGTGGTCTCAGAGAAGCAAGAATACAAAAACCACAAGATTCAATCATAAATCCCCACTTAACCTTTGGCTATGCTCAGCAAAAAATACATCATATAAAAATTGATATTGATAATCAGTTGTAGATTTAGGTAAACTGGAAAAACTGAAATAAGGTATAATAGCCCTGGTTCATTCTAAGCAAAAGTGCGCAGCAGTTTGTCAGGTGAAGAAGCACTACTTCATGTAAAATTTTCTGAAGATTTATGTTTCATTTTGATTTCAGCCATAAATAAATTTTTATTTCCAATATTTGGTTTTTGACCAAATATGTATTTGTTACCCCCAAATTCAGGTTTGGATATTTGTGTGTGTATGTTTTACTGACTATGGAAATCTCCTTCTGCTGCTGTCAATGTCATAAGCTGCTATTGATGGAGGCACAAAATGTTACTTAAATTTTCTTTGCTTATTTGAATAATAATACATGCTAACACAAAAAAAATTTTTAGAAAAAGAAATAATAAGAAAAGAGAATAATGATTACTTAGGAACTTTTAGCATCTTTTAAATATAATAAATTAGTCACCTTAATTATTATTTTAAAGATTAAAGGGTCGGTAAAAGTGTTTTTAGTATTTTGATGAAGATACCTGTACAATAAAATTAAGAAACACTGCATAACATGCAATATATCACCAAATTATTTCTCCTTGAACAAAAAATTTCTAATTTCTCACTGAACCAAATTTTCTCATTGGAAGAAATTAAAATTAATTACAAAATCATTAAATTTAATATATTCAAAATTTTTGCATAAAAAAAACAAAGTTATAAACAATAATGGTTAAAGGTAATAGAAAACATACTTCCTTTCTCTCACAGAATGAGAATCAACACTATCTAGTGAAGTTGTTTCACAAGTTTCTTGAAAATAGCCAAGATGGCTTGAAAATTCCTCATCACTCAAAGAGGCATCATCAGTCTGAAACATAAATTTATCTAAATCTGTTGTAACATTTATACAGTATTAAATAAAAAAAGCTAATAATAATAATAATAATGTATACAGTTTAAGCAAGTTGACTGAGTTATTCCACACTTGGGGATAGGATTTTGACATGAGAGGTTAAAACTATACATTACACTGATAAAAAATTTTATTGATGCATATTAATAAGTATAATTAGCACAAAACAATAATTTTAGACAACTTTCTCCAGAAGAAATGATATTTAATGATACAGAGATGCAGATGTATTTTAAAAAAATGAGTTGAATTAGACTTACCATATCATTAATTAATAAATACCTAATGAAAAATATTCCAATCTATGGTAAATAAATGAAACACATTGTAGTTGCATTTCTATTCAAAATTACAATTTGAAAATACCACACAACTCACTCCTTTTCTCTTCGTATTCAGTAAAAATACTTCCCAGAATGCTATAAGCAGCAACAGCAGAGGAAGAGCTAAAGCCTCCCTAATCTAATTTTTCAGAGTGAGCAAAAATCTTCCGAGGGAAGGTTTAGTTTTCACCTACTTACGCTAATGTTTGAGCTAGCAAAAAGAAGGGGGGGGGGGGTCCTAGTAAATTTTATTTCTTCTTCCTCTATTTTTTTATTTATAAAATACAAAAACAATAAAATATGTATACAAGCATAAAACTAAAATTACAACTTGATGAGTGGAAATGATAATTGATGCTGCTAAATATGTCAAGATAGTTTCCAGCTCTTAGAAAGCAAATTATGAGTTTAAGTGAAACTGTATACTGATTGAAAACATACTTTCAAAAAGTAAACCATGTAACCTTAATCTAGTCTTCATGTTAAAAAAAAAAATAAAGGCTTTTAGAATGATTTTATATTTATTAATCATGTGTTAATATTGTCCAGGGGTTGTGCTAGCTTTTTGAATTTATGGGTTTTAATGACTAGAGATGTAACGAATAGTGATTTGGCCGAATTGCTGAATACCGAATATTCGGCCAATAGCTCGGGCTGAATACCAAATATTTGGCACATGGTTCAGGCCGAATACCGAATATTCGACAGCTGGATAATAAATTTTTAAAAATTTCATTTTAATTGTAAATAAAATGCCGCTTTTAAAATTTGTAGTTAAATACTAAATAATAACTAATTAAAATTCACTATTTTATTATTTGTAGGTACTTAAAAACACATAATAGTATATAATCTGTAAAACTAAAAAATCTTGTTCATGAAAAAATACTTTTTAGAAAGTCCAGCATAATTATATTTAAAGATACCTATAATTTGATAAATATGCTATGGTAAATGTGACTAATCTGGTAATTATGCATAATGACATCATGCTTTGGGTTTTACAGCCTCTGGGCAAACCACATTTAGTAGCTTTTCAAAGTTGTGTTTGTAATGGAGGATCTGAAAAAATTCTTCCTACTGACACCCCGTAAAGAAGGTAGAAAACCAAGTCAAGTAGTGTCACCAAGTAGAAAAGTCTGCATTTCTGTAATCTTATTAAATACATTAGATTATGTTTCATTCAGCCAACCATTTAATGACTTAGGATATTTTATAATATGAAATTAACATATTGAAGTATAACTAAGCAATATTATTTGTAAATGCATTTAAAAATACATTTTAAAAATATTTTTTTTTCTTTGTTCTGAAAGTATTCAGCTGAATATGTAGCAATATTTGGCCAAATATCTGTTCAATATTCGGCCCCAGTAGCAGAAACACTGCAACATGGCGACAATGTAGCAGACACAGAAATCTGCTTGTGGACAGTTTTTGTCGACATATTTAAAAAAATATTTTTTATTGTCTGCCCAAAAAAGTTTTTTTTAATTGTCTGAATATTTCGGGCAGATCACGCCGCAGCTCGTTATGCTGTCTCCCGCTTTGCGATGATGTCACAAAACGCAGCACAATGTAAGTCCGCCCACGGAGATCTAGCAAAATAGAACAGCTGAGTCCAGCTTTTACACATTTCTGCGCCCTCCTGGTTTCACATTTGTATTATTATTTGCCAAGAATCACCTTTTTTTTTTTAATTCTACATACACCATTTTGGGTTCATTTTGTGGTACATCTCGAAAATAAGTATATTAAAACAGCCCCTTTACAGAAATACGATTCATTACAATAACCCATCATAAAAATGGGATTGATTGCAAACGACCCTTCTACAAAATTACATTCTATGAAATTAGACCTTTCTCACTGATATTTCAAATTAAAGTGCCTTTTTGAAATATTCAATTTTTTTGGATCGAAATATTGTAATTGCATTTTTAATTGTCTTTGTTTTCATTTGCACTAACTGAGTAATCTATAAAGTGCCCCCTCCAGCATATTTTGTTTTTTGCTGACTAAACTGAGAAAGAACCTCAATCTGAACGGCTGAACTACGTGTGCCACGTAGGAGTTGAGAGAAGAAAATATGTAGTTGCGAATTATTAACAATCATTATTCTAGAGTTTGTCACCAGTTTTGTAATTATTGCTCTTCTCGAGGTTGTTAATTGTTTTGCACACTTGCACAAGTTTTTTCTTTTATTTTATTTTCTGAACAATTTACTCAATTTAATCGGCTTTTCTGCATTATTCATAATTATGGTAGATATTTATTAGCCATGAATAATTACGGATGATATAGAAAGTATCTTAGCAAAACAGCGTTTTGCGATTATGAAATTATGTGGGGTTTCCAATAATTGATCTGAAAATCAAGCGATTTGCGACAGTTTGTGAATGCAGCACTTGAAATATATTGTGTTTTTGTCAAAATTAAGCCTATAGTGGCGTTTTGCTTTAGCGGTGTAGCTGGGGTAATTTGTGCTGGATGCGATCCTTTCGTCTTCTGCCAAGTGTCAGCATTCTGTCGGTCGCTTATCTGTTTTTATCTTGCCGCCTAGGTGGACACGGCTGCCCCCTCTTTCATCACACCACTCTTTTGCTTATAAAAAGTGAAGTAATTTCGGAATTTTTCAATTCAGATTATTGACAAGATTTGTTATTCAAAATATTCAAATCACATTTCTGAAATTTTGAAAATTTTATTAAATGAAGAAAAAAAAATGCAAAAGCAAAAGTAAGTTAATTTTGGGGGAAGTATGTCACTAGAAAACAAATTGTCAATAATTGAGTTAGGTATTCTCAGAATAAACTATTATCGATTTAAGCATAGTTTGTTTTCAAAAAAAAAAATTTAATTTGAAATTTCTGGAAGGTTTTTTTAATTGTTTGAATACTTTCTGTAACCTGGATGTTATTTCTTTCAATCAGTCAACTTAAAAAACTTGTTGGTTAAAATAAAGTATATAACATACAATTTCAATATATATATATATTTTTACTTTAAAAATTAAAATGTTTAAGAAAGAAATTTAGTGCTTTTAAAGAATGTCACAAAATTTAAAAAATAAAGCTTTTTTTTTAAGTAATCATTTAAAATATTTTAACATTATTTCGTACCTTTTTGAGAATACTAAGACAGGGTGGCTACAGAAATTGAGAAAAAAAGTTCCCTGATTTTTCCCTGATTTCCCTGACTATCTTTATCAAATTTCCAGAACTAATTATATACATACCATAATCTTTCATGTAAATCACCATTGTGTATCATGCACCAACAGGTGAAAGCTTCATATAGGGAAATAAATAATAGAAAACCACAAAAATGCTTAATATTAATAAAATAGTAGTTCAGTTTCAAAAATCCAAACATAAAATTTAGTTGAACACTAAAAGACAATATGTAGCAGAAGGTTTCCTCGTTTTATAGTGTTCAGTTTTAAGCGTAAGGATGACTGATCAAAATAAACTGGCCACCTAGTCAACTTATTTAATTTCAATCAATGTATCGTTGCAAATTTAAAAAAAATATGTAAAAAGGCTTAAAAATGAGCAGTATCTAAAAAAAAAATCGTCTTGCGGTGGAGCTTTGCAGGCATCACTCAAATGTCCCATCACTTTAAAAAAACTCAACGGCGCAGTAGAAGACTAAATCATCTTTTACCATTCATTTTACCTATGACTTTATTCATGAATCATGACGATATGATTTTGCATATCCGGTTTCTTGTATGATCCGCATCTTAGAACGAGTCCGAATACATGCGCTTTTTTGGATTCGTATAGTGTTAGTGCCTACATCACTTGAGTCTCGGATTCATATTTCTATGTTCTCGAATGGTCTGTATTCTGGTTTCGGATTCGTGAAATGTCTGTATCTGTGCATCAGTTGAGTATCATGTGATCCAGAACAGAGCCGCGCATCGGATTGACAATTAAAAATGACCTAGTTCACTAGGCAAAAACGAAAGTTCCCTGATTTTTAAATATTTTTGCAAAATTCCCTGATATTTCCATGATTTTTCCAGATTGATAAAGTACCCTGATTTTTCCATGATTTCCCTGATCTGTCGACACCCTGTAAGAGTCAAATTTATTTTTATATCAGCTAAAACTTACATATCTTATTAATAATTACTATTTCTATTTATTTATTTTAAAGATGAAAGATAAAGCTCTTTAAAAAACTTAAATTCACTTTTCATGAAAAAGCAAAAATTAAATTAGAAGTGTGTGTGTGTGAAAGAGTAAGAACAAATACATTTCAACTTGATCTTGAATAGTGTTGTACATCTAACAGTTGGATACAATACAAAATTTGTAATGACTCTGTCATTTATTCCAGTAATATTCAGTGCTCCGAGTTCAATTTTTCTAATTTCTATAATTATTAATTAATGAATGGATTTAGTTGTTTGTTACACTTCTAAATTAGGTCTAATAAGGGTTTATCAAAGTTGCTGAACATAAATCTTTACTTGATACTCATTCAATATTTTTTTCAAACAAAAGAATTTAAATTCTGAATTATTTTATTAATTTTGATAACTTTTATGCATGTAACATTACAGGAATTTTAATCTTTATGTGAAACACATCTACCTTAATCAACAATCCACGTACAATGAAAGTCCTTTGTTGTTTCAAAGTTTGTATCAATAAAGGTGCACTATCGACTATGAATGTGACCCAGCGTGAAAACTTGTGGCCCAGTGTTAGTGTGATTAAATTGAGGGACAAGAAGTAACAGTCCCAAAAAGAAATTACTCCAAATTTTCTCCAAAAGAGGAAAAAAACTTAAGGTATGCTTTAACAAAAAAAGCAAACAATGCATTTTAAGTCAAAACACACATTACAACTCTACATGTTAAAGTTTTGCCAATAAGTCATAGTCATTTTGAGATTGTTTCAAACCAGTTTCTATATTATTTTATCTACCTGTACTTTGTTGTGGAACTCAAAAGCGCCCTTTTTAAAATTTTTTCTTTAATTAATCCTGGCGACCTTTTTTTCTGGTGTCAACACTATTTAAGAACAAGGCTAATTAAAAATTGTTGATTTTATGTATGAGTTATCCACTAAAACCACACACAAAATTTTGCAGACTGATTATGAAATTTAAGTTGTTGCAGTCAGCAACAAAACTTTCTGCCACTGGGTATTAGGCCAACTGAATATTCGGAAAAACAGCCGAATAGGCTGAATAACGAATAGTGGCCAAATATTCGATACATCCCTACTAATGACCCAAAAGATTACCTATTAGGGTCTCTGGCTGAATTTTCTTGATTCTTATCAATAACATTATGAAAATACTTATAAGTGTAACCATAGGCGCACCTACGAACGGGGCTATGGGGGCTAAAGCCCCCCCTAAAGGTGGAGAGTTAAAGTGAAAAGCATTAAAAATTGAAAATTGTCACTTAATTAAAATATTTAATTTTTCATCTTTATATTATTTCTAAAATACTTTTTTTCAATAAAAAAAAAGAAATTAATTTTTAAATAAGTAATTAATATCTAATATAAAATTATATCTAACTACTAACAGTTAGTGCATGAAACATAATTAAACTCGGTTAAAACGCCACTGAAAGTTCAGACATTTAAGACTCTGTAACGAGTTACATTAATAGTGAGCTTGTGTTCTATGAGCAAACGCAACTGGTACCGAATATTTCGACGTTATAAGAGATTTGTAATTATTGATGTCACTATAACCGAGTTCAGCAGTATTTTTAGCCCAGTCCCCCCTAAACTAAAATCCTAGGTGTGCCACTGCCTGTGGGCATGTTGCTCTATGGGCAAGTCAAGTGGCACATAATATTTTGATGTTATAAGAGAGTTATAAATATAATCGAGTTCACTATAATGGAGTAATTTGTTGTCCAGCCCCCCCCACTAAACTAAAATCCTGGGTGGGCCACTGAGTGTAATATAGAGACATAAAAGTGTGATATCAAGTAGGCCTATAAGTTTTATAAAAGCAAGTTGTGGTAATCCAGTGATTTGAATGAAAAAAGTTTAAAAAAAAAAGAAGCAGGCAAAGTTTTTCAGAGCCAAAACTGAAACATGCTGCACCCGGTGCGAGTTTAACCAATGTATGCCTCCCAACAATTATCAAAGAAATTTATTATACATTTACATCAGCATGCGGCTTTTGCTGTCAGGCGGCCTGTACGGGGGCATCGATGTCACTGCCCTAGTTATGAGATCGAATAAGTGGTATAGTCTGACCCTTCGTTGTGAATTTTACAATAACTGTTTAGGAGGACATTTTTAACAGCATCTGATACAGTAAACTCTCGATTAACTGGGATCGGATTATCCATGATGGTCCCAATTTATTATGTTGATGAGGCATGTAAATTAGTATAAAGCACCACGGTTCAAAAAATCATGCAGGTCGATTTTATCAAATGAAGAAAATGAAATTCTTACAGAACACGACGACAATACTAAACTGCAAAGAAAAATCTTAGAAGATTTGAGAAAGTGAGACTGTTTTGAAAACTAACGTGCAACAATGGGTTAATGAAGATTCGAAATTGAAATGCTGCAAAGCTTGCGGTTCAGAAGAAACAAGGAATTTGTTAGAATGTCCTTAAAGAGCTGAAGAACTGTGCATTGTGTTTGGGTAGAGAGCTTTTCAGAGGGTTCTAAAGCGTATTCCTGTTATATCTGGAGAAAACCGTCCAAAATACCAGATCGTTAGATCGACTGCCATGTGGTAGGCCATAACCCAGAACTTCCACACTTCGGTAATCTACTGTATTCAGTCTTAACCACTTGTCTATGTTAGGGTGAAGTGATCAAGGAAATCATGTAAAATCATGGAGAAACACTGAGAATACCCATGTTCAGCATCTTATCAACTCGGGCAGGGTTAAATAATGAAGGAAATCATGTAACTCATCGAAAAATTGAATTATGTGATGTACCAGTGACCCAGCAGTCCGCCAAGACGAGTGATTTTTTGTCATGATAAATGTTGGAAGCATGAAAATATTATTGGTTTCGAATACGATTGGCAACAGTTTGACAGCACATTTGACGAAAAAATAGTTTGGTGGAAATGACCGCTGGAATAATATGTATGTACCCAAAATCCTAACAGAGAAACTTTTTATATCAATTGTATCAATTGATATAAAAAGTTTCTCAATTGTAAGCTTACCAACAATTGTATCAATTGCTGGTAAGCTTATAATTCACAGTGATTTAAACTTTGTGTTACCCTTTGTATCAAAAACGAGTTTAAATTTTTTGAGATTGTATAAAAATGACATATTAACAATGACTTAATAAATTTAAATCATTCTAAAACCTGTTTAAAAATTAAATAAGATTACAAAATTTAATAATTCAAAAGATATCTTTATTAGTGTTTGCTCCAGACTTAAAGATCTGCAAGTCATGCTGATTCGCTATCAATGAAAATAGGAGTCAATTAAGAAAGTAAAAAGAAAAAAAAATACTTTTTTTTCTTCATGTATTGAATGATTTTGCCTCAGAGCAATTATTTTTGCACAAAAATATAGCCCTATTACATATGATCTTTGACCATCAAATCAAGTGTCAGCCAACACAAACTGGCTTCTTTTCATCATTAAACAAGCTTTTGATTTACGATAGGAATTCAATTAATTGATTTATTTTTATCTTTAAACTGAGCAAACATAATAAGTTTTTAAAGCACACAATTTTTAACGGATATAACCGGTTAAAACCTCTGTCAGAAATCTAACCTTGAATGAAAAACATTCTAAATTTAACAATGCAAATACCTGATAAAAATTAATTTTAAAAAATATGAAAGGTAAACATATGCTTATTCTCTCACAGAATGGTCAACATTGTCCAGTGAGAACGATGTTACTTCAAAATACAAGCCTGAATAACATAATTAATCCAATCTAGTAAAAGAAACAAAAAACCCTGGAACAATCAATTATTACAAACTCAGCACACTTACTTCATTTAAAATGCTTTCAAGTGTTGGGGGCGTATCGATTGTCGGTAAATCGTATTCTTTGTCATCTAGCTATGAAAGCATAAAACAAAAATTAAAAAGATACTAATACGATGCATAGACACTTACAACAATGAAATCACAGTACGATTATTCGCATAAAGTAAACAGAGAAAGAAAAATAATAAGTACCTCTTCAATATCGAAATTTAGATCACTAAGAGCTGCGGGGGAAAGTTCTCTCCTTTGTAAGACAGGCGTGGAAAAATCTTCGGCCATATTATAATTTAATGGAAATTAAATCTAGAAATAATTATTACATATTAATTTACAGACAGAATAAGAACACTTCTGAAAGATCACAGCAGAGCAGACATCATGGGTAAGTAGAAGTTGTAAACAAAGTTTCGTTGCCAATCAGTCAAAGCAAATATTTAGAGATGGCAAGTTTTACTATCATGATAAGAACCATACAATCAACCAAAAATTGGATTTAATTAATACGCTTTTTGAATGTTAAAAATCAGGTCTCTCCCATTGAAATAAATTACGAAAGCTGCCAATTGTCATCCAGACCAGTCTCATTGAGCATTTCGACGTGACCATGGAGTTGGAACAAGGACTGGTATCCTCCTGCTGCTCTGAAAATGATATGTTTTATCCACAGATATGATACATAATTCTGATGCTGCCATCTAGTGGTGATAGTTTTAACTAATTCCACAGAGGGTTCTATTTTTTCCTCGCGGGTTGAAGTTGAAGTATTAATTATATATAATTTTATTTTTTAAGTTTCGAAACAAAATAATTTATTATAACGCTTTAAAAAAATTAAATAAGTTATGTACTTAAGAGATAAAATCCAACAGGCGAGAAGCTGTGAACGATGTTTCTATCCTCTGCTATTTTCAGTTAAGAAAATTCGGACCAAGGTTTATTAGTATCATTTTCTACAAGCAGGCCCGATAAAAGATTCACGATAGCCCGATTCAAACTCGGGAACAGCTTAAATACGCAGTTAAGTGCTAAATATTAAAAGCGTATCACAATCTATCCGTCTTTCCTACTTCTTTTCCTTATTATATTAAGTTGAAAAGTGTATCATTATTCACATGGAATATATTTTTCTTCCTTCTTCCATGAAACACTTCTTTGGAATCGAAATCTGTATGAAAATCGCCTACTAAAACTCACAACTCTCCAAGCATATTCTAACTATACTTCACCTCGATAAATGCTGATTAGAATGTGGAATGTGCATCATAATATATGCGTATACACCGTATTTGTTTTCCTTATTCCATAAAACACTTTTCAGAATTGAAATCTATATTTAATTGGCCTATTAAAACTGTTTGACAATCTTTGTCACACATATTCTAACTATACTTCAACTTTATTAATACTGTTTGGAAAGTATATCATAATCCATTAGCGTACCTTATGTATCTTATTTGCTAAAAACAAAACAAAACACTAGAGTCGTAGCTAGGGGCTGGCCAGGCGGACGGCTGCCAGGGGAGAGACCTTCAGGGAAGCACCTTTTGTAGGCTTTGTGCTATTTCTCTTCCTAGAACATCAATCTTGGGGCGCAAAACTGAAATTTTACCAGAGGCACTTATGACTCTAACTACGACTCCGAAAAACACTTCTTTGGAATTGAAATCTGTATTAAAATCACCCAATAAAACTGTTTTGCAATCTTAGCCAGGCATATTCTAACTATACTTCTCCTTTGTAATGAACTGTAGCGTTTTCCAGTTTTTGGCCAAATATGGAAGATATCGCCAAGCTACGTTCAGTTTTGAAGACTAATTTTTAGAGCCGAATTTGGCGATAAATCATCAAGAATTGCAAACTTGTTCAACGTTTTATTCCCACGCTATTAAAAAATGCAACAAAAAACATGTCGAAGCAAGTTGGTCCGCAAGATGTGTCCACCAAATTTTGTCCACAGGAAATACCAGTGTGAATGACATACCACTCCAGTGTTAGAAAAAAACTTAAAAGATCTGAAAGACTTTCATATTTTGAATAAGCAATTAAGTGCTATCATATTTATTAAAAGCGTATAATAATCCACGCGTCGTCCCTATTGTTCTTCCTTATTCTATTAAGCTGGAAAGAGAATCATTATTCACGAGTGTGCTGTATTTTTCTTCCTTGTTCCTTAAAGCACTTCTTTGGAATCGAAATCTGTATTAAAACCGCCTACTAAAAGTATTTTAACAATCTTCGTCAGGCATATTCTAACTGTACTTCGCCTTCATAAATACTGTTTGGTAAGTGCATCATAATCCATCAGTGTATCGCATTTGTCCACATTCCATAAACTTTTATTTTGTGAAAGAAGGAAGAGAAATATGGTATAAAGTGTAAAGTAGAAATATTTTATATTTTTTAGTTTGTTTGGAATTGTTTCGGCATTGTTTGTTTGAAATAAAACAACCTGTGTGTCAGATGAAAACTTTGAATAAAACTATATTAAAATCTCCTACTGAACCTGTTTTACAATCTTCGTCAGCATATTTTAAGTATACTTCTCCTCTGTAATGAACTGTAACGTTTGCCAGTTTATCGCCAAATACATCAGATATCGCCAAGCAAGGCTCAGTTTTGGGAACTAATTTTTTTGCGTCAAACTTAACGATAGATCGTCAAAAATTACAAACCTTCGCGACTTTCAACATTTTATTTTCTCCTCTCTTGCCATATATGGCAACTGTATTGGTCGTCATATATATGATACATCTAAAGAAAACCGACCAAAACTCCAGGTCGTTTGATTGACAGCCGCGCGATGGAGCCCGAACTCGGGACCTTCACACTTCAGCCGTCTACCATTTTGAGTGTCGTTTCCACTCAAAATTGGATTGTAAAGCTAAAGAAATAAAATTTGTAATGAAATGTATAATTGAAGCAATATGTGTGTGTGTATGTTCAAAACGTATTATAATAAATTAAAGTTCTCGTTCCGTAGATATATAAGATATTGTTTTTAATATTCAAACAAAGATTCCTACAACAATATGGTGCTGCCATCTAGCGGCGTATAGTTAAACTTTTGGTCATTTTTAAGTTGCGCTAAAGCCAGACAGAGACATTGCACCAAAATCGTGTATGAATCAATAAAAATTATCAGAGCCCTACTACCATTCAGAGGGCGTATTGCACTTTATCATTTTCTCGCTAGACATTCGAACATAGTTTTTTTTGGTCTGCTGCACAGAGTTAGGGCGCCCCTGTATAAAACAAACTTATACAGACAGAAGTTTTTTGAAAAGCTTTGGGGATTTTCAGCAAAAAATTAATTATTGTTATTGTTTATTTATCACTTTTTTTAGCTCAAGTCCCAAAGGCACATTTCAGACTGAGTTTATCTAAAAACTTTTGACATCTCATAAAAGACCATAGTCGTACACACTGCCAAATTAATTTTTGAAGTTTTCAGACTTCATTGAAAGTTACCGGAATTCAAACAGACTTTACGCAGAAAACTGATGAACTATTTTGCATCAAAAGTTTTCAAAAATCGAACTAAGGCTTAAAAAGTACTCATAAATAAATAAATGTATTGGTAACTAATGTTTTACTTTAGTTAAATAAAAAATCTTACTGGTTATTTCCAATAAAGGAAAATTGTATTTTATTTTGTAGTTAAACTTTGTTTTGAAATTGTACAACTGTGTTTATTTATAGATAAGCAGAATGTTTATAATTGATATATTTTGAATGAAAGCTCTAATGATTATATTTCAAAGAATTTATGTGAATGAATGAATTGCACTATTGATTAGGTAGGCAGCTTCGAAAACAATTCCGATCAAAAAAAGTTCCCTTAACATAAAAGTTTTATGTTGCTCATTAGATGGCAATATCAGCAAAACTTACGCAAATCTGTTATTATTATTATTCATATCCCCATCCCATCCAGCGACTGAGTGTGCACACTGAGGATGTTTGTTTAGCTTTACGGAATATTGAAATAAAACAACCTGTGTGTCAGATGGAATTGTGAGACATGAAAACTTTGAATAAAAGTGTAATAGGTACTAAAACTGGTGCCCTGAATCCCGACAGATTTTACTTTACATACGATACGCCCATAAGTACATTTCGGGGGGGTGGGGGATCACGGTTTTCACGCTTCAGACAGCTCCAGAGTCGTAGCCAGGATCTCGAAATGAACAAACATAAGGGAAGAGGGAAATTACACGTTCGTGGATGATTTTAATGTGCAGAAAAATATCTATGTTTTGTTTGATCTTTGAGGATAAAATCTTAGCTACTCCATGACACTAACAAAATACCTGCTCATCAACATTTCTTTTTTTTTCGACTATAAGCATGGACCCCGCAAGGGTGATGGCAGGATTGACCCCTGGATCCAGGGCCCGGCCTAAGGGGGCCCCCAAGTCCAGCCCTTAGCAGTTTCAATTTTTCATTGCTATAACTTATGCAAACTTGGAAAAATAATTTGAATATATTTTTTATCCAACGAAATTTTAGAAAACTACATCTAATTGTGGCTTAAAATTTAAATAACATATTTATGATAGATAAACAGTTTATCATAAAATTTTAGTCAAATTGTCTCTTCGTGAGTTGTGTGAACTTATGTGTATATTATCTCCATCCTTTTTTCCTGCCAGATCCGTCGAGAGAGAGGAACAGGGGCGGCAATTGCCCCCGGGCCCGGTCTTCAGAGGGGTCCCGTAACTGGATGGAAATTTTATGATGTATAAGGGTTTGTTTTAAATAAGAAAAATCAAATGTAACCCTTACTAGTAATCCTAAAATTTAGCTATTCAGAATGAAACTGAATACTGTGAATTGTCATTTTGAAGTAGCACAATTTAATAAATATAGTGTGGACTTATAGTTACCATAATTATTCCGGTATTTCCAAGTTAAATTATATTCTAAAAAGAATGTGAGTAAGATATAACAGTGCAAATTTTAATGCAGCACACGGCTGGGGGGTGGGGAGGGAAATGGGGGCCCGTCTCTGATCCTCGGATCAGGGCCCGTAATCGAATGTGGGGGCCATGACTCTAAGGCCATACTATAGGCATAGTATCTTATCTTCTCTCTTGAGCATTAATGGTGGAGAAAAGAAAGATAGTTTAGGGTCCGATACAGTTTTGTACGTAACATTTTGGGAGAAGAACAAGAAGTAAAGAAATTTGAGGTTTAGCAAGGACTAAGCTTAAACCGAACTTTATTTTTCAACTGTAAAGATTTTAAACTCTATCTATACATTTCTTTTTAAACTCATTTTTATTTGCGAAAACCTTAAGGAAAAAAATATAACATTACTACTACTAATAATTGTTTTATAAAACTAGCCGCCTTCGGCGACCAGTTTTGGCCATCGGTGGACGCTTCGCAGCCAAAATGTGCAAACTAGAGCACACACGTGGTTTCGCGACTGGCTTGTGTAACCTACGGCAAACGGGCCTCTTCGCGACCGAAATTTGCAACATACAAAAATAATTCTATAACTAAGTTTTTCGTTTAAAACCGATACTTTAATAAATACAATTGTTAGTAGCAAAATCTCTTTGAGGGCGGTGGGGAGATTACCGTTGAAGAGAAAACTAACCTATCCAGATATTTATCACTATATTCATGCTGCAATGTATTGTTTCTTTAAAAATATTTTTCTTTGTAACAATAAAACTTTCGCTCGAACATGCATTTGTACTTAAATAAATAAAATTAGTGGAAAATGTTAGTAAAATATAAATTATAATTAATGGTTTTATAAAGTTTTTTTACCATAGTAAATTAATAAATTTGGTTAGTTAAAATACGGCCTCGAAATCATTTTGCCAAATGTAAAATTATTTAATCCTTTTGAATACTAATTTTTTGCAGTTTTATGGAATGATTCATATTATTTGCAAATAAATTAGAAATAATTTACTGAATAAGTAATTAATTGTACATGAATTTTGTTTTAAATTATTCTTAGGTAAAGCAGAAATCTGCTTATGGTCATTGTATCATTGATTTTAAGGAAAAGGCAGTAAATTTTTAATGATTTAGTTAGCAATATAATTCATAGATTTGATAAAATTTCGATTTGATGTCGCCACCAAACAATCTGTTGCGCTTTTTCTCTCTGTCATCTAATCGATCTACGCGAGAGATTATGTTCCGTGATTTTTTTCAAAGAATCAAGGAATGAATCATTTGCCTGTTTACTTTTTCAAGGCCTGATATCTCGCTAGATATTTAAAATAACAGCAAGTTAGAAAAAAAGGTTAATTTTTTTTAGAGATCTTTCGAATTGTATAAAATGTTATTGCTTTTAATTAGAGATAAAAATGTCGTTTTTATCAAAATTTCAACATGGAGATGCACCAGGGGCGATGAGTCGATCTCGGAAGCGTTAAAAACAAGATGTTTATTATTTAGATAATAACGTAACCCCCCCCCCTCTTAAGAAATGTTATATATGAATTTTTATAGGATATATTGCATTCCAATGTTTGTGAAATAACAGGCACCTCCTCCCCCCCCCAAAAAAAAAATTCCTGACTTCGGAGACAGTTTAATATTAAAAAAACACCAAGCAGTTCAGTACGATATAAAAATGTTCATGTTTATCAAACCGACTTCTAAGCAGAGGAGGGTTGAGACACCATTTGCCCCCCCCCTTTCCCCATACGGGCGCTTACACTGTAATTCTAATACATCCTCCGAAAGAGAATGTTGAAAAGCAATTAAAAATATTGCACATAGCTTTTGAGATATATAGGCTTGAGCAAAGCGTAGGGTTATACATTTTAACCCCGACATATCAAAATTTTAGGAAGGAGGAGAAGCGGGGGTAATCGAACATTTGAATCTTTTAAAAGTTATAAAGTTCTTGTAAGCCTATTGTGGGGGCAATAATCTCTGAAAATTTTCAGCAGTGAGGGGCTCACTGCAAAAATCTGGAGCTCGATCAGTCTACCGCAAAAGTTTGAGAACTCTCCGAAAAATACTTTCTGAGAAATCCTCCAGTTATTTATTAAATTATCAGACTTTTGAGTATTCCCAAGCCTTTACGATAAAAATGATTCAATAGAAACCTACATAAAAATTAAAAATAAAAGAACTGAAAAAAAGCTAAATTTAAACTTAATTTACATTGGTTGCTTGAATCTATAAATGTTAAGAACCTTTTACGTAAATAGAGTATTAAACATACTTATTAGGAAAATAACACCACTTTTACCACTAGCACTTAAGAAATTGGATTACATTAAAAGTTTGGTTATTAATTATTATCAAAGAAAATGCAGTGGTCATTATTTGAGACTAGTTGTAAGGCTCCCGTTAAAAAATAATGAATTTAACAAACACTTTAATATAATTACTTTTTCCTCGGCATTTAGAGCTTTTCCCAACTAGAGAACTCAAAGAGCTAAGCAGGGACCACAGAAGATCCTATCTGTTTGTAAAGGATTCCATTTATGCAAACTATAACACCACCTTCTGATGGAAAAAATCCTCAAGATATATCTTTTTTTTTTTTTTTGAGACCATCTTTGATAAAGACAATTTTTAGTTTAAATAGTCTTGAACGGGCATACTCACATGAAACTTGGTTCAAAATTTTCGGTAATTTACCAAAGCAGAGTTCGTAACTTATTTTACAAGGATCCAGATCTCCTGGACATTGCTTTCTGAGATCGGAGGACTAAAAAAAGCTCGCGAGTTTTTCAAAGTGCCTTTAACAACGTTTACTTTGTATTATTTTTGAAAATGGTAAAAATGGACTATTTTATACTATGGTGGTATTTTATACTATGGGACTATTTATACTATTTTATACTTCATGGTCAAAAGCCATGAAGCATTCAGTTTTTTTCAGAAACAGCCATAACTTATTATATATGTTTATCCTTTCTAAAATAATTGCTGATGTTATACAATGTGTTTCGAGAACAAATACTCATGAGAATCCTATAGTGGAGATTTGTTGGCAGAAGTTTTTTTTTTTTTTTTTTCTCAAAGTGTTGTGACTTTATACCATGAAACTAAAAGATAATTTTAGGGTGCGCCATTGGCATCATGCCAGGATTTTAGTTTAGGGGAGCTACAAATGCTGTCGAGCTCAGTTACAGTGACCTTGGTAACAACTCTCTTACAACATCAAAATATTATGCATCACTCGACCATAGTAATAAAAAGTTATCTGATCTCGTTAATCACATTATAATCGAATTCAACAATGATGTATACTATCTCTGAATATTTGTTTTATAAACAATCTTTCTTTTTGGGGGGACAAAACAAACAAACAATAAACCCCTTGAAATAATTTGAAGATAATTTTTAGAAATGCTTTAATTCATTAATTAAGCAACAATTCTCTATTTCTAAGAGATTTTATTTCTTAACCTTTCAAGGGGGCTTCAGTTCTTATAGCCCCCTCCGTATGTACGCTTATGCTTGATGCCTTTTTCTGGTTGCCTGTGTACATGTTAAAATACTGTAATCCTTTTATTATTGTAATACTAGCATTACATCAGCTGTTGTCTGTTTAGATTGTGAGAGTTTTTTTTTTTTTTTATAATGATGATTGGTTGCTGATGATCCTAAAGAGTTTACTTTCAGGTTCTTATATCTTAAGAAGTTAATCTACTATACCTTTTAAATATGAGACATACTTTTAATTGTTGATCTCTCTTTTTTTCTGCTCTTTTGCTGTACAAGTGTTGTACTTTTATGTGTTGCTGTACTGTGTTTTTATGACACTAAATTGCAAAGGGGGGATTTTCAATTTTTAGCTTAAATATTACGCTCTTTAACACAAAGTTATGTCTATAACCCCCCCCCCCCCTTGAAGGAAGTCTGCATACGCCACTGGTTGGTTACATCATGTTGCGAATTACCGTAGGTTGTTAGAGTGATTCTGATAAAGGATGGACTAACGACAACGACCAGGACAAATAGTAGCCATTTTCAAAATTTAATGTCTCAGAAAGAACGTGAAATAAGGGGAAAAAATTCTCCCAGAGAGTTTTAAGGAATACTTCAAAAAAAGAAGTGCGATATTTGGAGAAGTGAGAAAACACGAATGATATATAGTTCTCTTGGACAAGTTTGAAAGGCTGCATTTAAGATTGCAGTTCTGGACCTGACTGAAGTATTGACGTTGATGGTACTTCATGATCCTTTAAGTTAATTCCTTAAGTTTAATAATATTAGGTTACGTTTGTTTTTCTGTCCTGGCAGTTCTTGAATTGTCCCATGCATTGTGCCTTAAGGGAGGTTATTCAAGGATATGCTAGTGGCGATGCCTTATTTGCTTTATTCGCCTGGCAATAAATACTTGTACAAATCCGACATTTGTATTGAAAAGATTTTTATAACCAATGTATTTCACGTGATTTATCTTCATTGTCCACTTCTTTAAAATAAGTTAGTAGGATAACGTCATTCCTTTTTTCTCGAATCGGATTGATATGCTTTTTTCCGACGTGGTACTGTTACAAAACGCAGTCGCATTACCACTGCCTCTTTACTAATTGATTCAATCGGACTAATCAATCGGCCATTTTTTAAAAACCATCAAAGTCCCATTAACAGTCCCTCCGAGAGCTAACTGGGAACAAACGCAACAAGCTATCGGAACCTGGTTGACTACGAAACGACGAAAATGTCGTCCAAATCGTCGCGACGACAACATCAGGCCAAAACTGATGCTAATTCAACCCACCCCCCGAGCAAGCAAGAGTAAAGAAAGCCTATGGAATCATTAGTTTCCATTAGGCAGAACTTGTTAGGTTAGATTCGCCCTCATCTGGAAAACATCTGGAGAGGAGATGAACAAGGGGGTGGGGGGGAAGGCCGTTTGTTTTAGCGCCCAATGAAGGCGTTTCATTAGCAGGGGGCCTAATCAGATCGGACGGGCTCGTTCCTCAAGTTATATTAATGATCCGCGGATCCAGAGGAGAATGGAAAGTTGATTTCCAGTTTAAACGAGCCATAGTTACGTATATAAGTAACACAAAGTTAAAATTCTCGCGTAATGAGAGCAATAATGACTAATAAAAAGGCAGGAACATATACAAGGGAGGCGCTGTTTTAAGCGATGTGTCGAGGACGTGAAGCAAAACATACCCGGTAAAGGTGCGACTGTATATAGCTGTCCTTTGCTACTCTGGTTATAAGAATTTTGAGAGATTCGTAACTGGAAGTATGATTTATTTGAAGTGATTCACGAATACTAATTGAAACAAGTTTGTCAGTTAGACGAATGCGTTTTTTATTTTAACTTAGATGACACGCTGGCGTGAATAGAGTGTTCCAGTTGAGTGTGGTCTGTTCCTATAAGCAATGTAATCATTGTTTGTTTGACAATAATTCTTTTATAACAACAATTTATTTTATAATAAACTCTTTTATAAAAATTTAGGAAAAATACGCTTTGGAAAATAATAATAATAATAATAAAACTTATGGGGCGGCCGTTTGTTTAACGTGAAACGTCTAATGTCAGTCAGTCGCTTTTATTGATAAAGATTGAAATGAAAACAAGATCCACTTCTTTCTAAGTAATTTAATACATTACTGACACTGAATAGGCAGCCCATAAAAGCTTATTTCGATTAATAACAATGATTTTGTTTAACATTGGTCTGTAATAGGAGAAATAAAGAATATAAGGCACAATGCCAACATTAATACTTCTGGTGCTTGCGGGGTCGATGGCAGAGGTAGAGATGTTCGCGGAGTCGGCTTCCTTTACTAAACGTGCCTTGGCAGATTTGAGACGCTCCAAAAACCGACTGGCTCGCTCGGCGCCTGACATTGGGTACCAATGCGTGACCCATAACAAACCTCTTTCCAACGATAGCCGTCATTTATCTTTACGGCTTGTTCTAGTACGGGCTGAATCCGACATATTGCGTTTTTATAATTTTTATACACTTCCTGGCTACTTTTACCTATAAATATTGTCCAAATTACACTTATTTTTACTCGTGAGTTACACTGAATAGAAAGAGACGAGGGTGCCGGTTTCGGGAATTCTGCTCAGAGCCCCACCTCTGCCACCTCGCCAGTTCCCGAAGCAAACTCGAAGTCACAACAGCGAGCTGACTACAAAAATCTAAATAATGATCCTGGATTTACGTCTCTAGACTAATAGTTTTGTAATTATGAAGATATAAAAGATATAGACCTTTCCGTAACGGTCCAGTTTTCTGGCCAGGGTTTCCGTGTGTGATTTTAAAGACGTTTCACGTAAAAAATAAAGGCGCTGTTGAAATATGTTATTTTATTAAATGAAGTGTTTCGGAAATGTGTATGATTTAATGGACATACAATGTAAGTCATGTAGTGCCCACGGCGCTGAAATCGCTGCTAACAAATTTCCGTAATAATGAGCTTTTATTTTATTTTATATGGAAATCTCAATATCTGTTGTATACGAGCAACAATTTTTGATATGTTTCTCACAAATAATTGTCAGCTATTACTTTTCCCCTTAATGTTATATGGCCGCACGATATTTCAACTAATAAATAAATTAGTGTTAATGACGATAACTCTGTCTTACTACAGGGATTGTAAGGATTTTTAGACATCTTTCAACAAAGCTGCGAAGTATTTATGACTTTCTGCCTGAAGAATTTTACACATTTAAAAGTGAAACAAATCAGTAGAAAAGTGAGCAGCTTGCATATAGGTCATTCTCTCATAATGTTAAATTTTATTTCCTTGGCTAAAGAATATCAACTAAGCATGTCAGTCATAAATATTTAGTATTTTTTTTCTTCAATTATTTACAAGAACTACACTAGGTATAAGTAAGAGGCAAAAGTAAAATTTCAATACTTAAAAAAAAAAAATTAAAGCTGTAAATGTCATTACCACAACTTGTCCCAAACTCCAAACTTTATTATTTGAACCTTTGTTTTAAAGAATTGAAAAACTTTAAAATAGGGAACAACAATTAACTAGGTAAATTCATTTATTTATTTTCAATATATGCGGAACTTTGGATATAAGAGAGGAAAAATCCATTAAAATAGCTTATTTAAAATTTATGTACCTAGAGATAACTGTCATTACCAAGGTGGGCAATAATTTTTTTTTTCTAAAGTTGTCCACTAAAAGGCACTGCCATAATTATTGAACTGTTAAAAAAACAAGACCAGCAGACTATGTCTGTTTAAACAACAAAATAAAATAATGTAAACAAACATTATTTTATTTTGTTGTTTTTTCCGAAATTTATCGTGAGTGTATTCATTATGTGCCACTACCAAGTTCATTATTACTGAAATATGTAATTAATAAATTTAAATTGGTTGTAGGATTTATAACGAGCTTTGGGACTACATTCAAAGTAAACATTGCATTGGCTTTTAATTGTTATAATTTAGCCATAAATAGGTTTAACTTTTCAAAAATGTCATTTAAAGAAATGTCATTGTCAAAAATGTTTTAGACTTAAAAAATGCTTATTACTATTCCTTAGTCGATATATTGTGAGCGCTTTATTGTATGGACTAATTTAGACTTGTACAATTAAGTTATTATCATGTTCACAAATATCATTAACATGTCAGTCATTACTATGTTTCAGAGAAAAATTGAATATTTAATTAAAACCAGTAATTTAGCCAGAATTTTCTCTCGGTTGGGAAGTTCAAATCGAAAAAAGGTCAAAAAGAAGAAAATCCTCCTTTTTTGTGTTTGTTTGTGAGTCTGTCACTCTAATTTCGGTAAATCTGGATCCTTGCCCCCTTGGCTTATTATCTCATTAAGCAGCTGCAAAGCTTTACCTTGTCTCTCTAAATTCCTGTATAGTAACGATAAAAATGTCTATCTCCTCTTGTAACCAGTGTTGTAGTGCTAAAAATTTCAAGGGGGGGGGACAAGTTTATAACAACTCATCATAAAAACCAGCTTTTTATGTCAGTAGCCAATATATAAGAGACTATGGATGTATGGATAATTTTGAAAAAATCCTAATTGACTCAAACAAAGTGAACAAACAGTTAAGTAAAATTTTAGTGTAAAGCAATGTAAAATTTTTTGGGAGAGGATAATTTATTAAAAAAATTTTTTTTTTACCTATCCAAAGTGTCTAATAAAGCAGAATGTTACCCTTTAACAATCGCTTGGGGAGGCTGAAGCTTCTTAGTCCTTACCCTGGATCCGCCACTGGCTGGTCAGGTGGGCAGTCACAAATTTCATTGCCTGCAATGCTACCACGGCGGTTAACATCCGTGTTCCTTTTGTTATCGACATTGATTCTGAGAATCTAGTGGTTCTATGAATTTTCTTATTTGCATCCATCATGTGGTTATGTTTACTTTCTTCAGACACAGAGAGACCAGAAAAGGCAGGGCCGTTTTTAACCTTCCTGGTACCCTAGGCACTTCAAATTGTTACGCACCCCTAACTGCCAGTTTTGGTTTGGGAGAGATTTTCCCTTAACTCTTAAGGAAAAATCTCTCCCTTAGAAAGGACCCGGATCTCTTAGAAAAATCTCTCCCTTTCTAAGGGAGAATCTAAGGAAAGATCTAGGGGAGAATCTAAGAATCTCCTTTTTTAAAGGAAATCTCTCCCTTTCTAAGAAGAATCTCTCCCTTAGAAAGGACCTTCACCCCTTTGAGGACCCCTTAGAAAGACCCTCACGGAGGGCACCCTACCCATAGGCCTAGATCCCTCGTGCAGATAATTGGCTGTAATCCCACAACATATCCATTATCTACCACCTATGGATCCACTGTGTACTGGCAGCCGGCAGGCATTAGGATAGTACAGTAATTTGCTGTAATTTTAATTTTTTCTCTTTTTACGCACTACAATTTTTTGCGCCCAAGGCATGTGCCTAGCGTGCCTATGCGGAAAAGCGGCTCTGCAGAAAGGGCATGGGGATTGAATTTCTAATCGACTGGACTCAGTTGATCAGTTCATTGAAATTATTTCAACTATAAAGGTATTCATAGAATTGGAAAAGGAATATTGTTAGTGGGAGCAGGCTATAAAAGAATTTCTCTTTCTTTTTAAGATCCACAACAACCAAATAATTATCTTATCTTATTTGGGTTCCGGAACGCCATTCCGGCTCACAAAAAAGTACCGGAACGTCGTTCCGGTGCGTTCCGGCCCCATTACACCCCTACTTGTAACTATCCCTAAACTCAAGGGTGATGACTGAAAGAAATGTTTCGGTGATAATACATTTGCTTCAATTATTTGCAATTAAATGCAGTCTTCTTTTCGTCGTATTTTTAAAAATAAATTGAAAAACATTCTATAATATTATATAAATCATTTTTCAAATGGCAGTTAGTGCGTTACAAGGGGCTAACGTTCATTCAAATAGCCATTTTTCTTGATTAACGTTCTTCGTGGAACCTTTCCTGTACCATTTTTATTTTCTCCCCATTCCTTCAATTCTCTGAGAATACTAACATCAGCGGAAACGAAACTGCCCAGCAAATCCCGGGCGGCAATCGTAACTTTCAGCAAAAGAAGAGAGTGGAAAGCTGCGGGGAACAAATCCTTTTTCTTTTCGTTTCTAATCCTTTAACATAATCGTATTTTCTCTCCGCCCTCGCTAAGTCCTAACTAAATCTACGAAGCCCCCGCAAACCCTCTATTAGGATGCAGGGGGCCACGCCGGGGCAGACGCTAATGGCGTAGGACGCCGGAGATGGTGACATCGAAATTATACCTGACAACGGATCAGGTTGCTCCAGCCTAGTTATGATGTGCCAAGGACAGATTGCCCGTCCAGAATGCTTACGCCCGAATAAAAGGTGGTCCTGATTTCATGGGATTAATAGATCAGTGTATGGAGATGTAAAGTGTAAACCAGTGAAGTTTTTTCCCCAAGGCTGAGTCGCAATCCCTTTTTGGAAATCCGAGAAAATAAAATCAAGAAATTTATTGCATTGAATAGACAGATGACACGAATTTTCCTTTTCCATTTGTGTATGTTAGGTAAGCAAACCAGTAAGGTAGTGTATCGATGCCAGTATTGCGTTGTTATATAGGATTGTACAGCTCAGATTTTGAGATGGGCGTTTGCGAAGGTGAATATCTATAGTATATAAACAGGGTATCCCAAAAAAGTGGTAACATCCTTTAATTCTTTGTCTATTAGAGTAAAGTGGGAAATAAGGTGGTAAAAAATATTTTGTTTGAAAAAAAAATCTTCTCGTTGATTGTCAAAGAGTGACACTTTTAAAATTTGCATACAACTTCCGTACAAAAAAATTCCCAATTAGTAACATGTACCTCATACACTGATGAGGTGATTTGCGAAAATTGAGAATTATATCCGAAAATTGTCAGAGGTATGAAGATAAATGAGCGCTGACTTAAACCACCTCTCAATGGCTGTCGAAGGGGAAAAAAAATCACTTCGGATAATCGAATTTCAAGGGTCGTACAGAAATTGCGAAAGAAAATATTTTTTCCCAATCTGAAAATAAACGTTTACATTAAAATTGATGCGTAGTCTCGTGACCATCTTTTATAAGATAGCTCTGAGACGTTTTATAACGAAAGACTGAAAATGGGTGCATCACCTCATTAGTGTATCTAGAACGTTTAACAAAATGGTATTTTTTTACGGGGGTTGTATACAAATTTAAAATATGCATCTTTTTGAAAATTAACGAGAAGAACTTTTTCTCAACGTAGCCCTTCCCTGTATATATATGTATATATACATACATATATAGTAGTCACACACACACACACACACACACATACGCGCGCGTGTGTGTATACTATATACCGGGTGTCCAGAAAAGGTCTCGCTGATTTCAAAATTAAATATCTCGAAAACAAAGATCGATACAGGAATGCAGTAAACGGTATGTTTATTGTGAAAGCTGTAAGAATTTTATACAGCTGTTTGAAATAATAGTTACAAAAGCTGCTAACAGATGGCGCTATACACTGTACAGCTCATTATCAGCATACATAAATGAAATAATCGTATGAAAACATTCTTTGCAAAAAATCACATCGCAATGTTTTCAAAATGTTCACCATTGGCACTACAGAGGTAGCGCAAACGAAGAATGAAATTTGCCATCACATTTTGTAGTGTCTCAACAGAAATGGATTCACATGCCACTCAGATCGCCGATTCAAGCTTGTCCAGTGTGGCGGGATATTTCGGGTAGACAATGCCTTTCAATGTGCCCCACAAAAAATTGTCACAGGGAGTCAAATCCGGCGAATATGGAGGCCAATCCATGCCTGCACCAGTAAATTTGGGATATTCTAAAGCAATGACTCGATTCCCGAAGTATTCCTCAAGAAAGCGAAACACTTGTTCGGTACGATGTGATCGGGTTCCATCTTGCATAAACCATTCAGTACGTGGTCGATCCTCTAACACTTGCTGTGTGGCGACAAATTGTTCCAAAATTGCAACGTAACGTTCACTAGTGGCCGTTTATCGAATGAAAAAAGGGCCAATAATGCCTCTGCTGCATACTGCAGCCCACACAGTAACTTTAGAAGAATACAGGGGTTTCGCATCACACCAATATGGATTTTCGGAACCCCAAAATCGCCAGCTCCGTTTATTCACGAATCCATTCAGGTGGAAGTGTGCTTCATCTGTAAACCAGATGCAGCCAACATCAAATCCTTCACTATCAATCATTGTGAGCATCTGATTAGCAAAGTCAACCCTTTGTTGCACAGCTCGTACGGGTATGGCCTGGTGAGTTTGAATTTTGAATGGAAACATGTGTTAGGCTCTTTCTCAGTGTTTTATGCGTGTTGGAACGCTTCAAACCAGTCTCAGATGCAATTCTACGGACGGATGACATTGGATTTTGCTGAATAATTCCAGAAACTGTGGCGACATTTGCAGGCGTAACTGCAGTTTGCTTGCGGCCAACATTCCCCACTAGATCATCAGTTACGCTGCCTGTTCGTTGAAATTTGGCGAAGAGCGTACGAATGGTTTTCGCATCGGGTCCTTTTGGAACATTAAATCGTGCTTGAAAACTGCGCCTTGTTGCCGTAGGACTCTCTTTTAACCTGTGGTACTCTAGCACCAGAAAAACGCGTTGTTCAATGGAGTACATGGTTTTAATCTCTTCCTTCGGTACGCTAACCTCCTTTCACGCTTCAATAGTGGAACTGATCGCTCAGATAAGTACATGTTGGCTGGAGAGTACCCGGGGAAAATTAACCCCACAACTCTCATTCACTAACAGTTGTAAAAATTTACTGAGAAATTTAGTGATTAATAATTAAAATTAAGTTATTGAAAAAAGAAAATTTAGGAAAAATTTAAAAGGGGGAAGAAGTTAGTTTACTTTGCAAGTTAAGTGTCAACAATGGTTCAGTCACTGCTAACAGTGCTGTCCCCGTTGTTGACAAAATTTAGAAAAAATATAAGTTTTTCTTGAGGGGAGTTAAGTTGCTTGATTTGATTAAGGGCTCTGGGCTTCGGATCACTATTTATACTAGGCATTATGTATGGCGATTACAGCGCCATCTGTTAGCAGTTTTTGTAACTATTATTTCAATCTGCTGTATAAAATTCTTACAGCTTTCACAATAAACATACCGTTTACTGCATTCCTCTATCAATCTTTGTTTTCGAGATATTTAATTTTGAAAACAGGGAGTCCTTTTCTGGACACCCGGTATATATGTATATGTGCGTGTACGCACACTCACACACATATATATACAGAATTGGGCAAAATACATAAAAAATGTATTTTCGATATAAAATACAAATTACATTTCTTCAAACATAAAAAATCACATAATACAAAATACAAATACATGTATTTTCAGAATACACACAAAATACAAAATATGTCTAAAACTTTAATACAGAATAAGTAAAATTTTCTACAAAAACTGCTAGTTTATTTTATTCCAATGTATTTTGAGATGAACAAACAAATGTAATAATAACTAGTTTTTATTTTTTTTAATATACATGAATATTTTCTGGAATAAATTGCATCTTAAAAGGCATGGAAGCAAAACTGTGCTTGATAAGTATTTATTGAACGTTATTTTTTAGTGATAATGGATGGAATTAAAATATAAAATTAAATGTACTTCTAAACGAAGATGAATTAAATTATACTTCTACTTAATATGCATTTATATATTACTATAAAAATGTTCATTGTATTAATTTACTTAACAGTATGCAATTAAGAAATTATGAAAAGGACTTTTAAAAGATGGTAAATTATTCTAAGCACTGTGATTTAGAAAAAGAATGATTTGCTTTAAAAAATCTAGATTCTCAAATTGTCTACCGCTTATCAAATTTCTTTTTGGAGCATTTATGATGCCTGCAAAAAGTCTTTCGACAGGAGCACTGGTCGGAAAACTTGTGTTAAAGTTCATGAAAATTTCTTTTACTGTCGGATATGAATTTAGAACTTTCAAATTTGTTGATTTTTCGGAACGAAACTGCAGCCATCGAAGTTCAACTGCATTTTGGTAATTTGTGGTATGGTTCGGAGTCATTAAATTCAAACCCGTCATCATCATTCGTAGTAGTTTTATCTTCAACCTCTCTCGTATCACTCTGAAATTAACTACATTTTGATAAGGGCAACATTAAAAATTGAAAAGTTTACTGAAAGGTTTTATTTATTACATCCAAACTAATAAAATAAAACCTTAAATTATGATAAGAATCATAAATTTAGGGTTCAAGCTCTTAAAAGCGAATTAAACCCATATCTAATATTTTTTAATACAGACATAAATGGTGAGGTTTAAATTTCTGAGAACTCGAACACGATCCATACATCATTCTAAATATCGGATGAAAAAAAAAATGAGTAAATGATGAACAATTAAAATTAATAAAAGAAACTGGAGGTTTACTTAGATTTCCAAACAAGACAAACAATTTTTTTTTCAATATATGTATACTGTTTCTCTCTCATACTTCTTTAAAAAAGTAAGTCAAGCATGCTTTGATGGAAAGAGAAATAAATATGACTTGCAGAGCATTCAATTAAAAAAGTCTGAAAAAAAAAGAGTATAAAAGCTTGTATATTGATATTAATGACTTATTGAATTCAGTTAAACATATGAACAAAAGAACTCAGCTTAGTCAAATTTATGATAAGATTGAAGTTTTACCTTTAAGCGAGAGAGAGAGAGAGAGTTTTAAAATTTGTAGTGGTTTTGAATGTTCCACTTAGGATAGATAGACCTTTTGGATTGGCAAAGCTGGCACTACTCTTTAACTTTCTCATTTGAATCTACAGATAAAGTTTGAAAAAAATTTCTACTGAGAATTGCACAACGACTCGCAAATTCATCTAAATTGAAAGCTTGATCCATCTCGTGATATAATTTCAGAAATACTGACTGGCTTATTTTTATGTAACATGGTGACGCATTTGAAATTATTTATGAATTATTTTACAGAAATTCAGTGAATATTACTGAAACATGTTTTTCTCCTTTTTCAGCTTCATTCATATTTGTGAATCAGTTATCAGCAACACAGAAAGCCTCCTAGACCAAATATCATTAAACTAATCTAAATAGGCGTGTGAGATTTCCTCCCTCCTTCTTGCTTAATATAACCTAAGCGTCTCAAAAAGTCCTAACACCTCTTTAGTGACCATTTATAATACTAAAATAGTGCAGATGCAACAGAATTGTTTAGGTCATGAACGGGGAAAAAATTAATGCCAGCAGTCCTATTATTTTTGTTTAATTTTCCCAAACCAAACTAATTTTGATGTAAGATTAATTTAACTTCAGAATGAAAAATGCATTTTCGGTAGTTTGAAAATACAAAATACATTGAAAATGTATTTTAAGATGCATTTTCAAAATACTTTCCTTTTCTTGTGAAAATACAAAATACAAATGTATTTCAAAAATAGTATTTCAAATACCTGTATTTGCGATATTGCCCGTGCCCAAGTTTGCATACATATAATACAGGTTTTATAATATTACTTCTGGTAAGAAAATGTACCATAATTGGTCTGAATTCTGAATATTTTTCCCGGTCAAGGGCAACCAGGCTGATGGAAGGGAAAATTTTACTGAAATAGATGTGCTTAAACTATAGTTATTATCTCAATATGTGTGATTTTTAGGAGCCTTCTTCTGAGGCCTCCGTGGCGCAATCGGCTAGCGCGTTCGGCTGTTAACCGAAAGGTTGGTGGTTCGAGCCCACCCGGGGGCGTACACATTTTCCCAAATGCTTCTTTTAGTTAGGAAAAGGGGAGAAGCTGACTGACAATCTGTGTAATCTTACTTTTTGCAAGCAAATGTGCCGTAATTGGTCTGAGGGTCAGTAAATATAAAATCTACAAATTTTAAGAAATCTTTCTGGCTCTTATTGGAGAGAGAGGGTTCATTGGAAAGCTTTTAGAATGGACTTTCAAATGCGCATAATAAAAGAGAATTATGTTAAGCCTAAATGCAGTTTTTTGGATATCAAGTAGTCGTTCACAAACTAATGATATTTTTCATTTTAGGCATTAAAAAAAAGATGGACTTTCAGTAACAAACAATTTTTTACCCTCTTACACTTGCATATCAATACTGTGTGCAGAAAAAAATGAGGTGTTACTGGTGGTCCTTCATCCTGAAAAAGTTGCTTAAACTTTCAAAAAATTGAAAAATGTTTTTTCACCGCCCAAAAAAGTCATGCGGGACAACTGATAAAAATCTAAGAATGGCATGGTAGGAAGCTCTTATGCTGTACTTTAAAACAAAACAAAAACTGTCTTGTTATTCCAAAAGGCGGAGGAGATACACACTTTTGAAAATTCGATTTGTGCTTCTGTGTTCCGGCAGACAATGAGATTTCCATCATGGCCGCGCGGGTTCCGTCCAATGATTCCGTTTAATCATCGAGAGTGGGTGTACATCTATTGTATGTAATTGCTTTTGTAGTGCTGCTTCAAAAGTGTGTATCTCCTCTATCTTTTGGAATAGCAAGACAATTTTTGATTTTGTTTTAAAGTAGAGTATAAGAGCTTCTCACAGTGTCATTTTGAGATTTTTATCACTTGTCCCACATGAAATTTTTGGGGTGTGAAAAGTTAAACTATTTTCAATGGCAAGGAGTGATTTAAGCAATTTTTTTCAGGATGAAGGACCATCAGTAACACCTCATTTTTTTCCTGCACATAGTACTGATATGCAAGTGTAAGAGGAAAAAAATTGGTTTGTTACTGAAAGAACCTCATTTATTTTAATGCCTGAAATGACAAAAATCATTAGTTTGTGAACCACTACTGGATGCCCAAAAAACTGTATTTAGACTTAACATAAATCTTTTTTATTGTAATCATTTAAAAGTCCATTCTTTAAGCTTTCCAATAAGCCTAATCTGATTTTCCTGCTATTTTAAATAAAAAATTCTACAGTTTTTAGAAAATGAACCTAAAATGGCGATTTTTACATATCCGAGGAGCAAACAAATGGCTGTATCCGAAGAACAAAATTTTTTAAGAAATAAAAAAACTATTTTGGGGTACAGAAGGCAGGTACATATCACCTTCAAAACATATCAATCAAAAATGGTGTGGCACAAAGATTTCTTTAAAAAACTTAGCGATTTTATATGGAATGGCCCATATATAACTTGAATTTTTAACTCAATGAAAGTTTAGACAGGAACAAGTATATATTTTAACTTGAAAACATTGAAAATTGCATAAAAAGCTTAATTAAACTGTGAATGTTAGATTTCCAAGAGTACGGTATGCCAGGATGAATCAGAACTTTTGCAAGGACTAAGTGGCAGTGTGATAGATCATTTTTCACTGTGGAAAATGTAGTCAAAAACTCCATCTTCACGGAATAAGTAATAATAATGTTAGTGCTAGTCAAATGAGTTTCTGAAAACTGCATCATTTAAAATAAGATATACCATTTGTGAAAAGAACGGAAAAAAGAAACATTTTTTACAAACGATGGTCGGAAATATTTCTAACCCTTCAAGACTTTAAGAAATATTTACTATCTAGAGCATAAAAATGACATTACGTTTTGGGGTGAAACATGTTTGTTTGGATATCTTCGACAATTTCCGAAGTTTTGACCAAAAATGCTTTGTCCAGCCACTCAAAAATGTATTCGACCGTAAGTCAAATATTTTGTACTAACTTTTTCAATAAGTTAGCTGCTTTAATTAACAGCAAACTTTAAATGAAACTGCGTTTTATTTATAATGATCCCTGCTTCATAAAACAAACTATTTAATTGTGAACGAATCCGGGATATTTATTTTACGCTCAAATGTACAAACTTTTAGGAGAGGTAGGATGCACCAAGAGGACACGAATCTTGAGGGATCGAAAAAGTGATCTTTATACATTCGTTAATAGTCCCCTCATTGAAGTACCTAGTTGAACGATGTTTCTAAAAACAATAATTAATCATTCTAAGAAAGCATTGAGTTAAAAATTGAAATTTTTTGAAATTATCTTTCATCATTATAAATAGGTGAAAACAGAGAATATGGTTGCTGCACGTTTTAAGGAACAGCATGAAGACCATGAAACAAAGAAAGCATGCTATTCTTCAAATTTTGGGAAAAAACGTCTAATTCTTTAAAAAGAACACAATTAGCAAGTTTTATAACATTTGGTCCAGTAGTTTCCCTTTTCTGATCATTTTAAAGTGGAACTAATTATAAGCACCCTGTAGATTGCAAAATCTTAACATGGAAATAAATATATATTTCAGAAAACAATGACGTCAATGAAGTTAAAACTGAACAGGTAAGTCAAATACAGGATGAGACAAGTTTATAATATTCGGACGGCACTATACTTTTGATTTTTGATAGCCAAATAAAAAACCAACGTAAAACTGTTCGATAAAGTAATGTGTTATCTATTTTCCAGTTGATTACGTTCATACATCATTTTGTATGAGTTGCTTCATTTTGCTTCATCTATGATCATTTTACCTCGAACTATGGGCAAAATGATCATAATAACGAGCCAGGAAAAAGTAATGATTAACCGGTTTCAATTGCTATAAAAGGAAAATAAATTTTGTAGCAACTTTCAAATAGTTTAATGTAAAATATTGGTCAAAAAAGTTTAAATTTGTTGTATCATTTTAGATGCATAGCTCAGCGAAGTTTAAAATGGCTGATCCCAAGTCTTTTGATAATGCTTCATAGCCATTTATAAATAATTTAATTTATTTCTGGCTAAGCTAAGAAAAGTAAATTTTGAAATTTAGAACATACATTTATGAATCTATGTAAATAATTTTCGATACATAGTAGTCATTAATTACTAATATTTATCAAAAGAATATGCTATGCAAATATAAGATTACTAACTATAGTGAAGTAGTCAGTAATATACCAGAGTTACAAACAATTAATATTAATTACTAATAATATTAATGATAAAAATTAAAAACTTGTAATCGGAAGAAAATTTGCAGTTCATTCGTCATAGGCTACAAGATAAAAAATAATTTCAGAGCAAAATTTACTTTAAAAGATCGGGGGGAGGGGGGAATTCAGAGAAAATTTAGTTTTGTTAACCAAAACGTTTTGTCAGTAGATAATAGATTTAGTCAATATACGGAAAAAAAATCTGATACAAAGAGTGAATTGTTAGAGGCACATCACCGTAATAACTCTTGACAGCCCATATGTCAGTCGTGATAGCTTACCGTCTCCTTCCAGACTCCCGTATATGGGTAAATGTACTTGTTTGTAGCCCGTCTCTAAGTGACTGTGACACGTACAAAAAAGCATCGATGAGCCTGCCCAGAGGGTAGATCGAAACGGGATCCAGCAAACTGTATCAGCCGGGGTTCGTATTCAACCTATCCCATAATTCAAAATATTTCCCCCCTTAACATCGTATTGTGAAAACACAAAGAGTAAGATAACACTGTTAGAGAAAACTTGGTGGCCTCAATAGGTGTCAAATATAGACATCAAATTTACCAGCTGTGATCCTTCAAATTTAAGGTAATTTCGAAGTTGAATCACCACGATTTACACATAGTCGAAGAGATTGTTTGGAATAGATGAAAGGCTTTCCCGATTATACATCACTTAACCAGATATTAAGCAACAAAACTTTCCAGAGGTTTTTAAAAACCAGAAAGTTAAATATTGCCAAACGCACCGATACATGAACTTTTTAACACCCTTTTTTTTGCGTCAAACTTGGCGATGGATTCCTTCAAATTTAAGGTAATTTCGAAGTTGAAACATCATGATTTACACTTGATAATAGAGACTGTTTGGAATTGATGAAAAGCGTTTTCGATTTATTTATTTATTTGCCAGGAGAGGATAGCTCGCATCACTGAATGTGTCGCTTAGAGCTACATATACGTCCTTCCCGGAATTTCCCGCCACAATTTGGAACCTCATCAGAAGGTGGGGGACTTCTGAATATTGGCACCCCTCGGAAACTGCTAGCGACCGCCGAGAGGACTTTCGGAACCACGGATTTAGCATGCACGTACACCGCATTTACACGGTGGTCTTTAGTGGTACGCCGGTATCGAACCCACAACTTTCCGGTTACGAGTCCAGCGCCTTAACCACTGGGCTACCACGGCTTTTCGATTATTCATGATCACCACTTAACCTGCTATTAAGCAACAAAACTTTCCAGAGGTTTTATAAAACGAGAAAGGTAAATCATGCCAAATGCCCTAATACATGCACTTTTTAACACGACTTTTTTTTGCGCCAAACTTGGCGATGCATCGTCGTAAGCAAGGTTTTGGCGATAACCACAAAAATATGTACTCAGTAAAATAATTTTGTGAGATCCTGTAAAAGAACTCTAAATGTTATTTCCACCCTTTAAATGATGAGTAAAGCTGTCACGCTCAATTAAGAAACTTGTGTTCTTACTTATGTACTCTAACGGATTAATATTGTAGTGATAAGACGAAGTCGGGGAAAAAAAAGGTGTTTTTTTCATTACATAGAAATGAATTAGGAGAACTGTAATCCTATGTTATGATTCTTATAAAGTCTAGAAAAATTGCTCATCTCTCGTAGTACAGAGAAAAATATCTTTTTTGAGTGATTTTTAGAATCTTTCAATAAATTTAATGCTGTTTTTCAGGATAATTGGTTTTCAGGAATAAAATTAGTTGATTTTTATTAAAATAAGATTAAACTTAAGTAGAGTATGGCAAAAAGTATTTTATAACATCGACACAAATTAGTTTTTCTTTTCTAATATTTCTGTATTTCCAGTTTCTGAAATATCGACAGCGCCAGTGTACTATAATCCCTTTTGAATTCTTTTACCCCACAACGACAGACCTGAAGGTAGAACCGATTTACAGGCATCGGATCCTGAAAAGGGGACAGCTCCACAGTATTAGTAATTTGAAGTGTAATTAGAAACACGTAGAATTTCATTGGTGTGTACGTCGTTTAAAAGAAAAATGCTTTGTTCCCTTTCCCCTGCGACAATACTCTTCATGCAGAAAAAGTAGTTTTACAGGCAAAGAAAAGTCGCTATTCATAAAATATTAGTAATCAGAAGTGTAATTAGAAACACTTAGAATCTCATTGGTGTGTATGTCGTTTAAAAGAAGAATACTTTGTTCACTTTTCCCTGCAGCATTACACTTAATGCAGAGAAAGTAGTTTTACAGGCAAAGAAAAGCCGCCGCTCATAAAATATTAGTAATCAGAAGTGAAATTAGAAACAAATAGTATGTATGTCGTTTAACAGAAAAATGCTTTGTTCACTTTTCCCTGCAACGATACACTTCATGCAGATAAAGTAGTTTTACAGGCAAAGAAAAGCTGCTATTCATAAAATATTAGTAAGCAGAAGTGTAATTAGAAACACTTAGAATTTCATTGGTGTGTATGCCGTTTAAAAGAAGAATACTTTGTTCACTTTTCCCTGCAGCATTACACTTAATCCAGAGAAAGTAGTTTTACAGGCAAAGAAAAGCCGCCGCTCATAAAATATTAGTAATCAGAAGTGAATTTAGAAACAAAGAGTATGTATGTCGTTTAACAGAAAAATGCTTTGTTCATTTTTCCCTGCAACAATACACTTCATGCAGAAAAAGTAGTTTTAGAGGCAAAGAAAAGCTGCTATTCATAAAATATTAGTAAGTAGAAGTGTAATTAGAAACACTTAGAATTTCATTGGTGTGTATGCCGTTTAAAAGAAGAATACTTTGTTCACTTTTCATTGCGGCATTACACTTAATGCAGAGAAAGTAGTTTTACAGGCAAGGAAAAGCCGTCGCTCATAAAATATTAGTAATCAAAAGTGAAATTAGAAACAAATAGTATGTATGTCGTTTAACAGAAAAATGCTTTGTTCAATTTTCACGGCGGTATTACACTTTATGCAGAAAAAGTAGTTTTAGAGGCAAAGAAAAGCTGCTATTCATAAAATGTTAGTAATCAGAAATGTAATTAGAAACAATAAAATCTCACTGGTATGTATGTCGTTTAAAAGAAAAATGGTTTGTTCACTTTTCATTGCAGCATTACTCTTTATGCAGGAAAAGTAGCTTTACAGGCAAAGAAAAGCGCGCATGATTATTTTCGAAATTATTTCTACAAATTAACGTTAATTGCGTTTTCACGTGTTTCTGAAAGTTAAAGGAAAATCTCATAAGCTGTTTGAAAAACAAGAATAATATAAACAGTCTGATTACTTCACGTCGATAAAATAAGAGAGAGAAAAAATTGTTACTTTTTATTATTTTTTGTTATGATAATAAACGTAAGACGAGGTAAATTTTTTTTAAAAAGGAGAAGGAAGGAGGGCGGGGGGGGGGGCGTTAAGGAATTTGTGACAATGAGAATTTTCTAAAATTACTTTTTGAAAGATTTTACAATTTATTTTTAACTACTTACTATTTAAATTCAAAATAATTTAAACAATGTTTAGTAAGCTAGGTAGAAAAAAGGGTGGGGAAAAGTAGAAGAGGGGAGAGATAGAATGCAGACACACTACATTGTCTTTTGATTACCCATAAAAAAATTAGATGCATAATTGCCGTTAAATCTCTTATTTTCTACATATGTTTTTTCAGGGCCGCTACACGTTTACTTTCTTACTTGAATTTTAAAATTTCTGTACAAATCATTATTTTTGATACATTCGTACACCTTCTTGAGTTTTGCTTAATCCAAATATAATATTTCACAGCTTTACTGTGAAAAGTGAAATACAATAGAGTCTCTCTAATCTGTCACCTTTGGTACTAGGGATAGAACGTAAAAGGGGGCGGATTATCAAAAAATTACAGATTTACAGTAAAAAAACAAACTCGGAACTCAAGAATGACTGCATATATTGTTCTCTACAGTGAAAACATTACAATAAACATCACAAAAGCTGTTATTATTATTGAAAAAGAGCACAAATGTATATATTTACTGTACCTATGTATGTAATGCGGAGTGATGTATTTACGGTACCTTTGTATGTAATGCGGGTGATCCCGACGAGTCGGGACAAAGTTTGGCTCGAGCAGTGGCGGATCCAGAAATTTTTTTTGGGAGGGGCCAAATTTTTAAAAAAGCTTATTTCACCCAATTAAAAATGTACAATAAACCAAATTTTAGTCTAAACCAATGTATATGCTTTTGGGAGGGGCTAAGTAATAAAATATTATCATTTTAGCGATTCAAAGTGTATAATAAAGCAGAATATTACCCTTTAGCAATCTCTTTTGGGGGGGCTGAAGCCCCCTAGCCCCTCCCCTAGATCCGCTCCTAGGCTCGAACACGGTCAGATCAACCGGAGTGACGGACCAGCCGAGGGCAGACGAGAGAGGTTCTACTGTATAGAGTTTGTAAATTGTAATCCGTATTTTCAGTTGAATCCGTATTTGGAACCCGTAGGTTGCAATTGAATGCGGCAATACAGAAAGTGACGATATCTCTTATAGATTGTTCTCTTGAAGTTTTCATTTTAATTATGCAACTTGTGTTTTGAAAATACATGTGGATAAAACAGAAACTAATTTCTGATAGTTTTAAATCGTAATTGTTCAAAAATGTTTTTTTATTTATAATTTTTGAAAACTAATTAATTTATAATTAAAAAATGAAACATAAAAAACACTAAATTTATGTTTGCGAAATATTTTACACCCCTCCCCCCTCCTTTCTGTGAAAAATAATAAAATATATGCATTATATTGGAACCTATATTTTGAGGTATAAAATTTCATTTCAGTGTCAGATTATTTATTATTAATTTTACTAATTTATATTTTTTTTGCTTTGTAGATCACTGAGTATTCGTTATGTAGTAGTTTAAAATAGATGTAATGGGTTTTATATAAATGTGTTTAGTGAAAAGAAACTTCTCTTGAACTTTAGAAATTTGGGTTCTGTTTTAATAACTAGATGAGCCCGTAAGAGAAAATTTATTAGAGATACAAATAAAGAAAATAAAAATAAATAAATAAATAAATAAATAAATAATACGAAGACAACTCTTGAGAGGGAAATTTATATCTCTATAGCTATTACATAACATTAAATTTTTTAAATTATTACGTTACAGTGTTGTGGTGAGTAGGTAATTTTGAGCTTATTGACCATGAGAATTTTGCACTCACGCATGTATAAGTACGTATGTAATGTAATGTATGTATGTAGTGATTTTTTCCCTAGGGAGACAAGAGGGGGACAAGTAACTCCTAAAATTTTTCCAAATTCAGCAGACAAAATAAATATTTTTTAAAGTGAAAATTTTCGCTAAACCTATTACTGTTGCAAGGTTTAAGATTTTTTTTCGTATATCAGGAACAAATATGATATAATTATATTATAATAGGATGTAATTTCTTTCTATAACTTATGTAACTATAAAGCGTTGATTTTTCAAGTAGTTTTTTTTCAAATAATAAAACAAAAACTTGTACGCATATGGGAGTAAATGGCATTTGTGTGCACAATGCTGCAGAGATGGAAATAATTTTTCATCTTTTTACCTTCAAAATGAATAGGAAAATTAACATCCTTTGTTCCAAAAACCACCTCTTCCTTCGGCATTTCTCCAAACTGCTCAACTCCATCCTGTTGATCCGGATGCTCCGAAAAACCAAATCTCCGTACTCAGTCGGGGGGTCACTTCCATCCCGACAGATGTCGAGAGGATTTTCCAATCCCCCCCCCCCCAGGGCCCATCAAAGCCCCCCTGCCGCTCCGAAAAACGGGACCGATCCCCCCCGCAAAACACTGCAGAAGAAGATAATGTTCCGAAAACGTATACCACCCCCGCCCCCGCCCCCGTCCTCAGAGCAACATACAAACGACGTTACTACCTGCGGCGTTGGCCTGTCAGCCGATACCTCCAGGGAATGCGAGGATGTTTAGGAGATTAGGATCTGGCGGGGGCCCGACGGGTTTTGGATGACGCTCCTATTTAGTAGATTGGGGTGGTGTGGGTTTCAGGATTTGGTGCGTCCGGGCGCGTGCCCGACTTTGCGGTCATATTGGGTTTTTGCATTAGTTTTTCTCCCGAAAAGATGCGATTATCGGGTCCCTTTTTGTTAAGTCAGATTGGAAATGGTTGGTCTCGGTTGTGTTGTAGGACACGAAACGAGACGGTCATTCTTTTGATCCCTCCTGCAAACCGGCGATGAAGTGTGGCGGGGATGAGCAGCAACGCGGAATCGCCGAACAGATTGGGAATCTGGCGGACTCAGGCTGTGTGTGGTGTTCGATCATCTTGCTGTGTCGGACAGGGGGCAGTGTTCAGGGACGTTACTGACTCAACAGAAACTTTAAAGGACAAAAACAACGGAATTAAAATAATTAAGTGCAACAACAAAAAAAGACTGAATTTTGAAAACAAATCTGTCTTAAGAAAAAGCATAAACTTAAGAGGGGAAAAGAATAACGTGAAAAACAAATAGGGTGGGCTTAGAAAAAAAAGTAAAACTTTATATCTGAGCTACATTTGCAGAGGGAGAAAAAAGAGAGATCGAGAAACGTGTTTGCCGACTTCAAAGATGTAAAGAAAAATCTTTAATTAAATTCCTGTTTGTAAAAAATTCAACACCATAAAGGAATCCTCAGAACCAAATGAAATTTAATTCACAAACTACTTGTATTAGTACAAATAAATTATTTAATTCACAAAGCAAAAAAATTAAGTGTCCAAAATCAGTACTTGGTGCAGCCACCATGCACTGCAATAAGTGCTGCGAAACTGCGTGGCATAGAGTCAAACAGATTTTGAATGTAGGCTTGGGGAAGGGCATTCCATATTTCTTGTAGGCGCACCCAAAGCTCATCTGTTGAAGCTGTAGGACGAGGATCACGAGTAGGGATGGACGCGAGACGAAAAGTAGGCGTCTCGCAAAACAGCCGAAAAGCTTTGTCTCGTCTCGCAAATTCCCTATATCCTAATGTTAAAAATGTTTGTCTCGTCTCTCAAAAAAGCTGTAAATCTCTGTCTCGTCCCGCAAAAAGTCGTCTCGTGTCTATCCCTAATCACGAGCGAGACTCCGACTAATGAAATACCACGTATGTTCAATAGGTGACATATCCGGCGAATAAGCAGGCCATGAAAGAAGTTGTATGTTTTCTGCTGAAAAGAAATCTTGCGCATTCCTTGCCACATGTGGGCGGCCATCATACGGCTGAAAGATAGCTCCAGGAATGCCTTGAAGGAAAGGAATGACTTCGGGCTTCAGAACCTCTCTCAGGTACCTGTCGCTGTTCAGATTACCCAGAATTCGTAGCAGCTGAGATAGTCCATGATAAGCAATCGCAACCCCAAACTATAACGCCGGGTGTTCGTCCACTATGATGTTCGATAATGCACTCAGGAAGGCAGCGTTCACCAGCGTAGCGTCTAACATGAATGCGGCCATCATGGTGCCTCAAATTAAAGCGGGATTCGTCAGAAAATCCCACTTGTTGCTAATCTGCACGCCAGTCTTTACGTTCATGAGCTCATTGCAGCCTCAAGCGTCGATGGTTTCGCATGAGGGGGATTCTGCATAAAGGAGTTCGCACATGCAGTCCACGGAGCAGCAGATATCGACGAATTGATGAAGCATACAGTGATACATAAACCTGTAGCAGTGCACCAATATGCTGCCAACTGTCTAGATGAAGTTGTTCGCTCCATCAACGCCATGTGGACCAAGTGTTTATCATCGAGCATTGACGTCATTTTTCGGTGTCCACTCCCGGATTTTCGAGTTGTAAGTTCTCGAGTTGTCCTGTTTGTTCACTGCTTCAGTACTCACATCACTGTACTGCTGTTACGCTGCACACGAGCTGCAATCGCGCGACAGGAAAATCCTCCTTCACGAAGGCCGTTGATTCTTCCCCGTTCAAACTCCGTGAGTTGTTCAAATTTCGACTTCTGCCGTTGACGAGACACAGTTACGTCTCACTTCACATTTATCACAAACAGATAAACACAAGACTATTTTAAACATGCCGCTACAAACCTTTATTTATACGGTTTTAGCAGCAGTCCAGAGGGCGCTGCTCAGTCCACGCATGCGTAGGGGTTTTGAAACTTTAATCACGTGCTTTACACAGTATAATTTGCATTTCCTGAAAATTTGCGTACATACGTTTTCTTTCCATTTTCCATAGGGTTGCCAGATAGCGAGGAGGTGGGGGATAAAATGTTGAAAGTCGTCAAGTTTCTGATGATTTATCTCCAAGTTTGGCGCCAAAAAGAAAAACTAAACCTATCTTTTATATTTGGTGAGAAACTGGCAAACGCTACAGTTTGTTACAGAGGAGAAGTATAGTTAGATAGTTAGAATATGCCTTACGAAGATTACAAAACAATTTTAGTAGGCATTTTTAATACAATTTTTGATTCAAAGGAAGTGTTTTACGGAACAAGGAAGAGAAATACCGCGTACTCATAGGTTACGTTACACTTTCAAAAGAGTATGTAGAGAAGTACAGTTAGAATATGCCTGATGAAGATTGCTAAACAGTTTTAGTAGTCAATTTTAGTATAGATTTCAATTCTGAAAAGCATATTATGGAATAAGAAAGACAAACAAGGCACACTCATGGATTATGATACACATTCCAAACAATATTTAAAACTGTGAAGTATAGTTGGAATATGCTTGGGAAAGATTGTAAAACAGTTTTAGTAGGCGATTTTAATACAGATTTTGGTTCCAAAGAAATGTTTTACAGAAAAAGGAAGAAAAATAAGGCACATTAATGAATAATGATACAATATCCAACTTAATAGAGGAAGAAAAATAGTGCGTCGCATAGATTATGATACGCTTTTAGTATAAATTACTTTAGTGCGTATTTTGAATGTGAAAGTGTTTCAGCATTTATAGTGGTCTTTTTTTGAATTGCTAACTTAAATTAAAAGGCACCTTTACAGAAATGAACCTGTGACAGAACTGGAACCTGTTCTGTAGATAAAACTTCTCCCTTTGCTTGCACTCTCTTACGTTTCGTATGCAAATTTTTCCTAGCCTCGCCAGTGCTAGAAGATTGTTGTAGAGAAAGATTAGTTACGATTTCTCGTTTTAACTGTTTCAAAGGAACTGTAGCAGGAAAGTAATTGATTCTTGAATTTTGTTGTGAAGCATCAGGATTCCGTTGTGGTTCGATAGGACTATGGGATGGGTTTGAATGAACAACATCCCTGTGTTGAACTTCTTCTCTGTTGAATGGAAAAAGCCCATCTCCCAGGAAACTTTTTTGCAATGGAAAGTTTCCTGGGAGATGGGCTTTTCAAATAGCTGTTTCACGATAGAAGTCAAAAACTGCCTTATCCACTTTCTTCAATCGACTTTCTCTGAACCATGTTATTCTTACAAGTATATACATGTGGATGTAATGGGTTTAGGGTAAATGCATAACATAACTATAACCTAAACCTAAATTTGCTCTCAAAGGTTCTTTGATCAATCTTCATACATTCGCATCTTGAACTCAAAAATATTGACTATACCCATTTCCTCCCACAAAACTAAACTTGCTATAATTTTTTTTATGAGTAAGAAAATTTACTTACTTTTAAGTTTTCTGTTAGTATAACCTTTCTACTATAACATTCAAACAATAGAGTTCTAAAATTCTTCCTGTTAATTTTAATGAAAGAACCAGTCACTAAAAATACAGTGGTCTATCTTCCAAAAAAACAAAATGGCTGCTAAACCAAGTAAATGTAATGCAAGATTTTTTTTACCACGTTAAAATGTTGCCGGATATGTGAGCATTTTAATCATAATTTTTAATTAAAAAAATTTGTCTAGTAAAAAAAAGTAGATATACCCATTTTACCCTGACTATCCACTTTACCCAGTGTTACCCTATTAATTTTTAAAGCAAATATATTAAACTTTTTAAAAGCTGTTTCTCCCTTAAAGGTGGGTAAAATGGCTGATAAATTTTAAAAAATGCTGAAAAATTAATGCACTTCATCAAATCTTCATAAACGCTGCCATAAACATTGCCTATGTTTATGGCTCAGGTGTAATTGGTTCTCCATAAACATTGCATTCCGAAATCTCATTGTTACAGCGGTAAGCGGGTAAGCGGGGTAACCCGGGGTTAAAGAAATGGGCATTTATTTTTGATCAAAAATATGTATGTTTGCTTGCAAGCGATCTTTATTTTTTAGCCGCCATTTTCAGACATTAGTTGGCAACATTTGTACTTATTAAAAAGTTTATTAGAAGTTTAATATTAACTAAGCTTAACCGTATACTTATTTTACGCCCACCACAATGAAACATAAATAGAATTTTTTTTTTAATTCTTCCTTTTTTATGAAAATAAGCTGTCTTCTAAATTATAAGTAATAACAGAACTTCTCAAGTTTTTAGGAATGTATAGTTTCTTGAAAGTTTTTTGGAGACGCATACATAAAAAAGAACGTAGATTCAATAAGTAGATAAAAAATTATATTTTGTTCCCAAATGCATTTAATTTTAGCCATTTTTCCCCCCAAAAATTTCTAATTAGCAGGATATTAGATTATCCGGGATCACACATAGACAAATTACTATGATTTGGTACATTGAGAAAGTATTACCTTAAGTGTGATGTTCTTTTAACCGATTTTTCATTGAGCTTGTTTGACTAAGTAAGTTTGATTAAGTAAAATTGAAAAATAATAAAGAAAGGGAAAAAAAAAACTTTTTAAAATGCTCACACGTCTACAAATATATTTTTAAAAGCAAAAAATATGGTTTATTGCACACATATTTTAAATAAAATTAATGAGTACCAGCAAGTAGTCGTATAAAATATGGAATTTTTTAACTTCTCTTCGACACCTTCCTATAGTTAGGTATGGTATACTATGGGAAGCATGTAAATAATCGTACACGAGATTTTGACAGATCTTTATTATGTAGACTTTTTTTTTTCTAAGTAATTTCCGAGCTGTGTGGAGGACACAACGACCCGAATGGCTGACATCTATCTACCATGGATGTCCCATAACTATTCGTACAAAATTGAGATTGAGCACATAACAAGAAATCAGAATCACATAGCAATGTGGGGTCATAAACGCAGTTTTCACTTACCTGCTAATAACCACTCTGAGAAAAGTGTTGAAGTGTTAGTCTAACTTCTTAACCAAGTTTCATAAATAATGCACTTCTATCAAAAAATTTCACCAATTAAATAAAATAGAATTTTTAAATTACCAATTTCAGTCACGTGATTTCTGTGAAAAAAAAATACTTTTTGACGAACAACGGTCGAAAAGTTCACTTTCCTTCCTGCTTGTTCCAAAGTGATTATTAACAGCTACTAGAGGACGACGTTTCCGATACCACATTGCTGCCCGATTCTTGTTCCTGATAATGCGACCCACCTCCCCTTAAATTTTGTACCAATAGTTATGGGACATCCTGTATCACTTCACCAAGGTTGCGCAATTTACAAAGGGTACTTGGATCGATACCAATGCGCCATAGATTTTCAGAAAAGACACAGACAATCTCTTTGAGGAAATTCGTATAAACATTAAAAAAGAAAAACCACTTTTTTATAGTTGCAAATTATTTTTTACACAAAAATGTTGTTTAGTCACAGCCAAAAGACTGTTCTTTAATGAGTTTAGTGGATTTTAACTACATTGCTGTTCCAGAAATCACTCATACACATGAGAACGCTTTTGAGTATTTTTAATACATATTTGTATTATTTAATATAGCATATTTAATACAGCCGTCTATCCGACACTGTCGTGATGTCATCTTACACTCCCTCGCCCAACTCTCATTTATAGCTAATATTCCAAGAGCATGGAAGCTCTAAAAATTAGGGTAATGTAGTCCAATGGCTGCGCGTCTGTATCAATCTACTCAAACTCAGAGCCCCCCCCCCTTCTCAGTTGACTGCGATAGAATGTCCAACGAACCCCCTCGCGTTTCCAAAATCCCTGGATTTCACGCCAGCGCACACCTCGCTCCGGACCAGCACGACAAATCAATTATTTCTTAATGCCCGGGCGCCCTAGTACGCCCGATAATGAATTCATACGGCGATAGGACAAGGGGGCGACCCCGCGAAGGCGGTGTTCAATGTAGCAAGCTAAAGTGTCAATATCCATTGCGATGGAGATGTGGATTGGTTCCCAAGCGGTATTTTTTTTCTCCTTTTTAATCTTTTCTTGCGCGCCTCAGTTCATCCCATTGCTGATGCGTAGGGGACATGTTATTATTATTATTTTTTTAACTTACAGTTTCAACTGATTGATGGCGAAAATGTCCTTCCTAGAAGCATAGACGAAGCCAAAGGCATTGATTATAGAATGCTTGCCGAATGCATGCCGAATAATGTCTTATTGCAATTCATTTAAATGGCAAATAAATGAAACAAACAAAAATATACTAATTTTGTTTAACCAAAAAAAGTAATTTCAGTTTACTGAAATAATTAGTTTGATTATGGTTCGTAGAGTGTAATTTATTTTTCCGTATTCTGTCTTTTTATGTTCTAGCAAAAGCTATTTAATTACTGAGAATACCACTTCAAATAGATAACTACTACACAGTATTATAATTTAACATAATTAAAATATAATTTTACTGTTTACGGACCTTGATTTATCTGAATTCTTTTATGTGACTCAGTAAAAAGTTATCTTAAAACAACGTCTTCTCTAACGTTTGATATTTTTTATAAGTTCTTGGAATCGATACATAGGTTTCGTTATGCTCTATGTAGAACGACACTTGAATCAACTGCCAACCATACAATTTAATGCATAAAAATTCTTTTTGAATATATAAATGCCTCAAATATTATTTTTTTAATAAGAAACACTTTTGTAGTAAATAGCGTCAACATGTTTAAATGGAATAACAAGCCTTAAGTTAAAACACAGACTGAAATAAGAAAAACAAGCTGAGGACACCAACTCTTTCTAATTAGGCAGATGAAAGAACTTAAAAACTCGCATTCTTGAAATAATGTACAATAAAGAATTGTTGATGTGTTCTCATGTGTATTTCTAGCACATTCACACACACACGACCACACACAACGTGGATGTTCTTTACATTCGCAAATATACGGTATTTTGTATTTCAGTATGCTACAAATATTACTTACTGATCAATAATCGCAAATTAAATTAATGAAATTTTATATAAAACATTCATAAAAAATCAAATTCTGTAGAAATTATTGAAATTTTCATGTGTATGACGCGTAGTGCAGTACTTATTACAGTTCATGGTTAGGTATATCAGAAATTTAACAGCTATATTAAGACAAGTCAGCAACTATCATCAATTCAATCTTTCTAATCCTGTTTTACATGCATAAAAAATTCTATTAAAAGGAATAGGTAATCAAGCTATTAAGTAGATAAAAACTTTTAAAAAAGAGAACTAACAGAAATTATTAAGATATCTAAATTCTATGTTAATGTACGAAGGTTTACAACCAATACCTAATAGGGAAATAACACACCCTTGAAGAGAATAGAGAAACTGATAAATAAATGTCCATTTGCAACATATTTAGCAAAATATAAATATCAGCCTAACTCAAACATACGATAGTCCTAGAAATCCGGGGATCTGCATTAGATCTACACATGCAGGTGTTTAGTATACTCTTTTTTTTATATTTTAGAAGGAAAAGTGTGGCAATCATGTCAATTAAGAGAAATTATGTCTGCAGGATGCTGTTTCCCGCTCTTTTTATGACGGCAACAAGTACCTTTAACCTCCTCAAAAAACCATTTCAACAAGGCTGAAGAGAGAGGACCTTCGAGAAAGAATATTACAAAAAAAAAAAAAAAAATCATTTTAATGCTCTCTAAAGGTCCAGGGGAAGGGGAGGCCTATGCACAACTGAGAGCTCTAAATTCGAAACAATAATTTCGAAAACTGCATTTGGTAGGAGCTTTTACTGTAGGACTTTTAGAGGGTAAAAAAAGCGCGGATAGATGCACGGAGTTCGCTTGTTGGAGACCATCCCCCCCTCTGTACCGAGCGTACCCCGCATATAAGGGTGGTAACGTCCCTGTTCAATTCGATTAAAGAGGTGAACGGAAACATATAAATATCATTACTGGGGGAAGAGGGGTTGTAAATTAGATTTAGGGACGGGTCATATTTTTCTAATTACGGACAAAGGCACAGTGCGCGTTGAAACGTTGTATGTAGTGCATGTAGTAAGTGACGCCAGAGTTTTTTTTTTTTTTTAGTGCGCGTGTGTGTGTCACTCTCCAGCAATAGCTTACATTTTATGCACGGACCAGGAGATGCTAAACTATGCTTCATTAAGTTTCTGAGAACCTTCGAGACTAAAGCTCATCCGCCCGTCAGGATTGTGAAGAATACATTAAAAAAATGGTTTCGTGACTAATAGCTTAATCAGCTTATTATGTTTATAGTTTACGGCTGCAATTTTTTTTTTGTGCGAATTCGGGAGTTTAAGAAGTGATTTTTTGAGATTGAATGGAATTTGCAAAAGAGAGAATTCATATAGGGGAAATTGCTTAGTTTTTTAAAAGTGAAAAAAATGCACAACCTTTAATCTTTTTAATAATTATTCACAATCAGTCTTCCTAAAATCAGCATTAGATTTTTTTATGCAAGAAAGAAACTATAAAATTTGTTTATAAAAACACGATCGGCCTTCTCACATCAGGGTAAATTGTCTATAATGATACGGGACAGAGGACCATTGCTAAGCAAGGGGCACGGTGGCATAGTAGTGGCTCTGCAAATTCAAGCAAACGGTTGCTACTGGGAACCATTTTCCGGAAGAAATTCGATGCACTTTTCAACTTCCTATATCTCCGTTTCAAATCCAAACAGGACCTTGAAAATTTCGTTAGAGATTGTACCTAAAGTACTTAATTAAATTTCTAAACTACTATTTTTTAATAAATATAGTCCCAAAATTAGTTGCCATCAAAATTTTTCTATTTCGTCACTGACTCTACGATCATCAAAATTTTAAGGTACTTCTAGCAGACTCGATAAGTTGAAATTTGACATACAACTAGAATTTAGGAAGAAAAGCAAAATGAAAAGACTAAAAACAGTAAGTTTTTTCTTGGTCAATAAAATTGCATGCCAAAAATCCTAATCCTAGTTCACGACTAACTGGGTTAAGCTATATTAATATTACATAACTGTGTAATATGAATTGTGTGACGAAAATTCAGTCTCATGCTTATTTAATTAAATTTGTATATTGATCAGCTCCTATGGGGTTATTCACAGCACATCGTTTTCAAATCGCAAGTGTAATCGACGTTATTTTATTGTCACAATTTTAGAATTGCATTAGAAACTCAATGCAATTAAAAAGTGATTTTGATGATTTTACTTTGGGGATTCTGCATTGTGATATACTAGGAATACCCTTCTATGCCTTCATAAATATCGTAATGAAATATAATGTAACTATTTTCATTGTGTTAATTGCGTTAGTGACTATAATGTACACTGTTTGTTATTGATAGAGCTACATTAAAAAGTTCTTAAATGCGATCAGTATTCATAGCAGCCCACCGTGTGTGTTTTATTGATTTTTGCAGGTTATTTCTCGTCTCAGTTTGGGTATTTTTTCGGCAATGGTGTGATAAAATATTTTTATTTATGGTTTTATTTTCAGCCTTCATGGAAAATGCTTATAATGAAAAGTCACCATGGATGGCAATACTCAAGCTGTTCCAAATTTCTTCAGTTTGAGTGGCATTGCACTGCCGTTTATGTCGTGAACTATTTGTTATTGCCTGCAAAACATACATAAGAGGAACTAAGTACTGGATTGTTTAAGGCTATTCCGTCTCTAGAAATAAACCTTAAAGATACAGATAGCATAGACTGCCCCTAGTATCTTTTGATGCAGTCCGAGAGTACATCCGAAAATAGTAGGATGATCATTCCATGGCAACACCATGAAAAAAAAAAACCCATAATGTTAAAATTATCACAAAAGTGATGTTAAGTAGAAATATTGATGTGAGTCTAAGGTTTAGTATACGGTTCTACTGGCATTTTTCAAGGAGTGAAAGTGGATCCTGAAGATAAGAAAGACGTTTAAACATACAAACTAAGTTCAGTAACTTTTTACGGGGAAAGTGCAACGAGACTTGGTATACTTTTTTACAGGAAGGAATGTTTTTGACGGAACTTGACTTTCCTCTTTCCTTTTTATATCATTACTGAGTGCTTTCAGTCATTTTTTTACATGCATATAACTACATACTGAATAACCTTCACCAAGGACGTCGACTATGGGGGTGCTCCGGGGATCACACATCCACTGAAAAAAATCACGCGTGTGTAGAGCACCTAGAAAATATCAAGGACCAGTTTTACTGACTTTTGTAGAAAAAAATCTACTGCAAATTCATAAAAAATCAGATAGAAAATAGTCCTTTTTCTGAAGAAAACTAAATTATTTGATTATATTCTATAACTGCTTGCCACAAGATAAACTAGAATAAGATCAATCACGAGTGGAAGAAAGAATCTTGAATGCTAAAAAAAATAACTCTTTTGTTTAGAATAGTGCTTTAGAACTCGAGTACAATCAGGAAAAAAATCGATTGATACTGAGCAACTTTATAATTCTAAACTAACATTAAATTGACCTAAGAACTTGAATAAACATCAACTATGGGAATTTTTCTTTAAAAAACGTGTCCAATCGTTCCTCCCCTCCCTCCCAAAAATTTTATAGAGTACGCACAAAGATTTTCTACAATTGGCGTCTCTGATCCGCACAGTACAAGGTATGTGTATATACATTAGAAGTCTAAGGTCTTCTAGATAACTTCAAGTGGATCTCTCTCAGATATTTCAGGATTGATCTCTTTAACGACCAAAAAATATTTTCTGAGCTATTTCAGATCATTGAGATCTTCTAGATATGAGATAGATATTCATTTCTGGACTATTTTGGATAGTATGGATATTTGTTTCACATCCAGAATTTTGGAGTGATCCGGAAGAACCCAGAAATGGATGTCTATCTCATATCTAGATCTAAATGATCTGAAATAACTCAGGAATGGATTGAATGTTACAGATGGTTTTTGGTCATTACGTCATTAGTGAAATCACCCATGAATTCTCTAATAGAGGTCTATCCCTCCTTAATGACTCACATCTTGAAATATTAGTTTAGAAAAATCGCGGTTTTTCGCAAAAAAGCAGCCTTTCCATCATAAAATGGATAAAATTGAGTCTAGAAACATGGTGTTGATCTCGTTTCAGAAGAAAACTTCCCGCCTTGATGAGCCACACATCACTTTTGTGCAAAAACTTACAGATTTAATCCTCCAAGCGGTTGTCATGTCAAATCCCGTCCACGTTATTCCAGTTTTCACTGCAATACATCTATAATAATAATCATTTGTAATACTGAGATATCATAAAATATGCTTGATATTAAAGCTTGTATGTAATTTAGAAGCCTTTTTTTTAAATAATTGCAAATCTTCCTGTTAATTTTTTTTGTTTTTTATAATTTAAAAATTGCATGAAAATTTTACCGTGAAAACAACTTTAGATTATTTGTCCATTTCCAAAACGCTCAGAGGCTAACATTCGGATAATATCTAGTCCTAAAAAAAGCATATATCTATGCTTTTTTCAGGACTAGATACGATCCGAATCTTAAAAGTTGGCTTTTTAATGAAAGTTCAAAAAAATATATTTCGTCTTTATCCTCCTTTAGTTTTTCTTCGGTTTTCTTTCTTTTTTGTGTACAAAATAAAGGTTGTAATTTAAAAAAAAATCTGAAATTTAATAAAAATGAAATTTAAGTAAAAGAATGAACAGAAAATAAGGTCAAAGAGGGCATAAAATTGAAAACGACTAACGTTTAGATATATTTGATTATTAAAGTTATGTATCTAAGAGGAAGCACATTATAAAGAAAATAAATTATTATTGTTTACAATTTTTTGTTAAAGTGGCTAGGCTTAGATAATGTTTCTTTCGAAGTTTGCAGTCTCTTTATCAAATTTTCAGTATTGTAATAATTTTAAGTCTTGATTGGGGTTAAAGTCTGAGTGGGAGTGTTGAACCATGCCTTTAGATAAATATTTATTATAAATAAACAAATGTCTGTAATAGCTCTTTTTCCTAAATCTGTTAATGAGACCTGTTGCCTGAAAAGAAGTATTTTGAGACAATAAATTGCCTTAGACGTCCACCTGGCATAATGAACAGCACCAGGTACTCTGAAAGAAATGTCTATTTGGAGAGACTCCTATAAAAATTAAACAATGTTGGGTTAATTCTTTATAGTTATCCCTGAGCTGTTGATTTCTTAAATGTTCTGCAAGAAAATTTGAAAATTCTTGCAAATTTCGCGTTGTAATAGTTTCATCTTCAATAGCAGTTTTGAACTTTGTCTTGCTCAACTTAGGCCACCCAATCTGAAATTTCTAAAAAATATCTGGATGAAGAGCAGTAGCTTCGCCCACTTTGCAATCAAAACAGATTTTAGGATGATTTCTAAAATATGATGGCGACAAGGTAAATATAGATAGGTAAATATAGGTAGTAAAGGTTTCGATCCAGTAATTGCTGCAACAAAAAATGCACGTTCCCCTTAGGCAACAAGCCGTATCAAAACACATTGCCTGCATTTTACCAACTGCCTCCCATTCTTCAACTGCTGTAAATACAGCTTTTGCCTAAGAGTTATTCTAATATTATTTTCAAGCTGAGGAACTCCTATTAACTGTTCTTCGTGTCCACAGCTAAATAAAATCGCTATTCTCTCTACATTTTCTTTATTCAAAATATGAGGAAGCATTTTTCCATCCCAGTGAACAACAGCACCCTCTAAATCAGAATTTTAAAATCTGATTTTGATGAGATCAATTCTTTGTTTTCGAAAAAATTCTTGTCTTCGGAGTCTTATTGCACGTGAAGGGTCCTGCACCGGAAAGATATTATGTGTTAGTGTTGAACCACTTTTACGTTATACCAGTATGTAAATCATAACGATAATATGGGAGCTAGGGGTGGCATAGCCCTTCCTTTCCCATACGTATGGGCATTCATGTCCATTCTAAAAGTAAATAATAACAGACAACAAAAATAGCATTGTAATGAAGAAAACTTCAGAGGTTTGTCTTAGATGTTCTTCGACTGAAATACAAATCAAGATCTTTCTTCTGAAGTACAGAAATGCATATCAAATAAATAAATATATTTCACGAATTGTAGTTTAGTTATGAAAATTTTTGATTTGTTTTTTTGTTTTCTGATGCAAATAATACAAAAGACGGCCAAAATTACTTAAAATTCTTAATTTGTCTTTTTTTCACTAATTTTACAAAAATGCAGATTTTGGAGGGAAGATCCACAAACTGACCTAAAAAACACTGAATGTCATTAAATATTGGTTTTGTTGAGAGTAAAAGTTCAAATCAACAACATTTTTTACGAAATAAAACAAGAACCAGGTCTGTAGAGCAAATAGTTTATACTGAATGAAGGAAAAACTAGATATTTTTTAGCAAAAATCGTAATTTTTCAAGAATTCAACCTCAATGCGGCACGGGTTAATATTATGCAATTGAGCTAAAACTTTGCCAATCTCATTTTCTAGTCAATTGGCAACTTTTAGGGGGGTGCCCCAAAAAATAACATTAAAAAAAATTTCCCCATATAACTTCTGACCACCCTAGTAAGTATCTTTAAGTAATAAAAAGGAAATCGACGGCCTTTTGGGGTTACAATAAAAAGAGAAATATGGATTATGAAATCAACGCACACAAAAACACAAATAGTTAACGTACTAGTTTTGCTATCCGGGTTGTTTATAGGCGAGAGATCCATTCTACTACGCCACATGTCCGGGCTCGATTCCTGGCATAGGCTTGGTTGTAATTTCGTCCGTCCCTTCATCAGAGGCGTACCGTAAACCTCCGCAGTGTGTTGTGTGTGTGTGTTAGGGGGGGGGGTCAAGCTAAATGGGGCCTCCAAAGATTCACTGCTGCATTAAAAAAAATAAAACTTAGAACTTTTTCTTTAATGGAAAAAAAAGAGTTTGGTTATCGAGAAATTTTACAATTCCAAAGGACAGGAAGTAGCACATGACTGTTACTGATAGTATTTGCTAGCCTCCAGGTGCATCTGTGCAGTGAGGCATACATACATACATTGTAAAGTCTTCAGGACACGGCCACCGCTAACCAGTCATTCTGGGTTAATATTACGTTTATTTCAGCTATTTACAATAATTACATAGATTTCTCACTGACAATTTATTAACCCTTTGAGGCGCAACCCTTTCCCAATCCTGAAAAAAGGGCACCCGTTGCTATCGCTCGACTTAACTACCAGCAAGATGGCGGAAGATCGAAACGTTCATCGCGTGCCACTGATCTAGAGACCCTTTTTTGAGGACAGCTGGGTGTGCTCGCGCATCTGTGGCGCGCGATGAACGTTTCGATCGTCCGCCATCTTGCTGGTAGTTAAGTCGAGCGATGGCAACGGCTGCTCTTTTTTCAGCATTGGGCCATCTATCCAGCTGTTCTCGTATTCTTCCATTTTTTCAGTAGATGTCAGTGCTGTTAAAAATAATCGTGACAACTTTTTTACGACAAATGATGTGCTTAAAAAGTAAAGGATTATCGCGGAGCTATGTCACCCGCAACTACTTTTATAGAAATCAAATCTATTCTTCGTGACTGGAAACAGTCAAAACGTCAGAGTTTGGTGTTCCCAGAGCGGAACACTGCGCGTTAAAGGGTTAAACAAGATAGGTAAAAATTCCATACAAACTCCGTAACCGGAGTGTTTCACTTAGCGATTAAAATAACCCATGCAAGGGCTGGCTTCTCTACACGTGCTCGATGCACCGCCGACTCCTGATGTCCAACTCATATTTTTCTAGGGAAACAGCAGAAGTATATTCTCTTCAGTTCAATCGGAGAATCGAAATCGAATTCATTCGGATCTTTGAGGACAGCTGGCTGTGCTCGCGCATCTGTGGCACGCGATGAACGTTTCGATCGTCCGCCATATTGCTGGTAGTTAAGTCGAGCGATGGCAACGGTTCGTAAACAATTTCCACTCAAGAACGCGCCAAGTTCGTTTGTTATCTTGAACACGACGGTAGAAGGAGTTTTCCCAAGGCTGTTAACGACGTGCTGAAAGGAGAAAGTTTTACAACATAAATAGAAAGAGCCCCCCCCCCCCAATTTCTGCGGGTAGGCCCTGGGTTTTTGCAGTACGACACTGCTTTTCATAGGAGGCAACGCTGGTCCACATATTACATGCCTCCCTAATAAAGTGACCAGCACTTCCGGCATAGTATTGGCCAATAGCTAGAAACGAATTGTGCCTGAGATAAGAAAAAAAAAAATCTACAGTGTTTTCGGATGATATATGAGGCTACCGTAAAATTTTAGCAGTACTATGTAAGATCAAAGCTCAATTACTTTTTACATTATAATTAAATCTTCACACAGGTTTTTCTTCACATGTTGCTCCAAATTGTCGTTTAAAGTGGATTAAAGGCAACATAGCTCCAACTGGTCTATACATCAGAAATATTTTGACTGGGAGAACCTGACGTATCCTGAACTTTTGAGCTAATCAAGACACATCTTTTAAATCTTGGTTTGACGAGTTGTTCGGAGTTTCGCTTACCGAAAGATTGGCAGTATCACACTCTAGAATTTTCTACAAGGAGCGCCTATCATGCTGAAATTTGCCTGTAAAAATAAATATATAAAAAAACAAATGGAAAATTTTTAACAAGCTGTGAATATTACTACAGTTACCTTGTAAAAAATGACTTAGTTTAACGGGATTAAGTTTGCAAATTCTTTCAGTTTCGCAAAATTTCTGAAACTTTTAGAATGTCAAATACTTCCGTTTCATGAATGAACTTGCAACTAACGGTGAGACATCCTACACTGAAAGATGTAGATTCTTTTTAAAATAAAAACTCGAATTCTTGTCGTGAAACTTCTATTCATTGGTGGTTAGGGAAAAATTTCGAATTCCTGAAAGTTTGGTATACGCCAAAATAATAACGAAAGTGACTATATTCCCTTTTCGAAGGCATAAATTCTCAGTTTCGTACTTTATAGGAGATTGAATACATACTTCTGTAGATGTTTGATACTTAGATTGGAAACTTACTCACTCTTTAGGAGTCACTGTTAACTCCTTTTGATCATAGCTATTCTCTTTTGTATGTAAGATTACTGTCATGGCTTTACACATAAACTATCATTTTTATAATAAGAAAAGTGTCAATGTAATTTTTTCAAAAACAATTAGGGAATTATTCCTTAAGCGGGATCAGGTCACCAAGCCAGATGTCGCCAAAGATTTTTCATTTTGTTAAATATGCCAATCTGCAAGGCTTGTGCTTAGAATATATGGAGAACTGTTTTAACGGTAACCTTAATGGGTTAGACGCTGGCAACAAAAAAAGTGGCCAACTAAGCCAGCCCCCGCTTACGGAATTATTCCCAACAATTGTAATTTTGCTTGAAAATAGTTGTTAATCATTTTATAACTTTCAAACTTGACAAAACTGTAAAGATTTATATATATGGTAACAAATTTTAATTATTTAGATTACATTCGTATTATTGAAAAATACTTTTACCAAAGGAGCCAAGTCTAAATTTCCCATTACCAGAATTTTCAGATCTTCAGTTTCCTGATATCCACTGTGTTTAAAAAATAACTGCCAAGAAGTTTGAGAGTGCTCTACAATGGGTTTATGAGCCTTTATTTTTTTGTCTAAAAATTTTTATTATTATCAGCAAAAGAGTTCTGTTTCTCTGAATTCTCCGAAAAGTATCTTCCACTTTAATCCAAAAAACATTGGGAAAATAATTTCTTTCCTGGAATTGCGCATGTTCTGAGTTAGTAACTTTTTCTATGCTTTCTTTTAAACTAAGAAGAATGCACTGTTATCGGAAACAATGCCATGCATCTTCAAAATAATGCGATGTAAAAAAAAAAAAAAAAAAAAAAAAAAAAAGGAATTTCAAACCAAATGCAATGATGGAAGCATCAATGCTAAGGATTCCACGCATCTTCCTTCTGCATATCCGCTTTCGAACCTGTGCACACATTTCTGCATCATTTCTGCTTTTTCTTCTTAAAGGGTATTTAAATTTTCAAAACTTCGCCTTTCCCCTCTTCCGCATGCAGTTATGACAGATCATATGTTTATCTGCCGGCCTTATAGATGCAGCCTGGGAATACGATATATACCGCCACTCGCTCTCTTCCCAAACCTCCCAGGCGTCAATATTTAGCTTCTGGCCCAGTGTTTGCTCACGATATGTGTGCTCAGTCCTCGGCTCTGCTGTTAAAAGGAGGACTGTACAGTGTCTCTCTGGAGGGAAAAGAGAGAGTGCAGTGTACGATTTCTTTCGTTTTCTTTCTTTTTTCTTTCTTTTTTTTTTACCGAGGACCTCCTTTTCCGTTTGGATAGCGGTCGGAAACAGATGTTTTTCGACGAATTTCTTTAAAAAAAAAAACAGTACAAGTAAAAAAATAAGAGATGCGATTCTGTTACAATTCAAAAATTCATGCATTTGTTCCTGATCTTTATCTTTATCTTTTTCATTTTTATTTTTATTTTTTGCCAGTTGACGCTACTGAACGGTGAAGTAACTCGAGGAGTTTTAAAATTTTAATTTCCGTGTTCAGTAGAATGTGTTCGAAACTTTCTTAAAAGTTTCATTTTTTTTTTTTTTTTTAATAACCACGAGAGGAATTGTTTGATGTTAATAAATGATAGATGTTTCAAAGAAGCGTTCATGGGATTCCATTAAAAATAAGAGCTGAACATTGCCTTTTATAGATAAACATTTTCTAAAGGCGTATGAAGTAAGTTTTACGATTAAAAATTCGATTAGTTTAGGAGGGTTGGATTGATGGGTTGAGGAAATTACAGTTGCGATTCTTACTTCCTTGTAAGAAGCAAAGAAAGTATTGTAATCGCGAATGAGTAGTGCATATTCAACTGAGCTCGGTTATAACGTTTTTTATGACTCCGCAACCTAGTGACGTTATCAGTGGGCTTATGTTCTATCACTGATGGAAATGCAGAATATTTTGTCAGCATAAGAGAGCTGTCACTATAAACGAGTTCAACTGTATTTGTAGCACCCCCCCAAACGCAAACCTTGTTTACACCTCTGTAGAGGGACATCATAAAAATGCAAATAAAACTAGCTTATAATTATCTTGCAAAAAATCCTGCCCGTATCCATTTGAATTTAAACTAATGTTTAATAGTTCCAAATTTTTCATGAATACGAAGTCATGAATTATCAGTATTAATTTTTCAGAATGATACAAGTTGCTCAACACTAAAATAACTTTAAATGCTTGATTATAGTACACATTGTGTCACAAAAGGTGGTTGCCAAACTTAACATGCCAGTCTGTCATACTATGACAAGGAAGATTTACACAAGAACTTGTGTCCGAAAACGCAAACGGCGATCACTAGAGGGCGATGTTCTCAGGATTATGAAACATTTTCCTTTCATCCTTGGACATTGCCGGAGATGGATGAATCGTTTTACTAACTCAGAATCGGCCGACATGCATTGCGTGTATGGTGCCGTTGATGAGAAGTCATATTAATAAGTAATTCAACTAATAAAAGTCACACCTCTTTTGATACCATTTCTCACTCCCATCTACTCCTGAAAACATTGCACTCAAGGTACATCAGTAACGCCGATCGTCCAACATCGCCCTCTAGTGGTCGCCGTTTTCATTTACAGACACAAGTTCCTATGTAAATCTTCTTTGTCATGGTATGACAGACCAGTATGCTAAGTTTGGCAATGACCTTTTGAGACACTCTGTATTCATATGCGTTTTCCTTTTAGTTTTCTGGCACGGGGCCTTTAAAATAGTCGGTGCTCATAGGTTAAAGCATAGGTTCCCAACGTGGGCGATAACGCCCCCCTGTGGGCATTTGAGGCTTTTAGGGGGGTGGTAAAAGACCCAGAGGAAATTAGGAGGCGTTGATATGGCACGGAAGGGCGTGGGAATATTAACCAAATATAATCTAAAACAGACTTAAAAATCACTCTGATTATTCATTTCTATCACGTGTGCGAAAATTCACATATTTCGATATGAGACTTTGCTTTTGAGAGAAAGAGATACCTCTCTAATATACCTCTCTAAAACTTTTATTCCTCTCTTTTAAATGAAGAAGAAATTCAGTAGAGTTTAAATTCCAACAATATTATATCTATTAGTAATTTTTTTAATTTAATTTTTGTTTTCACCATGCATTATGTACGCTCTTATTTCTCTGGAGTGGTGGCGGTATTGAAATATTCACTAGAAAAGGGGCGCCAGTTCAAAAAAGGTTGGGAACCTATGTGTTAAAGCCTAATCAGCCTAATGAATATTCCGGTCTTGAATGTATCTCGCATAGCTCAAAACGAATCCAATTAGAATGTTGAAATTTTGTATTGAGAACTATTGTAACATTTAGTTATGCACCTCTTTTTTAAAATTAGCAATAACTGGATAGTTTATTTACAGATTCCTACCAAAGACTTTCAAGTCTGTGAACAGTCATCGTTTGTGCCATGTATAAAATATCGTCAACCGTCTCCAAGTTTGGTGACTTATTTTGGTGAAATATCGCCAAATTTAGCCAGAAAAATAAGTTTCCAAATTTGATTTCAGCTTGACGCTATTTTCTTTAGTTGAAGAGACATCGCTGAAATTTAATTTCACAGAAGTACTTTATCTCAATTTTAAATGAAATAAGTATAAATTAAAATCTTAAAAATGTGCATACTTCAACAGGTGTACAAAAATCTCATGTAGTGTCCATATCAGATTTTTTTATTTTTCAAGAAATAAACCATCGGAAGTAAGCTGAAAATGTTTACTAAGCTAATGTAGTAGTAATTTGAAAATGGTAAGTTTTCTATCATATACTTCATTCCTCTTTTATCTTAAAATTGCATGTAGTATATTAAAGAGATTGATTTTTATTTTATTTTTTCCAAAAAGACTTTTAGAAACAAGTTTTGATGCCTGAATAAAAGATACATCTAAAAAAAGTTTTTATTTCGGAAAAGTGAGAGAAAAAAATTAATTTTTTACACATCTTTTGTCTAAAAGTTAGGTAAACAAAATATTTTTATGCTAAAATAATTAAAATAACTTTGTTTGAGGATGAGATTTTCCTTGCAAAATTTTTTCCTAAACTGTTGGTAAGAAAAAAGAAATTGCTTTTCATAATTTATCAAGAATGTGGAATCATAGTTATTTATGTGAAAAGAACAGCGATAAGAGCTGTAAAATTTTCAGTTTTAACTAAATGAGAAAACTTTATCAAAAGAATTCTGCAAAAATTGCACCAAAAATCGATTTTTTATTTTGAGGGTCGGGGAACTATTTGAGTACTGGAATCTCTTCGTTATATTTCAAGACTGCTGAGCAATAAAAGGAAGAAAACAAAAGTAATAATAAAACTGAAACTAAACTTTTAAAAAATAATTTATTCAGAAACAGCCAATTTATTTTTTGGTTTAAAATGATTCTATTAATCGAATCATCGTAGAACGGAACACTCTATCTTTTGAATATTTTACACACATTTACAAATAAAGAAACAAACAGTAAAAAAATATGCTGTAAAATTAAATTTCAAGCGGCTTTATGATTCAAAAAATCTAATATATATTCTAAAAAACAGAACAACAGTTTGATAAATTTCATCCTAAATTATAAACTAAACTAATAATACTCATATACTATTCAGGAAATAAAAAATAGTGATAATCTTTTTTTCCAGCACAAACCAATGTTGCCTTGAAACCAGTATAGCTTAAAAAAGTGTTATTTTGTGTGTTTATATATATATGTAAGATTCAGAACAACTTATACATATGTTTTTTGTTTTCGTGGTTATTGTTCTTTTTTCTTTTTGGATGTTTCTATTTGTGATATTTTCTTCTTTTCGTTTTCATTTCTTATTTCTTCTATATTTTATTTTATTTTTTAGCTATATTTTATTTTTATCTCCCCCCCCCCTTCTTTTATTCTCCCTGTTTCCTATCTTTTTCCTTCTTCCAATTGGCAACTTGCTCTTCGCTTTTGTTCTTTCTTAATTTTCAGTCCCTACTCTTCTGCGGCACTATGTGTTGATTTATGCTGAATTAGTTCGACATTTTTTTTTTTTTTTGGCCGAGCTGTTTGATTTGTACTTCCCATGTGTGTTATTGTATAAAGTTTTACTTATTTCAGTATTGCCTTATTAGTGCATGTTTTGAATAAATTTATTTTAAGCAGCAAAACAACTTTGACAAAAAATATTAAAATCAATAAATTGTAAGAATTATTCCAACCCGTACAACAGAAGGCAGGACGAAAGAAAAATACACCAAATCTTGATAACAGCGCTATACTTCTTCACAGGCAAGCACGCACAGTCCGTCATTTCCAGGAGCTCGTTAAGTATCAGTGTGTGCTTTTCTTTTCCCTGACTCCTCTCGTCATTCTCCTCATTACTCGAACTCATTTCCTTAATGCGTAAGAAGTTTTGCGGCGATCCTGACACAAACACGAGATTGATTATCGCCGAGAGGAATTAAATTTTTGAAAACCCATTCATATGAATGCCCCGAGATATATGCAACTAATCAGAGGAGGGAAGAAAAAGATGTAAAAGTTCAACAGTGTACTAGATGGTTATTAAATTGCAAGTTTTAAAAGTATTTCTTGGAGTTGGTTTCTCGCTACCCGATGACAAGACAGTACACTCTCAAAAATTATTTCTTGGATTCACTGGAATTTTACTAGCTGCCGGGATATCTCCGTTATTTGACGAATATCCGTTTCTTTTTTTTTTCTCCTGTCAATTGAAGAAGCTTCTTCAGATTCAACGAAATTTTTTCCTGATCTTCAGATTTTTTTGGATGAATTCACGGAAATATTACGTTTCCATAGAGTACGGAAGTTATTCTTTGAAAAATGATGGATAAATTAGTGTACAAAGACGCATTCTTAAAAAATAATTTCTTCAATTCACGGAAATTTTGCAGCAGTGCTGCCGGAGTATCTCCGTTATTCGACGAATATCCGTTTCTTTTTTTCTCCTGTCAGATGAAGAAGCTTCTTAAGATTCAACGTAGCTTTGATTCTTCAGATTTTGGGAAGAATTCACGGAATTATTACGTTTCCACAGAGTACGGAAATTATCCGTTAAAAAATGAGGAATAATATAGTGTATAAAGGCAATTTTTTTCTGAGAGTGCACTTGTACTAGCATCTATGTTTTATAAAGGACATGATGATCATAATTGAAAATTTATTAAAACTCTTCGCTACTTTTCTGTTTTTAGATGCTATTTGAAGTTTTCAGTGTTCTTACAAAAATTATACTTTTTCATTCCTCTGATGACGTTGCCCCTCGCCCCCCCCCCCTCTCCCGAGTGTGATGACTTTTAACTGTAATCAGGTAGAATGCAATTATATTAGCAATATTGTGTCATTACTGGGAAATTTATACTTTGTGAATTTGCAACATTTTTTTCGAATGTTTCAAATTTGTATACGGAAATATTTTATTCAATAGTAAAAAATAAATAGCAAGATAGGGTAACTCCGGCAGAGTCGCCGCATCCAGAACAAATACCGCACCTCTTGTATATCTTGTAATTGTTGATAAATAGTCAAACGCACAGCACAAGTATGCAATGAGATTTCCATAACTAGTGTATAGCTCGAATCCCTTTTAATCCTTATTTTGAGATAAGCACATGATTTCACTATAAAAACTTAAAGATGCTATGCATAAGTATTTATTTTTACACTAATTACTAAATCCATGCATGATTTCGAAGTCAAAACTAAGTATAAAACCTGTTTAGAGTACTGTGTACATGGTTACGCCCTTTTCTACTGCAAGTACAGGCAACTGTGATATGTTACGTCTGTACCGTACAAAATGGGATAGATGCCGCAATGCCATTCCGGTATACATCCCGCAGTTTCTTTTGTATGCGACGCCACAATTAGCAAAACTTTAATTTCTCTCCTTGTATTATTTCTTATATTTCTGAATTTATGTAACTGGAGTATATTTGCTGGATTTGATTAAGTGTTATTAACTTTTTTTTTCCCTTTCTTCTTACACAAACTGACCAAGTTGCGAATGTTATTAGTCGTTAATTGTAATAATTCTGCATTTCAACGTTCCGGCTTAAATGAATTATTGTTTAAAAAAAACCGGATAAATTTTTAATTTCCTTAGAGATTTTATTAGAAAGGACCACATAAAAAAATAATGAAACAATGTAAACACACTATTTTACTCTTTTTCCTCTCTCTAAAACACTGATGTTCCGTTGTTGATGAAACAACAATTAAAATATAAGCATTTAATTTTAGTAGTGAATAAGTAGGCAGAGTAATATTAATTTAAATCTACTAGTACGTCTCTTTATATTAATTTAACATCTTTTTGTTTTTAAATAGGTAAATATGATTCAGATATGAATATTTATAGAGTATTTTTTATGTATTATTTCACTCTGCTCTTATGGCAGGCGCGGCATAACTCCCGCACAAGAGAGGCGCACAGCCAGCTGCGTCAGAAAAGGGTCTCTAGATCTGTGGCACACGATGAACGTTTCGATTGTCTGCCATTCTTGCTGGTTGTTAAGTCGAGCGATGGCAACGGCTTCCCTTATTTTCAGCATTGGGCAATCTATAAAGCTGTTCTCGCATTCTTCCATTTTTCAGCAGATGTCAGTGCTGTTAAAAATAATCGTGACAATTTCTTTTACGGGAAATGATGTGCTTAAAAAGTAAAGGATTCTCCTGGAGCTATGTCCCCCGCAACTATTTTTATAGAAATCAAATCTATTCTTCGTGACTGACAACAGCCAAAACGTCAGAGTTTGGTGTTCCCAGAGCGGGAACACTGCACCTCAACCTGAAGAGCGGCATCTCACCCGAAACGCAATGTTTTAGAAAAAAAAATTGTTAAAAAACAATAAATTATGTTTTAGATTTTTTGAAGCAGTACACATGTTCTATATTCTACTGTTCTACATTCTACATGTTCTATATTCTACTGTATATTCTGCTGTGCTATTGCACAGCATCATTTATTTTACTGTATATGCAGCCTGGGATTTTTTACACAAATTCAAAAATTATGCCGTATAAGTCCAGGAATTACCCGGAATGGCTTATTAATGACTATCGGCTACAAAAGGACTAAGTATGTGACGATGCATTTGCAGATAAAACGGCTAACATTATATTAGCTAATGCTTAGTGTTAAATAGACCGTTGCATACTTAAAAGCTTTGTAATGAGCAAACCAAAGGATTGCATAAACATTTGCAGGAAAAATAAAATTTTACTGCACAGGAAATAAAATGTTATTTAGGACTAAAATTACATGAGGGAAAAAGTGAATAAAAGTAATTAGAAATATGCTGAAAACATAAAATTTTAATAAAGCGAAAAAAGCAAAGATGGAAAAAATAATGTGATAAAAACCAAAATAGTTTAATTAGTGTACGCATCCAACAAAAATATATCACACCTATAATAATTATTAATTCAAATGTCAGATAAAAACAGTTGCCAAATATTTTCCCCTTGCAATAATAAGTCAAGAAGAAAAGAAAGAACGAAAATTGAAAGGACCGATTCCTTTTATCCATCAGTCACATTGTACTGCCCGTCATTTCCAGGAGCTCATTATAAAGCCCATGTGTGTGTACAGAAGTTCTTTTCGTGACTTTTCTCGTTATTCAGCTCATTTCCGTAATGCGTAAGAAGTTTGGTGACGATCCTGACAAAAAACAGGAGATTGATTGCCGTCTCGAGGAATTAAATTTTGGAGGAAAACATTCTTGCAGAAACATATCAAGATATGTCTCTTGCCTAAGATTATCGAAGTGTTTAAGATGAAAAAAAAGTGTAAAAGCGTAACAATGTTTAATGTGAAAACAATGTACCAAGTTAGTCATTAACTTATGAGATTTAACAGTATTTGTAGAAGTTAGTTAGTTCTACGATTGAACCACACTTCGCATTCATACTTTTGCAGATGTCAGATTTATTTCAAAATTGTAGTTGAATCCTGAAATTGGCATATGCTTCTTCAAATTATTGTATCGTTACTTACCCAGAAATGGTCTCCCAGATGTTACTTAACCAGACGTGGTTTCTATTTTTTTCCCCTTCGCCTTAAAAAATATTTTTTGTTACTAATTACACGTATAATAATATCCAGATAAAACTCATCTAAAAGGAATTTTTAAAGAAAATTTATTTGGATCAAATTGATATTTTTAAACGCTTAAATTAACCATTTGGCACATAAAGTGCCTTTAATGAGGCAAAACAAATACATGCAGAAAATATTTGCAGAAAAAATATCCACATTTGAAAAAAATGCTACTCATTATTTGAACATTCCAAAATATACAATAGCGCTTTTAGTAAAGGTACACCAGAAAAATTATAAAGTAAACCTGCTATAAAATGTTACTCGTATTGAGATTGTTCCTTAAGAAAAAGAAAAACAAAACAAAACAAAACTATACGTATCTCATAACTTTTGAACAGCTTCAAAAACAAATCTATAACGTTAAAGACTATTAAAAAACTATTTACAATCTTTATGTACATTATTTTAGTACCCTAAATAAACGTCAGAAGCAGCAACAGTAGCAAACAATGTCAACTCATTTACGAGTATTGATGTTTTAATAAAGCTACAAAGCAACTCAATAACTGCTTTCACCTCGCGTATACTACGTTTGCCAGGAAACAGTTTTACAGGCAATTGAAATCCTTGTTTTGGGAAAAAAAAAACATACTTTTTTTGAAACACTTGAAATATTTCATAAGATAATTGAACCCCACCATGGCCATGTGGACAAAACACTGAACATGGTAGACAGATGAAGTCTGAAGGTCCCGTTTTCGGGCCTACCGCGTGGCTGTCGATCTAACGGTCTGGAGTTCTGGGTAGTTTTCTTCAAATGAAACGTGTTGTTGTTGTCGTGGGATTACGGCCAATTATCTACACGTGGGATCTAAGTCGATGGATGGGGTGCTCTCCATGGACGTCTTTCTCAGGTGTCCTAACTCATATTTACTCTAAGTTTTGGAGGAAACCACAGAAAGCTCCTAACGGTTAGGTCGGCCCAAGTCATGTACAAAACTATCAGAGGTAATGCACATACCAGAAAGTCTATATCAGTGGTTTCTGAACCCTAACCTCGTTATGATTAAGAATAAATATTATTTAATTTTTATAAAGAGATATGTATAACAATTACAACCAGTTTAATTGAAACAGTAAATGTAATTTATTGTTAGGAAAAAGTTTTAAAGGCAAAGAAAGCGAATGCCTTAAAGAAAAAATACGGAATTTAAATGATAAAAACGAACGTCATGAACATGTAAAAGAAGCTTCTTTAACAAAAACTATGTTAATTTAACGAAAACCTTGTTAACCAAAAAATATATACAATTAAAAACTATTTTATTCTTCATTTATTAACATTCAGTAAACATTATTTACAAATATCTGTAATTCTCAACAGCATTATTTTACAAAATAGTTATTTTTAATCACATTGCTTTCATTTCATCTGTGCTATTATTAGTGGCAAAAACATTATAAGATCAGTATGGAAATATTTAAAATTAGCAAATAATTTCAGTTTTCATTGCCAAAAAAAAAAAAAAAAAAAAAATACGGACAAAAACTTAAAGTAAAACAGACAACTTTGTTGGGGTGGATGCTTACTATCAATGTTAGAAAAGTTATTGCTTATTGTAAAACATTTTAAAAATTAAACTACATTAAGAATGCCTTTTATAGTTATGAAACACTAACTTCTTGCACAAGGGATGATTTCATTCAAAATCATTATGCATAAAAATTGAAATGTCAAGATCCTACTTGGTCATGTTAAAATATTTTGTGAAGTTGAGTCTTAATACTCGTGAATAAAGGCTAGGAAAAATAAATTACATTTTCGACTGATAGCGAAAATGCCGTCCCGAAAAAGGACACTAGGCTTAAATGGGTTAAGACGTGTTTTTAATTGTTTGATAGAAATTGTAAAAGGCTATTTTACATTATATTAAACTGTGAAAGTGACACAACCAAATAATTTTTATTGAATGAGTTGAGAACTTAATAGCGAGTGCATCTTTAGTCAGTTTCAACAAAATATCTGCACTCTTTAATATTCAGTTTTCGAGATAATAAAAAAGATCCCGAAAGAGTTAAAAATTATAGACATCTCTCGAATTTAAGGAAAAGAACGACGCTTTATCAGAATCATCAAAGCTCATCTGCTAGTGGTGGCCATTAACCCTATCCCATTCGGGCCAAGATGCAACAGCGGGCAAAAAGGCGCAACTCTCACTTTTGACTTTAATCGCACACAGAACATTCATCTATCAAGCAGGAAAGCAAAGTTTGGGGGAAGGGAAGCGAAAGAGTATTGCGTGACCCTTTCGTCCTGACCTTTATGAAAAATATATAAACAAACCAGAGAAAGAGAGATGAAATAATAAGCAGGAAGAAAAAAAAATTCCGATGGCGCATTTTCCAGCAAAGAAGTACATCCAGTGCGACGCTAAAAGAAAATATTGTCTGGTGGAGAAGAGGCCTGGTGCTCTCCCGGTTAATGGCCAAGTGCTTTTAGCCTGTCTCTTTCCCTCTCGGCTCGGAGTCATATATATAAAACTCCGGCAGCAAGAAACATCATCAGTCAAAGGGCCTCAGTCTTGCGATTCAGCAACGTCGATAACCCAAAATTGGTTAGAGGTCTGGATTATGGGGGCATTTTGCCGGTTGCTTTTTCCGGTGTGGGATCTGTTGCTGGTACTAAGCGAAGCCGGGACTTAACTTGATGGATGCTTTTTAAAATTCATCAGCCGAAGTGTTACCACGCAAGGGTATAAACATTTGCATGCATAATGCATCATTATGAGCGTATATGATGAATGAATGGATAGGTGTATTGTTTGCCAAAATTTTTTTTCTTTGTTTGAGTGCAGCGAGCTATCGATCAAGGTGAAACTTCATTTCGTAGAAGCGCGTTGCAACAAAATTTGAAGATTGCACACAGGAAATACATATAACAGTCAGAAGAATGAAGTATTTTTGAGATAATTATTTATATAAGAGGTCCAAATTCTAACGTATCTTTACATTAGATATTGGAAAGAACAGTGTCTATATAATGCATAGTATGTGGATCTACTATGTGCCACTACTTAAATTTTAAAAATACAAATATTTCTAAAGTTGGACAGATTTCATTTTACAATTCGCTTTAAAACTTGACCACAGGTTCATAAGATAGATATTTATTTTTTTGTCTATACGATGTTGTTCGAAAACTAAAATACAAAATACACTAAATTATGATTTCCTTTGGTTACCTAGGGTATAGTTTAAAAGTAGCAAATTAGTTTACTTTTTATTTTTGCCAAATGAAGATACATGTATCCGAAAATTAAGTAAATCAGATAACTTTGTTGGAATGGATGCTTACTGTTAAAAAAGTTATTACTTATTGTAAAACATTTTCAAAATTGAACTAAGATCAAATAATGCCTTTTTAATTGTTTTAAAAAATAATTGTGTTAAATATTATAAAAAATATTTATCTATTTTTTATAATATTAAATTCTTTACATGCATTTTTAAAAATTTATTAATGAAACTAGAAATATTCAATTACACCTCTATAAAATAGTACTTTTGTCTCACTCAGAGGATATTATTTTTTTTCTCATAAAACAAAAATTTGTGGTAGTAATAGTTTAGTTCTTTATACGTAAGCTTCGTTTCGAGTATGCCAATGAAAGTTAACTTCTGATACTCAAATAATAAAAAGTATGATATAGAAACAGCTTTAAGCTACATCTATGCAGTTACCGTACTTTGAATTATTGAAGTTTTACTTAAGTTTCCCTAGGAACTTGATGAATTCCTGGAAGTACAGAGAATCAAAATGAAGTAAGATATCTGAACAGTCACATCTAGCCGCGTGCTCTTCGAAAAAGATCAATTTTTTCCCTTCCAAGTCATTATCGGAATGCAGATCAACATTTCAAAACCTTTTTATAATAATAACTAAGCGGTGCTCGGATATGATGTTTGTGACCCTATATTGCTATGATATTGTGTAGTCCATGTGTGTTCTAATTTTTAGAGCTGTCCGTATATGATCTTTCGTACTACCCCCTGTACATATGCAATAAAAAAATATGATTATGAAACGAAAACGAAGATAGAATTAAAAATGTTTAACAACTATTTATTGTATAATAAGGCAAAGAAGCTAGAGTTCTATCTGCCTAAGCAGGGATGCCTTGGGCGAAGGACATTTTAAGGAGTTCTTATTCATACTCACGTTACATCTGGCGAAAAAAGATATTGATACACAGTGGAAAAAAATGTTGACTGTAAATTTGGCAAATAATATTGTTGACAGTTAAAGTGTGCGTCAATAATTTTATCTCACACTTTCATGGAAATGCGGGTGTGGATAATGATCTTGCGATTATTTCGGGATGCTGGGAGGATTTTTCGTGTATGTAGCTTTACTATTGGTCACAAGGAAAACCTAGATGGTCAGTAGGAAGTTTTATATTAACATAAAAACTCCGAAAATTGCACAATGTGTTCAAAAACTTGGAAAATCTTAAAATGCGATATTGCAAATTATCTGAAAGCCGCATTTTAAATAATATTTCATTTGTCGTAAATCTGGAATGATCATACATATAGACATCATAGACATCCAACAGAGGTGATATGGTAATTTTTTGGGGAGGTCTGGTTAAAAAGGAAAAAAAAAGAATTACCTTAGGGTAATATTTTGCTTTATTGTACATTTTGTTACTTTTTAAAACTAGGATCGCCCCCCCCCCCAAAAAAAAAATTACCGTATCCGTCACTGTTGCACACGTATGTAAAGTGTTGCTTTAAAAATTCCAGTCTTTGGGAAATTTTAAATTACTTTATAAAGGCAGACTTCAGATAATTTTCCATGTCACATTTTGAGGTTTCAAAAGTTTTTAGCCAAAATTTGTGATTTTCTCTGACTTTTCTGTTGAAACAAAATTTCCTGACTATTTCAGGTTTTTCTTGACCAGTGGGAATCATGCATAGGTAAAGAAAAGAGCAACTCCGAGCATCCCGAACTAATCGCATAATCATAATCTACATCCAAATTTCCGTGAAACATGCAATAGGTTTATATATATATATATCTTTGTAGCATTCGGGCGCTACGGGATAGTTGTGTCGTGGAACCGGTGGTAAGGCGAGGGTGTTGAGGTATCCTGGCTGACTCGGGACCCTGGCTTAGAGTCGCCATTGCGGAATCCGGGGCCGATCGTCGCTGACCGGGAGCGTTCGGCGGAAATCCTTGGGCCATAGCGGCCGTCGATGGAAGAAAATGAGACGGAGTTAAACTACGATTACATGATTTTATTTGACGCTTGGGTACATCTTATCTTAGCAGTTGCGTCACGGGGAAATCTGCTCCTGATCTGTCGCAGGTCCTTATAAAATCTCTGGACGCCATGTCACATGACCTCGAACGCGTTGCAACCATTGGCCAAAAGCTAAAACTGGGCAGCAGTTTTCCCAGGGTTTGTTATGACTTTTAAGACGCCTATGTGGCTGGCTGCCGGGACCGTCTACAAAGTTACAAAGGAATTGCAAGGGACCGTGTATTAATTGCAGTTTTTGAACGCGGATTTCTTTGTTCCAACTGAATTAAACTGCGTAGTTCCAGAAATATGGGATTTTCATGGGCTTTTGACTTGTAATGTTACATATATATATATATATATATATATATATATATATATATATATATATATTCAAAAGAATCGTGATTAATTATTCCCGATATTAAGTTTAAAGACTTCAAGAATGTTTCAAAAATTTTTCAGTTAACAGCATTCACATTATACACACTTTAAACATATTTTTATTGATATATTAAAATGAATAAAAAAAGAGATCTATCAATAATTTACATTGATAGAGTATATACAATAAAACTTTCATTTTCTTGTCATGTTTAACCATTGAATAATTATTCGCTGTATACTACAAACATTTCGGCAAAGATCAGTCAATATTTACGTATGTTTTTGAAGGGAAATTCCTTTTCCTCTTTCAAAGAAATGATAATTAAAAATATATAACACACAGAAAAACATTTTATTCTGACTCATCAAACGAACCTAAAAAAATTATTATAAGCTATAAATCCGTCCGGTCTTTCAACTCAAACTTAATAACAAAGTAACATTAAAAAAGCCTGAAACATTTGCTCGTAACATTTAGTCCGTTACCGCGATGCCTCTAAGCAACATAATTCCATAACATTGTAATTCATTTCGCCAATTCATATTCAGAGCTTACTTTACAAATTCTTTACAATAGGCTTAAAAAATAATGCTTAATTTCATCTCTTTTCTCCCAAAAAACAGACTCACCCCCCCCCCACCTTCCCCAACCCCCCCGAGAGCATCACAGGAAGAGTAAGTAATCGTCTGCGGGGAGGGGGGGGGTGAGGGCTTGAACCGGGGCGGTGCCAGACGATCCAAAAGCCTACTTTTAATGCCGCCCATTAGCGGGATTATATTTAGGGCTTAGCGTCCGACTCGAAGCATTTAATGAATAAATTAGCCTAGAATGGGGAGGGGGCGACTGCATGTATATATATAAAAAAAGGGTCAATCCACCCCCGAAATACTCCCTTTCTCTCTCTCTCTCCTTCATTCATTCATCTACAGTGATCTGTTTATGTAAGGGATTAAAGCAACCAAATAGATTACAGTGGTGACTTGTCTGTCAGTCAGGTTTGGGTAGCTGTCTGCAATTGTGCCCGAGAAGTGTGTTTGCCTGGATAAGTAAATAGTTTTTAAAAATTATCACGGGGGTCCCACATTCGAATATGGCCGTAAACCCTTTAAAATCCTTTATGGTTTTGTCCTTTGGAAAAAAGAACTACCCCTTTTACATGGTTTAAATTTCAATACGGTTTTTTTTTATGATCAGAAAAGGGGGCAAAATGTTTTATGAAGTAAAAGTACACAGACGGGTTGGTTTTTCGCGTGTTTGTGGTTTTTTTCTGGGTTGGGGGAATTTAATATTTAAGCAATCTACTGCTTTGTTGTTGAATTTTAAACTCTTTATTTCTGCTTAAAAGCCTGTGTGGAATCAAACTGACTTTTAAAATCACTGCTGCGTAATGGAACTTTAGTTAATTGACAGTATTTAGTAGATAAGTAATGTTTATATCGATGATATTTAGTATTATTATAAATTCCAGTTCAAATATGTGACTTAATTTTTTTTAAAGGTTGAAAAAAAATCATGATCCTTTCCACTTATTACAACTTATTATGAATTATTTTGAACTATTGAAAATATTGCCATTTATAATTTAGCAGAATTTCTAAGAAAATTCAGCAGACAAAGGGAGTTAGACTAAAGCGATTTCTAGGATTTCTGGCAATTATTTTTTATGATAACTTACTGACGCCACTTTGCAATGATATTTATCGAGTAGAGATTCAAAATACATATAGTAGATGAATTAAGAAAGTGCGACACTATTTCAGAGAATCAAACTCTTGAACAGTTACTAGCTGTCAAATATCGCGAAAGATTGACAGTAAAAGAATGCTATATTAATGTAAGGTGTATAGGGATGTGCAGTAAGATTTGATGTATATAAAGGTGTAAAATGTATGGGAAAGTGCAACCCCAAAGGTGGGGTTGATTTAACTGGAAATGGGCACCATCAGAGGTTAATTTCTTGATATTCAAAAGATAATTACTATTACCTTTGCTTAGATTCTACAGAAATAAAGTGCCTCATCTCCTTAGTCTATTTTGTCTACTTCTTCGACATATTTTTGCACGGATTTTCTTTTTGTTATTGTTTTGCTCTGATAATGATTTAGCCATCCATTATGAGTGATATTAAAGAAATTATCATTCTTTTTTACAGCCTCAGAATCCATTTCGTTTATAATATCGCACGATTCAGGTTATAATTCTTTCAAAATTTGCGCAATAAAAATTATATCAATGTGTTAGCCCTATTTCTAGAAAAATATACAAATTGGGATACATTTTTTTCAGTTTCGTGGATATAAACTGATACATATGTGTGACATCACTCTAATAATTACCTTGGTTATATTTGGTTAACTGACTATGCTAATATGAATTGTTTTAGTCATAGCTTTATTGAAAATTTCAAAAAACACATCATTTTACCTTTGTTCTTGCTTCAAATAAAATTAAGATTTTGAAACAAGAAATGCAGGGGGAAAATAAAAGTCTTCAATAATTGTTTTTATTATGTGATTAACCCATTATTATTATTTATTATCGAAATTCATTGCGATTTTACACTGCACAATATTTTCTTAAACAATTAACCCGACAATAGTCAATAAAGTACCCACAAATTTTACAGTGCTCGGGACAGCGGTGGCATCCCTTTTCTAAACGGTTTTATTTAGATAAAACGCGCAAATCCTCTTAGAAAGTCCTCCTACCAAGGCACCCCCCATCTTAGGCAGATACCCCACGTGCAGGTTTGCCTTAACACATAACACACAAAACGCGCAAATCCTTTGTAACTTTCTAGAAAATCTTGAGTTCAAGCATAACCTATTCGTTCCCATTTTCTCAAAGACATTTTTTGTCTAGCATTATGGGGTTCAGCGTACATCGCTGCCTTGATAGCGTGGTGACCTTAAGTGACCTCCAAGTGACTGTCACAATTCGGTCACGAGTAATCATTGTGACAGTGATATGTAGTCACTGGGAAGTCGATGTGTTCGTCTCTTGTAACGAACACAAGATTTGAACTCAAACTGTGGTCGCAAGGTGACCACGGAGTGACCCAGTAAAAGAAAAAGTGATAGCCTGATTGGATAAAAAATATGGTGCTGCTACTTTTCTCCAATATTCGGAACCTCTTGCAGGGATTTCGGTTCCTGCCGAGTTAATAGTACAAGAATGCTCTAGCGTTACGTGATACGTGCATGAAACAGTCTGTTTAAAAATTAAACTAATTGCAAAAGTTAGTCTTGAAAACTAAAATTTTTGTGGTGTACTTTATAAATAGTGGAGAAATACATTTATTATTAAAATATAAATGCATTTTCGCACATAATAAAGACATTTAAATTAAATTTTTGGAAATGTTTTTTCTTTTTCAAATGTTATTTTTTGAGGAATCTCTAAGTGTGGTTTTATTTATATATTTATTATACGTAAAGGCTAATAATTTCTTGAACGTTTGCTCGATTATATATATTAGAGAGATATATATTTCTGAATTCATAAAATTAAAAAATTTAATGTTATGATGAAAATTAAATTTAAAAAAATCCTTTCCCCTAATTCCGAAATATTTCTATTTCTTTTTCTTTGATTTTTTTTCGTTCAAAAATTATTTTTTAGTCATCAGAGTATTTTTTTTTTCAATTTATTCGTAAATAAAAGCTAATAATTTCTTAAACATTTCTTTTTCTATTAAAAATAATCTTAAAAAGCATGATATTTTTAAAAGGATTGATACATTAAACATGCAAGTAAATTTTCAAATTCAAAAAAGTTCAATAATTTATATTCTTTTAGATTGATTCAAACAAAAGTCTCAAATTTTCCTAAAACAAGATTTCACCGAATTATTATTACCGAAATTGCAAGGTAAAATTTTTTAAAATCGAGTCAGATTTAAAAATCACAAAACAATTCACTGTGATGTCACTTTAAGTTATAAGAATCAGCAGTTGCATCACTTCACTTGGCGACTAGTCGAAAAGAAAAGTTACAGAGACCACGCAGTGAAGTCATGTCCCTTACCAGTCACAATGTGACTATTTTGTGACACTTGGTGACCCCTGTGACCCTTTGTTACGTTACAGTGACTGTTTTGTGACTATCTGTTCCATTAGGGTTTATTCAAGGCTTGGGTACAGTTCAACAAAATATTTGTAATACAACCAAACTCTGTATTCGGGATTAAAATAGCTATCTCAAATCAAATTCTTATTCAATCTCCTAAAAATAAATAAATAAAAATAAAAATAACTGCTGAGTTTAAAAACCATGAGTTAGACCCTAGGCAAATATGCCTAGTGTCCCTTTTTTGGGACGGCATTTTCGCTATAAGTCGAAAACGCTATTTATTTTTCCTAGCCTTTATTCATGAGCATCGAACCTCAAATCCACAAAATATTTTAACATGACCAAATAGAATGTTGACACTTCAATTTTTATACATAATGATTTTAAAAGAAATCATCCCTTGTTCAAGAAGTTGACACCAGAAATTTATCTATTATTGCTGGTATTAGCAAAAATCAAAGAAAGTCGTAGAAATATCTTGGCACAAATGGGTTAACTTTTTTTGTGTGTGTGTGTGCGTAGATAAGTTAACAATATTTCGCCATTTGATGATTTTAGATTGTGACGTCAAAAGAAACATTTTTTCCCTAGAAAAGAGAAAAACATGCATTTTCTATCTTTTTTACCTTTATTTTTACTTTGAAAAAAATTTCATGCATCTACTCCCGACTCTCTCACAGAAGAGAGTGGGTTGCTACTCCCACTTTTCCCTTCCCTTCCTCCAGCGTTTTTATTTACCACCGTCCTCGTCTCCCATCTTATAGAGAGAGAGAGATAGATATACCATTTCAAGTCCACTCCGGTTCTGGGCGGCGGAAGTATCTGCGGGCAAAGGATGCTCGGGGAAATTACCATAGCGGCGGAACACAAGCCCCTGCCGCTGGGGCTTCCGTTACACGGGGTAGCCCGGAGACCCGGTGTAGCCATATGCGCATTTGCATGCTTATTTACACACCGTATAGCACCGCACAATGGAGTAGGAGCGCTCTCATAAATTTTGATGAAAGACTGATATGCCTGGCGGAGGGGTGGGTGGGTGGTAAGAGTATATGTTGTCGTCAGACTTAATGGTGGAGCGGCGTAGCCAATGCTAATGCAGCGCTTTAATCAGGCTGAAAGCCTCCCGGTTGTAAAGCCCCCCCGCAGCCCCCCCTTCTATTCCGCACATCTCTCTCTCTCTGTGATCCAGTATACCACCGCTCTCGGAGTAGTGGCGGTGGTGCTTGTAAGGCAAGGAGTACGGGGGAAGTTGGGGTTATGACGTTGGGATATTTCGGCCAGTGGGCGAAATTTTTATGTGCCATACTTGCGATGACGGCCGTGTGTTTGTACTACGGAATGTGAGACGAAAGCAAAAGGGGGATTTGAGACTGGATGAGTAAATAGGGAGATGTGGAATGCGCATGGAAGAGAAAGTGGAATTGTAATTAATAGTAACGCGGTAATCGAGGGCGGAACTCGGGGCGCGGGCCCAGTGCCCTCGATTTTTAGAAGCCCTTGAAATGCGCAGGTTGAATGCCTACTGTAAGTGCCACTGATTGCGTTCTTAATGAATGGAGGACTTTTTGTTTTTGACGTTGTCTTCAACTGCATGAGTTTGTGTGTATTTACCAATTTAAAATTATGAAAAAGAAAGTCTTAAGTAAACCCGCGCGTTGTGCTTTATAGTTACTTGTAACTACAGCATCATAAGCGAGTAATCCACAACTAGCGCAAATAAAGTAGCAAAATAAGTAACGCAAATAAATTAATTAACTAAATAACGTAAATAAAGTAGGAGGGAAGTAACTCATTTCCCCCCGTGTATAGTGCTTTATACAATTAATCAACAAATTAATATGAGCTACTACTAACAGTATAATGATATTATTAATTAAATATATTTTTAGCAAAATGGCTTCATAATAGCTTTATATACATGTTACTATTATACAGGGATGATTCGGGATACATTAATTATTATGAGTTTCAAGTCAAAAGGGATTATGAATGTGCACTGTGTTAATGCAAACCTATAACAGGGGTATCATCCAAGGGGGCGGTTGTCCTGGGTCGAGGACTTTTTAAGGGGCTCTAATGCGTGCTCACATTGCATCTGGGGGAAACCGCCCAAAACTCAACAGTCACATCGACAGCCACACAGAAGGCAAGAACCCTGGACCTTCACACTTACAGAATCTACCATATTCAGTGTCTTATTTACTCGATGGTGAGGCCAAAGAGATTTGAGGTTCATCAATGGTTTACCGAAGCACTTGTTCGATCAATAATGCACATTTTGTTGAAAAGACGAAAATGTTGTTGATTCAACAAGCAATTAAAAGATTAAAACATTTTTATTCTGCGTATGCTTTACATCATTCCATAATAGATTTATGCTTTAGCACTTTTAAAAGAACTCAAACGCTGTTTTTTTCTTTTCAATGTTATCGTACTGAAAATAATTTAATCCTCCCTCCTTCCCTACTAACCTTTTTTTGAATAATTATCACGAATTTTTCTAGAGAAGGAAACCCTGCATATATCTGTTGCCAGTCAGATAATTGGAAGGTATCAGAAAGCAATCAAATATTGTATTAAAGCGGATTGTTAAACATAATGTTAGATTAATTCTGCTGCGGTAACCTGAGGCAGTCTTTTTTTCAGTAAAACGGGGGTTGTGAAAACGTGAGAAGGTTGCGAGGAAAGCCACTTTGCCAGAGCCAGACCAACCACTTTGTGAAATTCGAACCTTTTTAAAAAAAATACAAGGTACAGGATTAAAAAAAATACTATTCCCTTCCCCCCCCATGTTTTACAACAGAATAAAAATACCCCGCTAATGATGGGTGTTTTCAATTTTAATTTCCTAAGTAATCCGTCTCCTGTTTCTGATGTTATATACAACGTAATGTCTCCAACCTTTCCGATTTCATCATTCCGATCCGTGGACTGTTAGGTATTCATTTTCAGATATCATTTCAAAGAAATCAAACATCTTGTTCGGTAGACTCAGAATATCAATAACAGGTTAATTAGCATTCGAAATTCCGTCTCTCTTGGACTGGAGCTTAGATGTTGGTTTTCAGTCACATTCAGATGAAATAAAGTTACACTTCAAAATGACCGAGAGTTTCTGGATTACTCTGCATAAGTCACATAGAGTCAGTTGACTTTTTTTTTCAGAAGGCAGTTCGTGTCAATAAATCAGTGATTTAGAGTCAGAACTCTAGCAGCTATCCTGAAGACTACCTCTACAGTTTAGATTCTCGTCAGAAGCGAAAGGAACTATACTGAATATTGGCATCAGAGTGTATTGTGTTCAGACAAACCTAAGCGAGGTGACTGCCAGGGGGGGGGAAGGGGGGAGCCTTTGGAAAAAGATTTTTTACGGAGTTCTAATGTGTATTCACATTACATCCGGAGAAAACAGCTCAAAGTTCCAGAGCGTTAGATCGACAGCCACACAGTAGGCCAGCACTCTGGATCTTCACAGTTCCTTCGTATAACATGCTCAATGTCTTATCCAATTGACAATGGTGGGATCCATATTGGTATCAGAACAGCACCCAAATAACTAAATGAACGAGCTGAATTTAATTATTTAAAATTAAAATATCCAGAATTGTTAATGGGTTTATTTAGAAAGATAAAATAGTTGTAATATAAGTTATGCTCATTTATAGTTATTTTAAGATTTATTTAAATTATTGAAAAAATGCGTATATTTGCTTTATTTCTTGTACTATAGTAAATAATGCTAAGTCCGTTTAAAAAAAAGTAACATTTTTGTTAAATATTAGAGTTGTATTATTTTTTATATTTATGACATATATATGAAAATGGAAAATTCAAACTGCTATTATAGCTTTTTTCAGATGCATGTTTCTGTGAGTCGAATGCGAAATATTTCCCGAAGCATTTCAAAACTAACACTTCCTTCCTCCACCCAGAGGCTGGTTTTCTATGCCTGTAAAACCGTTTCCTAGCAAACATAGTTTAAGCGAGGTGAAAGTTTGAGTCGAATTCGAGTTGCGTTAAAACAGCTGTATCTATTGATGATGTTTATTTAGGGTAATGGAATAACTTTAATGATATTTATAGTAAATAAATGCACAAACACACACACACATATATATATATTTAAAAATTATTTAAATAACTGAAATAAACTATAAATATGTATTCTATTTTTAATAACTTTGTACACTCGGAAAAAACAATCGATGTATTTATAGACACATATTTACGGATATAGAAAAATTTTGATGTTTTTTATGCTAAGTAATACAAACCTTCACAGTTCTTAAGTAGACAATGAACCATAAAAAATTCTGTATTTATCAGCCAATCACAAAAAAAAAAGAAAAATGTATAGTGATATAATGTTGCTCGAGTGTGAAAAATATTAGGTCCAGGTTAATATCAAGTTTATTTAATTAAGAAATTAATTAAAATGCGCTAATTGATATCTAAAACTGCTGCATGCGCATCAATTTTTGACTGTGAACACTTTTTTTTTGTTCTTAATCTAGCTTTATGCAGAATTAGTGTTCAACTTTTATTTACAATCAAAACTAAGCAAAGGGAGAATTATTTTCTTTAACATATGTAATTTTCAGCAAAATTTCAAATAAAACAACGCAAAAGTGTAAAAAAAAGAAATGACAAAAACCTAATAAAACTACCGTTAAGTTATGTTCAAACATTCATAAAGGATATTTTTATCAAATTTCAGCAAGATTCAACAAAATTTAATGCACATGAAACACTTTGAAATTTACAAAACAGTTCGAAAATTAGTTTTCAGAAAAAAGCATTTGAAATATTGATATAGCTGACAGCTGTAGTTTGTTTACATATTTAAAACTATTATAACTGCCACTCTAATCATCGTATCGATATGATTTTTTTTTTATTTTAAACCTAATAAATTGTAGATTAATGTTCAATAAGAAAAAAAAAATTGGTGACACATTGCGGTATTTTGTTACAGTATTTCGCTATTGAATATTGATTTTTCAGTATTGAAGCTAATAATACTAATTTCGGCCTGTATGTGATTTTCTTAACGTAGGTTCTAGATTAAATTAGAACCTACCTTAAAAGTTTTAGACGTTCTAGATTAAACGGAAGCCCAGTGGTGTAAAGGTTAACGCACCGCGCTGCCATAATACAGGTCCGGGGTTCGAATCTCAGACTGGTCAAGGTCGACTCAACCTTTCATCCCTTGAGTGGGTCGATAAAATGAGGACCAAGCTTGCTTGGGGTCAAACACTGGAGGCTTCGCGTCAGGCAGACCACCTGGCCGAGGCATATGCATTCGCACCCCAGAAACGATTGTCGCGAAGACACAGTTGGGCAGCGTAGGCTTGGCCCCACAGAGGGGCTGTTGCGCCAATGTTCGACTTATGTCTAGATTAAACAGCACTTTCTAAAATACGTAACCTATGGGAGTCGGGGCACAAAACTTTCTTTTCACACATCTTTCTCTCTCTCAAAAGGACAAAGGAAACATCCATAAAATTCTTGTCCTAAAACTTAAACCATACGAATATCTAAAAGTCAATTTTTAAAAATTTTGAAATTAGCCCTCCAGCGAAGAGTTGACGGCCACCCTCTCTATTTTTCACATGTCCTTCTTGCAAGAAAAAAATGATCTATAAAATTCTTGCTTTAAAATGCAACAAGCATAGATTGTCAGTAAAACTTGTTGAAAAATTATTTATTATAATTTAATATAATAAGCGACATTAGTTCCCATTTCGCCTAATATTTTGAATACTGGCGATTTACTGGCGAAGAAAATGAAAAAACATTTTTCATTTCTGTAGAATCAATAAAAATAAAACCTGCATACGAATTCTTTTATTATTATTATTATTATTATTATTATTATTATTACTGCAGCCGTTTTAATGTTTTTAGACATTTTACTGTAAATTTCGTTAAATATTTGTTAAAGTATTGTTTATTTGAAAAATATTAATTTTCAAGTGGTTGCCTTCCTTTGCCTGTAAAACTGTTTCCCAGCAATCATAGTGTAAGTGAGGTGAAAGCTCGGACTGAATTTCTTTATTTTTTAAATGATTCAGAACTATTCAAGACAATAAAATTAATGTCCTAAGAGTAGAAAGTGTTATAATTCAGTCTTAAATGATATTTTTAAATATTTAATTACAATAAGTCATTCTGAAAGTAAATGCCTTACTCTGCGGTCCCCGAATCGAACTTGAAAAATATAAGTGATTAAAATTGCACTGGTGATCAAAATTCAAGGTACAAAGTCAACGAGTATTTGGAAGAACAGCGTGGTTGTGGCGAGAGAAGTTTCCAGGCCTAATTCCCATAGAGCACTTGTGGAATGCTCTTAGAAGAGCCATTGTATGTCGACAATCTCCTCCAAAGACCCTTCAGGCTTTAATATCAGTGCTTTTCTAAGAATGGGAATTGCTGCCATAATCGGTGATCATAAGCCTTATTAACAGTATGAGAGCTCAGTGGTATCCCCTCCTCATATTAGACAAAGCAATAAAGAGTTGAAAAATCCTTTTTTGTCCAATGTTGCTCTCGTTTGCATATCAGCCCACATCGAACTCCCGTGCAAATATTTTTCTGCCCTACAGCATTAGGCATTCGTATACCAAATTTTTATGCATTAAGCATATTTTTGTCGAAAAATCTCATTTTTTAAAAAATATTTGTAATCTTGATTTTGGAGATCGTTGTATATGTCATACTGCAGTCTAATGAGCAAATCTAATAAGATTAGTGATTTCTAATAAGATTAATGATAAAATTGATGTTTCCTCTCGACTTGGAGTATTTTCGTGGGCCACGAAAGTTTTAAATTTTGAATACATGGTTTTGGGGTTTCATTGAAGCGTTATAGTGTGCGCTTCTTTACACAACTATCAATAACTTTTTACAAAATGTAAAAAGAATGGCCTTTTACACTTTTAGCGTTCAGTGTTTTACCATGAAACCAACGAAAAAGAAAGCATTAGCCTGTTTTTCTATTTTTGTTTTACAATTAATGAATTTGACTTTTACAAAATGGTAAAACGTGATAAAAAGACGTGAAAAACTTATTATACATGGATTAAAATTCAAAGATAGGAATCATAATAATAAAAAAGAAAATAAAAAAGACTTAAGAAAGACTTTTTTTTCTACAAATCGAGCCTAAAAAAAACAATCTTCTGGCAGTAAAATAATTCTTATTTATCTTGATAAAAAACTAAATTCATTTTGTATAATAATAATTAATAATAATAAAACAATAATAATATCTAATTTAATATTATAATTTTTACAGTACAATTAAGATAGTAACAGAATTCATGTTACTACTTATGTTAATACATTCAACAAACCAACTAAAATTGAAATAATTTTTAGAGTTCTTAGACTAAGAAAGTAAAAAAACATAAATATTATAGAAAGAGAACATTGACTTGGAGGCTTTAAAAAGTACTCCGATTTTAAATGTTACTATAGCTATTTTGCAATTTATATCTTTCACATGCGCGGCAGCAGAGGCAGCGACATACAGTTTTGGAAAAATTGAAACTATTTTGAGAGATTTAGCCACGTAGAAGATACCTGATCTTAAATTTTAATCCATTCTTTTACTTTTTTTATTCATAATTTTAAGAAAAAGTAACAGTTATTCTCAAAACTAAAGTCTACATTAAATTCATCGCTGCAGGTAAACTAAAGTTAGCCGTTAGATTTCTATTTAAATCTGATTACAAATTTCTTCTTTATTAGTACTACGTTCCGCTCAGGGGCGTAGCCAAGGGAGGAGATTAGGGGGGGTCATAACCCCCCATGAGAAATTTTTGCCATACAAAATGTATATTCTTCGCTACATTATCACACACAAGTATACATATATATGAGTTGTAGTAGTCGTAATACCTTCCCCCCCCCATGAAAAATTTCTGGCTACGCCCCTAGTTCCGCTACAGGCCCTAGCTGCCTCATCAATCGCATTCCAGCGGCATCCATCTCCCTTCATTTCTCCATTCATAACCTTCAGCATCTTGAAATCTCCCCATACCCCGTTTACCCATCTGATAAGTGGTCTTCTCCCTTGATCTTTTTGCAAGTGTATTAAAGACTATTGTCTTTTTTATTGAGTTCATTTTAAAAATAAATAGCTTGTTTTCAATTTCTTTTGTTCGCATCTAGCATTCGCAGAGATGTAGTAGAACCGGAGAGAAATGTTTTATGTTGTTTAGTTTTTGTAATGACTGAAATCAGAAGTGAATATAGATGTATAAAAAGGGGAAAAAAGTTGCTGGATTTTAGAAATTTTCTTGCAGAATCCTTCACTCTTTTTTCTTTCATATTAATTCAGCGACAAATCACACCTATTCCGAAATTCGCACGAGAGGAACAAACTCGTCCGCTGTCTCGGAATAAACCGAATAAACCACCCCCATTGGTAAAAGCCGCGGAGGAACAAATGAGTGCTCGCATTCCCACATTTGCATCTTCCAGAAGAAGAAAACACCTTCGGAAAACGCAATCCCACCCCCCTCCCACCCCCCACGCCCCTTTGCGCGAGAGGAGACTATACGGTCCGCATCCAAACATTTATCTGATCCAGAAAACTTTTAGGGTACTTAAGTTGGGGGGTGGGGGGTAGCGAGTGCCGCGGCTTCTTCTCTTGAAAACACAAAAGACAGACACAGACGCACACACACGCGCGGGGTGAGCGGGGGTGCGATGCGATGGCAGGATGAAATGGGTAGAAGTTGGAGAGGAGGAGGCTGTGGGGGGGGGGGGGAGTGCGGGGGGTGGGGGGAAGATAGGGACAGACAATGGATATCAGGACACCGAAAGAAAATGCGCCCCAGACACTACGTACAGGAAATCAATGGCGGACAAATGACGGAAAGCTTTTAGAAGGATGAATTTCTGGTAACGGCCTTATCGAAAGTCCGATTCGATCAGGATGCATTTTTTTCGGGGGAGGGAGGGTGGGGGGTGGGGGAGAAGGGGACGTCCACCCGGTGATTTCGCCTTTCCTCTTTTTTTTTACGAGGGTGGTGGTGGTGGGGAGCGATTTTAAGAATGTGTCCACAAAAGGTGACAGCAAGTCGTTAGAGTCCTGATTTTTGCCGAAGTGATTTTCGTCATCAGGTTTTACAAGTGCATTTTCTTTTCAGCTTTCCCGAAAGAAGAATATGTAACCGTCTAACTGTAATCATGGCAAAGTGATCTCATTTCCATTTCTCTCTCTCTCACACTCTTAAAAAAATTTTTCAATGAAGATTTATGCAAGTATAGAAAACTGTGGTAGTTACATGTTCCTTTGCAAGCGTGTAATTGTTTAGGAATGTCGATTTGCGAGTGTGGGATGTCGAATTCTTGGATAGTAAGGCTCGCTCTATTTTTATCGAGACGTCAGTAAAAATATTCTTTAGAATATATGAAAATTATCTTTTTAATTCTCAAACCAAGAAGTTAGTTCGAATACCCAAATTTATTATTCTTCTGCTAAATATTAAAATGAAATCCAGCTTTAGGTAACTAGGTTGCAAGAATGTGCTACCTAAACTATTTAAAAGTAACAGGGATTTAATAAATATTGTCATACCCAGCTTAAATTTCTCATATCCTGGATATTTAGACAAAGCTTCGAAAATTGAGTATTAAAATCTTTCAAGCGCTACTTTTCTCATGTTAGTAAACATTCTCCTCTTTGGTCCTGTATCCATTATCATTATGGTTTTCTCGATTATAAAGTATATAAATTACTTTTCATCAGCCCCCATAAGTTTTACTTGCCATAATCAAGTAAACAAAAGGCAATTTCTCAGATATTACAACTCACTGTATTTAGTAAGTGTCATTGTTATTGGTGTCTATCAAATAAACCAATCTTTAAGCGTAATTAATAAACTACTGCAAGTAAAATGTTGAAATTTTGCACAACTGTGCTAAATGATTTTCTGAATTGATGCCTGTTATTTAAGCATTTAGAAATATTTATATTGAGTGAGTGGGTTTTTGGTTTGTATGGAACAAAGTAATTTCAATGCCCCAAAAGTAACGAAAAATAAAACAAAGCGTTTTTTTAGCATTATGCGGATAATAATATAGATCATGATTAAGAATTCATCTTAAAAGCATTTCAATATTTCAAGGAACTCGACTTATTTTAAAGTTTTTAAGTTCTATCAAAATTACCTTATAGATCTAAATAAATGTCAATTATATATTCGACTGTTTTATCAAATCAATAATTAATTTAGCACGAGCTTTCACCTCGTTCATTCTCTGATTGCTGGGAAACGGTTTTACAGGCAAAGAAAGCGATTTTCAAAAAATTACTTACTCGTCAAACAACTGTCTCAATAAATATACAAGGTGTTCCAATCACATATTTTATTATTTATAGCATTTTAAAAATACTTGGTACAACAACAACAAAATACGTATTTTTAATTATCTTCAATAGTAAAAAAAAAATACAGACTTGTTTTAGCGTTATGCAAATTACTTAAATAACTATCCTTAGTAACTAAGAATATACCCGGAACGCATTTTAATAAATTAAAAAAATTTAACTTATTTAGAGTTTTTAAGTACTATTTAAATTATCTTATTGACCTAAATAAATGCCATTAACAGATACGACTGTTTTAGTAAAACGATAATTAATTTAACATAAGCTTTTAACTCGCTCTTACCATGGCTGCTGGGAAACGGTTTACAGGCAAACAAAGCCGTAAAAAAAAATATTTTTAAAACATCTCTGGAAAATGTTCAAGATTTTTAAGAAATTAATTATGCGAAAAAAAAAATCGATAAGTACGTAGAGTTTTTATATAAAGGATAGCTCAAAAATATCTAGCAGAACGTGGCAAAGTACATAGCTTTAATGTTTCAATAGTGACGAAAAATGAAACAGATTTCTTTAAGCACAATTAAGCTGATTGAAACACAATCATGATTAAGAATATACCTAAAACGCATTTTAGTAATTTAAGAACTCAGTTTATTTTAGAGTTTTTAAGTACTATCAAAATTATCTTATTGACCTAAATAAATGCCATTAACAGACACGATTGGTTTGGTAGAACATTAATAAATTTAACATAAGCTTTCACCTCACTCATACTACGATTGCTGGGAAACGGTTTTACAGGCAGAGAGAACCGTAAGTAAAAATATTTTTCAAAACACCTCTGGGGAATATTCTTCAAGATTTAAAAAAAAAAAAAAAAAAAAAAATTCATGTGAGTGGGGAAAAAGTATTGATAAACGTACAGGGTTCTCATGTAAAGGGCTTTTCAAAAATATATGATACAACGTAACAAAGTATGTAGTTTTAATGCTTTAATAGTAACGAAAGGAAAATACTTCTTTAATTACTCTGCAAGTTACTTGAAATACTCTCATGATTAAGAATATACCTAAGACGCAAGTTAACAATAATTAAAGGAACCGAAGTTAAAGTTTTTAAGCACTATCAAAATAATCTTATTGACGTAAATAAATGCTATCTAACGGTACAATAGTTTTAACTAAACAGTAATTAATTAAACATACATTTTCACCTCGCTCCTACTATGATTACTGGGAAACAGTTTTACAGGCAAAGAAAGATTTGAGAAAAAGTAAAAAATTTTAAAATGCTTTGGAAAATATTCCACAAGATTTTAAGAAATTAAGAATTTTTTTTTTTTTTTTTTTTTTGAGGACAGTCTCGAGAAATATACAGAGGTTTCGAACACACGTTTTCGCATACAAAATGTTTCAAAAACATATGGTACTGCGAAACAAAGTAGTTTTAATGCCACAATAGTAACAAAAAATAAAACAGACTTATTTTTAATTATTCTAGTCCTATAATGATTAAAAAATAACTAAATTTATTTTAGTGATTTAAGGAATTCAACTTATTTTAAGTACTATCAAAACTATCTATTGACCCAAATAAATGTTATTAATAGAGTTATGACTCTTTTAACAAAGCAATAATTACTTTACCATAAGCTTTCACTTCTTTCGTACTATGATTACTGGAAAACGGTTTTACAGGCAAAGAACGGTTTGAGAAAAAGTAAGTATTTTTAAAATGCTTTGGAAAATATTCCATGATTTTCAGGATACTATTTATGAGCCGAAAGAAACACTCTCGATAGATTTACAAGGCGTTTTTTGAAAGCGAGAATTCAAAACTCATGGATCAGCTTCTTAGGTATCTTTTGGCGAGATTTCAAGTAATTTCGAGGCCTTTCCATTTCCGCGAACATTCCCTATTAATCGCGTATATCGATTACGCAATACTAATGTTATTGCGTAATAGGCTGAAGTGGAAAAGGCCTCTAATTTAAAAAATTTTTTTTAAGAATACCTGACTCAACAAAGGGTGCTGTTTGGCAAAACGAGGCTGCAAAACAATCCCAGAGCGCATTCATGTGGTCAAAGAAAGGAGTATTAACGCAGAAAAATTAAAATATCAATTTCTTTTAGTTGGTTTCAATGTTTACAATAGCTTTATTTTCGGGCTCAAAAACACTTATAATTATTGAAAAGAAATAGGAAAACACTGTTGCTTCAAAAACATATCTCTTAACTTGCAATCAGGCGTCGTAAGTCCTTTTCGTGTACATTGAATACTATTAATGTTTACATAGACTCAATTTTTAAAGACTATCCATATTTACAAAGCACACAGAGGCAGAAAGAGAAATGATAATAAATTTAATACAATACCAATTTACAATCAACTAGTCGAGTTATATTGATAAATAATGATAATAATAATAAACTTTTTATTTTAATCAGTCTTCAACTTTGAATTCCACATGAGGGGCAAAATGTTTATGGTTACCTTTGGTGTCACACTTTGGAAGTCCCTTTCCTGACTTGGTTTTCCACTGCGAATATATTCAACCCTGACATCCACTCCACTGTTACCAATGATGCTTGTGTTACTAGTTGCAGATGCCTCTCTCCTGCTTGAGAAAGGGCAGGGAACTTCTCTATTTCGAATAGTCAACCGTTTCTAATCCTACTTGCAATGTCTTCTTCACTGGGGTTCATTATAGCTGGTGTTTCAAAAAGTATTGTCCCACTGAATCATATCTAAAGAAGATCATATTGGCGTATTTTCCTCTCCCAGTCAGTTTTTCTTGCTTTCATTATGTTTTCGATTCCAAGCTCTTGAACATGTAAATGTAAATCTAACAGTATTGCCAAAAGAGTGTTTTCAGCGGGAGAAAATAAAAGTTCCTCTGAGGAACTTGGCGAACAATTGACTTGAAATCTGGCAAGAATGAGTTTTATTTATTATTCCGTTTAGGTGAAGATCCCAATAAGAAGCTCCTAGAATTTTCTTTATTTCAAATCAGGATCGCACGTAAACTTTCATGATATATGCTACTAGTAGCTTAAAGTGTGATATTGGTTTGACAGTCAGCACACAAAGGACAGAATTTAATTGCCTGTAGTGTGATATAAGACATAGTTCGGATTTATATTTTTCTAAATCTGGGAAGCACTGCACCGAAGATACAAGACTAGAAATATAGAAGAGATATTTTTGGTTTGAACTGAGATTTTTTTAAAATCAATTTCAGACAGCGCAACTGGAAGAAAAACAAAATTTGCCACACGTTTCCAGAGATTTTTCGCGTTATTGCGGAAAAATGGTGTGACCCAGATACGCCAATATTTTTGGAAAAAGGTAGTCATGTGAAGTTCATTAACATGCTATACACGTACAAACAAGTGCGATTCATGGAAAAGTTCATTCGTTCAGTTTAAAGCCGTAAAACTGCACCATTTTCCAGTTTTCTCCCCGACATTAACGTTCGTTTCATCATACACAAAAATAATCAGTTCCGAAAGTGTAATCATTTTTGTGTAACGAATTCGACGACACTTCATATAGTACAAGCACGAAAGCGTGAATACGGTGCCACATGTTCAATACAAACAAAAATAGGGTCTCCCAATACAACAATATGATCTTGTACAAGTATAGTGCCGCCCAGGTGGTGTAGTGGCTAGCCCGCTCTACTACGAAGTCTCTGGGTCCGGATTCGAATCCTGGTACGGGCTTGGATGTTTGTGTTTGTCCCATCATTTTCCTGTTTGTTAATAAATGTTATTTGGAATAAAATAAATGTTAATTGGATATTCAGGAGTATAAGGCCATCTTAGAGATTGTAGTCAAAACCTCACAACAACAGCAACAGCTATTGTTGTACACAAAGAGCTTCTCTTCTTTCCTTGCACTCAAGCGGCGTAGTGAGGGGGTGAAAGGGGGTCTATTATGCCCCAGGCACCGCTTGCAAGGGGCGCCAAATCGCCCCTAAAACAAAGAAAATTTGACAGAAAATAGGAGGAAGGGGCGCCAAAGAGGTATTGTGCCTCGGGCGCCAGTTTTGCTCGCTACGCCCCTGCTTTCATTATAGTTTTGCCGTCTCTTCCATCGAATTAGATGGTGTACAAATACTGCGTTACTTGTGTAGAACTAATCTGTGTTTGTACCTTTCGACGATCTCTCCTCAGCTTTCCCATGCCCATAACTTTAGATGGAGTGCATTTGCATACAATCCCTATATTACGAAGCACAGAGGATACAATGATAGCAGCTGACCTATCTAATGCTCTTGCACTATCACAAGCAACGACTAGATTTGGATGTGATATTCTCATTTAGCCTGGCTTGGAGTTTGAAGGAGTTGTATTGTCTTCGAAGATATCTTCCAATTCTGAATCAGACGCTAAGTTACTTTTGCTTAAAAATTTGAGATTTCCAGCACGGGAATCTGATAATAACTTTTTAATAAAGCAATTTGCTAATAGAAACAAAATTAATCATTATTATTTTGATGAATACACATAAAACGTTTTAAAAAAGCTATACAAATATATATTCAAAAGAGTGGAACTTGAAAATTGAAACTGGCAAGATTTTGAGGTGAAATCGGAAGACAATTTTTTCTAGCCAGTTCCAGCCTCAAGCAATGTGAATTTCGAAAAAAAAAGTTTTTCACTCCACTGTACTGCATAATGCTAACACAGAAAGCAAACTTTACAGGTCTATTAATATAATCGTGAAAATGTGGGCAAGCGTGGCGACTTTTTGGAGAAATATCTCCAAATGTGGAAGAAAATGCAAAATTTATCTTTTTGACGAGTGGAATACGAATTTTAGAACAAATGAAACATCTGATACGCCGAAAATTAGTTAAAATGCTTACTTCACAGTTAAAAATTTGAAAACATAAAATAAAAATGTAATGCACCCTTTTAATTGTATTAGCATATGTTAAATAAAAATATAAGTTTCAATTGATTCGAGATTCACTAAATTGAAGTATTTTAATTTACTGACAGTTTGTCTAACTGTTAATTGCTCTTCCAACGTGAATCTTAAATTTCATCATATTCCTGTATTTTTTGGTTATTATGATAATAGGGACCACGCCGAGAACGGCGCAATAAATTAATGCTTGAAATATCAAATCATTTTAATGCATTAGGCTAAATCCATCGAATTAGCCGAAAAACGTTCTCTGCAGTCAATTAAATTTTTAAATGAAATCTTGAATTTAATTTTTGACAACTATGCATTAGAATGAACTAGTTTCCCCGCGGGCCCCCAGGAAGTGAATTTGAATAAAAATTACTTTCATGAAAATTCACTGAAAAAAAAAATTAAAAACTATGCAGTAAAATAGGCATCTTTTTTCTTCATTTTTACCTACGGCAAGACGCCGGCGGTGAATTTAATGACGGGACGCCATGTTTCCTCCGAGCCCTTGTGCATTGTTAAAATCTCGGCGCCTTCTCTTGCTGTTGCCACTGCATCCGAGCTCTACTCTGGATGGAAATTAAATCCCGGAATTGATCCAATGAGGAAATAATTAAGAAGCGCAATGCCAGGATTCCATTAAGGGACCAAAAAGAGCCTTTAAGTGGCGAGAGAAAATTAGGGAATTAGAGGGAAAAAATATAAAAAGAACAAAAAATTGCATTGCCAGTGAAGGAAGAAGATAGAGCCTCTTGTCCCGACAGATGCCGTGTGAGAGCTCATAAAAGAGATTCATTATAGATATATTTTTTATTTTTATGAATCTTTTGTTCCTTTTTAATCAAACGAGGAGATGAAAAAAATAGTTCTGTCCTAAATGGTAAATAGAAAAAATAATCATTTTTTTTAAAGTTAATACATAAAGTCAGTTTTGCAATTAATGGTCTGTATTAATTTTCAAGAGTCTTTAGAAATTGGTTGTCCAGGAGACAACAAAATATTTCTTATGTGCTCAATAAATTATTGTGACTGTCAAAAATTCCTGCAGCGGAAACATTTATCGTATAGGCTGCAATTCAAAAAACAAAACAGAAAAAAATATTAATCTATAAAAAAAAAGGTTGTAATTTTTTTAAATTTAAATAATTTTCTCATGCAGCATTTAAAGAGCTATTTTTCAAAGACTGCTTTTCTTATTGCGGCTTTATAAATGAGAAAAGAATGATAAATTTTTTTAAAAATTAGTAAATTTATAAACTTTTGTTTGAGCTGGGTTATAACTCGTCCGACTGCATATATATTTACCGTCTACATGCATTAAAGAATAACCGATTTTTCTTCTTTTTTACACAATCACACCCTAGAACTCATGAAAAGACAACAGCAACTAATTATGAAATATATGTACATTAATATTTTAATGAAAAATAACTCAAACCAAATCACCGTAACATGATACTCAGGCAGAATACTGAATAAAAATATAATTAGTTCAATAAATCACTAGAAATTGCTAAAGAAACCTATGAAAAACATAACCTTTACTTCACTATACAACAAACACACGAACAGCTCCAGTCAACATTGAAATCTGATGATTCAAACAAAATAATACTCGCAAAATAAAACATGCCAAATTATCATAATAATTTGTTCATAAACTTTACCGATGATATTGTTTGGTTCTTTCAGAATTTTGAATTATGCATTATATGTTAACAAGCATAAAACGTTTAGGCATACTTTAAGGTAAGTTTTAAAATGGTTTTTAACACTTTTGGACGAGTTGGAAAATGTTTATGATCTGGGTATGCTTGTCTATCTATTTGTAAGTTTGTGATATAACTGCCGTAAATAAACATTGACTACTGCAGAATTTATATGTTATTCCTATGCACTGTACCGTGCACACTATTGAAAATGGGGCATGAAACATCCACAATTCTTTTACAAAAGACCCCAAAAATGTCGATTTCTAACAAAACAAAATTACAAAATTAATGTATGTTATAAAAGATTACAAAGTACTCTCTTTGGTCACTTTGGTTGCGGTCGTCTTATTTTTGAATGCCCTAATCAGAGTGAAAGTCCAGCAGTCTCTCTCAGCCATCTTATCTTCTGTTCTAGAGTAGAGGCTAACAAAGTTGTTTTCTCTTGCAAACGTTGTGTGGTTATGTTTTTGCTATCGTAAATCGAGAAATATCCACTATAGTTGCGATTGTGGTTGCACTTGTTCCTACAGGACGAACTCCAAATACTTGCCCTCTCTGAAACTCTGCGATGTTTGGTCATTCTGAATCATATAAGGTGCATTCAATAAATAACGATCTGTAACTTGTTCGTCACAGGTGCGTACGGCTTGTTTTTTTTAAATGAAAACCCCCTAATAAAATATAAACTGTCGCGCTTACAGTTTCTCAGCAAGTAGCTCAAAATATAAGGAATTGGCTACTATTTGTATAATAAAAATTGCATTTGAATATAATTAATATGGAACCTTCTCAAAAGTACACATAAGTTGATAGGTTTTTGGAATGTATTTATAGCCAACGGCATAGCCTACTTGTGTATAACAGGATGTATGACTCTAACCAAAATTTTTGCTTTAGCTTGAATCATGAACTTTAAGAACTTCATGAATTTTTAAATGTTTATATCGATTAATATTGCGTTTTCTTAATCGCTAATGATAGTTCACATACCTATCCCCGAAAAAAATTCATGGTTACGCCTCTGCTCCTGCAACTGTTTTTAACATTATCTTCAGAATACAGTGAAATGACTCAGAATAATTGTTAAGTATAAAAAAAGTTTGTTGTCACGAAATAACTGAAAGAGCTCAATATGACTGTTCAAAAGTTTAAAAAATTCATGTTTTGAAAATGGCTGTAAATGAATTAAATAATAAATCTTATGATCACAGTAAGAAATAAACAATAAGAATTGTCAAAGTCAGTAATTTTTTTCGGCAATGACTGACAATTTGAGTTAAAATTTATCAGTTTTTTGAGAAAAAAGGACAATTTTTAAAACAAAGAAATGTAAAATGTTCTCTTATATAGTTCTTACCAAGAACATATTTAAAAATATAAGTTACTTACAACAACTAAAAATTATTTTAGACGTACATGCACAAAGCTCTCTTTGCAATACAAAAACTTTCCCTTGGCAATTAGATTTTCAAATCGGTAAAGAATCGCACAAAGAATTCTCTTCCGGCACTGGAAGAGTTGAGTTGTTTTGCGCCCAATTTTTAAAACATCTTAACATTTCCAGATAACCCCTTTTGCGTTCTCTTAAAATAACTCACATAAGTAGAAACCGAATTTAAGAAGTATTGCTTTTATTTAAAATTCATTTTCTCTCTTCGCTTATTAGACGAAATGGAAAGGGGGGAGGGTAAAAAACAAAGAAAGAAATCAAAAACACTCCAAATGTTATTTGTTCGGAAAAGCAAAACTGAAAAAAAAGAGTTGAAAACAAAAGTACGGCGAGATAAAGTTTAATGACCAAAACTAAACACAATTAGAGAATTTTAACTGGATAGTGTTTACGCACACACACACACACAATTCCTTTTGGAAAAGCTTTGCATCAGTGGAAACAAACACGAAATGTATGCGAAAACGGGGAAGGATAGACAGAGGGGGGGGGGGGACGGGGAGACAGAGGAAAAAATTTTCAGTCATTTTCTCAGCGCGAAAGAAATATTTGCGTTTCTCGTTAATGCATCGTGGTACTTCCAGTTCGTTTTAACTGTCATTTCATAACTGTAGAAATACTTTTCTAAAAGACTGTCATTAATATTCATCACGAATACGTAATGCAGACTTTAATGCAACGTTAATTTTCCAATGCTCGTCGAAACGTCGCAATATTTATAAGCGCGCGGGGAGGGTACGAGAAGATATGTATTTAAAAAAAAAATGAAAAGAATAAGGAAAGGAAGTAAAAGTTTAAATACGGTGAAGATGAAGACGAAAGAAGAAAAAAAAAGGGGGGGGGGATAATCAATTACGTTTTCCATTAAGATCTTACTCGGTCCGTCACGTGACTTGGGCATTAGCATCGTCCCAGATTTTAAGCAAGCGAGGCGTAAGTGAATCATAAGTACTAATGACAAACAGGAGAGAATGTTTGACGATCCCGTTGCACAGAGAGAGAGAATAGCTGGAACTAAAACTTTTGCGAAAAATGGATAATAACTAAGTTTACGACTGCGAGCAGAAGAGGCGCGGGTGCGGGTGTCGGCAGACACACACACAGACACATGCGGACGATATTAGGGGAACTAAAAGTTTTAAAAGAGATTCGGAGAAAAGGGGTGGAGGGGGTGGTGGTGGTGAGGGAAAGAGAAATAAGGAAATTTTACCATTTCTTTCTTTTTTCTCCCCCGTCGGAAATCTTCCCTCTCTTGCAAAAGGAGTTACACGCATTCGTCGTTGGTTGGAAGGTTGGGGTCGCGGGTGGAGAAGAGGACAAGAAGAAGAAGAAGAAGAAGCAAAGATGAGACGTAATTTCCAGTGTTTCGCCGTTGCACTTTGTGTTTTGGCAATTAATTTCAGTTTTCCGGGGGAAAAGCAGTTTCAAGAAATTAATGAACTAGAAATAGGAGAAGAAGACGAAGACGGGAGTGGTGTGTGTGTGAGGGGGGGGGGGGGAGAGGGTGCGTTCGCTTTCGTCAGGAATACGAGTTTCTCACTGCTGAAATCAGACAGAACTAAAAAGTATTAAAACCACTTAAAAGCGTCGTCCCCCCTCCCCCTCAACACAACGTTGCCGTCTGTCTGTGCACGTTCTCTGCTCTTGCACAGAGAGAGGAGGGTTGGGTGGTTGGGTGATTAAGCTGGCGTTAAAATGGAAACCCCGCGGATTTTTAACGGGTCCGCAAAAGAAATATTTTATGCATGACTCCGAACCCGTGATGATGTTTCTCTCGAAAATAAACACGCAGGAAGGATCTCTCGATTGTTCAGCGCCTTTGATGGAGAGAGGAGTGGGGGCAGCCTACAAACGCCCCGGGAACAAAGGCGGCTAATGAGCCTTGGAAGAAACCACGCATAATTCGAATTTCCGTGTCGTGAGACACTTTCGAAAATGCCGAGCAAAAATTTTTGCAAAGGCGGTGTATAGAGGGAATATTTTAGTAACGTCAACACTGTTAAGTAAGAGAGGCACTTGAGGTGGCAAAGTAGATATCCGAAGGAGATGCAGTGGAACGTGGAACAAACATCGTTTATACGCTTCTCATTAGCATGTCTTTTAAGTATTTGGAGTGACGCAACGGCGGACCGAAGTCGGGAGTTCCTGAGCATAGCTATGTGACTTGCTTATTCCTGTAGATTAATCAAGCATTATTTTCACAGAAGAAAATAATGCCAGACAGAAATAAATAAATGAATATATTGCGCGTGATACCTTAACAATGCAGAACAAGGGGACAACGTATTAAGTCCATGGGGAAATTTTTTTTTCAGTGATTATTCCTCAACGACATATGACCGATCACTATCACCTCGCTTCAATATTATCTACGCTGTATCCCTACTAGCAATTTTGCTCGGACCATCATCGGCTGGCTACGTGGCCGGTAGTAACCCGAGCAAAATTGCTAGTGGCTATGAGTACTGTATCACTAATTGCGCGTGATACCTTAACAATGCAAAACAAGGAGAAAGTATTAAGTCCATGGGGGGAAAAGTTTTTCCGTGATTATTTTTCAACGACATATGACCGATCACTATCATCTCGCTTCAATATCATCTACGCTGTCCATACTAGCAATTTTGCTCGGGCCATCATCGGCTGGCTACGCGGCCGGTGATGACACGAGCAAAATTGCTAGTAGCTATAGGTACTGTATCACTAAGCCAAAGTTGGTCAAGATAGCATAAGATGTCTCGGAGGAGCAAGCGGGCAGATGTCGCATTTTTAAATCCTTCAGATTCAGTGATTTTCACTGATTGTTCCTAAACGGCATGATCGGTCACTACCATTTCGCGTTACAAAAATCTACGTCAAGGCCACAGTCACTGTACTAAATTTGGTGAAAATTGCATGAACGGTCTCGGAAGAGAAAGCAAACGAATATCACAAGAATCAATCATATTGCTTCGCTTTCCTTCCGCTACGGTCTGCAATTAGTGTTGTTTTTTTGACGCACTTTTTTATGTATGTTCAGTGATAATTTTTTAGCATGTGGATCAATTTCGTTAATTCTTCTTTATTAGAAAGGAGGTACCTTAGGTATTTTTATAAGTTTGGTCAAGTTGTTCAGAAAATTGAAAAAAAAAAAAGAAAAAACGAAATAAAACCAACATTAAAAAAATTATTTCATAAAGAGTTGATAGTAAAGCTATATTAGTGGTATGTTAAACATCACCACCATAAGTGGCCAAAATATGTTGGACACTTTTATGTTGGACGATTTATCTCAAAGTTTGGCGCCAAAATATAAATCCCCAAAACTGAAATAAACTTTACGATATCTTTAATATTTGGCAAGAAATTACCAAACTCTATTGTTATGTAATGGGAATATTGCTTACTGTAACAAGACCACTCAACAAAAACTGGCTCTCGAATGCATAATTAATAAAAGCTTTATATAATCACACATATAAAGTGGTACTTATGCACAAGATGATAATTTCGGATTGTACAAAAGATCCACTTTTTTTCAGTTACAATAAAAGTTTATCCACACCAGCAGAAAGGCTGGAACTTCTAATCAAAGTTCTTGGAGCACTCAGAATAACTCCTATACACTACGCAGTCTTTGTTTAAAGAGTATTTTAGGAACATTCATCTATATTCCAAACAAAACAAATTTGATGCACATTGAAAACTAAGGCTCTCCATAAAAAATAGTGTATGTAGCCTTTATAGTTGTTTTACAGGATCAATCAAAATAATTCCTATTACCGTTTATGATAGTTTAGAGACAATAATTCGTTTCAAGCTCAATACAGCTAACATATAACCGTACATAAATTTTATAAATTTACAATAATAGTGATACCGCTTTTTTGAGGTCGTGGACAAAATCTCGTCTAGTTTGGCTGCGTGGCGAAAAAATGGGACAATTTCGCTGTTACGCTGTTAAGTATTTCATAATCGGCGCTTTTGGGCCTATGATTTACCTTTCTTGCTCTCACTTTAGATTGATCCGAGAAACGTTAAAGCAAAAGTGCAATTAGACAGCTTTCTCAGAGATGCGCCAGCAGTGCCGATGCTTCTGTCGTCACACATCTTTATGTATGAGCTCCAGTTATTGGTATGCCATTCACTGCCTGTCAAGGAAGGAGAAAGCAAATCTTGCAGCCATCTTCATACCTCATACATAAATATGAAGCCCCGACGAATTTTCGTCACTTCTCCATGAGAAGAGTGGAGTCGTCATCTTCGGCACAAAGGCGATATACGCCGGATGACAGAGCATTTTAGTTTTGGTGATGAATATCGAATGTCCCAGAGAAATTGTCCTCGGAGGCTATGCATCATCCTTGAGTGATTGGCTGTGATTTATGAATCGAGAATATCTGGAGAACAGAAACCTTGTTATACGTGTTATTTACCTGTATATAACCTAAATACACTAGATTTTACTTATCATTTAATACTACGTTTAGATATACAGGGAATTAATATCGTTTTTTTTATCTTAAATTGAAACAAATAAAATTTTAACATGTTTCTAATGACAAAGCCGTTGTGTTTGAACAATGGTTTCATATTTCTTACATATTAAAGCAAAAGTTTCACAGATAACTGTTTTTTTTTTGCTTTCAAGGAAGATACGTGAAAAAAGGGGAGTGTGGCCATACACCCCCCTTGGAGGACGAATTAAAAAACATCCCGAAACTCATTTTTACGTATTCACATGTGTTACATTTTACAGCAAGAATTTTATGGATATCTTTTTTTTTTGCTTCTAAGGCCCCACCATGGCCGAGTGGATAATATACTGAACATGGTAGACTGCCGAAGTGTGAAGGTTTCGGATTCGGGTTTACGCACGGCTGTCAATCTAACGGTCTAGAGTTTTGTGTGAGTTTTATCCAGACGCGACGTGAATTCTCGTTTGAACCCGCTTAACAAGTCCTCAGCCAAAGGCATTCTCCAAATGACTCAAAAAGCATCAACAGAAAAGCATATTTCAGCAGCACAAGCACTTAAAAGTAAACGTCAAAGAATTTTTTTTTTTCCCTCAGCTAGAAAACATTTTTTAACTTTGATCTGGGCTACTTTTTCAAAGAGAAAGAGAAGAACTGCTCAGATTTAATCAAATGTAAATTACGCAATTAGTCCTATGTCTCAAATTAATAAGCGTTCCGAAAGCAATTATTTTAATAATTAATTGTTCTTATTTATTTGTTATTTTTTGCGTGTGTGTTGGGGGAGAGATAACCGTTTTTATGACGCTGATTGAGATATATTCTAAACAAACATCTATTTAAGTTCTCCGAACAACATTCTGCTAGACTTCTATTAAAAAAGAAATCAAGAAATATGAAGTGAGAGTCAAGACTGAATTAGCAAAGCAATTAAGTTTAATTATTACAAATTAGTAGCAATTAGATCTCACTCACAATTGATACTAATGTTACACTAAGTTCCTCCATTTTCAAACACCTCTTTCACTTCTGTAGCTGAAGAACAATATTTTTTTATTATTATTATTATCCGGGGGCTGTCTCTCATGAGGGGTTGAGGGATATGAGAAATGAATTCCATTTCATTAGCAAATGTCGAAAATTAATGTTAGCTTGTTTACGCATTCACGTTTCTGGGTATATAATTTGTCAGTGGAATCCCTCGAGGGTAAAAAGTAGGAAACGCTACTGTAAACCAGATCAAAGAATTGAAGGCTTGTTAGTATTTATTGAACATCAAAGCTTTAATATACAGGGGGTTCATAAAGAACTATCCCGAAATAGCGGACACTTCCGTTTAAGCTATGAGATGAGATTCCGGATATAGCTAATCAGAGGTATGAGCTCGAAATTGTTAGAACGGCAACAAAGTGGCCCTCATGGGTACGGTTGTAGGCGCAGAAACTCGGAATTTTCGAATAGGAAGACCATTTTTTCCATCTCAAAATGCGCAGCGCATGTTTTGGAGCGGTATGTGTGCCACAAAAAAGCGGACGCGTTATCTCGTTAAAAAAAAAAAAAAAAAAAACATTACCGGGTCACAAAAGTTTAGTTTTTTTTTGTGCATGTATAGTGCATCTGTTTCTTGTGATACACATACCGTTCCAACGCATCTTAGGGTTTCAGCTTTCAAGCAAGAAACTATATGATTTCTAATGTATGATTGTTACTGAAATGCATGAATAAACATTTTATTGCTTCTTAAGCAGCCATATTTTTCATCCTCCCCTGCTGAACGTTCATTGTTATCTATCCTTAAACGTACCTAGAGAGTTCTATTCAATTTGATAATATAAAGTAGAAGGTGTATCGCTTTGTAAAATAATGTGTACGAAATGACCAGAGAAGAAAAAAATTAATAAAGTTTGTAGGATACTATAGGATACTACCTTCAGGAATAGCCTACCTATTTGGCTTAAAGCCTGTTTTAGTTCCTGAAGTGTCCTACTGTCCTGCTGAACCCTAGCTCCAGGCTCAGGTCCAGCAAGCAGCGGTTTCCCTCCTTTTTATTTTATTTTTTTACAGCACAATTTTTGGATTACAATAGGTAAAATACATCACTGTTATACAATATAAAAGCAGTTAGTTTACAATGGTTTACAATTGCTCACAATATTGTTCTTAGTAACATTTGACCATAGATACATATATTTAACACGTTCTTTTTCTTCTTTTTTTACTATTTTGAAAGTTAAAAAAAGTAAATAAATATCTAAAAGTAAACAATAGGCTTAAGAATGATAAACTTTTAAAGTAATTTTGAAAAATTTAAACATAACTAAATACAACTAATATTCAAAAATGTGCTTTAGAAGGTAGGTGTTTTTTTTTTTTTTAATTTTGAAAGCATAGATATACATATAATAATATACTGGAAAATAAATTTAGACTTGGATATGAGAAGTGTATTTTTTTTAAATCTAACGAAATAAGAGCAGCAACAGAATTTCTATGTCAGGAAATAATGTTAATAAATTCATAATTAAAAAAAATTGGTCTATTTAGAGTTTTTACGTGGTTTTTAACAGCTGACATTCTTGTACTTATTTAATCTGAATCGCTTTCCGGTGTATGAGGTCTTATATCAATCGGATGAATATACTTGGGTTGATTATTTTGTAGTTCTTCAATCCCTTTTATTATTTTGTTGCATAAGTTTTTATCTTTTAATATATATGCAGCCCACTGCTCATTACTTTGTGAAGGTGATTTTAAAACTGATTCATTGCTTTAATAATGTACAATTAGTAAAATAATGTAATGAATTTCCGTGCATATTGCATTTACAATGATCGGAGGAGGCTCTGTTTATTTTAAAAAAATATTCTGGGAATGGTCCATGATTGGTAAAAAAAAGGTAAAGGTTCCTATGTTCTAAAAGAAAATCCCCTGATGGTTTTTTAAAGTATTGGTAAGTATACAAGTTTGTAGGAATTACATGTGGACTTTTAAACACTAGTAGAAAAAAACCCTTTTTGGAAGATCCGATACTTCCTGGATCGTTCCTTTACATGCGCCAGTGAACAAACATATCACAGTGACAAGAGATAAATTTGTCGAAATTTGTAACCACACAGATACTCCATCCGATCCACCCCTCTACCTTTTCCAACCTTTGGCGAAGTTAATTGCACACAACCGTGCGTAACTGTTTTTGCAAACAAAAAAAATTTCTCGCACACGAAATGGTGTAACGCTGGACCATCGTCGCAAAAGCACTGAATCGAAATGAGCAACAGCAAGCAGCTGGGAACATCTGACAATGCTTGCTCGACAGGACGCAGGTGCTAAATTGGGGATCGCCCAGCAACAGCTCATCTGCAGCTCGTTCCAACTTTTATATCCTCCATTCATGCATTTCTGAAGGGGGAACCCCCTCAACCTCATCTTGTATATTGGAGTTCATCTACTGAGTTCGAATCGCACCCCCCCCCCCACCCGCCAAGTGTGCGTATATATAATCACCACGCCCATTGTGAACAAACTGCCGCAATTAATTGGGGACCTCCCGCCACAGGCGATGAATATCGATGAAATTTCGGGAGTTGTTAAGGCCGAAAAATGTTTTTGGATTAGGGGGGGGCTCAACGGGTTGATGCAGTAATTGAAATGAGCGCTTAGGACCATTCTGAGATAATTGGAAGTGTGGGTTTGACCCAACATCATTTGAGTTTCCTCTTTTTTGGTCATTTACTTTGAGGAATATTATGAGTTGGAATTTCGGACACTTGAACTTTCTTTGCCGTTAACTTAAGCCTTTGCGGTCCTATAAAATTTGTGCATAGAAGTCATTCCGATCAAACTTAATTTCATTTAAGGAACTGTAATACTTAAAATGAGAGGTTATGAAGGATAAACAAAAAGGAAGGCTTTACCATGACACAGTGGTTATGTTACTGAAAATGGTAGACGGCCGAAGTGTGAAGGTCCTGGGTTCGGGTCCCGTCCCGAGGCAGTCGACCTAACCGTTCGGAATTTTCTCCGAAACTAGCGTAAACACGGGTACAGATAAAGACCTCATGGAGGGCACCCCCCCCCCTTATATTGTCCTTCTGACGTGGATTTATAAGCGGACTTCGGGCCAAGCACACAAATCCGAAATACATGTTGCACAAACAAATAAACAAAAAGGATGCTAGATTCAGTTAACTCCTATTGATAGAAGCTCTCTCCCGATTGTAAGGTAGTTACTACACCATTCTCTTCGATGATGGGTTGGGGTTTGACTTCCGACTCGGGCTAGGTTGTTAAATTGTCTGTCCTTTCACAAGGACCAACATAAGTGACCAACGCCAAAGACGGTATGTGTCCACCAATTAAAAATAAATGATAGAAACACAGCATTAGTTTATGAATAGGCTCCTTAGTAGGTATCTTAAAATGGAGAAAAAGATGAAATCAATTTAATTTCAGTATTGGTCTGGACTTGGTGGCCAGATAGCAGACATAGGACTAAAATGGTAAAACAGTTTTGGTGGTTGATAAAGGATGGTCATGATCTCAGAAATTCATTTCCGGGCGAAACTCCATATAGTAACAGTTCTTGTGTGTTCACCTTTAATATATATGAGAATATCAGGAAGAAAGTCTGAAAATTCAAACTCAGCTTATATACTTTTATAATATCTATTTACTCCCCAAGGGTTACAATCTCAAAGGGTTATGCACATACTCAGTTGCACAGAAAAGATCTTTAATGAGATTTACGGACTAGTAATTCTGAAAACAAACCATAGACATAAGCAGGATGATGAACCATACTCTTCAGTAGTACTACAGTATTTATATTCTTCCATAGTAAGAAGTAAACTTAGGTACGCTTTATATTTCTAAGGGAGGGGGGCATTTTGACTGCCCACCTTTTTTTTTTAAAAAAAAAAATCTCTATAGTGTTTGTTGAAGCGTATGTTTTCACCGTTCTCTTTGTTTTTCCGCCAGTTCCTAAAGCTTATTCCTCTTTCACAGAAGCCCTATTTGTTCTGAGGTAAATAGGGCATACCGATTTTCCCGTTTTCGATTGCCACCGTAAATACAGGGTGACATCAAAGAATAAATCTCTTAATGAAAATGTTCAACTAACACGATTTTCTGGGACCGGAATAAGGATGCTGCTTAAGCAAGTTTGGTAGCCTTTTCAGAAAATCCTTTTATTCCGTAAAGAATTACGTAATTCACTCTTAGCTGTCAAAAGGCGGAGACTGAAAAAAAGTATAATAATATAAAGAAGTTATTCACTAGTGTTTTCTTATGATTTTTATTTAATTTGTTAGTTAAAACTGGCTACTCGAGAATAAAAAGCCTTCAATCTTTTATCAGTACAGTAATTAGTTTCGAGATATATGGTATAGTTTAAGTTTAATATTACAGAAGTAGGTTAGATTTCTGATATTAGAAAAAAAATTCAGTTTATTTTTAGAACAAATTGTCTTTTGGATAATATTTTATCATGGCTTTTTTTTAGAACTCCGAAATTATATTCCATGACAGCATGCAAAGTGCTTACTATTCACGATTCATTAATTTGTTTTGTGTTGTTTTCCAGACTAGTCTGAAACTAAATCTTTCAGATCAGCTAGAATTTCCTCAAACCAGTCTCTGGACATAGACTTTTTTTTTCCTTTTAGCGGAACTTTGCTATCTCGTGACCCAGGAAAGAAGAAATATGGAGATGCAGCACTTCCTCCATAAAATGAGACGCTATCCATCACTCTCGAATAATTTTCTTTTTTAGCTCCCTGTGCACTTTCACGATGGCAGCAGGGAACTTCCATTTAGCGTGTTGTTAACCAAACCCATGTTATAATGTTTAACTTCTATTTCGGGTTTATGGGAGATTCCAGTATAGTGAGAGTAATGAGTTATATTACTCTCATTTAGTCAAAAATAGACTAAAACTTTCAAGAGGGGACTTTTCAAGTTTAATTCTTCCTTTTATAAAGTGAAGGGCAGTACAGTGATGGCGAAAATTTTCGGTAAGCAGATTTTGACTACCTCTAAATTTACTTTGTAGAGTTTTAGAGAGACGCCTCAACGTGCGCATGTATGTATGTTGGTATATACTATGCATGTACAATCCATTCTGATCAACTGCAAGTCTATTTTAACTAGTTTTTTCTTGACGTCTTTATGTACATGCGTATGCAAGTATGTACGTAACTAGTATCTCTCAAAGGCCATTAGTCGTAGAATGTTGAAATTTTATATTTAGGATTGCTGTAGTTATGTACCTCTCTTTCTGGTTCCATTCTTCTGGATTGTTTATTTACAGGGAATTTCAATACATCAAGTTCTGTGGAAATCTTCAATATATTTTGTCTATAGTCGGTCATTGTTTAAGCCATACCCCAAATCTCGGCAAATTTCATCGTCCTTGGCGAGTTCTGCCAAAATATCGCCAATTTTGGAGCAAAATGTAATTACGTATGTCTTATAACTCAAGGTTTTACCCGTTTAATGTTTACATTTATATTTACAGCTATTGAAACATCTTTCGCCCATAGTCACCGTCAACCGTCGAACAATCAAATGCTATTCATTGGTATTCAAATTTTAGTATTCAAATGGTTTGATATTCAAATTCTATACCAAATGAAATGGTATTCATTTGGTATTCCAACTCTCGGTCGAACGCTCCAGTGGTAAATCCATTGGAGCGTTCGACCGAGAGTTTGCTATGAACCGGCGGTCGAAGTAAACGGTGAATATGAGCGTAACTGTGATTTGTTTTATTGCAATCGGCTGGACAGTTATTTACAGGGTCATCCAATTGACTTTCATTGAATTAAGGTCTATGGATACCTTCAATTCATTAAAAGCTTGTACTCAATCGCTATTTCGGCTATGACTAAAATCTCGCAATCTATTTCAAACTTGGCGGTTTTTGGTGAAATATTGCCCAATTAAGTGCCAAAAATAAATCTTTCAAACCACACCCACCTTGGTGATATCTGAAATGTCCGACTAGAAATCGCTAAACCTTAGTATTAATGAATCAATGTATCTCTTACAAAGGAAATAAGTTCAGATGAAGTGTACCGAAAATATTTATATGATTTAATAGATGTGCAAGGAAGTCATGTGGTGTCCGCATCAGATTTTTTTAATAGTATAAATTACAAAGACACAAAATAAAGCTTTTGAAATATGACTAAGCGTCTTTGAGATCCGTGCTAGTTTATATCATACCACAAAGTGAAAAAATGACCAAAAAAGTATCCACACGCTTGTTATTAATTAGACATCAAAATTGAAAATAGAGGATATTTAAAAACCACGAAGAAATACAACTATGCATAATTGGAATTTTTTACATTGATTTAAATTCAATTTAATGAATTCCTTTTGAAATATTGAAACATGCTATTTTTGTCTTCGGTATTCACTGAATAATACTTTATGGTCTCTGGCAGCAGGGCCTGAATAAGGATGAATATATATATGGAAGAACATGCTTCTTCTTTCCAAGAAACATGTATTACACAAACATAGTAATATCGGCGGCTTTACACAAACTGAATAAACAACATATATGAACATGCATGAAGAATAAAAATGTGGTTGATTACAGTATACGTTTAAATAAATTATAAATGCATCATGAAGAAAGACTAATCTCTAAGTTTGTAGTACCATGTGCACCTTTTCAAAAATTTGATGTTTTATAAATAACTTTCATCTAGTATTACATTGTATCATATTTAAAATTCAATAGAGTCTATTATAATTTTGTATGTTCTATAACATAGTTAATATGCACGTTATCTCCGTAGAGAAAAAAGTTTAATTTACTCGTGTTTGTTAAGATTTGTATGCATGCGACCTATTCTGCGATTTAATTTGTGCACATTGCACTTTATTTTCAATTTTAATGCACTTTAATTTCTTGTACGAAGTAAACGGAAGTATTGTGATCCCGAAAAAATTCAACATTCAGATTTTGACGGAAAAATAGATTTAGAGCATCTCTAAATTTACTTTGATGAGTCTTCGCATGAAGTACGCAAGTATGCATGTACGTATGTATGCATGCGCGATCTATTTTGACAAATCGCGAATTCATTTGGATAACTTTTTTCGTGACATCTATGGACGTACGTGCGTATGTATATTTACGTAACTCGCATAGCTAAAAAAGTATTAGGCATAGAATGTTCAAGTTTTATATTTAGGAATGGTGTAACATCTAGTTGTCCACCTCTTTATTTCATTGCAATCGACTTTATTTAGAGGGTCATCGAAAATACTTTCAATACATTCAAGTCTACGGACAGTTTCAATTATACTATGGTCACATAAGTTTATAGACAGTTATTATTTTGCTCATGCTCGAAATCTCGCCAACTGTTGCCGATCTCGGAAAGTTCTAACTATATGCCACCAATTTTAGAGCCAAAAACTGTTTTTAAAAGTGAACCCAACTTATTGATAGCTCTTATGTTTGCTGAAAAATCTCCGAATTTAAAGGCCATTGAAGTTTCATAGATCAATTTCAAATAAAGAATGAAATGCATTGAAAATTTTTTCAAAAGTGCAGGCAAAAGACTTTCAATTAGGCTCTATGGCCAGCTCCAATACATTAACATTGTACCGCTGCGGAAAAAAAGTCCCACTTGCTCTTTATTTCGCCATCGTTCGTCGTATAGCCAAGTTATATATACCATTCGTTTGCAAATAACGCGTACTTTAAATTACTATTAATTTAATTTGCACAAGGGGCCGTCTTCATATTTAATTCTGCATCAACTTCGTTTTTCTCAATGGCAACCCTATATTTTGACTTTATTAAACGAAAGAAAACCTTCAAATTACCCTAAATTTAAATTTTCACCAATTTTCTACGATAATTTCCGGAGATATTGCGAATTCATTTTTGCGCGTTTTTAAGGGACTTTCTGCAAATTGAAAAACGCTATTTGTAGGTTCCAAACTTTTCGCCTTTCATTTATTTCGCTCGCGAGAATTAAAAGACATTAATATTATTTTCAAGGAAAATATTGTTCCCATCTCTTGAAGTTTGCAGCATTTAACTTGAAGTATTTTGTACTGAGAATATCAAGGGTAGAATAGAATATTTAGTCTGTGGTCCAAATGACCCGTGAGTTCATAACTTCCTTGGTTCGTACACATGATTTAAGGGAAAAATGCAAAATGACTGCTAAGGATTTTGAAAATCTTTGCAATTTTGAAATTGTTATTCATTGTTTCCCTTGATGTTTCTCTTAGACAGCTGAAATGTTGTCAGGAGTTAAAGGCTGCTCCCTCCTCTTCTGACTACAAGCATGAATATTGCTCGACTCAGCTATGGTCGAACTTAAAGAATGGTTTCATGATTGAAAATTTATTTGTTTGAATTTCATCTAAAAAACGCAATTACTTTTTTGCCGACCCAATAGTATCACTGTGTTTGTTATTTCACTTTCTTCATTTAATACTATCGCCTGCAATGTGCAACATTCTTAAGACTTTTGGCGGTATTTTAATTTATAGTTAGATGAAAAACTTTTTACAGAAAAACGTGATTTTGAATGTTTGATAAAGTATGAGGAATTCCAAAGACCTAATGTTTCCGATATTAAAAAAGGTCACATTCATGCCTGGAAAGTTGTGGATGTTAGTATTTCAGAAATAGGACGTTGTATTAGAAGACATACATCTACTGCATCTAATTCTATAGCTGGAAAATATTTTATTTGGGAGAATATGGTAGCGGACGCAACAATACACGCTTTATAGAATCCCCAACAAACTGTAAAAACCTCTAATTTATTTGCTTCAAAATTTGATATTTTTAATACTGGTATCTTTTACTGTGTTTTTGCACAAAATAAATCTAATTTACATTTATTTTATGCAATTTTCAAAAAATTTTCACTTAATAAATTTATATATGGCCCCTTAACTCATGAAAATAACACATTTTATTTAATATAAATTAAACTACTGAACGTAAAAATTTGAAATTTTGCACAGCCATGTAATATTAATTTCTGCATCTATTTCCATCGAAATTTGGCTAGGTCGCTATTCATAATTTTTTTGAATATTAATTTAATAATTCAGAATTCATATTAATAATTTATTAAAAATCACAATAACATTAAATTATGTTTGGGTCGTTTAGTTCTAATAGTACGAATAAAAATCAGCTTCTTACTACCAATATTATATGAGATATGAATTGAAGTATGAAAAAATATTTTAACATAGGGGGAGGGGGATTTTGGGTGCTCATAACTCACTCATTTTCTGTCCAAATTTATTGAAAATTGGTGTCCGGGGTTAAAATGAGCTAAATTTTTGAAATATGAAGTGAAATCTAGGGGTTGCTATTGAGAAAAAAAAAGTTGGTGCGAATTTTAATATGTAGATGGTCCCTTATGCATTTTCTATGCATAGCAAATTAAAGTGTGCGTCAATCGTAAACGATTGGTATCTGTAACTTTGCTGTGCGACGAACGACGGCCGAAAAATGTACAAGTGGGACATTTTTTTTCCGCAGCTGTACATGGGCAGTCATTGTTTTGGCCATGCCCAAAATCTCGCCAACTGTCGCCGTTCTTGGAGAGTTTGGGGGAAATATCGTCAAATATTGGGCAAAAAGTAAGTTTATAAAATTGAACCGAGCTTGGAGATACCTCTTTTAAACGTATAAAATCGCTAAACCTCAATATTATTGAACTAACGTATGTCAATTTCAAATTAAATAAGTTTGAATAAGTATATGAAGTTACACAATTTAATAGACGTACAAAGAAGTCATGGGGTGACTACATCAGATTTTTTTCATAAAAACTCTTAAGGGCAAAATTAGATTTATCTATTTGCTGCATTAGTGTACTGGGATTTTGTGTTATTTTCGGAAAACAATTAATACAGAATAATGTATTTTATTTATCCTTTTTTTTTCTAACGCTTTTTCTTTAAATGCTCGTTGAAAAAAAGTTTGAAAACTTAAAATAGACATATGAAAGTTAATAATAAAATAACTTGTTTATTTTAAGAAAGTTTCAGAATGAAACAAAGCGCATCAAAAATTCTTTTACACGCAATCTAAAGAAAAGTAGTCAACATCCAGATTTGTAATTATTATGTATGGAAAAGTTTACCAACTAAAATATTGAAAGTTTCATTGAAAATTAATCACTAAACCCCCAGTCAGGGGAAAATAAAGGAACTGACTGATTAACGGAAATCATTTTCCGAATTTATCTTCAGTAAAGCAGGCCTCATTTGGATCTCACTTCAGAAAATATCTAGATTGATGCTACAGGAATTATTTCGTTTATTTCTTAAGAAAGTAATTCCGAAGTTTACACCAAAGTATTTATTTAAAGTTTTGGGAAAAAAAAACGAAAGTTTGTAACATTGTCTCCGATTTTAATATTCATATATGTATTCATTATTGTATTTCGCTTCTACTGACGCTTTCTTTTAAACAAGAATCTCAGTTTAAAAAACATCATAAATAAATAAATATTTAGATTAAAATTGTAAAATATTAAAAACTTAAAGGTAGATAGATTGATAATCTTGTTATCGGTAAGTACCAAAAAAAAAAAAAAAAACCTTCAAATCATATTGTGCTTGACATGTGTTAATCCGCTTTTGTCACAGTTACTATAAAGAACATATAAAACCTGCGGTGTTTATGGATGTATAGGTGTAGGTGAGCATATTCTTTGTTCAGCTGTAGCGTTTGAAAGAGAGCTTGAGGTGTAAGCGTTATGTTTACAATTATATACCGAAGTAGACTGTTAACACACATGGGCTTAACAACCTTTCCCATACGACCAAACGAGACTTCCAACCTATCACGCGTGAAAACGTTATCAGTATATTACTATTTTTTTTTTTCAATCGCAACATTTTATTATTATTATTATTATTATTATTATTATTATTATTGTTATTATTAAAGGCGTAACGTGCCATACATTTTTTGTTATTTATATTTTTATTTAATTTTACTGCTTTTACTGCTGTAGAACACAGAACATTTATCACAGAAAATATATTTCACGATGTTTTGCGTTTAAACAAGAACTTACTTAGATAACTTTTTAAGAACTCTGATTGCTTTGCAAATAGACTGAAGAAAATTGTGTTACTTTGACCTGCACGTTGTGGTGCAGTTAGTAGCGATTACAGCACAATATGTAGTTAGAATGTAGTATATTGTGCTATGATTACGAGTAACTGCAACACAAGAGCGGGTAAAAGCACCTTCTTTATAGTACGCAAGACACCTCGAGTAAAAGCTTAGCACAGTGGTAAAAATCATTAAACGTAATTTAAATTATTGTGTCTATTTATTTAAATTAATCCACTTCTTAGAATAAATTCAACACTATAAAAATAAACGTCTGCAAAATACAAGGTATTCCAAAATATTGGTAACACGCTTTAATTCTTATTCATTTTAAGTGGGCATCAAAACTGATTTTTTTTTCCAAATTAAGGTAAGAAAAAAGCCTATGTTAAGAAAAAATTTCTTTTGTTAATTTTCAAAAAGTGACAATTTTTAAATTTGTATACGACTCCCGTACGAAAATTTCCAGTTAGTAAAATAGCGTTGTAATTTGTAAAGCCGAAAACGCGAATTTTTGAAACTATTATTTATATTTCTTGACAAATATGTTTGATAATGTTGCACCCAAGGGTTCACAGGAAGGCTAGTTCAGCAAATTAAAGAAACAAAAAAAATTACAAAAAAGTATATGTTATTAATTTAGTATGAGAAGTGATTTTAGGGAAAATAACAGACGCAGCACTTTTTTTAAGGGTACAATGTTGATGTTTAAAAGTATTTTGAAAATAATATACAGTAAGAGAATGATTTTGAAGTGTGTATTAGATTAATTACCGTAATACTTTGAATGGCTTGTATGCATAATTTATCACCTATCAGACATACGAGGGCTAAAACTCATTCACATGTCCTACCAAATTTAACTGATTTCTAAGTGTTACATAGTTGTAATCATGGCATGGTATACTTGAAGATAATAGCAGTTTTCCATAAAATAGCCTAACGGTCATTGGGTCCAATGTTATTTACGTTTTTTCAAATATTTTTTGAAAATTGTGAAATAATGCATATTATCTTCAAATTTTATGATAAATAACATATTTACTCTTGAACTATTTTCGATGTGTTTCAAATGTTTATGTTTCATGTGTTGTGTAGATTTTTTTCTCTCTCCTAGTAGAGGTTTCCTGTTATAGGCTGATAGACATGCACTGACTTGTCAACATTTTGAAATATTTACCTTTCACTAGGATACATTGAAGATGTTTCCTTAGTATCTTTATTATCGTCACAATATTGTGAGTCAATATTTCTCGATAATCGATATGAACCCAGAAATATTTCCAGCGTATGCCAATGCTTTTATACTTAATACTAAATCATTACCAAAGGATTAACATGGTTACATAAATTACTACAATGAACTTCTTTCCCATAGTTAACCAGATCACCTACCGTTGTTTGTCCGTCGTTCTAAATGTCGTACGATACTTAGTATTCCTCTCGAATCACCAGACATTTTTTCCCGCCGATTTTATTTATGGCCGACAGACGCTCGTTTTCCAGAAATCTTATCTCTTTTACTTGTAGTAAATATGTTTTTCTTGTAGCCATAAATTACCAGTAATTGTCGCTTTGGATTCTACTGTAAGCGTTTTCTTAAAAGAATAAAAACTTGGTGTTATCTCAATGCCAAATAACGGCCGAAGTATCGCGCATTTCTGTGTCTGGGGGCCATTAAGAAAAGAGGCTTCTGTGCATTGTGACCTTGACCTTGGGATGTCTGCTCCAAATATTTTGCGCAATTTTTTTCATTACTTTTATTACTTTTCCCTTTAAATACTTTTAATGATGCAACATGTATGCCGAAAGTCGGGTTAAATTTTTTTGTTCTACGTATTTAAAAACAGCTACTGGAAAAATCAATATTTCCAGTAATGCCCTGAAAACAAGGTCATCTTTAACGAAAAGATTTATTTAATCAGATTTATGTGCCAGTGAACATCGTAGAGAAAAATTTTCCCTACGCTGCCATTCTCTTCGAAAAAGAATATTTTTTTGCTGAAAATGGAAATGCTTAAAACATGAAAACTGCAGGCGTGAAGTCAGTTTTATATTGCCTTTCTGAATTTCATGAAAATTAGTTTTTTAATAGCTTATTTAAAAGAACTTATTAATTACTTTAAAAATATATTATTTTTTATAGCACCTGACAGTTATTTTTTTAAACTTTCAGATGGGCACAAAATTCTGAGGTAAAACAGTTGTATGCAGTACCTATAAAAACAATACTGCTTCTTTTATACATTTTTTGAAGATTCAGATAGAGATTGATGATAAATAATGTGCTGAGCAAGAATAAACTTTGCGGAAAACAACAAAAAGTTTTTAAAATGATGACCAAAATACTTGAATCTTTTTTTTTAACATATACGTTCTGCTTAAAAAAATTCATAATTAAGTTGCGTACAATGCTAACTAAATGAAGTAATGGGATTTTTGAAGCGATATATTAGGATATGCCCTAGATGTTTGCTTTTTTATTGCTGAAAAAAATCAGGTTTTAAGGAAGCGGTTTGAAACAGTCAACAAAGATAAACCAAGTAAAACGGGTAATTAAAAAACAAACAAAAAAACACCTCACTTGAAAATATTCACCATATCTCAATAATGCAAGACAATAGGGCCACCTACCTTTATTGGTCGAATGAAGGGAAAGGTATTAGTTTGTCAGAAGCTGATGCATGATTCGCATGCATCCCTTCTCCACTTTGGAAGATGCTACAATGTCAAGTTTGGTTGAATTCTAAAGAGGATTTGCTTTTGAAGCCCACTTAATTGGAAGCATGGTGAAGTATACGGATGTGAAAGAAGCTCTGTAATAATTGTTATTGCAGCATTCTTAGAAAAATATTACGATGCATTTGCTGGACACATTCGTAGACAAATGCACAAGCTGACAGACCGAGATAGATGGCTAAATAAATATATATATAGTGACCAAAAACGGGAGAAATCGTTGGTCGAAAAAATAATTGACCCAAATAGACGTGTCTAGAACCCTATTTTCACTGTGCAAAGGCAAGTTTATGCTAAGAAATAATATAAATTTAAAAAATAATGATTCTTCGCTCACATCACAAATGTTCTTATTGCTTTATCCTGCACTCGCAGACATTTTTTGAGGGTAGGGGGAAGGAAAGGGGGTCATACAAGACGCATACGTTTTGAAATTTTTGAGTTGTAAGAAGATTATTTACTATTCAGAAGTAAAACATTCAGAAAACCCCTTGAAATCAGAGAAAGAAACAATCCAGAGAAAACTAAAAGTTATTATTGTGGAAAGAGAAAACAACAACTACGAAAACATGCGAAAAGGAATAGGAGAAATGAAGAATGGATTAGAATAATGGAGAAAACAGACAAAACCTATAAATTATAAAGAGAAAACAGAAAGAAGTTCAAGAAAATAGTAATGCAAACATAACGTAAACTAATACAATCTAAAGAAGTAGACAAGGCAAATAAACAAACCGAAACAGTAGATTCTTGACGCTTAAATAACTCCAAAATATTGTTAAAATGAAAAATGTATTATCAGCTCTCAGAAAGTTCCGTTGTTCGATCTTGAATCAGAATGCGCTGAACTTTTATAGTGAATTATACCAACTTTTGCATATATATATATATATATATATATATATATATATATATATATATATATATATATATATTACATAACATTAAAATCTCTCGCCTGAAATTTAAATCTCCATTGTTTGACTTGCTCAAACATAAAGCTAGTAAAACATGTTTTTTTCACTCGGCACACTTTAGATAAATTGACATAAAATTTCAGAATAAAGCAGCATTCGAATGAATAAGGATAGAAAAATGGAGAGAGATCTAACAGGATCTCTCTTTTTTTAAGGAAGTATAACACACACACATACATACAGATAAAAAGAGATCCTTAAAAATTAGATTAGAACGTCAAAAAATCTCCATTTTTCTTCAAAAACCAATCAATAAAAGATTAAACGCCGTTTTCTTTCTTTGTTGGAGCTGAAAACGGCTTTTTAAATAAAACTTATTTCAGTGTTTATGTTTTTTTTCGGTAAGTTTATTTATGAGCTTTTATTTTCCCTCTTTTTTACATAAGAAGAAAGAGGCACCGTCATCGACAAATAATTGACAGAGGAAATAAAATTGAGCCCATGCATATAAGTACTGTTTTCGCTACCAGCAGTTTTTGAAGTAAAAATGCATAACGAGGATACAGAAGCTTTTAATGATGGAATGAGAAAAATCTGAAGTTGTGATTTTTTTTTCTTCCGTCACTCGCTTGCAAAGAAGTTGGAATAAAATGATTTTTGAAGAGTTATGAAGGAAAGAGGGGAAGGGAGAAGAATTTGGAAAATGAAATTTTTGCTCGTTCTTCTTTAGAGTTGCAGTATCAAATGGCATTTTGGAATTTGTATCGTATTTATGAGTGCCGATAGGCTTGCTTTTGACTAAAATCGTGAGCTTTTTTTAGGGACAGATGTGAATGTGCGTAGATTTTCGAATTCACTTTGAGTGATTTATATACGGATTTTTTTTTTTAAATCAGTAAAAGGACAATTCATTCTTTTTATAATATGATTTATTAGATGGGGGAGCGGTGTGCATGGTTAATAAATTTGTACGACAAAAATAAAAACAAAATTGTTATTATTATGGAAATGATGATGGGTTCAGTGATAATTATGAAACTATAAATAATTAATATTATTTTCAAATTTATTTTAAATTTTAAAATATTAGAAAAATCTCGTAACAATTTAACATATTTGTACCTATTGTTATTTTTTTTCATTACCAGAAAAAATATTATTGTAATTTCAATAATGCATTAAATAAATCAAATTCAAAATTTAAACTTTACTTAACGTTCCACATCTCTTAACGTACACTTTGTTGTATTATTAGTACAAAAAATTGTATATGGGCACATAATATTAAATCTTGCTCGAAGTTCCAACTGATACATCTATTTTATGTAAGACATAAGTTTAAAACTTAAGAGAAAATGCAGTACAACTTAAATAAACAAGTATGAAAATCAGATGCGTTTTGCGCTTGTTTACCACAAAACATATTAAAATGTATCAATCTCATTCACATAAATAAAGTAGTAAGGACAAAGTAATCCTACAAGTGACTGAGCGCTTTTTGTCTTCTCCTGAACCTGGAGATCACTTTAAAAATATCGGTTCGAACCTATTACCTAACTATATGATAGACATTAAAACGGTTTTATTTGCATATAACGGAAATCTTTTGCAAAATACTACTTTAGCATCCCCGGGTAATTTAAGTTCTTTGGCTTTACTTAGGTTATAGAAGTAGCCTTCAGAAATTATTTCAAGTTTTGTAAAACCTTGTAAAATTCCAAGCAGTGTTACAACTGCAGTGTCACGCCTAACACAATGTGATTTCACATTATCCCATAATAACGTGAAAAAGAGTTAAAGTACCAATTTACTTCAATACTGATATAAGGTAATAGTGAAAACAGTGCACTTTAAAAAATGGCAGTGATAAATTTAAAATTATTTATATTTAAAATTTATTTTAAATTCTTCAATATTATAAAATCTCTTAACGAGCTTCACATTTTTGCATTTATTTTTATATTTTGTTAAATTTTGTTATTTTGCATTTATTGTCAAATCTTCCTTGCCTTAGACGCCATCAAAGTGCTGGCGTCCTATTTGCCAGCACATTTTCCGTATTTTTCTGCAGTATTTTTTTACAGTGTAGAATCATTAAATCATATTAATGTCTATTTTATGAAAAGCTTATTTTATAAAATAGAAAATAATTTAATAGAAAATAATAAAATGGAAAAGAATCTTAATTTATTTAAGTCTGTTATTTATCATTCATTCTTCGAAAATTATTAGAAAATTATTGGGTTTGTTGCTATAACAACAATACAGTTAATGGGAATAAGAATAAACATTACCACTCTGGGCATTTCCATCACCTGTATTTTAATGAATGCAATTATAAGTAAGCGCTTCGTCGCTTGTAAATAATTAGATGGGAGAACTGCCAGAACCATCTGTCACCAGTTTGTATTTCAGATCTGTTTTCACAGAGGACTTATCTTTGACCAGTAAATCAATTAAATAATGCGTTAAAAAAAATCAAAATTAGTACAGCGAAATTTTATAAAAGGGTACAGAATTAGTTTTCTCTTTAAGATAAAAATAATTAAATCACACTAGAAAGAAATTGCAAGGTGTTTTATATATACGTATATATATATATTCAAATTTTATACACAGTTTGTGAATTAGCACTGACAGATCCAGAAGGGGGGTCAAGGGTTACACCCCCCCCCAGAAAAACTAAGTTTAGACTATAGAAGACTGACTATTGTTTTGAAAATTCAAATGAATTTATGAAAAAAAAAAAAAAAAAAGACAGAAATATTTTGTAACCCCTGCAGATTTTTTTTTTTGTGAATCCGACACTATGAATTAGAATCATATACAGCTAATATATAATTTATCTTAACATGTTACATGCATTATTTATGTTTAGAGTATATTGTTGAAATAAGTCATCAAACAATCTCTATACCAAAATTTGAATATTCGGAAGGGAAATACGCATTCTTGGTTTGCTATAATCCATTGCTTGATTTTATATGGATATACTTTAAAAATAACACTGGAAACACTGGAGTTAATTGAAAATATGGGAACGATTTCTTTTGTCCCAGACTTAATAAAATAGAACTAACACCGTTTTTATTTATAAAATTGAACTAACACCGTTTTTATTTATAAAATTGAACTAACACCGTTTTTATTTATGAAAACGGTGTTAGTTCAATTTTATTAAGTCTAGGACAAAAAAAAAATCTCCCTCTACATAATTAACAATGTTCCCATATTTTCAATTAACTCCAGTGTTTTCAGTGGCATTTTTAAAGTATATCTATATAAAATCAAGCAATGGATTATTATATCGATACACTTTATTATCTATATAAAATCAGCCAAATTTTGCACTTGCGGAACATAAAGCATTGGGCACGTTCCGTATTTTGTTTTGATTTTCACAATTTTCAGAGTTTGGCGGCAATAATTACCACAAAATTAATTATTATGTGCAGCAACAAGGGAAATCATTCGCCATGCATGGCATCCTTTCTGGAGCTCTTCAGAATCACGTGACGGTGTGTTTATAGACCAAGTTTGATAAGATTTAGAAGTACTGCAAAGGGAGGAGGTGTAGGTGTTTTTCTAAAGAAGGGGGGATGGGGAAGGGGAGGGTAACACAAGCACATGATAATCGATTTCCAAAACGCGAGAGATTTGTGTAGTACTCGAGGCAAGGATATTTGCGATACCGTGTTTGGAAAGTTCAAATATTACGTTGAACGAGATCTCGTCGAAGCGAAAAATCTGGGTTCGAGATTTACGGACTTCTCTGTTTGGATCAGAGACCAGAGAAAGATTTTTACCCGCTGATAGAAACATAAATTTAACTCCTGATAAATGTTGTTGGAGAATCACTCTTTTAGAAAGTAATGTCTTTCTGTTTGGATTTATGGAAAATATGATTTTTTAAAATTATTTATTGAAATATATTTGTTTTGAGATACGAAACTATAAATGCATACTCAAATCTATTGGAATATCGATTTATTATTAAGAAAGAGATTTTGTTTTTAAACGTTTGTGAAAATGTACTAAAATACCAGTGAAATAAAATAAAATGCTTATTCAATCTTTTTACTTATTCCAAAATTTTATACAGATTCTGACTTTATCCCAAGCTTTAGAAAAGAATGCATTCTAAATTGAATAAATAATTATATGCTTACTATCTTTTCATTCGTAACATAGTCAGAAAAAAAGCACTGTGGTAAAACTTTGTTTTAAATATAAGCATAAAATCTAACGAAAGAAAATATATTTAATTCGCAATTTTGGGTAAGTGCATATCACTATTCCATTTTTGAACAATGTCAGTAAAAGGCAAATAATGAAAGAAATTACTATTCCATTTTTGAACAAAGTCAGTAAAAGGTAAATACTGAAAGAATAAGCATGTGTTAGGTACTTACATTGTTTAAAAACTAGAATTTTTTAAAAACCATTTTATATTTTTGTTTAAGTGTGCACTTTGAACTTCCGAATTTTTAGTACGGTTTATTATTCCGGCTTAAATTTTGCTTCAGACTATCGCATTTTCCCCTTCCTTAAATATAGGTTTTTTTAAAAGGCAAAACAAACAAACAAACAAAAAAATCCCGAAAATAATTATTTCAGGAAGCATAAATTTCTTGGGGGAAAAATAATTATTAAAGAAGCCACATTAAAAACTGCTTTTTTGTTTTAAGTCATACATTTTGAAGCCTTACCAATTTGAGTCAAAAATTTCAATGAGTTAAAATTACTATTTGTTTATGTTACATTATTATGTATCAATAAATATATCTAGAAAGTTAAGCTAAGAAGACGGAGAACTATTAGCGATATTTTTTAGAAGTCGAAATTTTTGCTTTTAATCAAAGCTTGTTGGAAGAAAAAGTGTGCAATTGAGATTAATGGATTTCATGTTTGACTTAAGGAGCAGAGGAAATATTATTTTACTTTTAAGATCATAAATTTAGCATCTGAAATATTTAAAAGAAGAAAAGAAATGAAAGTAAGCTGTTTTTAAAAAGAATAGCACCGCAAGACGTTTCAGAAGAATAATAGCTAAATTTACGTCGGGAATTCAACATTTTTGAAAGAACGTATGTAAATTTAGATTTTATTTTTATGCAAATAAAGACAAAAAAAATAAGGTAGTCCTTATATATTGACGTACATGTACTTTAAAAAGTTTTGTCAACTACATAATTGTGTATAGTACAATTCCCGTACTGTACAGTTCAATACAGTGCATACTCAGTTTTCGAAATTTTTCTTCCGGTTTATTATTTGAGTTTCAAATTTTCTTCGAAGTACTGCAGCTTCGTTTCAGCCTTGCTTTTGAAGAGACATTCTAAAAATTTTCAAGCGCCTGATATAGTAAGTTAATTTGTAATCATGTACTAAAACCAACTAAACCCTTAATCACGTTTGTAGCTATTCTTCTAATGATTATCTCAACAATATTTAACTTAGCATAAGGTGCGAACCTACTTTTAGAGCACTTTTAAAATAAAGTTTTAATGAAAAAGTGTGTTTTTATTTAAAAGGAAATATTAAACTAAAACTTTATACGCAGCTTTAATGAAATTCAATGTATACTTTGAAATTTTGGCAAAATCCCGTGAAATTTTGGTAAAAAATTGTATTTACGACACACTTCCGGTAAACAATTCTAATAATTTTTTATTAATATTTATACAGTGCATAACTGACACATTTATCTGAGTTATGACTTGCAAAAAAAAAGACTTGCAAAAGTTCTAATAGTTATGAAAATATTTCAATTTTTTTAATGAAAACTCATTATTTCAGTACTACCATTTTTTTTGTAAAAAAAGTGTTTTTTTAACAAGAAAATGGTCATAAAATCAACAAACACAAATATTATATTTTGTTTCATAACACAGCTTGTAATGATCGAAATATCCTAGCGAAATTTCAAGTAATCGAAAGAAAATTTACAATTAACACAGTTTTTCAGAAAATGCATTTAAAGATGTTAATATTGTCCAAAATACTGGCCTTTTGGTTCGTTATTTCTTGTATAACTTCTAGTTATCACAGAAACAAAAGTAAACGGCTTTCGAATCATGTGACCTACAAAATAAGCAAATAAGAAAGTTTTCGAAGATTTTCACAAAACAAGGATTTTTTGAGCAGTATTATACCTTAAAAAGAATACAAACAACCAGTGTTAGAAATCTGTTTTTGTTGTATAAACATCTATACATATCCCTTCGTACCTCGTTAACTACATCTTTATTCGAAATGTTATCTAGAAAAAAATTGATTAATTTACATTATTCTTTACTAAACTTTATTTCGATCGTGATAAATATTCACAGAGAAGTAAGGTATCCATCGCTTCCAAAGTTATGAACGATGCTGCGTCGCCAAGCCAGCCAAATCCTCAACCACACATGGTCATTTTCACTAAAGCTCCGGAAGTTAGCTTCTCCCCATGTTTGCAGTGTGCTTGAAAAAAACACGACAGCAGGAGTAGCTCTCACAGACGACTGCAGTGGGGATGTCCATGGCTCCGCAGGTGTCATATTTCGGAGGGGGGGGGATAGAAAATAATATGAACAACGATAATATTTTACGTTGTTAAAGATGATATTTTATGTTGTTTAAAGTAAAATCTGTGAATATATGTTTGACTCCTAAACAGTAGCGGATCCAGGGGAGGGGCTAGGGGGTTCCAGCCCCCCCCAAAAAAAGATTGCTAAAGGGTAACATTCTGCTTTATTATACACTTTAAACAGCAAAAATGATCCTATTTTATTACTTAGCCCCTCCTAAAATCATGCACATTGGTTTAGACTAAAATTTTGATTTATAGTATATTTTAATTGGATGAAATAAGCTTTTTTAAAAATTTAGCCCCTACCAAAAAAAAATTCTGGATCCGCCACTGCTCCTAAATGACTCCCTCCCGAAACAGCAAGATTCCCAGAGTGTTTGTACCGAAAAGGTCGGTGGTGTAGTATTTGATTATGGTCAGTCAATATAAAATTTAAATCGTATTTCATTGTCTAATGATTAATTTTAACACCTTTCATTTATATGGGATTTTTTCGTTGAGATAGTTTCAATTGAATTAAAACATTACACATCTGCGTATTGTAAAATACTAATAATAATGGTTTGATGTATTAAGTAAGAACCTGTTTGGGAAAAATCACTTCAGAGGACTTGTACTGTGTGAATAATTTTATTAACCGTATTAAAAAGAATTTTAAGTTTAAATTAAAATAAAATATCATACTTAAAATTATTTAAAAAATTTAATATTAAAATTATTTAAATTTAAAAGAATATTTTTTTGTGTGTAGACACTTTTAAAAAATGTTAAAATTAAAATCCAAATGTTAATTAATTAAATGTTAAATCCAAAATGTTCAAATGAGGTATTAGCAAACTATGCCATAGCATAATTTATTGTTTAGCCCGCATTGCTTTAAATATTTAATGGTGGAGATTCCTTGTTTAAAGATACATATTTAACTATATCGTATTGATGCATCCCTTTAAAACTTTAGCATGCCGTCTTTCTAGGCTTTCAATGCAAATGAAATATCTTTACTTTCCATAATTATTGTACCTTTTTTCAATATTCAATATAAGTGGAATCTTGTCTAATGTGACCACCCTCGGGAACAACAAAAATGGTCCCCTTACAAAAGTGGCAAAGTGTGGTGGTTGTAAAATGAAATTCAATAACAGTGGTCATTATAGACACTTTACCAGGTTCTACTGTAAATGATATTCTACACGCGGAACGCTTTATAAACATGTGATTTTTCTACTCTGTGTTTGAGAAATGTGATTTTGGTTACTTTTACTACATCTTAAAGACAAAAGAAAGGACTCGTTGTCGTTTTTTAAGACTATACAAGTCTTTTTGGTTGTTGCTGTGTTGTCTTTTCCAACCACAACACTTGCCTAGTACGATATGAGATCAGGTAAGTATACACGCTTAAATCTATTGAGTAAAATAATAATCAAACGGAGTATATTTTTACTCAATTATTGACTTAAAACAGCCATTCTCCCGATTGAGTAAAATTTGCTCCATTAACCGACAAAAATCAATGGAGCGAAAAATTCTCAATTTTTGAGCATTATACAACAGCTCCATTTAGGCTAAACAATAATCAAAAATGAGGAGTGTCTGTCCGTTTTTGATTAATATAACTGTACTCAATTATGATTATTATTTAAGCTATAGAATGAGCGTTTTTACAAAATCAGTCCTGTTTTAATTAATATATCTGTACTCAATTAAGATTATTATTTTAAGCTAGAAAAAGGGTGTCTTATGAAAATTTGCTGTTTTTGATTAATATATTGAATTATTAGTTTTCTTCATTTTTTATTATCAGAGCTGTAATCTATGATTATAATCCCGAGAAAATAAATTTTAAATCAATGCAAATACATTACATATATCTTAATACACTATAAAAAAGTATTTTTTTATTAAATAGAATATAATTTCACTATAGTCTATAGTTATAAAACGAATTCACAGTACAGTCAGAATACACAAATGCAATCATGGTTAAACCTGCTGTGAGATTTAATTACAGCAGCAACCCAATTTATTGACATGAAAAAGGTAAAATAGTACTTACTCACTTGACTGAAGATATCATAACTTGATTTGTTTTTCAAGAGCGACGAGATTTTTATAATCCAATTGTAAGAAACTATGTCCATTAAAACAAAATTTTTACCGAAAGCATCCTCTCTACATTTAGGTTGAATTTATTTCACAACTCTGAATATGAAAAAGATGCATTTGGTATTCGGATATAAAATAAAATTATCACCATTCTAAAGTATCATCGGGTATCCTCTTTAGAAACTCTTTTAATTCATATTTTGATAACGACATGTTTGCTCTTGGATGCTCGCCAAATTCCCGCTTCCCACGTTGTGTTGTCTGTGGTGACTATGTTTATGTACCGTTTTCCGTTGAAGAGGGCTGTTCACGTGATAGTAATACGATATCTTACTACGCATCTTTCGTGGGGGAGAGACAGAATTCTCAAATAGACAAGATTTTAGTGAAAAATGGTGTATAATAGAATCTAGTGAATCCTGAGCATTGAGGAGAATTGAGGAGATAAAAAGTTATTGTCTTTAATGAGTATTTTTTTAGCGTATAAGTATTTAAATCAGCCGATAAGAAATTTAATCAATAAAGGAGTGTTAGTTTTAATCAATAGATTTAAGCGTGTAGTCTCTCCTCACACTCGTCTGTGGTCACTTTACCAGGTTCTACTGCAAATAGCTTTCTACATGCAAAACACTTTATAAACACGTGCCTTCCTACTTTGTGTTTGAGAAATATGATTTCAGTTGTGCTTACTACTCTTAAAGGCACCAGAGAAGAGTTATATTGTGCAGTACAAATGTGTTACAAAGAAAACCTGTAATTAATACTAAGTTTTTTAATCAGGTATCTTAAAACATTATTTAAGGTTGCACAATTTCAACTTTGATCTTTTATTGTAATGAAGAACTACACGAAAATATCTACAAACGTATTTAAATTTCTAATCTTTCTCTGTGCCAATTTATCTCACCATGCTTGTGACTGAAAATTAATTTGAGGAAGGAAATAATTAAGTTTAGAAAAGTGCAAACCTTTAAAGAATGCTTAAAATAATAAAATAAATGCTTGATTTAAATTTCATCATACGTAAACATGTAAATGTTTTAGATAACATTGTTTAAGAAATAATGCTTCAAATAATCATAGAAAGACATAAATATTAGTTTCCTCCTATAGAAAAATAAAACCGGAAATGAAACATTGTAGGCTTCTTATTTCAAAAGAGCAGTTGTAATGTTTACAGTTTAGTTTTTCCAAAACGAGCTTTCTAAACATGCGAGCTTCGAGACAATTAATGCACTAGATAATTGTGTTTTTTAAAAAGTACTTTTTAGATAATTGCCGAGAAAAACACAAAGGGAAAATTCATTAACTGGTAATGTACTTCGGACCGACAAAGAAATGGGTAAAATATGTTTTGTGCCTCAAAATAAAATGTGTTTAATCTTCCATATACCCCCTCCCCTACCCCAACTCCGCCTCACCAAAGTAAAAGAATAAAAATTATTACTTCCCCCTCCACCCCTTTCCATATAAGTAGTGTTAGTAAATAAAAAGCATAAATTTCTGCCCAGAATTTATATTGACGTTGCTATAACAACTGGACAACACTCGCATTTATTTATTTGTTTATTTATTTTTTTTCTTTTCTCGATGGAAGGCCCTGGCTCTCACACACTGGCATGCGTCCAAGATCCACCCACGATCGCTGCAGTACGGAGCTATTTTTCATCACTCAGCGCTCAACAATGACGAAAAAGAAAAGAAGTGAAAAGAAAAGGAGAAAATATCGCTTTTAGATTCTTCTCTGAAGTTTATTTTTCTCAGTTTAAATGACTCAGGGACTTCACGCGAAAGAGATTTTCTTTTTTTCTTTTTTTTTTCGGAAGGGGGGGGGGTATAGCCAAGTCTTTTCCAGTGGAAAGTCCGCGTTTTTCACCCCCCTCCCCCTTTTCAAAATGGCAAGTAAATAAACTCTTTAGTCTGATATTTAGTAATTTTACATCTATTTATCGTATAAACTGTCAAGGGATAACAATTTTTTTTTTCTAATTTTCGACATACAGCAGCCATGAGATTTAAAAAAAAATATTAAAAAAATTGGAAATCCCAAAACTGACTATGGTAAAAAAATTTGAAGCTGATTAAAAACTTGGTATATATTTACATCTTAATCGTTACCTCATTAAAAATATATGCCTGCTAACAGTTGTCTTTCGTTTTTTTTTGTTAATGCAAGCCTATTCGAGGGACATAAGCCTATGGGATGAGAGACTTGGGCGGAGGTTTTTTTAAGAGGTTATAACGCGTATTAACACTGCATCCGGAGAAAACCGCCCAAAACTCCAGAACGTTAGATCAACAGCCGTGCGATAGACTTGAACCCGGGACCTTCACCAAGCCATCTACCATGTCGAGTGTCTTATTCACTCAACCATGGTGAGGCCCATTCCTGTTAACAGATTTCTCTGTGAGCTGTGCCAAGTTAAATGCTGAAAAATAAAGGCATTCTATCATGAAATAGTTATCATAAAGCGATACCTATGAGGTAGTTTACTTCGTTATCATATATTTAATTACTGAATGTTTTATTAATGCTTTCCAATGAAATTTAAAAAATGCTAATAATTTCGGCTCATCTAACTGTTCATCTGCCTATCCTGTGATTGTCTTAAATTTGCTTAAATTTAATTATTTGTCTATTAGAGATAAGTGGTAAGACTAAACTGAAAAAAAAAGTGTTCAAAATAAGGTCGGAAATAAGATTCCTTTAAAAAAATTCTTCTCCTTCATTTAGAAAAAAATTACACTTTTTAAATTTGTATACGATCCCCGTTCAAAAAATTCCCAATTAGTAAAATGTGCTGCATGCACCCATGAGGTGATGTATGAAAGAGATATCTTTAAAGAAAGATGATCGAGGGACTATACATGATTTTGAATGTAAACGTTTATAGATGGAGTGGAAAAAATATTTTCTTTTGTGCTTTCTGTACAACACCTGAAATGCGACGTGATTTTTTCCTTTCGAGAGTCATTGAAAAGTGGTTTAAGTCAGCCTTATATTTACCTTCATATCTCTGACACTTTTCAGGATATAATTCTCAAATTGTGTATGTCACCTCATCAGTGCTTGGGGCACATTTTACTAAAGGGGACATTTTTGTATAGGGTCGTATACAAATTTAAAAAGTGTAACTTTTTGAAAATTAACGAGAGGTGTTTTTTTTTTTTTTGTAGCGTTATCTTTTTTCCTACTTCATTTTGAACGTTTTTTTTTTTCAATTTACACTCTGCTCCTATCTCTAATAAATAAAGAATTAAAGCCCGTTGCCCCCTTCTTGGAACACCCTATCAACAACATTTTTTTACAGATGGACCCAAAAGACTTTCAGTAAATGGATGTCATGTCCATTGCCAATCGTTGTTGCAGGTGTATTTCGGAGACGTTCATCTGACGAGGGCTTCTGTTTTACAGCAAAAATAGCCAGAAATTGGCCTAGCAATGTATTAAGAGGCCTCTGTAGTCGGCTTGCGGAGATTCAAGTTCCAATGCTTTGCTATATGGAGAAAAGTGCCTTAACGCCTAATCATTTTTTCAGAAAGTATTAGGTATTTTTAAATGAAATTTTCCTGTGTGAATCTTGAGAACTATTCGGAAGGATTGCGCGAATCAGATTTGAGTAAATTTAGCCAAAAGAGATTTTATTGCAGTCTGTAAAGTAACATAAATTCTAGATTGCAATAAAATCTCTTTCGGCTAAATGAACTCAAATCTGATTCGCGCAATCCTTGCGAATAGTTAGTTCTCAAGATTCACACAGGAAAATTTCATTGAAAAATAGCTAATACTTTCTGAGAAAAATGATTAGGCGTTAAGGCACTTTTCTCCATAGCAAAGCATTGGGACTTGAATCTCCGCCAGCCGACTACAGAGGACTCTTAAGTCAATACTTAAAAGGACACTAATGAGTTCCTTCTCTCGGGACTATTGCCGCTAGAGGTGGTCAAAATCCCTGGTTTAATCATATTCAAGATATACCTGAGTGGCCTTGTGATGAATCGGTGGCACTGTTACGGCTATTTTCTGGCCACGGTTGTTTCCGAAAACACCTCCGTAGAATTAATTTGCTCCGGATACTAGCTGTCCCTTGTGCGACTCTGGAGAGGATTTTGACAACTCTCACCTTGTCTTCTGTCCTGCTCTACCTACGCTGTGCCCTTATGGGAGCGATGTCGGATTGCCAGAATTAATTTGACGGATTAACCGATGTCTTTCCATCTTTATTTTCATTTCTTCCCGCGCCCCCTTTTTGTTTTGTGCAAAGATATCTGCTGTCCTGTGTACTTTGCGCTGGGAGGAAAAAAAAATCTTTAAGCAAAACAAAAGTTACACGGGTTTGTTAAGTTTATAAACGAATGTTTTCCATCGAAAATGTTTTAAGCTTTCGCCGTCGCTTTAAGCCCACTTTCCCAGATTGTAGGGTGGTTAGCACACCACTTTCTGCAATCGCAGGCTCGGATTCGGCTGATGGCTTGGGCTTGGTTGTTAACCGTTTACAAGCCGAATTCAGATTCCGTCATATTTTGAATTAGATTTTTGCATATTTTGTCTTCTAATGCGTTAATTAAAAGGAATGGAAAAAAAAATTTGATACAATTTTAACCGTGTTCCAAACTGGGAACATGGGTCATTTCTGACTAAATTTTTACAATAATCTCGATTATCCGAGCGCGGATTATCCGGTTTGCGAATTATCCGTTCTCATTCCGGACTCACAAAAAAAATTAAATAGAAACATTTTCACGCTTATCATGCATATAAAATCGGTGCAAGAAAACGATAGCGGTATTCTTGAACATGCAAAAGAATTCGCAGGTTTCAAAAATCTGGAATCCTTTTGCATGTAACGTTTAAAATGATTGACGAAGAAAATTTAGAAGATTGGTTCCAAGGTGATGCATGTCAGCCTGACTTCATGCATTTGACAGATGAAGACATCATTTCTATGCTGTTAAATCTAATAGTGATGATAGTACTGATGCAGAAGATGTACTAAATATGGAAAAAAAATTCATTCTGCTGCTCTACTGTCAGTGGAAAATTTGTTAGATTATATGGGGGAAAGATGATTTGATTACTGCGACATTAGTGCGGTTCATAAAATATGTGTCGATATGAGACAGAGATGAACAAATAGAAGCAAAGACACATTACAGAATTTTTTTTTAATTGTTAAAAGGTATTTAAATGTTAAAAGGAAAAATTCCTAAGTAGTAGATAAATGACAGTTCACCCCAGCCGGAGCCATGTTAATTCGCCGGAGCCTCCGGAGTCTCCGTTCGGATGCTGTCCCTAGGCTGAGCGGGGAAGGGGGGCGTGGTCGGACCGGATGTGGGGAGCGGATGCTAAGACCGGATGTTCAAAGGGTTGATAAGAATTTCCTTTTTTTCAAATAAGGGGACTTGTAATTTTTTCAGATTTTCACATATTTTTCAAATAAGGGGACTTGTAATTTTTTCAGACTGTGATGCATTCTCTCATGAAAATAAGGGACTTTGTTATATTTTAAAATAAGCTATACTTTATGAATTAAACCTGAAATAAAAAATATTTTTATAAAATGAGGACTCACCAGCCACCCGGTAGAATATCTACCGCCTCATTTCAAATAAAAGTTTTTACTGTGCCTTTCCCCATCACGCTAGCCTCGCATGAATGGAGACAGGGCGTAGCACAGAGGATGCGTTGTTGTTTTTGTTTCTTTAAATAATAATTAACTATGTGGAGCAAAGAAATGAACAACATCCCCAGGAGGATTTAGTTTTCTTTACCATTTAGTAATAGAACCAATGCAAATTGAATAAATGCTGCTTAATACATACTTCTAATTTTTGTATACCGTTTAAGATTATAGCATATATTTAATAAGTAACAGTTTACTAGAATATTAAAGTAGGGTTTAGGATACCCATACATTTTCTACAAATTTCTTCTACTGTTAGGGAAGTGAGAAAATTATACCATAGAACGATTTTAGTACCTATAGTTTTTACAAATAATGATTTAGATAGTGTATGAACTTTTTTATCTAAACATTTTTTTTTTCTTAAGAGATTTTTACCCAAGTTTTAATTTTAAGTTAAATAAGTAATTTTACAACAAATATTTTTTTAACCAACAGTTTTAATTTTAAGTTAAATAACTTTACAACAAATTTTTTTTAATTAATTTTACAACAAATATTTTTTTTAATCAAGAGTTAATTTATTTTTTAACCAAGTTTTAATTTTAAGTTAAATAATTTTACAACAAATACATTTCTAAATTTATTTTTTTTAAACCAAGTTTTAATTTTAAGTAAATAATTAATTTTACAACAAATTTTTTTTAATCAAATGTTTTTAATTGATCAAGAAAAAAAAATTTAATCAAGTGTTTTTAATTTTTTGTATATCCTATTTTTGTTAAGTAGACGTTTAACACTAAAGTAGGATTTAGGATACCCATATATTTTCTACAAATTTCTTCTACTGTTAAGCAAGTGAGAAAATTATACCATAGAAAGATTTTAGTACCTACAGATTTTACAAATAATGATTTGGATATAGTCTTATTTTCTATTGCGAGAAAACCACTTTAGCCATATATCCCCCAAAACTCAAGTTTTGATATACGAAATGTGTGAATACGCGTTAGATCCCCTTAGAAAGTCCTCCTACCAAGGCACCCCTCATCCTAAGCAGATACCCCCGCGTGCAGGTTTGCCTTAAAACACAAACAAAGTATTTATCTAAACACTTTTTCTTACCCACACATTTTTGATAAATCTTAGGCAGCGATAATACTAGTTTATATTTTCTATAGATCAATTAGAGAAAAAATTACATTTTTAGTAATCCTACAAAATATTCTTACTGTATATCACAAGTAGAGTAACTTGATTTATAGAATTTCAATACGATACGAGTTAGATTGTTTATGTGCAACACTAATATCAGTTTGACTATGAAAGCATAATTTTATACATGCATTAATATTTTTAGAGGTATGCACTTAGCATATTTTATAGAAAGGTGAGCATAACTAGCACAAACTTTTAGACTAGATAGTACTACTGTTAGAAAGTTGAACTATTGGAAATAAAAATTGAAGATCCGTTTTAGCACAGTTTTATACTGCATGTACATAAATATCTTTCAATACTTAGATAGTTTAAATCACAAATCATTACTTAAACTAAAAAATACAAGGTTTTTACTTACGTGAAGGGACATCGTGCTAAATCTTCGAGTCTCTGGACAAAGTACCAACATCTATACGGCTAGCAAGACCGGAACATAGAGTAATGATTTAAAATACATTATCCCTAATTCCCGGTCCAACTAGCACATTTTCATTAATTTTTGTCTTCATATGCTGAAATAGGTATATTATTTTGACACTAAAAACAAAACACATTTGAAGATATTAAACGCTTTAAAAGTAATTTTTTTTCTTATAACAATTTACCAGATTCACAATACTATTTTATGTAGGATAAAATTAGTTAGCAAGCGAAAATTTAATCTTAGTTAGAATTTACTGAAATACAAATACCATGCATGCCTTATTTTCTATTAGGAGAAAGCCCTCAAACCCCAGTTTTTGTATACAAACTGCATAAAGTACTTCTACCGATAATGCTATTAATATTAATTACACTGGATTACCAACTTAAAATTTCGCAAAACACCAAAATACAGAAAAACATACATTAACAATAACAAAAAAATCACACTTAAAAGTACAACACATCAAAAGTGCAACTATAAGAACCACATAATTATTTTCAATTAGAATTACGGTATCAACTTATATGTAACTAAAATAATAGAAAATATTACACTTACCCTGTACTTGTACACGCGAGAGGCGAAAATAATAAAAATATTCGCAAATATATGCACAGCATAAGTAGAACACGTGCACGCCATATCCCTAGTACAGCTGATAAGAAATTTAGAGATAAGAAAGTGCCTTGAGGCTCTACAGAGCCGGTACAATAAGAGTTGGCCAGTTTGCCGATAAGATAAAACCAGGGAGGGTGCTAGGGGAATACCGAATTGTGGGGACACGTGTTTCATTCTACGTTCAAAAATGGGGACTTATGGATTAAGATGTTTACTACTTAAAAACATAATCTAATTTTTACAAACGCATTGGAACTTTGTAAAGGATATCTATTGAACACGTATTAAATACATTATGATTATTCTTCTGATCGACATTATATCCTAAATTGAAATATCAAAGTTAAGCTACAACGATTAATATATTTTACGTAGTTTAGGAAAATAATGAATCATTAAATTAATTTCTGTGAAACAATTAGCAAAGATCATTGTACTAAAGCGAATTATTTTTGTTAAGTTTTGATAAATAACAGTAATAAATTATAGGCATTGCAGATGAATGAGTATTCACGTATAAAATAGGTATTAAAATTATTGTTTAAAACAATTTTTAGAATAATAAACTAAAATTTTTATTTAATAAAGTCATAAACTAAAATTATTAATGAAAACTTGTTAATAAATTAAACATATCAAAATTTTTACACTCAATTTTTTTATATACTTAAATTTTACATAGACATCCTTTTAATAAATGCATAAACTAAACTTATTGTTTAAAACAATTTTTTACAATAATTAACTAAAATTTTTATTTAATAAATTCATAAACTAAAACAATTTTTACAATAATAAACTAAAATTTTTTTAATAAAGTCATAAACTGAAATTATTAATGAAAACCTGTTAATAAACTAAACTGATTACTCTAAAAGATAGCTAATCACAACATATATCAGAAAAAATATAAGCAATTATAATACCTGAAAAATACCGGACAACACTCTTGTTGCATGCGGACAAAACATCGGTCAGCTCGGCTAAAGAATTCTTAGGTATCCGTTGCAGGAGAACTTACCTACGCCCAACCTACAAACTCTACAAATTTAACGGCAACTGATTTTCTCTTATCAGGTATCACAGATCAGATAAGAGATAAGGAAGTGACATGCGCAGAAGACACGTGATAGTGACGTGTGCAAATCTGTGTTGATTGAATATCCGGTAGGTTTCTGGCAGGATGTACTATTTGCAATTAGGGGCAACTCTTTGTAACAGGCTAAGACAAGTTAGATGATGCAATATCTACTGGGTTGAGAAAGTTTTAAGGTAGAGGGCGCTTGGGTAATCACGTGATTTTTTAAAGAATCAGTATAGAGACATTTTAGTTAGATAAAGTGGCCAGGTGTGTGTTGCGAGACTCTCTTTACACTGTGTGCGCCTATACTTAAGACGTGTGTTTTAATTGATTTTTCGCCGAGTTTCAAAAATGTCTTTGCTTGAATCGATCGAAAATAACTTTAACATTGAATACACTCCCGAGTTTTATACTCAAAGTGATGCCGATGTGTTGCTGCAAGAAATAATACAATTGCCTTTAGATGTAAAGCCTCTGCAAAGTATTGAAAAGAAAATTTCCCCCGAGTTTTATACTGAAAGTGATGTTGACGTGCTACAGCAAGAATTGTTTCAATTACCCCTGCAAAGTAGTGAAAAGAAAATTTCCTCGACCCGTAAAGTAATTACTTTTGCTGATGAAGGAATCAATTACAGTTTACCTGGAGCAACAGTCTATGTTTACTCTTGGATACCCATTTTGCAAAAAATACGTGAAGATCTACAGAAAGTGACAAATTATGAATTTAATATGGTGCAAGTGAACTTTGGCTCTGAAGAACAACCTAAAATTGAAGACGGCAACTACGAAGATTTTAATCTAGACCTATCATCAGGTGTATGCATTCTAAGTTTTGGATCTAAACGAACTTTGGATTTTAAACCAGCGAACTGTGAAACCGCTACCATTAAATTAGAACATGGCTCAATGTGTAAGATATATCCCCCAACCAACAAACTTTTAACGCATGGTATTCCTTCTGAACCTTATGTGACAGACCCGCACATTAACCTAACATTTGCCAAAATGTACATTTATGAGCCTTCCCCGAAAAGGGCAAAGTTGGACGATTGGACGGATCATCTTTACCATAGCTTATATGCTTCTGTAAATAGTACATGGCACTTGGAAAGACTTATCTACGTTTCACTTCACGATGAAAGAACTGACTTGAAGATCCATATTAGACAATTTATTCAGAATGCCCAATTAGACTATATACCAACCGGTCAGGGAGTCGTGATGAACCCTTCCACATGGATCGAATTTATTGTAAAACTATTAGATTTTAATATAGGTCATAGCAATAGCTCTTTTATTTGTAATAATCAATTATCTGTATTTAATGATGATGGAAAATGCATCTTACAACAAATTTACAAAACCGCAGATTCATTCACGTTAAATCCAATTTCCTTAACACTTTTAAATGATCAAGTAAAAAAACTTTGCGAAATGAGAAATGAAATATTGGAATGCATTTTAAAAACGCTATATACGACGACCCTGCCTCATTTAATTTTAAAATTAAAGCCGCAAAAATGTAACCGCGAACCCCATTGTAATTACGATGAAGCTAAACAACAATTAATGGATATAGTACATCAGGAAATTTTTAAAAACATAGGCCGGGTTCAAGATCATTCTTCGCATAGGATACATGCCTGTTCGAATAGATCACATATTGATGAGCGAGAGGGTCTTATAAGTAGTAAAGCATGGTTTACGGTTGACATGCCGTATATTGCAAGAGAGATATGCGAGAAAAAATGCACTTGTCATTATGACGGAGAATTTTTTTCAAACATTTTCATTGAAGACTATATGAAGTATCTTCAAAATGAGCTATTTAATTCATTTTTTCAACCGTTTTCAGATTTTGCGAATTCCAAGGATGACAAAACATGTGTAATTATGTGATGTTATTGGTGTATAACTAGTATTGCGATTGTAAAAAATATATTAAAACCATTGTGATTATGTAGAAAAAGTTTGCTTGCTTCTACAACAGTAAGATTTTACTGATTTGTGCATGATTAATTGTGGATTACACTTTGAAAAGTTATTATTTTCTTAATTGTGTAAATAGTTTGTGTAATTTAAAATATGTTTTTGTAAATAAATAAGTTTAAACATGAAAACTTTTCTGTGTTTTCTTTATGTGTATGTGCGTGTTGATTACTTGCAAAATAAAAATCTATTAAATAAAAAGTGATAAAGTTAGCATACTTGGTCACGATTTAAGGTTCTCGTTTTATACTTATCTTTTATACACTACAAGGTAGAAAGTTAGAAATTTAACAAAATTTATTGAAGCATGTACTATGGAAACATTAATCTACTACATAGAATTAAAATGTTTTGATTAAAATCATAAACTTAAGTGTGATAGGTAAATTGTGTTACATGAGAATTCCCAAAGTACTAATTTTTTATAAAATGAACTTAGCTAAAAAAGTTAGTTTCCATAATTTTATAACTTAATCGATTTTACAGGTTTTTCAAAAATAAAGTTAAGTGAGATAAAGAAACTTAGTATTTTTAAATAAAGATTTTTTAGGTGTTCTTTAATGTAAAGATCTTACCATATTTTACTTGAAGTAACAGAATATTTAAAATCATACACTATGTTTTTAAAACATTAGAGTATTACCTTGGCATATTTTTATAATTTTTATTAAGTAATGGGCTTGAATATTTTTATGAGAAATATCAACTAAGTGCACATGTTACACATTTTACTGATTGAGATGGTTATGCTTACAAATTTTAAATAAATATGCTCTTACTTTTATACATGTTACTTGTTCAAACTAAGTATACTTTTGATTTGTATACGTTTATGAGTTCTCATAAGTTATGAAATTATTTCTCGAAAGGAACTTAGCTATTAGAACTTTGTAAATTTCGTAGAAGTAGTATGCTTAACATGTTTTTGATAAAATAGATTTAAATGTGGTACAGAAATGATCAGCTATTTTAGCATAGATGTATAAACTTATCTTTATGTAAACCTTAACTAAATAAAAGTAATATAATTTATGTCTGTACAAAGTGAGGGACTTAGGCTATTTTTCAGAATTATCAAGTAAAGGGTTTTACAAAATACTTAGTAAACTGCATTAATAGATTGTAAGGTGTAATTTTTTCTTTTAGAAGTTTTGCACATTGGTATATTTTATGTTCTGATAAGTCGTTGAATATGTTCTTGAAATAAACTAACATATCTGTACTTTGAAAATTTTATAGAAGTGACGAACTTTGGTATTTTTAGAATGTTACGAACTTGATACATTTTTTCTGAAGTGCTAGATATGTGAATTATTCATATTAGTGCATTTCAGTTACTCTTTCAAGATAACGGACTTAGAATTTTTTACAAATAGCAAGTATTGTAACTTCGCAAATATTTAACTTAAGAAAATTACTTTTAAATAGTTATTCTTAAATACACTGATAATCTTAAAACTTACAGTTTAATCACAATTTTTCACATAATCACAATGGTTTTAATATATTTTTTACAATCGCAATACTAGTTATACACCAATAACATCACATAATTACACATGTTTTGTCATCCTTGGAATTCGCAAAATCTGAAAACGGTTGAAAAAATGAATTAAATAGCTCATTTTGAAGATACTTCATATAGTCTTCAATGAAAATGTTTGAAAAAAATTCTCCGTCATAATGACAAGTGCATTTTTTCTCGCATATCTCTCTTGCAATATACGGCATGTCAACCGTAAACCATGCTTTACTACTTATAAGACCCTCTCGCTCATCAATATGTGATCTATTCGAACAGGCATGTATCCTATGCGAAGAATGATCTTGAACCCGGCCTATGTTTTTAAAAATTTCCTGATGTACTATATCCATTAATTGTTGTTTAGCTTCATCGTAATTACAATGGGGTTCGCGGTTACATTTTTGCGGCTTTAATTTTAAAATTAAATGAGGCAGGGTCGTCGTATATAGCGTTTTTAAAATGCATTCCAATATTTCATTTCTCATTTCGCAAAGTTTTTTTACTTGATCATTTAAAAGTGTTAAGGAAATTGGATTTAACGTGAATGAATCTGCGGTTTTGTAAATTTGTTGTAAGATGCATTTTCCATCATCATTAAATACAGATAATTGATTATTACAAATAAAAGAGCTATTGCTATGACCTATATTAAAATCTAATAGTTTTACAATAAATTCGATCCATGTGGAAGGGTTCATCACGACTCCCTGACCGGTTGGTATATAGTCTAATTGGGCATTCTGAATAAATTGTCTAATATGGATCTTCAAGTCAGTTCTTTCATCGTGAAGTGAAACGTAGATAAGTCTTTCCAAGTGCCATGTACTATTTACAGAAGCATATAAGCTATGGTAAAGATGATCCGTCCAATCGTCCAACTTTGCCCTTTTCGGGGAAGGCTCATAAATGTACATTTTGGCAAATGTTAGGTTAATGTGCGGGTCTGTCACATAAGGTTCAGAAGGAATACCATGCGTTAAAAGTTTGTTGGTTGGGGGATATATCTTACACATTGAGCCATGTTCTAATTTAATGGTAGCGGTTTCACAGTTCGCTGGTTTAAAATCCAAAGTTCGTTTAGATCCAAAACTTAGAATGCATACACCTGATGATAGGTCTAGATTAAAATCTTCGTAGTTGCCGTCTTCAATTTTAGGTTGTTCTTCAGAGCCAAAGTTCACTTGCACCATATTAAATTCATAATTTGTCACTTTCTGTAGATCTTCACGTATTTTTTGCAAAATGGGTATCCAAGAGTAAACATAGACTGTTGCTCCAGGTAAACTGTAATTGATTCCTTCATCAGCAAAAGTAATTACTTTACGGGTCGAGGAAATTTTCTTTTCACTACTTTGCAGGGGTAATTGAAACAATTCTTGCTGTAGCACGTCAACATCACTTTCAGTATAAAACTCGGGGGAAATTTTCTTTTCAATACTTTGCAGAGGCTTTACATCTAAAGGCAATTGTATTATTTCTTGCAGCAACACATCAGCATCACTTTGAGTATAAAACTCGGGAGTGTATTCAATGTTAAAGTTATTTTCGATCGATTCAAGCAAAGACATTTTTGAAACTCGGCGAAAAATCAATTAAAACACACGTCTTAAGTATAGGCGCACACAGTGTAAAGAGAGTCTCGCAACACACACCTGGCCACTTTATCTAACTAAAATGTCTCTATACTGATTCTTTAAAAAATCACGTGATTACCCAAGCGCCCTCTACCTTAAAACTTTCTCAACCCAGTAGATATTGCATCATCTAACTTGTCTTAGCCTGTTACAAAGAGTTGCCCCTAATTGCAAATAGTACATCCTGCCAGAAACCTACCGGATATTCAATCAACACAGATTTGCACACGTCACTATCACGTGTCTTCTGCGCATGTCACTTCCTTATCTCTTATCTGATCTGTGATACCTGATAAGAGAAAATCAGTTGCCGTTAAATTTGTAGAGTTTGTAGGTTGGGCGTAGGTAAGTTCTCCTGCAACGGATACCTAAGAATTCTTTAGCCGAGCTGACCGATGTTTTGTCCGCATGCAACAAGAGTGTTGTCCGGTATTTTTCAGGTATTATAATTGCTTATATTTTTTCTGATATATGTTGTGATTAGCTATCTTTTAGAGTAATCAGTTTAGTTTATTAACAGGTTTTCATTAATAATTTCAGTTTATGACTTTATTAAAAAAATTTTAGTTTATTATTGTAAAAATTGTTTTAGTTTATGAATTTATTAAATAAAAATTTTAGTTTATTATTGTAAAAAATTGTTTTAAACAATAAGTTTAGTTTATGCATTTATTAAAAGGATGTCTATGTAAAATTTAAGTCTATAAAAAAATTGAGTGTAAAAATTTTGATATGTTTAATTTATTAACAAGTTTTCATTAATAATTTTAGTTTATGACTTTATTAAATAAAAATTTTAGTTTATTATTCTAAAAATTGTTTTAAACAATAATTTTAATACCTATTTTATACGTGAATACTCATTCATCTGCAATGCCTATAATTTATTACTGTTATTTATCAAAACTTAACAAAAATAATTTGCTTTAGTACAATGATCTTTGCTAATTGTTTCACAGAAATTAATTTAATGATTCATTATTTTCCTAAACTACGTAAAATATATTAATCGTTGTAGCTTAACTTTGATATTTCAATTTAGGATATAATGTCGATCAGAAGAATAATCATAATGTATTTAATACGTGTTCAATAGATATCCTTTACAAAGTTCCAATGCGTTTGTAAAAATTAGATTATGTTTTTAAGTAGTAAACATCTTAATCCATAAGTCCCCATTTTTGAACGTAGAATGAAACACGTGTCCCCACAATTCGGTATTCCCCTAGCACCCTCCCTGGTTTTATCTTATCGGCAAACTGGCCAACTCTTATTGTACCGGCTCTGTAGAGCCTCAAGGCACTTTCTTATCTCTAAATTTCTTATCAGCTGTACTAGGGATATGGCGTGCACGTGTTCTACTTATGCTGTGGATATATTTGCGAATATTTTTATTATTTTCGCCTCTCGCGTGTACAAGTACAGGGTAAGTGTAATATTTTCTATTATTTTAGTTACATATAAGTTGATACCGTAATTCTAATTGAAAATAATTATGTGGTTCTTATAGTTGCACTTTTGATGTGTTGTACTTTTAAGTGTGATTTTTTTGTTATTGTTAATGTATGTTTTTCTGTATTTTGGTGTTTTGCGAAATTTTAAGTTGGTAATCCAGTGTAATTAATATTAATAGCATTATCGGTAGAAGTACTTTATGCAGTTTGTATACAAAAACTGGGGTTTGAGGGCTTTCTCCTAATAGAAAATAAGGCATGCATGGTATTTGTATTTCAGTAAATTCTAACTAAGATTAAATTTTCGCTTGCTAACTAATTTTATCCTACATAAAATAGTATTGTGAATCTGGTAAATTGTTATAAGAAAAAAAATTACTTTTAAAGCGTTTAATATCTTCAAATGTGTTTTGTTTTTAGTGTCAAAATAATATACCTATTTCAGCATATGAAGACAAAAATTAATGAAAATGTGCTAGTTGGACCGGGAATTAGGGATAATGTATTTTAAATCATTACTCTATGTTCCGGTCTTGCTAGCCGTATAGATGTTGGTACTTTGTCCAGAGACTCGAAGATTTAGCACGATGTCCCTTCACGTAAGTAAAAACCTTGTATTTTTTAGTTTAAGTAATGATTTGTGATTTAAACTATCTAAGTATTGAAAGATATTTATGTACATGCAGTATAAAACTGTGCTAAAACGGATCTTCAATTTTTATTTCCAATAGTTCAACTTTCTAACAATAGTACTATCTAGTCTAAAAGTTTGTGCTAGTTATGCTCACCTTTCTATAAAATATGCTAAGTGCATACCTCTAAAAATATTAATGCATGTATAAAATTATGCTTTCATAGTCAAACTGAAATTAGTGTTGCACATAAACAATCTAACTCGTATCGTATTGAAATTCTATAAATCAAGTTACTCTACTTGTGATATACAGTAAGAATATTTTGTAGGATTACTAAAAATGTAATTTTTTCTCTAATTGATCTATAGAAAATATAAACTAGTATAATCGCTGCCTAAGATTTATCAAAAATGTGTGGGTAAGAAAAAATGTTTAGATAAATACTTTGTTTGTTTGTGTTTTAAGGCAAACCTGCACGCGGGGGTATCTGCTTAGGATGAGGGGTGCCTTGGTAGGAGGACTTTCTAAGGGGATCTAACGCGTATTCACACATTTCGTATATCAAAACTTGAGTTTTGGGGGATATATGGCTAAAGTGGTTTTCTCGCAATAGAAAATAAGACTATATCCAAATCATTATTTGTAAAATCTGTAGGTACTAAAATCTTTCTATGGTATAATTTTCTCACTTGCCTAACAGTAGAAGAAATTTGTAGAAAATATATGGGTATCCTAAATCCTACTTTAGTGTTAAACGTCTACTTAACAAAAATAGGATATACAAAAAATTAAAAACACTTGATTAAATTTTTTTTTCTTGATAAATTAAAAACATTTGATTAAAAAAAATTGTTGTAAAATTAATTATTTACTTAAAATTAAAACTTGGTTAAAAAAAAATAAATTTAGAAATGTATTTGTTGTAAAATTATTTAACTTAAAATTAAAACTTGGTTAAAAAATAAATTAACTCTTGATTAAAAAAAAAATATTTGTTGTAAAATTAATTTTAAAAAATTTGTTGTAAAATTATTTAACTTAAAATTAAAACTGTTGGTTAAAAAAATATTTGTTGTAAAATTACTTATTTAACTTAAAATTAAAACTTGGGTAAAAATCTCTTAAGAAAAAAAAATGTTTAGATAAAAAAGTTCATACACTATCTAAATCATTATTTGTAAAAACTATAGGTACTAAAATCGTTCTATGGTATAATTTTCTCACTTCCCTAACAGTAGAAGAAATTTGTAGAAAATGTATGGGTATCCTAAACCCTACTTTAATATTCTAGTAAACTGTTACTTATTAAATATATGCTATAATCTTAAACGGTATACAAAAATTAGAAGTATGTATTAAGCAGCATTTATTCAATTTGCATTGGTTCTATTACAAATGGTAAAGAAAACTAAATCCTCCTGGGGATGTTGTTCATTTCTTTGCTCCACATAGTTAATTATTATTTAAAGAAACAAAAACAACAACGCATCCTCTGTGCTACGCCCTGTCTCCATTCATGCGAGGCTAGCGTGATGGGGAAAGGCACAGTAAAAATTTTTATTTGAAATGAGGCGGTAGACGATTCTACCGGGCGGCTGGTGGGTCCTCATTTTATAATAATATTTTTTATTTCAGGTTTAATTCATAAAGTATAGCTTATTTTAAAATATAATCAAAGTCCCTTATTTTCATGAGAGAATGCATCACAGTCTGAAAAATTTTACAAGTCCCCTTATTTGAAAAATATGTGAAAATCTGAAAAAATTACAAGTCCCCTTATTTGAAAAAAAGGAAAAATTCTTATCAACCCTTTGAACATCCGGTCTTAGCATCCGCTCCCCACATCCGGTCCGACCACGCCCCCCTTCCCCGCTCAGCCTAGGGACAGCATCCGAACGGAGACTCCGGAGGCTCCGGCGAATTAACATGGCTCCGGCTGGGGTGAACTGTCATTTATCTACTACTTTCCTAATTTGAAGATATACAGCATGCAAATGTAAATAATTTTTATATTTTTGTACTGATGTTGATTCTTTCTTTAATAAAAAGAGGCTTCAGATTATCCGTGTTTTTCTATTATTCGTGCGACCCCTCCCGGTGATTAGCCAGGATAATCGGGAGTGCACTGTATTTTCAAGAACGGAATATAGTGATGGGTGGTTTAAAAAATAAGTGAAATATTAAGAATTAAAAAAAGATTTTTTTAAATTTAAGTAAACATATGAATTAAATTTAAAGGGGGGGAGGTGTGTAACAAAATAGCTCATTGAAAATTTATGAAAATGGCTATTTTTATGCTTTTTTGTGCAGTCTCCCACTAATGATAGAAATGCAATTTCTATTTCAAAAAGTCAAGTCATCTTTTAACTATATCTGATAATTTTTTCAAGTCGACACTGATAAAATTTAATTTTTCAGTAAATTTTTATTTTAATATTCCCAATTGGGGGACATTAGCCTGAAAAAGGTTGAATTTTCCCTTTCCTTCATGGGGTTAACGTTGGCTTTCTACTAGGTAATCCCATAATTAAATGGTCTACACTTCCGCCCTTAATAGTAATCCATGCCTGGATGGCAAGTGTCCGCTTTTGGAAAATCAAAAACATTTGCAGTTGTTTTGGAGGGGCAAAACAAAAGTGCCCCTATAGATATAGGTTCAGGGCACTTACTGGAATCAACCTGCCCGCTCCCACCGTGGCAAAGACAAATTGGTAGCAATTGGAACCTCCTACTGTGGTACAGCCATGATCAGACGCTTTGGGCATACATATGCTAGGGCACAAGGCAACAGCGAGGCATGCAAAGGCCATTACAGGGATGCAACGATGGGCCGGAACGAAAAATCGTAGTCGTCGCCTGTTTGAAACATTGTGAGAGAACAGGTTAGCCACTTGTTACACAACAGCATATGCTTAAATGAAATTGTGTTTAAAATATTTTATTATCATTAGATGATTTATATCTCTAGTCAAACACAAAAAAAGTCTCAAAACAGTGAAGAAATATTTAAAATCTGTCTTAACGGTTTCGAAAGAAAAGAGTGAACGGAAACAATGTCAAATCTTGAAATTTCACACATATATACAAAATGTTTTATTCATTATTTTTAGAAACTTATAGAAAACTTTACATACTACAAAAAAGAATTTCACTAAGCAAAGCATATATAATTCTAAATGCCAAACCGTATTTATTCTATTTAACGAGGCTTTTCCCTTGCCAATCTACTTATTTTTCTGAATTTTTTCTTCTGAATTTTTTCTGAAATGACGTCTGAGTTCAATTCCCCCTATCGTTCGGTAACAGAAGTGAAAAATTTTGTTTACGGAGTTATTACTTGTTCTATTTTCTTTAATAATGCAATGCCTTCTTTTTTTATTTATATTCAGATTAATATTTTACCTTGAGACTTTTGCTTGATTTTACAGTTTTTACTAAATATTTTTTTCCCAAACGTATTTTAGAGATTGACAACAAACGGAATAAGAAATTTATTCTTTTGGGTCACTGAATATCATAAAAAGGTGAAAATTATATATAACGGTTACACTATTCCGATATTTTAATTTATGCTGATCTTTTAATTTATCTGAGCAGTGTTTATATTCATCTTTGCAGATACATAAAACACGCATTATAACAAAAATATGAAAGGTTGCTTAAAGAGTTCGAAAATATTTCGATTTTTTTTTTCGGTGGTATGATTTACAATTTTCTACCTAATTTTGCAAATCTTACAAAAACTATGACAATATAGCTGAAAAATATTATATTAAAATGTGAAAGAGTTGAATATTTAAATGCATGTAAAGTTTTTAAAAAAATCTACTGCATTAAGCGTGCACATGTGAAAAAGTATAAATTTTTGATTACTTAATTATTAATTGGATAAATTTACTTTTATTTAAAATTGTGTTGTTTAGAACAGGAAAATTTAAAGCAATGTAAGCACTAAGTGGAAGAACTTCAATATTTTTCTGGTTAGATAAATTTTTAGGCACAAATTATGTTTTTCTTAATTTAACTGCCCTTGGAATTAAATAGAAATAGTAATAATTTGTGTGACAATCCTAATTTTCCATCAGAAACTTTTTGAAAATATTAAAGGTTTCTCACACATATTTAAATATTTATTTATTTTTTGTTTCAAAATCGCAGTATGATATTTTCCAGTCATGCTATCCTATTTTAAAGTTTCGTAAAATTTGTTTGACAACTCTCATAAGAGTTACACTCACAAAAAAACCCTTCATGAATTTCATCTTTTATAAGTTTATATTTTCATGAATGTTAGTTTCATATTACAAAATTTTTACCGACATTGCTCACATCAGGTAAAATGTGTCTTAAAAATTTGCAGATAGTTTCTACTTTTCAAAAACCGGAGTTATCCAAAAGCAATTATTTTTATTCAGTTTCTTGTCGATCTCATAACAAATTTACAATTGAGCAGTCGATTACCAACCATGGCTGAGTGTATAAGACATTAACATGGCAGATAGCCGAAGTGTGAAGGTCCCGCTTTCGAGCCTACGCGCGGCTGTGGACTTAAAGGTCTGGAGAATTGGGTGTTTTTTCTCCAAATGTAACGTAAATAAGCGTCAGAACTCCTTGAAAGGTCCCCCGCCCAAGTAGGGCTGTAGGCAGATGGCCTTCGTGTAGGCTTGCCATAACGTAAAACACATAAACACTCTCAGAAAAATTCATCTTTATACACTAAATTATCCCTCGTTTTTCAACGAATAATTTCCGTAAATTGTTCTTCCTGAAATCTGAAGAAGAGGAAAAAAATTCGTTGAATCTGAAGAAAGTTTCTTTAATTGACAGGCAAAAAAAAAAAGAAAGAAAGAAAAGAAACGGATATTCTCCAAATAACGGAGATATTCCGGAAGCACTGCTGCCAGAAAAAATTTCCGTGAATTGGTTGGTTGGTTGGTTCATGTTTATTGGCACAAGGTCCAAAAAGGACATACTGCGCCAGACGATGTGTGAATTCCGTGAATTGAAGAAATAATTTTTGAGAGTGCGTCTTTATACACTAATTTATTCCTCGTTTTTCAACGAATAATTTACGTAATCTTTCCGTGAATCCTTACCGAAAATCGGAAGAAGAGAAAAAAATGTAGTTAATTCTAAAGAAGTTTCTTCAGTTGGCAGAAGAAAAAAGAAACGAATATTCGTCAATTGATGGAAATATTCCGGCTGCACTGATTGCTGCAAAATTTCAGTGAATAGAAGAAATAACTTTTGAGAGTGAACACTGAATAGTTACAGAAAGTATGAGTTTAAGCATACTTTCTGTAACTATTCATTGTTCACAAAGGGTCCCATTTCCTTTTGGATACATAGTGTATAAACAGTAACCAAACATTACTTTCAAAAATCAATAAAAAGCAATTCAGTTTTTTCATCAAGGGCATGTAAGAAATAATTTTAAATTGAAGGGGAAAAAAAAAGAAATCCTTTACATTTGATCACGTACGCCAGATTCATTTTCAAGGTACTCCAAAATAACAATTTAAATAGCACTTAATCTCGCCCTGGAATGCGAGTTACATATCAAATGAGAAGGAGAAACTGCAAGGAATAAATTATCATGCTACCGGCCGGGAGAATTAGGTGACTTAAGCATGCATAATCCCCCGTAATCTCTTCTATTCCCATTTATGTGTGCGCGCTTATATAACTTCACAGTAAACTCATGGTATTAGATATCCTAAAGCTGTTTCTTATGAAGATGGTTCTTAATCAATTCGAAAAAAATAAAGTAATTGAAAAAAATATGTAGAGTTAAAAAAAAAAGAAAGTTTTACTGTTGAAAAAAAGTGCTCAGGCAGGACGTTTTTTTATACTAAAGCATGGAAACATTAGTTTCTTTTAAGTTTTTACGTCTTTTTTTTTTAAATGTTAATGGTTTATTTTGTTAAAATACTTTTTTGACAGTTTAACTTTTTATCTAAAAATATTAGATTTGCTCTGATATTTTTTAAAGCAATGCTCTTTAATTGCTTAAAAAAAGAAAAAATCTCAAAATTAAGCTCTGTATAGTTAAAAAAATATTCCGAAAGATTACCATTACATTTAGTAATTTGAACTACGAATTTGAAGTTTTTTGTCTGTTTAGTGAATTGTTTACCGTTACACTATTATATAATTCTCAAGTAACGTTACTTTTTGCGTTATTGTTGTACGATAAATGGAATTTCGAGCATAATGGACAAGTTAAGGCAAAGCCTACGTTTATCGAATACGTTATTTCTGAGGTTTTATCGAGTTTTTATGCAGTAGAAAATCACTAAAGAAATTGCTATGCACGGAAAAAGCTTCATGTGTAGTTTAGGAATATGTTGTGTGCATTTTCTTTTTAAAAAACTATCAAATAAATACATTTGTTATGCATGCGTACATTCATAGTTAAGGGCACAAAATGTTTATAATTATTAATTATCATAAAAAAGAACAGTTTTTAATTTTGGCTTGAAGTAACCTAAGCGATATCATAACTTTCATTAATAGAATGTCCCCCAGAAGATATGTCTGCTGCTTCAAAGTGGCTTTTTCAAGCCCAGAACATATTCTATATTACAAATGAAGAGAAGAAAGGTCATTAGGTAAATCAGTTTAACAGCAAACCTAAATTTTATAAATTTTAGCTGTTTTCCTTCTTCCCTGTCTACTGTATCTATCGTAATGCAGCTGATCTGTTGACTAGTAGGAAAGAATATTTTTTGTTTGCTAGTTTGTTATGAGAGATGCAGTGGCTGAAGAAGGGTCAACAGTACTTTGTTTACAAAATTAGATGCCCAAGCCCAGAAATTTATTAAAAAATCATAAAAAAATAAGTATATTAATTTGAAGTCCTCAGTATCTTGTATTTTCTTACTAATTCACAATCTGTGTAATGAGATGACGTTCAGATACAATAACCTTTCATACTCACAAAATAAAGACGAATAGTGAATTGGTATCCTATATGAGGTACGTCATGGTAAAGCAAAGTTATTCAACAGAATCACAGGATTAGGAATCTGTAAAAAAATTTCAATTGTCCATTAATTGATGTCTGCAATACAAGCATGCATTTTAAGAGAACAAACATCAATTCAAAGGAAAAAAATTGGAGCATATAAAAAACCAAACATATAATCAACAGAAAACGCAATATAAAAATCGTTTACCTTGTAAGAAATGAGTTTGAAATTTTAAGAACCAACTTATTCTAAAAACAGAGAGAAAAGTTGCCCTGGTAAATGTTTTAAGAATATGTAGTCCCCTCTTCCTTCTAATGTCGATTCAATTCACCAGCGTTTTATTATTATTATTTATTATTATTTTTTTAAAGCGCAAAATTTCGGTGTTTTTCTGCCGCGAAGATCTTAAAAAATATGCCTGAAATCAGAAAATAATTAAGGTTTTTATGAATTTTATAAGTATAGTCAATGAAATTTGAACCTTTATTTGGTGCTTCTGTTTGCTTCAATCCACTCTTACTTCTAAACCGAGTACTAACTTCCTAAAAGCACCGTCGCGTCTGCCATCAGTTCCGGCTTTAATCTACATCGTATTATGAAACGCGACCTCTTCAGTTCGACCCCCCGTACCATCTACTATCCCAGGTCCATTCCTTTCATACCAGGTAATTTTATTTCCAAAGTGCAGCGGAACTTTATTCTTCTTTCTCACCGCGATTTTGGAAACCGACGGACGGATGGACACACGCATGCAACGGGTGAATCAGCCTGAAACATCCCCTCCCGAGTTTACGATTGGCGTATAGTGTGTCACCCCAAACTGACTTCCGAAAGGATCTCCGTGAAAAGCCGCGAAGGGCACCCGGCACGTGCCTCTAATGGTCCATACTGCCTATGGGCCCCCTAATTATCCGACCGCACACCAGGAAGGACAATTCATTATCATTCTGATTGTTAAAAAGAAATCTACTCCCTATGATGAAAAGTTTTTTTATTTATTTTTTTTTTATGGACTGAAGGCACCCATTTATTGAATACACATATATGCAGAGAAGTATACTATTTTAATTGAACTTTTAAATATAAGTGTGTATTCATCGATGCAATGAACGGTATTAACATTTCTTTTCTTTCTGGTGTTTAAGAAAGTGTATTTGAACTTTTGGTGCGATTCATAAATCACTCCAATCTAAGCCAGTGTGATTCAAAGAAAGATCATGTGTTTGGTGACTATCTGTGCCTCAAACTTATAAAAAAGTTAGGACTTTTTAAATTCCTCTGACAGTTACCAGATGTGGGAAATCTTAACAATTTGGACTATTTTGAGAAGATGTTAGCTAATAAAAATAATGATTTTAGCCTTTTTGTCCAACTTTCCTAATTTCTCTTAATTTTTATAACAGAAGTACTACATTGCCCAAATACCTTACCCGAATAGCATAATGAATGTTGATCATGCTCTCAACACGATAATGCCTGCAATTACCTGCAGCGCTAATATTGAACTGTAAATTTATTGTTACTAACTCACTAAAAAAAATTGAAGTAAACTTAGGGTGGTTGTTGCAATGTCATTTCAATGTTCTGTCAACTGACTGCCTAGGAGATATTGTTTGTCAAAGATTAATTAATCTTACTAGCGAAAGGCAACACATTAGGTAAAAACTGGAGTTGTTGGATGTCGGCGCAAAATCTTCGTGGAACAAAGTATGCATGCCTTATCAGTTATATTTTAACAGTTTCTGTATTTGAAAAATTAATCCAGGAGTTGCGGGGAAAAATAGAAGGAAAACAGAGTATATAGGTGGAGCAATTGAAAGAAACCTAGATGAAAATATTTGATGAGATTGCAACAATAAAATGTTAGTTAATTAATTGTTGGTTAACTATAACTATAATTTTATGACTTTCATGTGTTGTAGTATGTATGGTATAAAAGAGGTATATTTGGCATGTAGTCTCAATTTTTGATTGTAGTAATGATTGGCTAGTTTTTATGAAATAGTCCGTAATCCATCTAGCAGCTCTGGATAGTCCTTCCTCTACTGGAACTGAAAATAGACATCAGCAATATGCTCTTCGCGATTTTCAAAACTAGGAACCGATGAGTAGGCTTTAAGAGTTCACTTTTATTATATTTTTATCATGAAAAAAAAGCTGTTATGAAAGAGACAGAATTTTCCGTAAGGTAGCATCAATTACATTATAAAAATGGCCGGGAACAGTCCTGTTTCAAGAACAGTTGTCATTTGAACAATTAACGTCTTGATATTGCTGATAGAAAATACACTAAAAACTTATTTTAAGACCTAGAAGTTTTATAATAATCAGTAAAAAAAGAATTTATAACAATTTTACAAGTGCATGAATTAAAACACATCAGAAAGCAAAAAGAAAAAAATTGGTAAGCATTAATATGTATATTACCATGAATTAAAATAACAGAAAAAAAAAGGTAAACTGATGTACAAGTAGATACAGCTACATTAGTTTTGGAAAAACAAAAGCAAATAAAAAATTAAATAAATACATTTTAATGCATTTATATACAAAAGTAGAGAGATTCTTCATACTTCCTACTTGTACATAGATGCATAAAAATGTACTTATTTAATTATTTCACACATTTGTTAACACATTTACAAACAGATTAATGTATAATGTGTTTGTAATTGGTGTTATCTTCACTAAAACAGGAAACAAAATATTTGATCCTTTCAACAAACAATACCTAAACAGCTTTTATAGGCAACTAACTCTGAAATTTTACGGCCCATTTATGAGTCAGAATTTTGATATACGATGTTCAGAAAGAAAGAAAATACCAACGATTGCAAGAGGAGGGGGGGTGTTGCTACAAGCTATTAAGAGCTCGAGTGGTAAAACCCGGGAATAACGTTACTTCCTGATGAGCCATCCATTCTTTGGTTTCTCCGTTCCAGCATCCGGATGAAATGGAACACGATCGGATAGCCGAAAAAGTGAACCAAACACTGGAATATGGAGCACTATAGAATTTGGAATAGGAGTTTGATATACAGACGTGTAGATGCATTTGAACGAAATTGATTCACGGAACGTGAACTATGCTGAAATAGTGAATTTACACGTGAACTATGATCCTATGAATTCGTTATACATACAGTGTATACATACAGTCTATTCGTTATGTATACGGTGAAATCGTTAGCTCAAAGTGATAAAAATTATTCAAAAATGACTTATCTCAAGTATATCACTGAAAAAAAAAATGTTTGTTGATTCAAGAAAATTTTAATTGGCTCTATTTCAAAAATATATATTTGTTGAATCAATAAAACTTTTGGTAATTCAACAAACTATTTTGTTACTTTAACAGAAATTTTGTTAAAAAACAAATTTATTCGGTTCAAATAGCGACAAACAAAATTTGTTGAATTCAGCAAAACATTTTTTTCCGTCCTGTTATGTATACACCAGATGACTAAATGATTTTTGTTATTGGTTATTTAGATTTTGTGCTTAAGGTTTTTCAAACAACTCTAATTTTTCCTGCTTCTTGAGGGAAAATTCTATATTTTAGAAATTTCAAAAAGTATGATTAGCCTAGAATTAAACCGAAGCAAAGTCGTTGATTAGAATAAAAATTTCAAAATCTTGCTAAATTTGAGAATATTTGCCTAACTACTACTTTGCAAAATTTAGAACTTGAAGATGTTTTTGTTTTGAAAGTCTTGAAAATAGTTTAGTTGAAAACCAAAGTTAAATATGGTACCATGTCTGCCTTTCAAAATTGTTATACAGAACTCGTTTTCTTTAAGTATTTGAAATAATTACATGAGTGGCAAGAAAGACGGGGCCGCAAGTCACCGAATGCGACGCTTCAAAACTATTATACCCTTTCTGGAGATTCCTGCACAATTTGAATTCTAATTGTTTCTATTTAGGCATTTTTAAGAAACACTTGCCCAGAGGACTTCCATCAACACAGATTATAACAAGCATGTGTGATTCCGAATGTTCAGCAGTTGTAGCACAGAATGTATGACACTTTGGTCATTAATTATATTGTTTTATAATCCTTCAGTCATTTACATGTTGCTTACTAGTCTACCGTGAGTAACAGTGGTCTGAAGTACAGTATGGAACCTCTTATCCGGAAAACAGTTATCCAGAAAACCAGTTATTCGGAATCATTTTTCATCCGCTTAAATTCCTATTCCCCCTCCCCACCAGAAAGAGTTTCTTTTTTTTTTTTTGCATGTGTGTGACTAAGTTTTCAAGAAGTTATCATTCATTTACTACTTCCTCTCTAAACTTGATTATTATTTATCGTGATCTTAATAGTTTATTTTATATTATTTTTCTAGTATATTAGTAATTAATGTTTAATTATAATCAACAGTAGAGTAGCATATATGCAATCAACCAAGTCAATGGATTTCGGGTTAATGCCCAACCAGTTATCCAGAAAATTCAATTATTCAGAATGCATCTACTCCCGACCATTCTCCATAACAGGTTCTATACTGTATTATATTTGAGAAGGAAATCCAGTTTGCATGAAATTAAAATCAGAGGACCTGAGTTTAATCCAAGATGCCAAAGGTAGCTTCGGTAGCTTTATAGACAGAAAACATGTATGTTGAGTATGTCGAGTCGAAATATCTGTGCGGTCGTTTTTTGTTTCCAAGGAATGGCAATATTCATGAACTTCTTTTCATTTAAATGAGTATCTAAGAGAGATTCGACGAAGGCTTATAAGTGACAGTACTATGGGGGAGTTGTCGGTGGTCGAAATAGAACTTTCCTTAGGCCGGTAAGAAGAGAAACGACTTCTATGCTATACAGGCTACATTTTATTGAAGTTGGAAGCAATAACAGTTTCAAATATAAGTTAAATCTAGCACATTGCCTTAAAAAACGATTACACACCAAGGAACACCTAATTGTGCCGCATAGCCACACGGCATGCCGGAGATCCTTAAAAACCAAATACAGCCTCCTTGAACGGAGAGCAATGTAATCTACTAAGACTATAAAAAAAGGCTAGCCTTCTATACAGCCTGGCGAGAAAAAGTTGAGCCACTCATATGCAATAGCCACGTGACCTAAAGGGGCCGGTAGGCGTAACAAATATAACATATTTGAAATTAACGGTTTAAAAGCAGATTGCCAAAGCAAAAGTGCCAGAATTTGGTGAATGCCACGAAGAAAGCTTAGCAACCCTGCATAACGTTAGAGAAGACTGGCACCCAGAATTTACATTGAATTTACTAAACCGATAATTAATTTAGAAGGGTAATACCCCGAAATTGCACACAGACGGGCAGGTAAAAGAGAGAAACAGCAGCACTTTTTATCAAGCAGTAAAGCTAATTGGCGAGAGATCAAAACTGAATACAGAATATTTGATTTACTAAAAGAAACAAAAGAAAATTGTTTTAGACCTGAAAAATATGTGATCTGCATCACAAGTACTAAGTGCACAAGCCTAGTATACCTACATTAACATATACAATTGCACGCGAGCGCAGCTATAGCTTTCTCATGGCAGGGGGTTTTAGCTAAGGGGAATCATTCTTACAATAAAATGTGATTGACAGTAAATTTTACTATAAATATCTGATACAAAAATTTTCAATAGCACTAAAAATTGTTAAATTATTTATAGTATATAGTGTTTGTTAAGCACCGAATTATAAAATTTACAAAATTAATATAATTTTTTTAAATTTTAATATGAAGTTTTCGAAATTATTATAAAATTATTTTTTTTACCACATATTTTTTGAGCTATGAATTCAAAAGGTGAATATTGACTAGAATTAGGATTTGCACGTAGACTAAGGCAGGTCCAGAATCTAACGCCCTCCCACTTACATACACGTCCTTGCATTTGTAGAAAATTAAAGAATATTTTGAGCAATTAATTTTCCTATAACATTTTTCGTACACTAATCGTTGTAAGAAAATGTGCACCAGACTTCATTGTTACGGCCGGGTAATTCGTATTGGGAGGGGGGAAAAATCATCTTGGAAAAAATTCACCCTATACAAGAAACAAAAGCTTTTCGGAATGAGCTTTGATACGTTCAGATCCACTAATCTCTCTCGAATTCCACCATCAATCCTCCGAAAATAAACTTTAGCGGCGCTAGCATTAGCATAGAGCGACTTCATTACGTTCCTCTAATGCCGGGGCCTAAAGTACCATTTACCATTAGGGATAACCATTAAGCGCGCGGCCTCAATTCGTCCCTTCAATGAATGTGTTCAAACTAACAAATCGTGTCTTGGGCGGGAAAACATTAAGCCAAATGGTCAGCTTCTCTTCCATAGGGAAGTTATGAAGACGTATCGCCCCAACATTTCCACATAAGTACATCGTAATCGTATCCCGGATCCCGTAATTCGTTAGCGAAACAACTGCCTTGAGGCTGACTATAAATTAAATTAACTGCGATAGAGTGGGTATAATGCAGGGCCATTGCGGGCCTAAAAACACGGTTAATGGTTCGGCTCTTTTTTTCTTGTTTGGTTGCTAGTTTGTTTCTTTTGACTTTCATAGTCACTTTTATACTGATGCATTTTTTCTTGTTGGTAAACATCTGAACTTAATGCAGCTTTTCCCCTCGTATATTCACTTATAAACTCCTTCAGGTCCATACATTCTCGTCGAGGTAAAAGGGTTTTTGCATCGTCATCTATATTAAATTTGTACTTAATAAGTTTTAATGAACCAAGTGTACTGAAGTATTATTACTTTTTTTAAAGAGAATATCTTGAAAGAGCAATTTTTATTCGAGGATTTGTTATTTTTATTTGCTTTTAACAATATTAGGTCAAAAATAAATTTAGAAAAATAAAATATACTCTTTTTGATTCAAAGACGGTTACAAATTGCATGGTAGCGAATTTTTATAATTTTGAGCAGAATAACATTTAACCCTTTTAAAACATTGGTTGACCATTGGTAGACATTATTTTTACTGCGATTTTAGTTAGGTTTGAATGTTCTCAAAATATGAAGTCACATAAATATTATTTTTAGTATCTTTTTCTAAAGGAATTGAATTTATCTAAATTCTTACATGAATATCTGTTGGGTATCTCTATAATTTTACATAGGAGGTATGAGACTACATTATTCACCAGACAGGACTCAATCTTTCTTATTTCTTGCAATGATACGTTGTTACTCTAACCCATTTTTCGTTGTTAATCTAAGCAATTTGAGAATTGAATCGTGTAACCTTACTCAGATAGTTTTTAAACACGAGGTATTTACTTATACATGAAATCAGCGGAGTAACCAAAGGGAGAGTATAGGAGGTCACAACCCCCCCCCCCCGAATGAGGAATTTTTTGCCATACAAAATGTATATTCTTCACTCCCTTATCACATACACGTATACATATGTGAGTTGTAGTAGTCGTAACCCCCACCCCCCATGAAAAATTTCTGGCTACGCCATTGCATGAAGTCAAAAGAAGAGTCAACCCCTCAAGTAGCCCCACCATGGCCGAGAAGGTGAAGTATGAAGGTCCCGTGTTCAGGCATAGGCGTGGCTATCGATCTAACGGTCTGGACTTTTGGGCAGTGCGTTAGAATCTCTTAAATAAATGTCCTCCGCCCGTGGGATTTCGCTGTAGAGACACCCCATGTAGGCTTGCCATAACACAAAACACAACAGCAACAACCATTTTAGCTTTTATAAATTACACACTATTTTACATTTTTTTTAAAGGTATAACTTAAAGAAATTTAAGACTGAGCTGGGATGGAATTGTTCGTTGAAATAAGTGCTTGAGTTTGAAAATTTTCTCGAAAATTATTTTAAACTTGATTTAAAAAAAAGCAGCCTATGTTTTTATTTATATTCATATAGTTATTTTTATCCCGAAAATTGTTTACCGAAGAATTCTATCTTTCATATTATTAAACTGAACATAGTCGATTATTATGCAGCACTTCTTGTTGACAAAGTTACCGTTTAAAGTGAGTAAAATGTAAATAATGTACACACTGCTCTCACCCCAGGTAAACTGGAAACGGGACAGAGAAAAGTCTGATAATCAGTAATTTAATTTAATCAGTAATAAGAATTTTATCTCTCATTTTGAATCATGTACTAGTGATGACTCTTTCCTTGAGTTTGAAAACCGGATCTTCACTGTCAGCGATGACTCCAGATTTTTCACGTACCCTCAACTACTCTGGTCCTTGGGTGGTTACTTTAGTCCAACAACGTAAAAAAAAAAAAAATCAAGACAAACTTTGATTAAATATTAGAAGATAAAATATTCCCATGTAAACAAATGTTAGGGAGGGGTACGAGACGTTTTTTTGCGAGACGAGACAAACATTTTTAACATAACGGTATAGGGATTTTGTGAGACGAGACAAGCTTTTAGGTCGCGTCCATCCCTAACAAATGTTAAATAATTAAAAAAAAAAATTAAGTCAATTCTTACTTAGGTCAACAAAGAAAAAATGTACTTTAGTTAATTGTTATTAAATTTAACTAATTAATTAATTAATTATTAATTATTTAATAATTGTTTAATTAATTAGTTAATTAATTAGTTAGGGCTGCTGCAAGCGTTGATACCGTTAATCCAGTTTGTTTGTTTAGTTGTGTTTTCATTCATTTTTAAATCCCACGTAACAGGATCCAAATTAATTAATTTAATTAAATTAATTAATTAATATTTGAAAAAGTGTATTAACATCATGTTATCCACTACAAGTTTAAAAAAATGTATTTGAACTTGAGTGAATGAATTAAAAGTATTTTATTAACGATTGAAAATTTGAACAAGATATATAAATATAGGGAGAGTGTGAACTAATAGTAGAAATAGAAAAAAAAAAACCCTCTAGTATTGCCAATAACAAATAAATAAATTTACACCAACTATTGAATTACCTACAGACAGGGTACAAAATATATTTTAAGCCCTAAATCCTTATTTATCTTTTATTATTTGTTCAGCACAACTGCCTTTTCGTCTTGGACCAAAGTAACCACAGTTGACGGTATCATGAAACAATCTCATCCCATAATCTATCCAAACAAAATTCTGATGTGAACACATGACTTCCTTGTATGCCTATTAAATATCATAAATATTTTTGATAAACGATATCTAAACATATTTAATTTGAAAGCGATGTAATTCTGCAATACTAAGGTTTAGTGTTTTGTAGTCAAATATCTGAGATATTAAGCTGGGTTCAGTTGAAAGATTTATTTTTGGCATTTAATTTGATGATATTTAGCCAAAAGCAGTCAAGCTTGAGTCTGTTTGAGAGATTTTGGCCATAGCCGAAATAGTGACTGACCACGTGCTTTTAATGAATATAATGTATCCGTAGACCTTAATGTATTGACAGTCTTTTGGCTGACCTGTAAATGAATTACCCAGTCGATTGCAGTCAAAAATGATATGCACAGTCAAATATTACAATAGTTCTAAATACAAAATCTCAACATTTTACAGTTAAAAGTTCTAGAGTTATATGAAATACTTAATTACTTTTTACCCCAAATTTGTAAGTTTGGCGATGCTTCGGAAAAAATTGCAAAGTTGATGATAATTTAGCGAGATTTTGGGCATTGCGCATAGAATGACTGACTATACTCATAATAGTTGTCCATTGAAGATGCCCATAGACTTTATTGAAATTCTTTTGCGTGGCCTTGTAAATAAATTATCCAGTAGATTGGCACCACAAAAACTTAGTTGCACAAGATGTTACAACAATCCTAGATAAAAAATTTAAATATTCTACGACTAAAGTTTTTGAGATATGCGATATTTTGAGCATGAATACATACATATACTTACGTAAGTACGTACAGATGTCAGGAAAATAGTATTCAAAGTGGGCTTGTGGATGATCAGAATGGATTATAGATGGACATTGTAAGAAATACATGTAATTTTACCACACACATTGCTATAAAATAGTACAGCACTGTGTGTTGTAAATCCACTCAAAAATGACGTAATAACCTTGATAAGCCAATCACGAAGAACCTATGGCAATGATTGTACGGCAACTGGGTTCGTCTACATCACAACGCGCTGGCGTTACGTTTACCCACACGTTGCGCTGTAAAACAATGCCGCACTGTGTGTTGTAAATCCACTCATAAAATAACGTAATGACGTTGATAAGTCAATCACGAAGAACATTGTGAAGTCAATTGGCACAGTCTACAGCACAAAGTGTCGATAAACGTATCGCCAACATCACAACGTGTTGGCTTTACGCTTACCGACACGTTGTGCTGTAACCATTTTTTTCAGAGCATATATACGAACTTACATACATGCGTACCATGAGACGTGTCTTAAAAACTCTTCAAGGCAAATTAAGAGATAGTCAAAATCGATTTTTACATCAGAATCTCTATACCGAAAAATTTTCACATCACTATACTTCCTTTTGCTTCCTACAAGGAAGTATATAAAACGGACAAAAAACACTACATTTTTTGATAATTATTGCACTAAAAACAGGAAAGAGCACGTGAACCTTATTCACAGCAGAGTGATGTGCCAGTCATTCTTCGCTCGAGCAGTCGAGTCAGTCATACGTGTGTGAGTGACAGTCAGAACAGACGGATTTCGGTGTTTGTCTTCCTTTGAGGCCTGAACACCTCAAATCCTCATTAAATGTAAATCTGGCCGCCCCCGCCCCCACTCGCATAGTTTGGGATCTCGCTCCCTTTTGCTCCTTTTCCAACATCTCTGCCGTCATTCAAGCATGGTTCTTACCCCCCCCCCTCCCTTTTCTGCCTGATGCTTAGGGGGTGGGGGGGCAGGGAATGAGACCCTAAGAGCATTAGCAGGAACAGTATGATTAACGAATCAATAGGCACCATTCGATGGGTGTACTTTCAGTCCCTCGTTCGAGTACCAGCCAGCTTTCCCTGGCGCAAACCCATAGTTTCGGAGGGAAAAGATGTTTTACAGGGGCCCGTTTCCAAAAAGCTTTAGAGGGAAGGGAAAAGGGAAAAAAAAATGGCGATCGTTTTAACTCTATTAGGCCTATTATTGGGGAAGGGAAGGCATTGTCTAACACTGTCGATGAGAAAATAATGTTTGCCTGAAGAAATTCAGACGGTATTTGAAGGTGATACTGGAAGGTGTTGGAAACATTTGAAGGTATTGCAGAAGGCATGGGAAAGCAGCTATGAATTCAAAACTGAGAGAAAATGTTTGCTAATTGAGGGTAATACATCTAAATATCAATTATTATAATAGAAGACATTTTCATAGTACTCACAATAACTATTGTTGATGAAACCCTCACGATACATATTTTTACTTTAAAGAGAGACAAAAAAGAACACTAATAGGCGTACATTTACTGGAATCTTCTGAAAAATTTGACTGAAGTTCTCCATTTGCCATTGAAAGCAGGGCAATTTCCGTTTATCAAAGATCAACGCCACTCTGGAACGCAAATTTTCCTGTAATTTACATGAATAAAATTCCATATGTATATCGAAATAGTACTAGTGTTTCATTTTCCAACATATTTTCTGTATTTTCATGCAATTTGTTTTTACAGTGAAAGAAAGAAAAGAAAACAATACTGAACAGATTAGTTTAGTATTTACAGTGTTCGAAAAAAAATCAATTTCGATCAAGATGAATTTACCTCAATACATTTTTATGTAAATATACTTAATCGTCTGCAAGAATACTTCCCAGCACGGAATTTTCCTCTGTACAGCATATTAAGGACATCCTGACAGGACAGCACCCAGAATCATGACGATTTAAAATATTTGCATAAATGAATTTATCATTACAAATTATGCATGCTGAAGGTTCAATTATAAACACATAAATAAACAGTTCCTTTGGTCTTTGTCAAAACTTAGAGAGAAAATCTCCATTCTAGCAATATACTACAGGAAGTTTTAATATTTGCCGAAACATGAGTTTTAGACTAAATTGTGTGCTTGAGGCGTTCAAGAAGTTGAATAAAAAATTGTAAAAAAAAAAAAAATCCTTTTTTTTCCAGCTTTAGTATTGGGCATTTAATAATTAGAAAACTTGTAAATGTTTGTTTCCTCACTCCTATTTTATAGAAAGGATTTGACATAAGAAATACACGAGATAGAAGAAAAATATGAGAAAAGTACCAAGAATGAGGCATTTTGCATTCTGGAATTTTATTTTAATGTACTGCAATCATTTTGATGGGAGTTGTTTGAAAATAAACTTCAGTATCTTATTTTCAGGATACAATACATACACAAAAACACATTCAGACAAGTTTAATAAGTACGAAAAATAAAAATACAAAGTGCCGTAATTTGTCTCTTTCATATAATACAGTGTTTTGAATGGGACAAGATAAGGCACGAAAAAGACATTTTAAAAAAAGTTAATTACAGTTTTATTTTTACATTCTGCACAAGTGCACAATACAAATTGCCGTAATTTGTCTCTCTCATATACTACAGTGTTTTGAGTGGGACAAGATAAGGCACGAAAAAGACATTTTTAAAAAGTTAATTACAGTTTTATTTTTACATTCTGCACAAGTAGTTTAATTTAATAAGATGTTTTCAAGGGAAAGAACAAAACAGCTGGTTAACATATTAATGTATTTGTGTAACATATAATGTATATGTGTGAAAAAATTACATTATGAGGATTGAAGCTTGCAGCTCTTGCTAAGCTTCTTGCTTCTGATTTGCCAATTGGTAACTTTGGATGACACTTCATAAAACCTTTATTTCTATGCATTCCTGTTTTCTGATCTACTTTCCAAGTTTCAGGCTATTCAACATTTAATGCTTCAGCATACTGGAAAGCTAATTCTCTTTTATCATCAATTTGTGCATTTATTTTTATTTATTTATTATTTTATTTTTTATAAGATTGTTGTTTAACACGGTATCCAACCCTAATTAATTTGGAATTAATAAATATGGGATAAATAGAAGTTAAGTGTATCAAATTATATTAAATATGCAAGTACTATATTTAGATGTTTATGTAATTCGATACAGATATCATATTATATTTTATAATACCACATGTTAAGTAATTGTTCTGGTTTAACTTTAAAATACCAGTCAGTTTTACTTTTAAAAGTCAAAACATGTACAAGCATTCTTGGATACAAAATCATATCTAGTAATGAATGGGGATGTCCCATTCATTACTTTAACATATGTTGTGATAAAGTCAAATTCAAAAGTACGTATGGTAAATTTGTATCTAATTTAATACTACATTTTGCAAAGTTAAATATATAATGTACTAGCAAACCAGTATACATGAAAACAAAATCAAACATTATTATTTCAATTTTTAAATGTTTCGATTTATTTACTTTTAAATCTTGAAATCACAAAATGCTTTTTTTTTGTCAACACTCCAGCGGTCATTTTACTTTTGTTTTATAGGAAGAGGTGTGGCATTCAGATATATTTACTAGCAGAATTTGATAGTAAAGAGATGTATACTTAAGGGTTTTGCGGCTAATATATCATTCATAGCCTGTCCTACTGATGCCACCTTTTCCTTACAAATATCAAAAACTATATAATTATTTATTGTTTTCTTGTTAGTTTAAAAATATTGCAATGAAAATAAAATTTACTTTTCTTTCCGTCTTCTTGTGAAAAAAAAGAAATAATAATATTAATAATGATTTTCCACAGCGCTACAGATGTAATAAGCTTATAATTAATTTTAATATTAGTTCCATGTGTAAAGATTACGTTTTTCACATTGAGAAATTCTTCGATTTGAGATTTTACTTTGAAATTGATCTCTTTTACGACATACATTCATTCATTGTTCTCATGAAATGACATACTTAATCCTTTTTAACCCTTTGATCCTGCGTCCACAAATGAGAACAAAAAATTTGAAAAGATATTGTAAGCAACAGCAAAAAAATAATGATAAATTTTTAGGTTGAAAACGGTTAGTTACACTTACGAGAAAAGAATAATCAGAATTTTTTATTTTTCTTTAATACAAATTTATTCTCTATTATAATATTAAAAAATCTGTATGAGAGAAATCATTTAATCAGGTTTGAAAGTTTTAAAGATTAGAAAACCCCATAAAACTGGAAAACTGTCCAATTCGGAATTTGCCAAATTAAATAAGGTTTGTTAGAATTAATGGTATCGTTCTTCAAATAAAATTTTGTATCTTCTAATCTAAAAGTTACATTGTCTAAGCTAATGTTCTCGAAAACCCCACCTCTTTGGCATGATGGACAGTACTTATAAAAAGTAAACTATAAAAGCTAAGTGGAAATGTGTAAAAGAAATGTAACTGTAAATTGCAACTAAAAATGAAGTTTTATTCTCTTTAATCTGTTGAGCAGTTTCCTGAGTTTAACATTACTGCAGTTACAGCGAGCAAAGATCCAATTTATTTCAGTACTCTTCATAAAATGCACTACCTCTTCAACTGAATTTATTTTGTTCGATGAAAAGGAACAAATACCTGTTTTAACTACACCACACTCAACTGGTAAATCGGAAGTTTTCTCCTAATCAAAAAAAAAAAAAAAAAAAAAAAAAAGCTTTAAATAAATAATGCATGCTTTTGTAATCGTATTAATCGAAATGCGCAAAACAAATTCAAACTGGTAATCGAAAGAAATATTTTTGATCATAAAAACAGCACAATTATTTCTAGGAAGAGGAATTTATAGCGAATTTGTATCCATTTACCCTCGGACGTGTGGTGATTGCGTTGTGAGAAATCACCTTTCACAGATAGTAAAAAAAAAAAAAAAAAAAAAGTTAAATGACCCCATCCCTGAAAAAGTTAACCTATCCCATTCCATTTCCATTTAACTACCAACTATATGACGGTCGATCGAATAGCCAACAGCTTGCGGCTGCACAACCAGAGGTATACAAAAAAGTTTTTTTAGCTCTGTTGCTGTTGCACGCGATTGGCAATTCGATGGACCACCATGTTGCTGGTAGTTAGATAGAGCGTTGGCAACGGGCGTCCTTTTTAGCGCTGTGCAGTATATCCAGTTGTTTGAGCTTCGATCGATGAAAAAACGGTTGAGCTTTAAAGGGTTACGTAATATCCCATTGGGATCGCTGTTTAACCCTTTGAGGCGCAATCCTTCCCCAATGCTGAAAAAAGGGCATCCGTAGCCATCGCCCGACTTAACTACCAGCAAGATGGCGGACGATTGAAACGTTCATCGCGTGCCACAGATCTAGAGACCTTTTTCTTGACGACTTAGAAAAAAGGGTCTCTAGATCTGTGTGCACGCGATGAACGTTTCGATCGTCCGCCATCTTGCTGGTAGTTAAGTCGAGCGATGGCAACGGATGTCCTTTTTTCAGAATTGGGCAATCTATCCAGCTGTTCTCGCATTCTTCCATTTTTCAGCAGATGCCAGTGCTGTTAAAAATAATCGTGACAATTTTTTGACGGGAAATGACGAGCTAAAAAGTAAAGGATTCTCGTGGAGCTCTGTGACAAGCAACTATTTTTATAGAAATCAAATCTATTCTTCGTGACTGGCAACAGTCAAAACGTCAGAGTTTGGACAGAACGGGAACACTGCGCGTTAAAGGGTTAAAAAGAAAAGCCGTTTGATGGAAGTGACCGCTCTAAAGAATTCTTACTTTACTGCAAAAGTTTCCAAAGTCTGAATGAACAGCGTTTCGAATCGAGAACACCACTGATACTGTATCAGATCACGCTTTTTGCCAATATGAGGAGGGTCCCTTTCATTTTTCAATGTCCAGAATACTAGAGAGCATAAACCACGCAGCGTGTTTTGTGACGCAACTGACACAGTGAGAGGTTTGATCAAAGGTTGGGGAAAGTTCCTCCCCTCTTCCATAATCTCGGTGGGCAAATTTCCGGATCCGGGCGCCTCGGCACCCTAGATAAACAATCCGGGTGACGAAAGTTTTCGGGAACACGTCAAACACAGCTCTCTATATTAAGAAAAAACTAGGGCAATATTCATTTTTCCCTCGTTGTACGGTGCGCTTTGCTTTTAATAGTTGCCTAATAAACCGTGTACTTTAATTGGATAGGTGTTTCAAGCACCGTAATCATACAGTAATTTATTTTTAATATAGCAGTTTGATAACAGTATTTTTTGAATGCATAAATTGGCCTGAAGCAAACACTTCTCATTTGTTCATAATAATAAACATTAAAAATAACTTCTAACAGTTCGCTATTTAAAAGAAAAAATATGAACATTTTTTATTGTTGGTAAATCAAAATTTAATCTTTACATGCGTTTGACAGTTACTGATATTTTCTTTCTTTCTTTTTTTTCCATTTTATGTCCGACCCCATGCTATTTTTTCTTTCCATGATTATTTATGAAATTTAACAAAGATACGGGCAATATATATATCAGTTATCAGATTTTGAAACAGCTTCTCATCCGCATGTATTCAAATACAATGAATATGATTTAAGTTTCAACTCCAAATGTGCTGTGTTTAGAAAACCTTCTAAAAAGACTTCCTGATCAAGTGAAGGTTTAAAAGAACATAAGGAAACGATATAAATGCATTTATACTTCATACATACATTTATATTCTGTGTCAAAAATATCCTAAATGAGTATCTAGATTGATGCAATTCGAAATTTAGATCTTTGTAAATTATTAAGTACACTGCTGGCCATCGTAAATGCAACACCCTGAAGGAAGCATGCAAATAATATGAAATTTACAACATGCATTAGCTGAGGTGAGATATGCAAATGATTAGAATTTCAGCGCAGACGCACATCAAGCGCGCCTGTGGCGCCACCTCAAAGCGCTATTTAAGGCTTGGAGATTTCGACGGTTTCAAGTACAGCAATTGTGTTTTTCTTGCTTTTTTTTCAAAAAAACGATAAATTATGCCTCGTAGGAAACAACGATCATCTTTTGATCAAGTATCCGAGTTTGACAGAGGAAGGATAGTGGCATACCGAGATTGTGGGTTATCTTTCAGGGAAATCGGTCGTCGTATTGGACGAAACCAAACAACTGTGATGCGGATATGTGATCGTTGGGTGCAGGAGGGTACGACGGACAGACGTGATCGACCGCATCGACCTCAGTGCACCACGTCACGTGATGACAGGCAGATTGTACGCATGGCAGTGACGGACCGCTCAGTCACATCACGAACCATATCACAGCAGATTCAGTCTGTAACGCATCATCCAGTGTCTGCGCGTACCATTCGACGTCGTTTACAGCAGAATGGTCTGTCCGCAAGACGTCCGTTGCTTTGTCTACCTCTGACGCGGAACCACAGACGTCTCCGCCGCCAATGGTGCGATGAAAGAAGGATGTGGACGACAGAATGGAATGAAATTCTCTTTACTGACGAGTCACGCTTCTGTATGCAACACCACGACGGTCGGATTCGAGTCTGGAGACACCGTGGAGAGAGGATGCTGAACAGCTGCATTATGCACCGTCACACTGGTCCTGCACCGGGTATTATGGTATGGGGCGGTATCGGATATCTCTCTCGCACTCCTCTAGTACGCATTGCCGGTACTTTAACCAGCCAGCGCTACATCTCCGAGGTGTTGGAGCCAGTTGTCCTTTCTTACCTTCAGGGCTTGCCAACAGCCATATTTCAGCAGGATAATGCACGGCCACACGTGGCACGCATTGTCCAAGGGTTCTTCGTCAATCACCAGATTGAATTGCTTCCCTGGCCGGCGCGCTCTCCGGATCTTTCGCCGATAGAAAACATGTGGTCCATGGTTGCTCAACGACTGACCCAGAGTTCATCCCCAGCTGTCACACCAGATCAACTTTGGCAACGTGTGGAAGCTGCTTGGTCTGCTGTACCCCAAGAACACATTCAAAGTCTCTTTGAATCAATGCCGAGGCGTGTGGCAGCTGTGATCTCCAACAACGGCGGCTACTCTGGGTACTGATTTTGGCAGGAACCACGCTTCATAGAATGCTGTAAATTTAATCATTTGTTACTTGGTCAACATGTTATCTACACAATAAATTTTGTTGTGATATCTCTTGTTTTTCTTGGTGTTGCAATTTGGGTGGCCAGCAGTGTATTTAAAGCTAAATTTCGAAAAGTTCTACAATAATTATTTAATATCTCTCTTTCTTAGCTAGTTTGCCATTCTCTATTTTATTTGTATCATTTTGAGAAGTTCTCTTGAAATTGTTTGCGTTTCACCTGTCTTCAATTTCAGTGTGTGACTGCATTTCAAGGTTGTAATGTTTCTTGACTAAACCGTAAAGTTATAGGCAAAATTTGAATGAAGTGTTCCGATGTACAGGGTGATTGTTTTAAAAACTGATTCTATTCAGAGCTACCTGTAGCCTCCATCTAACAGCAGAAATCGCACCAAACTTGGTATGTCGACTAATAATGACATGGAAAGTATGATTCCGGGGGGGAAAAAAGATAGTTCCAAATATCGCCGATAGGTGCATTTATGGCCATGTACAATAAAAAAAGTGCTACAAAACAAACAAACATAGAAAATCACACTGAAATGTTAATTCACTACATTCACTTCCTCTGCGAAGAATTCGACAACATTGAATATGAGCGTGCATTATCTGCACAATATTCTCTAGGTCGTACGCAACATATCACAAAAAAATATTCCACACTATATGTGGTATGTTGTCCTTTAAGATATTCTAGTTTGTGACTCCAGCAACAAAAGTTATTACGTGAGAACCCATTACAAAGCCCTCCGCCCAAGGCATCCCCACTCAGGCAGATAGCTCTCATGTAGCTTTGCCTTAACCAATAACTTAACAGGAAAAAAGTTTTTTCTTCCACCAAATCCTTCTATTGCTATGCTATTACCTAGCGAATCTAGATAATAGCATAGCAATAGAAGGTAGTATATTAATTTATTTTGATAAAAAAAAGGATAGTTTAAAACAAATTCGACTGCTCCACTATAGCCTTTATTGGAATTGACATTGGAATTGAATGTTGGATTTCTTTTGATCTTCTGAAAGGGCATCAGTATTTCTAATTTCAATAGAAGACATGGCATAGTGTGAATATCAATAGTATGTACAAATTTCTTGACAAACCATGCATATTTACTGAAGAGTGCGAAGAGAGACATCGACGAACTACAGTTTATTTTGAAATTGTTTTTTCTTGCTTGAAATAGAACAACGACAATAAAGTTCACTTCAAATAATCCTTGTTCATAAGTGACTACGTCATGTAACAAAATGGAGTAAGTGTAGTATTTTATTATTAGTGCTTATCTCTTTTATGTGTTTTATAATTTTTATTTATGCAATTTGGTGAGTAAATACGAAGTTTTTCCAATTTATATTTGAATATTTTGTTCTTAAAACTTACGGAAATGCTTAATTTCACTACAGATGCTTTTCTTCTGGACGGAGTTCGATTTTAGATTTTGGGGAAGTCAAACATGGGTAAAATATTTAAAAGAATTGGAGCTGCTATTTTTATTTCTGTTTACAAAATGTTTTTTTTTTCTCCCAGAGATATAAACCATAAATATACATGATAAATACGTGAATCAATTAAGATTAAAACGCTAAACAGTAATATTGCCAAAATTTAAATGTTTTTTGTAGATTGCATATAGTAATGCGTGGTCTTACATATTTTATATGCTTAAATCATATAAAATTTGCTCAAAAATAATTTCAATAGAATAAAAAAAAGAAAAAAAAAGTAAAAAATAATGATCTTTGAAATGTAGTATTAAATTTATTGTAATAGATGAACCCTGTAATTGTTTTTGTGAGTTGATGAAAATTTCTTTCGTAAGAGCAAAGGCATAGAAGGATAAAAAATGGGTGGGATATAGTATATAGCCCAACTTGTGTATAACTAGAATAGTGAAAAAATAATATTGCTCACATATAATTGTTTACTCTTACAAACCTTAATTTTACTTCCTTTACTTTTTTAAAAGATTTTTTAGTATCTTTTTTATCTTTAAGCTTTTTTATGATTGCAGTAATCAAAATTTAATTTTTTTCCCGATTTCTTCTGTCGTTTAACTTTAATCTTTACAAAGAATGTATATGTACTGAAATATCACGTTTTATGTTCTCAAGGGTTTCAAAGCCTACGTTCTTGCATTACTTTATTATCTGCTAGTTGCCCTACAAAAGGAAAAAATAATAAACGAAACAGCGATCACTTTTTATTGCTAAAAATATTTAGTACTCCTTACTATTTTTCTTCTTTTTAAAAACAAAAAAACAAACAGATAGCAATTTAATTGAAAAGCAAAAAACAAAGGAGGAATAGATGAATACAAAAAAAAAAAAAAAATATGCAACAAAATCAAATAAACAAGAGTTTTTTTTTTTTTAATATACACTTTATCTTTTGTGCCACTTCTTTCTGTAGTGGAGTGGGGGGAAAAAATTCACTTCTCCTTCCATATGCGAAAAAAAAAACTGCCTTTGAAAGAAGAAAAAAACAGCGGGCAATGAGTTAAAGTAAATGCGAATGGTTGAGATGGCAAGCATTAGAAAAAACAGAAAAGAGGGGGGAAATTTCTGCAAAAGGGTAAAAGGAAAAAAAAACCCTCTTATTTCTTCATCTCTCTCTATCTCTCTATCCCACTCTTTCTTTCTTGGATGAGAAAAACGTAAATGCAAGAAAAATCTCTGATCTCAGAAGCGACCGCTTTCTGTAATAAATCTTGGTTAATTCAGTTAGGGAGCAATTTTGAGGATTGCATCGGCGTATTTCTTTCGCGCCCCCGTGCCTCTCTCTTGGGCGAGAGGCGGGAAACAACACTCAGTAATTTTCGATATCCTCTCTCTCTTCCCAGGGCCGAAAATTCTGGCGGCGTATAAGGCCAGATACGGTGACATATCAGGCGAGAACAACGTATGTCTAGTCGAGTCTGGGTTCATGCTTTTTTTTTTTCCTTATTTTCTTTTTTTACCTGTATAGTGTTTGGTTCCAAGTAAGCGTCCTGTGTTCGCCAGCGTATAGCGCAATATAAGTTTTCGGATATCGAATATTTCGTGAACGCAGGAACGCAGGCATATTCTTTGATTTTCTTTTTTCCTTCGAGATGAAAATATGTAAAGAGAAGGAAAGTACGGTGGAAAACAGGAACTTATAAGTAAAATAAGAGTTTTTGTTGTGTATTTTTGTTTGTTTGTTTGTCGTTAAGAGCTGTATAATGAACTCCAACAAGCAAGAGAGAACACTGAATGTGTGATATGCTATCGTCAAACAGCAAAGTTATGTGACTCACGAAACTGAAATGAACGAGCAATAAGAATGATTGTGATTTCATAAAGAGCATCTGTAGACTTTATCCTTGATTTTACTAGCAGGCCGACTTTATTTTTACTTTACTACTGAAATAATTACAAATCAGTTCCAAAATTTTATATTTTTACTATTTCTTTCACACATTTCAGAATAAAACGCTTATTTTAATTCATTTCTTATAATATTATTTCAATAAAGGACGAATTTATCTATCATATTTCATTGAAAAATTGAATATTTAATTATCATATTTTATTGAAAGAAGAGGGAAGTTAAAAATATTTTTAGCACAATAAGCTGTAAGCTGTAATAAATGATTTTTTTTTTAACTATAAAATAAAGTTACACAAGTTTCAAAATTCATGTATTAGGATTCATCAGAAATTTTATGTATTATTTTTAATATATAAGCTTCTTTTTCTCAATGATACACCAAAAAGTAAATATTTATCAAGAAACAATTTTTTAAACATCTACTGACTGATTCAAACATGTGGTTTTTTCGAATTTTAAAATTGAAAATTTTCACTTATTTTATATTAGTATCATTTAATACAGTGAATGCCTGGATAAAAAAAATATCCCATGTACAGAGTTCATGCTTAATTAATTGCTTATTATTAATTAATTTAATTATTGCCTAAAGGGTTTTTAAAAATACCCTTTAGACTTTTAAAAATACGACTTATTTTGATATGTTTCTAAAATACAAAAAATATCATGTGAATTCTTTAAAAACCTACAAAGTTAATTTTAAACTATCCGTTACTGACTTGATGGTAAGATTTTAAAATGCGCTACAGTGTTTTACTATTAGAACGCTTAAATAAAAATAAAGCGAAAAGCATTTATATTTTGCTGAAAAAATTTCTAATATGCAAAAAAAAACGGAAGACAACCCTTAAAAAAAAAAAAAAAAATGTTTTGTTGATTTAGAAAAATTTTGGTTGGTTCTATTTCAAAGAAATTTATTCTTTCTGTTGAATCAACAAAACTTTTGTTAATTGAACGAAATATTTTGCTAATTTAGTTAAAATTTTGTTAAAACCAACAAAGATTTTCGGTTGAAATAGAGCCAACGAAATTTTTGCTGAATCAGCAATATACTGTTCAATTCAATAAACCAATTTTTTCCTGTGCAGTTACTACTACAAAGCTTTATCCCAAAATTATCATGTTCCCGCCAGCATTTCATATTCTCTTTATAAAATTATTTCACACAATAGGCATCGCTCCTATTTGATGTTCCTCCGAAATTCAATCAAACTCTATATAGTGGCAGTAACCTCTATTCCCTCTATTTAAGAATCCACTCCGCTTGATAAAATTAACCCTAACTTTAAGAAAACACACCTAGATATATAGCAGCCATGTCCCCCTTTTCCATAAATAAATAAAATAACAAAAAATTCATAAAGGAAGAATAAAAAGGGACCGAGGTTGGGAGACGGAGCTTAAAAGCCCGTGTGCTACTGATTACGTCCATTAGGCTTGCTTTTAGGGCGCCTAGAGGCTTTAGTGGAGAGCGTTGGAAGGGGGTAGCAGGGCCCCCCCTTGCTTTTATACAATCAGCTGTAGTCCTTTACAGCTATCCCATAGGCTTTGAAGTTCAAGTAGGGGGGTGGTTGGATTGGTACAATTTGATTTATTCCATAGCTGCGACACTGAGATCGCTTGCGGACTGTATCCACGGGTGGAAGAGATACAATTAGTATCCAAACACGTAACCTTTAAAGAACTATTGAGACATGAAGGGGTTTCCAAAATGTTTTCTATTCAACCCTTTAGAGAGTTTATTTAAAAATCAGTGATATATATGTTGCTTTTAAGTACTGTATCACTTTCAAGTATTGTTCGCTGTTGAAATTTTGAATAAAAAGTTTTTTTTCTTCTTATTCAGATAACAAAAGGAAACGAACACATCAAGGAATTTCAATTTAATGGATGAATACTACAATGGCAGCGGTTCATTTTTTTATGTTTGATTCCATAAAGAATTTACCTACATGTAAAAAGTAAAACTGTCGGTGTTTTCACATGTGGCATTAAATGTAATCTATATATGTATATATAAATATATAGAAAATATAAACTATGAACTAAAATTATGCACTCAGAAAAATAATAAATAGATAAGCAGAAAGAAAAATAAAACACAATGGAACGACGTAAGATGACAAGAATAGAAATACAAAACCAAAAAAATATAAAGACATATATTGGATCTCATTTATCAAAATGCTGTGTCGGCATTATGTATTGTTATTTAAATCATGTATAAAATTAAAAACTTAAGTCAATTATTTGAATACTTAAGATAGCCAATCTTGTTTATTATGTTCTTTTCCCCATAGTAAAATCTATTTTTAAACTCATTGCATTTGTTACTGTCTGTAGTTTATTATCGGATTTCTGCAAATAAAATGATTTTTAATACTTTTTTTAATGCAATTGCAAAACAAACTACGATAAGAATAATTAAAACAAGGAGTAATCGGAAACGTTAATTTTTAGAGGTAGGATGGGGAGCTAGTGTTACAGTTGTAATTACCATGTAAACTGTACACTAAACTAAATGATAAAGATGGAAAGTGATAACATGTACTAATATAGTGTGCATATTTTTTTACAACAATAAATAAAACGTTTTTCGTTTCTCTTTTTCCATGCTTGATGAATAAATTATTTTGATGGCTTTAGCTCACTTCACACAAAATGCACAAAGACTATAATTAAAATAATTCTTTATTGTAATAATATTCTTTTGTCTGTAATGCGAGTCAAATCAGGAATTTATTTAAAAATTGTAACTGCAAAAATTTTGCCCTTTTAACTACAAACTATTAATAAATTACAGTTAAAGCAAACATAAAAAATGCATTAAATCAAAAAATAATATTTCTTAATTAAATAAAAAATCCGAATCCTTAATATTGTTTTAATTTGAGGATAAATCTTATGAAACTATTTTAGTGTACATGATTTTTTCCAGTAGAAGTGTTTTAGTATTTATAGAAGTTTCAAAGACCTATATAGTTTAATTCATTACATTAGTTTTATTTTGTTTTTTGTATCCATATCAAACAAAACCCATTGAAATTTAATCGACAAATTATATTTAAAGTACGTTCCTACTGAAACTATAAAAAAGATTTTTTTCAGAGGGCTGAAAAAATTAAAATTTCTCAAAAAATACATTTCATGCAGACTAATAGTCAATGACACGTATAAAAAGTCACTTATTAATTAAAAATACAAAATTTTGTATCTGTAAAATTTATACGGTGTGACACACTGATAATTTTGTTTCCTTCTTTTGTATGATGCGATATTTTTTAAAAATACTATTACATAGGCAGTCCGATGCAGTGGTTTAGAAGAAAATAGCATTCTTCTTAGTAAAATTCTGTTCGCGTAGCAGAGAAGAGGGCTGCAGAAATTGCTTCGACGGCATTAGTCAAAAGTGTGTACCAGAAACTTCCAACATTCTTTTATTAATTTCTTTTAGGAGGTATATAATATATTCTGATCACTAAAAATTTTGGTACTAAGATTTTGACCTTTCCTAGTTTTACTTTGTCAATTTTTTGCTTTACGCATGAATATACATAGCTTTGTGATGACATTTGTACGTGTGAACGTATTTACATGTATGTACGAGGGCTCGAAGTAAGAGATCGGAAATGAGAGAAAACACGATTCAGCAAGGCAAAATCTTAAATTTTCATAATAACGGTAAATCGCAGTTGCAGTTTCTTCGTTTAAGTTTTAAAAAATTGAATCAATAATTCTGTGGAAAGAAGAAGAAAACAAAAATCTCCACTTTTCTTCTAAGCATTCAGGAATTTCACATGTAACTTTAAAATGCATCACACTCAAGTAATAGTCTTAAATACTGGCAGTTAAACTTGCCTCCAGAATTATTGATAATTGCGGCTATTTTGGTTAAACTCACGGCATTTGCCACTACTTATTTTGAACCCTGGTATGTGCTGCATACCATCTTTGTTTCTAAAATGTAGTTTTCACAGGATGGAAACACAAAAAAGTTAGTTGATGTTCTTTTTGTCAGTTTAATAAAATCGTTGTTTTGATAGATATGGTCAGGTGGGGCGGGGGTGAATGGAGAAAAAGTCATGCATTATTTTTAAAAGGTTCTAAAATCATGCTGTTAAATTTGTGTTAATTAAATCATTGACGTATATTACATACATAGGACTTACAGAGATTGAAAATACAGCATTATTTTTTAATGTTATCAAAGTGCTTTTCTACGGTGTCATTTTTAGTTAGGCAAGTATTTGTATTACCTCCATTTTCCCCCACTATAGGGGAAAATGGGGTAGTACAAACGTACTTGTATATTTTTAATTAAAATCATGTTAGCGCTATGAATGAAAGAAAATGCACTCACACAATTCAATGTATTCTTAATATACTTCCAGACAAAGAGCAGAAAAAAAGGATTATTTCCCAATATATTAGCTAAAGGAATAATGTCCACGATTATCAAATTCAGGTTCACTCAGCATATGTCAAATGTTACTTGGTTCCACACAGGGGTGTGGGTAGGGGATGGCTGATGGGGCTGTAGTTACCCGCGAAATAATTAAACATAAGATATGAAAAAGATTACGTACTTACAGATAAATTTGAAATTTTCTCTTGAAATTTTTGAGGTTCAGCTATGGACCTAAGCAAAAATTAATATTTTCTCTAAATGCATGTTTCTTTATCAGCAAACTTTTCAAATTTGATTTATGAGTTTATTTTTCTTTCATTTTTTAAATTTATTTTTATATGCAAACACTTATGGGCAAAGTAAGAGTTCCATACCTCCCCCCCCCCCGAAAGAGAAAAAGATATGTCGATTTTTATAAGCTATATTGCATTCTAGTTTTTTGAGTTCTCAATTAATTTCGAAAAAATTATTCGAAAAAATATATTACTGGTTCCTCAAAATTAATTTCTACAATAAAGAGTTAATTAAAAAGTCTATTTCATTTATTTTAACTGTTGTTTCAGTAATATTGAACTAAAGGATAAATAGAAATGTCAGTATTATACAGGACTTTGCTAATTCTAGCCATACTCTCATTTCACCCCACCTTAGAAGAGAAAATTTTAAAAATAGAAACTACAATTTTATTCATAATTTATTTTATATGATACAGTTCTTTTGAGAAGTCTCTCTATTAATACGTATCAAAATATAAATGCGATATCTAATTATAAGGAATCTAGAAGACAGTTTTTCAATATTACTTGTTAACAGGCAGTATGTTTAGAGCAAAAAAAAAAAAAAGAACCTTTGCGCACATTAATATCGTCGAAATATCCTAAAACTTCACTAGAATTACTTGTTATGTTGTTAAAATATATCTTCATAGAAAAAATATTGAAATATCTAAGTTTTTATGGTGAAAACAGGCATTTTTCAATGTACCTCCATTTTCCCCCACCTGAACCTACGAAATAAAATGCCTCTTGTGTCTGATAGGTTATTAGAAAATAATTTTGGGACATTTTATATTAATTCTCAGAACCTAACCTGGGATCTTACATGCGAACGCATGTGTACGTATAGCATGCCAGAAGCATGTGTACGTATAGCATGCCAGAAGCATGTGTACGTATGTGCTTAAAACTCACATAACTCAAAAACGGTAGATGTAGAATGTTGAAATTTTTCGGTGACTTTTGTAACATCTAGTTGGGCATCTCCCTTTTTGACTGCAATCTGAGGCAGTTTATTTACAGGGTAACCAAAAATCCTTTCAATAAATTGAGGTCTAGGAGCATCTTCAATGCATTAAAAGCCTATACTCAGTAAATGTTTGGGCCACCTTCAAAATCTTTGCTGATTTTTGCAAAACTTGGCAACTATTGGAGAATTATCGCTGATTTCGGTGTCAAAACGTTCGGATAAGTTTTCAAAACTGAACCAATTTTGGCGATATCTCTTACATCTGGCAAGAAATTGCCAAGCTTTAATATTATTGAAGGATCGTATCTTTTACAAACGGGCCCTACCATGGCTGAGTGGATAAGACACTGATCATGGTAGACAGCCGAAGTTTGAAGGCTCCACATTAGGGCCGTTAGATAGGATAACTTTACAAAAGATTGGATTAAGTCTTTCTTAATCGGCATGAATAACTGAAACTGGAAAAATAACAGTGGAACACATTACTCTTTTTTATATTTGGTTTTCCAAAATGTTTGGTTTTCCCCCCTGTCAGGTAGAAATTAAAGTATGTAGACAATTTTGGAATTAAAAAATAATTTTGGAAATACATAAATGGCAACAGATAAATGATATTTAGTTCAGAATAGATTTTAACAAAATAGTTTGACAAATTACATCGCTATTTTAATGTTAGAGGTTGGGAAAAATCCTTCAGCATATCATGCATTTTTATTCCAGAAACATAATAGCTCGCCATTCCCGAAGTTAAAGGCTACAGGTCTCTGCTGTGGAATCGGGTCTAATTTCGGGTCAATAAGTGGTCATGTGGCACCCCGTCCACTTATTGGGTGCCCCATGTGTGAAAAAGAATTTGATTTTATTTAGGGTGATTTAAATAATTTTAAGGTTCACTTTTCGGAATGATGTAGTATAGTGGCAGAGCGTTGTAGTGCAGAGCAATAATCCAGGTATACCACTTTGCAACGCTATTACACGAGGCACAATTTTAGAAAATGAATAAACTTTTATTTTACATTTTAAGAACAGTGCATAGTCACAAAATGGTGATGGCTGGGAGACGTTTTTTGCTCGGATGGTCGGGACATGAGTCTCTCGTCTAAAATGGGTGAAGTCAAATCGAACAATCGAAGAAGAGGTTGGCGAAAAGTTACACTTGGCATATTAAAGGAATGCCCGAAAGAGAGCCAATAATACCTTCATTATAAACGAAGCCGAAAGACCCCATTAAAAGAGAACTAGGAGAATTAAAAGTAAACCCGTGTGATAGAAAATTAGTTCAGCAAGATATTAATTGATGTGAGTCCATATTTGGTGATGAAAGAAATAAAGCGTATACAAAGAGATGAAGTCCGTTAAACTTAGATTCATATTGATTAAGTGTAAATGTTTTGCATGAAAAAAAGGAGTTTCTTAACAGATAGGAAAGCGAAAAAAAAAAGGCATAGAGAAAAGGGTGACAGCACACAATTCTGATTTAGAAGCAGTTAATTGAAACTTAATATCTGGGATGGATATTTTGTTTTAGAGTTTCGTTAAACCTTTGGGAGAAAAAACAAATTCTTATTTTTTAAATATGTGATCAGCATCACATCATAATAAAGATGCCAACATTTGCGTCCATGCCTACAAGCCAAGTGCCCAACTTAAAAAAATAAATAAATCGCCAACAAATGATATTTACTGTTAGGGCATTCTTTATTTAGTTAAATTATCTGCATTCCGTGTTAAGAATAGTAAGGAATGCCAACACATTTTTTACATTTTCCAATTTTTGACTTTGAGTCTTTTATGCTTTAATTATTTTTAGAAGTTTACATTTTGTTACTAGAACTATGGCAATTTTTTGTTTATTGCTACTTATTTAATTTTGATGATTAATTTTTCATATTGTTAAAACGACATTAAAGAATAATAAATTTATTAATTTAAAAATTTTATACAGTTTTTAGCAACTGGAATTAAAATACATTTTCATTTTTAATAAATGAAAAGAACCTTTTAATCATGCACTTAAAGAAGTTAAACATTTTATAACAATTTCTAAAACTAAATCACACAGAAGTAGGCATTCTTTCAGAAAGTTTTCCTAATCCACTGCACATAGTTCTGAGCTCAAAACTTTATACTTTTTAACACAAAAAATATTTAAAAAAATTCTCTCTCTCTTCGATATCAATCTATTCAGTTCTGTAAAAGAAGAACTCAAACTACAGGCTCCGGCTGGGAAAAAGGAGTAAATAACGGGAAAAAAAATATGTGTGATTGAATCACTGGAGCTTTATCTCCACCCCCCACACCCCTGGTAAAATCTCATGTAAAGAGGGGGGGGGGGTTGTTAGGTAGGATGCCTGTCCTCCACCCTCTTTTCCCGAATTCTGCTTTTCTCTTTTGCGAACACCTGACGTTTTTTCCACAGTGCGCGCCATTTTATCGAAGGTCCTCCACACCCACTTTACGCAGCTTCGTCTGTCAATCAAAAACGGGCGGCGACACCGATAAAATCGACCGGCTCATCCCGGTGTTGCCAGCTCCCACGCTTTTGTTTCGGGGTAATTGTTTTTCTCTTTTTTCTCCCCCCCCCCATTTGCTAAATAATAATCCCTGGAAGCTTTTTAAATCACGATTCTTCCTTTCTTCCTCTTTGTTCTAAGAGCAGCATCCATTTTGGAGAGCTTCCGTGAAGAACCTGGCATTGTCTCCTCAAGGATTGGGCGAAGTAGCCAAAAAGGAGGAAAATGTTCTGTCCAAACAACAAAACTCGAGACAAATCCAGTATTTAATAGTAATGCATTCTAAAATCACCACGGTGATGTTTAATAGTACACTGAATAAAAAAATACCACTGACATCTAGAAAATAATTGATGGAACTAGAATTTATGAGTCTATGTCTCTCTATAAATACTAGATCATAGAATGAGACAATTCTGAACCCACTTATCGAATTTTTAGATCTATCCTCTATAAATTGTACCCAAATGTAAATCGCTGCGTACGCTAGCGTTACCGACTCGCAAACGGTAATTCTAGTGCTCCAAAAATCGTACGATAATTTTTATTATACAAACTAGTCATTCTGCTGTGATTAGCCAGAACACTACGGACTAGGACTTCTTGACTATTTCGTCTGTACCAGTTGTGTGTATCACCTACACGCATCATTCTACGATCTGTTCTAGTTTCGGGACACCAAAAACAGCCATCTATTTGTTTCAGATGAGAGCGGCATTTATTTTTCTTCGTATATACAGTGTAGTTATCTATTTTTAAACTTTCAATTAACATTTTTTACTGTGTTGTCCTCTGATACGCATTTGGTGGAAAATTGACAAAACTTATATACACTGGCTTCCAAAAGTTAAGGTACAGCATGGTTTTTGTAGCTCACAATAGCAAAATAACGGCAGTAACCATAAAATTCATAGTTTATATACATAATAATAACGAAATTATACAAAAATGGCAGCTACCACTTTTAGTTTATAGAAAAGAACAGGTATATATGAAAGTGAGAGAGATACGCAAATATCAGGCTTTCCTATTTACGTGTGTAACTATTGTTCATTTGCAACTGTTGTTGGCATATTCGTTGACAACAGGCAGTACAGTCCAACCATGTCTAGAAGCCTTTTGCCCGATTCGTTAAGGTGGTAGTGATCGGATGGATGGAAATGGGGTTGTCACAGGCTGATGCTACTAGGCGTCTCAATGTGTCGATCGGATGGATGGAAATGGGATTGTCACAGGCTGATGCTACTAGGCGTCTCAATGTGTCGATCGGATGGATGGAAATGGGATTGTCACAGGCTGATGCTACTAGACGTCTCAATGTGTTTCGCAGTATGGTCCAACGACTTTGGGATCAATATCAATCCGAACATTCTGTATCCAAAAGACATGTTCCATTCCTACCACGAACTACAACACCTGCAGAAGATCTTTCCTAGCTCTCCCAGCCCTAAGGAGAAGAAACATTACTATATTGCTGCTGACCACTTTGTAGCTTCAGAAAGAAGAATCTCCGCTAGTACGGTGCGAAGACGCCTTCACAATGCAGGTCTCTATGCAATGCCACCAGTATTGTGTGTACCCCTCAATGGACGACAGCGAAGTGTCCAGCTGTATGTTAGGCCAGAGAACACGTTTTATGGACCAGACATTGAGGAGCTGCTGTACTCTTCTCAGACGAGTCCAGATTCACACTGGAGAGCTAATCAGGGAGTCTACTGATCTTGAGGGAACAATACACCAGATACCACCAATCCAGCACTGTTGAAAGACGCAGTTACAAAGCGGTGGAATCATGGTTTGGACAGGAATCTCACTCGGTGGTCACACTGCCCTGCATGTATTCCATGGAGGAATTCTGACTGGTGTGAGATATCGGGATGAGATACTTGATCCCTTATATCCGCCTATATGCCTGTGCTATTGGCGATGATTTCAATCTGATGGATGATAATGTACGACCTAACCGAGCTGTGGTTATTGAAGACTATCTTGAGTGTCATGGTTTGGAATGGCCAGCTCAATCTCCAGGAATGAATCCGACAGAGCATTTATGGGACTCTCTTAGTAGACAGGTTGCTATTTTAAGTCAGTCCTCCTCCAAGTTCGTTAGATGAGCTGGAACAAGGCTCACTCAGTGTCTGGTCTTCGTTTTGCATTTCGGTGTCCAACAAGTTAATTGACAGCATGGAAAGTCGATGCCGCCAATGCATTCAAGTCACACATTCCTCATTAGAACTCTTTTTTATTACTGACGTTTCACCACATAAAACTCAGGTGTACTGTTTTTTCCAAGAATGGACTTTTAAACTATTGCTTTTTTGTCGTAATAATTTTTGCGTTTAACTTATGTAAATTTCTTTGTCGCATTCAATAAGTGCCCATTTCCTCCAATTTGCTGTTTCTAGATTCATTCATTTACAAATTAAACGCAGAAAACCTGTTGTACTTTAACTTTTGGGGACCAGTGTGCATATATTTATTGCTTGAAACTAACCGCATAATAACACTTGAAAGTTTCGGTTTAGTTCTCCAAAAGTGTCACTGGGATCCAAAATTGTAGAGTCACAAACATCGATCTACGGGGTGAAGAGAAATATCTTGAAATAAATACTTTACTATACACGTTCGTTAGGGACATAAAACGAGTAAGTGATATACTAAGACTCTAAAAAAACAAATAAATTACGCTGCATTATTTTTTCAAGACAGAACAGTTGACTAAAATGGTACACACTATTTATTTGAATTGTAGAAATTAAATTAAAAATGAATGATAAAAGAATATTTTAAATATCTATAAGTGATTAAAAATAAATAAATATATTTTTTTAATAAATTAATCAATTATAAGTGTAAAAAGTAAAAGAAAAAAAGGCTTACACAGCAAGAGATTAGAACCCGCAGTGTCAGAGTCAAGAATGCTCACGTGCGGTATCGTGTAACTTGTTCATAAAGTTTAGATGAAGTTGTTCGGAAATAAATATTCCCTTTTCTCCACTATATTTGAGCATTGCACTTTAGTATTTTATGCTTAGCATATTCACATGGTATACAACAATTCATATTGTCACTAATGAATTAAAATATTTTAATTTTAAAAATTGTTTTATAATTATTTCTAATTTTTTGTGGGGCGATTAATTAAAAGTGGTGAGTGTTGGTTTTTAAATAAATGCTTGCAGTTAATGAATGAAATAAAGCTAAACCTGGGCACAACATCACTGAAAATTTGAATAATTATTTATGACTCTAACGAGCTATGTTGTTAGTGGGCTTGGTGTTGTATGGGCAAGTGCTAATGTTTTAACTTTATACAGCAATAGAGTTATAGCAGTACTTGTAATTCCAGCCCCCCCCAAAAAAAAAATCCTAGGTGCGCCACTGCAACCACTACACCAAATATCATTGAAATACGTTTCCCTTAAGCTGCGCTTCCTCCTTGTTAGTCGGGGTCTGTTCTTATAAAACTTTTGAAAGAAAGTCTTACCCAAACTTCTTTACGTTGATATGCTTTCTTTAATGCGATTTTAGACAAATTTGTATAGTTATTGAAAGATTAGAAATGTATAATACAAGGGTATAGGACAAGGGGAAATCGATGATTTTTTAAAAGTTGTTGCTCCACTTTTGATTCGTAAATGTATTTTTATTACCATAAAATTAGTCGTCACATTATATCATATATTCGGAAAATAAAATTATTCAAGTTATCTCCATTTCAAGAATGTACTTGGAGAATACTCATTTCAAGAATGTACGTTGTTGAAAGTTTTCATTTATCTCTTCGAATCCTCATTGGCCGACCATGGCCGAGTGGATTAGACACTGAACAAGAAAATGGTAGGTGTCCGAAGTGTAAAGGCACATTGTTTTCGCTTACCGTGAGACTGTCGATCTAATGGTCTGGAGTTTTCTGTATTTTTCTCCAGATGTGACGTGAAGGCGCGTTGGGACACCTAAAAAAAATCCTTCGCCCAAGGCATACCTCTTGTATTAGGCAGATAGCCTTTATGTAGCCTTGCCTTAACCACAAAATCAAAACAATCGAGTCTTAATTGATTTCTTATTTCTTCACTTCGGTAGCGGATCTTCAGTTCTTTCACAGTGTGAGGTTTGTTGTCATGAACTCGCGACTTCATCTACAACCAAGCGTAAAAATTGTGAAAGGAAACGTTTTGTGATCGAAAAATCCACAGACTACCTTCAAAATAAGAAAGTAATCGTCCAACGAACGCAACTTCAGCAAAATCTTTCGAAACTTTGGTCAAAAGCAAGATGAACAATGGTTTCATCTTGTTGAAACCCGCCACGCTCGGAAAAAAAAAAAAAAAAAAATCAAGTGTCTTTGAGTAGCGATCTGATTTGATGATCACTGTGGCGCCATCTTTTTCGAAAGAAAATGGCCCCAAAATCAAATTGCATCAATCGATGAAGAAACTGTAAAAAGAGTGGGGACAAACATTTCAGAACATCTTGAAATGTATGCTCTTAAAAATGTTCATTATATGAATATCAATTATTTTACGCACTTAAGCGAGAATAAAAAGAAGCACGCTATGTTGTCCAGTCTTGTTGATGCTAATTGCCTTTATCAAACATTTTCTTTTAAGTATCCTGTGAGGCAGTTTATAGGGATTCATTAGTTTTGAGTGTTTTTAGTCATTTTGATGCGTAAGAAACAAGGGTGCTGCTATGGAGTTTAATATATCAATGAACGTTGAAGATGTCCTTCTGTGGCCAACATAGCTTCCAAATATGCAGGAGTTTTATAAAAATGAGTTAATTGCTTCCCAAAATACTAGTCACAAAAGGAAATCTATACCGTTGCGTGTTAAGATGAGAGTTTATACGTCACTAGGGACTCATATATAGGGGAAGTTTCTTTTAGATCCATTTCCCTGTATATCCTGATAATATTATAAATCTGAAAAATTGCATTTTTGTCGATGCAATATGGAATGAAAACAGTTTATACCCCTAAGATTAACATATAGGCTACATTTCATGCATATAGCGTAAGTAGTTCTTTTACAGAGACAATCCGAACATTCTGATACAATATGCTCTATGGACATCTTTGAAACTTGTGAATAGATTCTAGAGATTTCTCCACTAATAGATATCTACGCTATCTGTGAGTAACATAGGTTGTAATTCATACAGCATAAATACTACTTATATTGAGATACTCAAAAGAACTCTAATATCCTCTGTAGGCATCTCTGTAACTACTGAACCGATTCTAAACCTTCATTTCACTGATAGAAAACTATACTACCCCTGTATAATATAGGCTACCTTTCATGCATATATCATAAGTAGTTCTCTTGAAGGAAGACTTGTAAGTATTACATTATGTTCTATGGACATCTCTGTAACTATTGAAGATTATTCTAAAGATTTTTTCATTGATAGAAAGCTACACTATTTCTGACAAATAGAAGCTAAAATTCACGCAGATACCATAAATAGATTCTTTGCACGAGGACTCGAAAAATTCTATTACATTACGCTCTATGGGATGGTATATTTTAAAAATGGAAATCTATTTAAGAGAAAATAAAATTAATGTACGTTATTGAGGTTCATAAAACAATGCTCCTTAACACTGTCCCACGCACAACTGTCAAGTGAAGAACAACTCCCCTGTTGTACTGTCCGATTTTCCTTCTTTTATATACAATACAAACTTTCATATTTAATGAGGATTTTCATTTCATGAATGCTTCTTGTTAACGTTTTCTCATCCAGCAAATATAATGGACATACATACATAGTGTGTGCTGGTGTCACATACAACATATACTCAAAAAGAATAAAACATCTACACTCTTCAGAAGGATAGCACATAGACCTCTGTATGTTGTATTTGTTCACACTCTAAAATTAAACTTGTAACCTGAATTAAACAATTAAAATCTATCTGAGTAATAAATCTTATTTTGAGTGCGAATAAAATACCTAGTTTTAAGTCACATGAAGGTTTAATTTCTTTTTCTCAGCTCCTGAGCAGAAAGCCAAATAAAAATTCAAAACATGTATTTCTGATCAAACATGTTGAAAAAATTTGATGTTTCTTAACAAATGCAATGTTCATTCAAAAACTATAAAAGGTATGCAAATTTTTATTACATTTTTGGAATCAGCTTAAAAAGTTACCTTTAGATTTTTACAAATTTGCGTACGAAGAAAACAGTGTAAGCACGTCTATCTAACTGGAAAAGGATTATACAGTAAAATCCCAATAAGAAATGTAACACCGATAATTTTGCTCCATTTGTATGAATCGGCTTTTCATACTTAGGCTCACAACAAAAAAAGGTGGTATATTCTATTTTATACGCTTAAACAGACTATTAGAAAATAGTTATACATTATCATACTCGTAATTCTAATAATAATTATAGGATATAAGAAATGCATCAAAAACATTTACCTTAAAACAAAATGTCTTACTGAAAATTCCATGTAACAGCTCACTATTTTGAATCCAGATATTAATTAGCAGACGATTTTAAATTCTCGTGTTTCGGCTGAGCTAATGGATATGTGTTCGTAAAACTCCTTTTTCTGCATTCACCGTGCTTAGTCACACAAATTTTTATATCCATGGTCAGTCTTTTAATGACTAAGTTTTCGGAGCAATTTCAAACATGTGACATCAAAATGACGTCGCTCAAATTTGGGATTTGAATTCGTAAAAACATCTTATGTTCTTAGGTGTTTATTTTTATTTTAGAAAAGAAAGTCAATCTGTGTAATCCAACTAATTGAAATAACAAAAAAAAAATTCACAGTGATCTATCTGTTTTTTGTCATCAAAGTGACGTAGATTTTGCTTGTAAATTTCACCGTGTTTACTACACAATCAGGTATCGGAAAGTTTTCTCCGTGGAAAGCGTAAAAAATCTCTTAAACTCCGGGAACGGGTGGACTTTCAAAGTTTTAAAGTGGACTTTCATTTATTCTATATTATTTTACACATCTGTGCAAAATTTCAGGCTGATAGGTACATTTTTGTGGATTTGTATACTAATCAAATCCACAAACTGACAAACAGAATTTCATTTTTATTTATAAGGATAACTGTGTTCAAGATTAAAAATGAAAATGACTTGATGCTTCAAAAAATTCAACTAACGCTACTGAATTCAGTAAGTTTCGATAGTTAGATTTAAGTAATTATATTTAAGTGAAAATGAGTTATAAATGTAAGGTTACCCAGTTGGGGAAAGACACTGGTCTGCTACTAATATTTTCATGCGTCGGCAGATAGCAATACTTATTCTCTTGTGTGATGAATCTTATCCCAATGCTCACGTAGATTGTGAATTTATCTTAAGCCATTGTTTTGGATTTCGTGATCATATAACCTGAACAGTAATGCCCTTATAATGCTCTATTGATCATAAAGTTAATAAACGGATTTTTTGTTTTAAATAAGATATTCACAAAATAAGTGATCTAAGGATTCTGTCACACACACAAGGCCAGCAGAAGCGGCCATAACCATTAGAGATGAGACGGGCTCAGCTCGAGCCCGAGCCCGGGCCCGAATCGGGCTCGGGTTCTGTAATTCCCAATTGCGTTCGGGCTCGGGCTCTGTAATTCTCAATTGCGTTCGGGCTCGGGAAAAAATTCTATCTTATTGAACATACTCCTTGAAACAGATTTTTAAAAAGTGATTCATATGGAATATAAAAGTACTTATAAAAAAATAGCGGCACGGGTGCCTTGAATGCGCGTGAAGCTCTTTGGGTATTTCAGAACGGCAGCTTATATTGCTTAGTTAGTCATGAGATCGGACATTATTTCATAAACATAGATATAAAGAATTAGAAAGTGCATTAAAAATTTGTAACTATATTTGTCTTTAATTTGCACAAACGGCAAAATTTACTGTATTCTATCAAAGAATTACTTATTTGAATTTTATTGAATTTTATTTATCTTTAACTGAAATTTCGGGCTCGGGCTTCAAAAAATGAGCCCGAACTCATCTCTAATAACCATTCAGCTTTACGAAAATAAGCACGTGTGACTTCTGAACCTTTACTTGGGGAAGATACGATATGGTTAAGAAATAAATTATATGAACTTTAAATTTTATTTTTCATTTTGTATATTGTACTTATAGTGTAAAATATAAATTAAATTGATATTTATAACTATACTATTATATTAATTATCACTTTATATTATTTTAATTAACAAATTATAATATTTTAATGTAATATATTACATTGACCATAATATATGTGTGTGTGTGTGTATTACGGTTTTATATGTATTTTTCATGATATTTTTAATTTGATTATGGATTAAGAATTTTCAGTAAATATATTTATAGCTAACATTTTATTATCATACAGATTATGCTTCGAAACTACAATAGGAAAGTGGATCAAACTTCTTGCCCATAATCAAATTTAATTCAATATGATAGTTAAATTATTGATAAGAATTAGTTTGTGCAGTATGTAAAGGGTACTTTTACCCTATGAAAGGTCTCAAGTGTGACTGGATTCAGCACATCAAATGCAAAAAATGGTTGTTCGAAGATTGCAATAGTGATTGACCATTAGAACTGAATGAAATGTTGTGCAGTCTGACATTCAATCCTGTATTCTTATTAGTTTTACTGAATAAAAATTTTGAATAAAAAATACAGTTTTCTGATTACATTGGTTTGTTTCTCCATAGTTTCATAGTTAATTTTCCAATGGCTGTGCTATATTTTTCAGTCCATAACTGATGGCATCTTTCTCGTATAGATGGAGGAATATACCACAATTCACATGTGTTTATTTAAGCATTAAATTTTTCAATCATATGTATACTGGGAAAGCAATTAATAAGAATATATAACAAAATAGAGATTGTAGAGCATGGTGTATATTTTCATTAGCTTAATATTTCAAATTGGTCTCTATTAAACAGTAACAACAGTAAAAAAACTTTAAATCTGACGTTTTCCCCTGAAATACCTCATATTCGAACTGAGAGAATTTATTATTGAGATATTTTAGTTATCAAAAGACGATGATTCATTGAAGAGCCCCACAGAAGCCTAGTCACTAAGCTCCATTCTCATAAGAGCACTTAAAGTGAAGCAGCAGCGGCTTGGACAGTGGTTGGGAGGGTGAACACTTCTCTCGGCTGGACTGCTGTGAGACTGCCCCCGCTAATGGAAGCTGGTGCACGTAAAATCTCTTCGTGGCTCCAATGTCCTCCACATTCAAGCTATACCTCTGGGGGTACCAATTTCAGGTGCTAGATATCTCATCTGAAATTGGTTCAAAATAAGGAGACCACTCATAGGGGGCAACGTTGGTCTGCCTACCAGGCGGCCCCCAGAATGAAATGACCAAATCTCCAACCCTCACTCCTCCAGTAGGTCGCTGACCTGGCCATTAGAAAACTTAAAAAAAAAAAAAAAAAAAAAAAAAAAAAAATTCATTGATACTGAAACAAGAGGTCAGGAAGCGAAATTTTACGCCTCGTTAATAAGAGGACAAAAATAACTTTTTCTTTGCTTGGGGTCTTCATTTAAATACGCAGACGAATTTTTACTCTATACCGAAATTTCAAAAGTAAATTAAACTGATTCTCCCGTTTTATTAGAATTCTTTTATGATTTATTTTGAAATTCTAGGAAAAATAGTTCGTTTTCCTCAAACTGTCTTGTATAAACCAAAATCTGCGGAGATTTCATTTTTGTATGCAGTTAGAATAAGATGCATTTAACAACAGAGACGTAGGCTAAAGCATTTTTCATTACTCCGCATTAAGCCAAGCTTCTTGATACTCTTTTGGACCTGATTTATTTTAAATTAAAAAAGAAAGAAAAATCTATCTGTTTCATTTGCTTGTTAACTTCCCAATCGGAAGCTCCGTTTAGATGTGCAAATGGGAGCATCCCTTCCCGCCAAATATCTCAGAAATGAATTAAACTGGTTCACTCAGGTTATCAGCATCTATTGCGGCTTATTTTAAAATTCCAGAAAAAAAGTTCTTAGATGTACGAACGTCTGTCATTAGCCCCAAACAGAATTCGTAATTCACGTTCGAATAGCTTTTATCGCTAAAATATCTTTTCTCTCGCTAACTCGCGTTAGAAGAGAAGGGGGTATCACCATCCACAGAAGAGAGTTAAAAAAAAAAAAAAAAAAAACGAAATATATATATAACTGCTCCTCTTTGAAGAAAAAAGAAAGAAAGAAAACGGCATTTCCTTTTAAAAGCTCGTATTAAGGGAGATATTCAGCGTTCTCAGATTTCTACGGGCAAATGCTCTGAGCTGCAAAGTGGCAGAAGTCAAGAAATGAACACGATTTGATTTTTCTTCTTGTAGAAGAATTTGAACATTTTATAACTGATTAATCAGGGAATTTGGAAATAAAAAAACACTTGAAAGTTTTTAAAAGATGGAGAAGAAAAAGAATTTTTGTTAAATTTTAAATGCTTATGAGAAGAGATATAATTTTATTTTTAATTTTATTCATATGTGAATGAAGAAGTTCAGATTTTAAAAGCAAGCAAATTCATGCATGCATTCATAAACAGGGTGTAAGTCAGATTTACACAGGTTTTGTTTCCTAATTGTTTGGAAACGCGTATACCATTGTAACAATATTTTACATGAGGTATAATAGCTTGAGGTATAAAAGCATATAATAGCTTTGTTATAAGCTATATTTTTATACATTGAATTTAAAATTTCTGGTCTTGTAAAAATTTCTAATCTGAAGTCGATAAAATTTCGTAGGCATTTTAAACAACACGACTTTCCCGTAAGGTGAGGCCATTATTTCGGTAACTAAACTAACTACCTTTATATGACTATAAGCACATTATCTAAAATATTATGCCATTGTTTTTACTGTAAAACATTTATCAGATGTTAATAAAAGTCGTAGATGGCAAGGGGTTAATTTTACCTAATTAAGAACAACAGCAAGTAGGGTGTTATTTTTATTACTAAAAAATTAGAGTGTGTCACATGTTTCAGCTGCTAAGTATGCATCAGTAAGGTGTTGGAACGTATGTATGTAAGGTAACGTCCGTTCCCATTTTGATAGAAATTTTCAAATCTTCGCTAGCGTTCTGTGATGAAATTTCATTCTCAGTATATGTAATCTATTGAATATGTGTGGGATTTAGTTTAAACCTCATTCCACTCATTAGAAGTATCCATATCTAACAGTTTATTTCGCTAAGATTTACTGTTACATAAAATCAACTTGAAGTACATATACACATTCTAACTATCTGTAGGTACCACTGTTAGAAATGGACGCTGGGAAAAAGAATATGTGCGTATTGACGTGCAAAACGATTGAAAAATTCTTCTTCGTCTGGCAAAATGCTTACATAGTAATGAGAAACATGCCTGTTTTGTCTTCCATAGCAACTACGAATCCTTGTCTCGTCTCGTCTCGCATCCATCCCAAACCACCATGTCTGGATACTCTAACAGCGCGAGGTGGTGGCCGTAAAAAATAGGGATTTCAGGTGAGTAATATTGGTTTCACTTCTATAAATTTAATTTCTTCTTTACACTTACACAATCTGAATGGAATCAAATATCTGGAACGCACTATTTGTAAAACCCAACGTGTCGAAAGAAATATAAATGCCGAATCTGTGGCTGATAAAGAGTTAGCATACTTTAAAGGCTGCTGAATATATTTATTCCATTCTTAAAACAAAAGAATCTAGAAAGTTTTAAATGCTCTCTGTGAAATCCTACTCTATAGTTGCGCTGATCCCTGACTCACTCTGTAACCATTCTTCAATATAAATGTTTTATCGCCATTACCCCAAGAAGATTAAAAAGTTCAAAAAAATTAAAAAGCAGAAAAAGCGTAACAACATCTACACGGTTTATACGATCCGCTTGAAATGTTTCAAAATTATGAATAAAAATATTTAAAAAATAATCTGTGCTACTTTAAAAATCTGGAAATCTACCGGTTCCCTCATTTTTAAGCGATTTTTTGCTATTTTCAGCATCATTTTATTTCTGAGAGTAAAAAAAGAATTCATTTGCGTGACAAAATGAGCTGTTGCAATCCGTATGACGTCATATTCATCACAGGCTTTGATGGGAAGGTGTGATTCCAAATCCTTTAAAATAGTTTTTCCAGATTACATAATTTAATTTTTTTTTTACAAATAAATCGTCTGCCTGGTTATAAGAATGGCTGTGTACTCAAAACGAAATCTTTCGAATGCCAAAAGTTCCCGCGCGCGTTTCCAGAAAAGCATGAAATTCGATTTGGGTATATAATGGAAATTGAATACGAACTTATTTATTTTAGGTGGATGAAGATGAACTATATTGACTATAAACGTATTTTCGTCACATGTTTTTTCTAGAGCTCGTTGTAACTGCATCCACAACGGGCTTTGACTTCTAGTGCATTGAAATATTTCTCTCCAAAAAAGAACGTGCAAGAGCACTGAGCATTATCAGATTTCCAAAATGACCCGAAAGTTTTCACAATAACAAAGACAAATTATTGAAGATAAGCAAAGGGGGAAAAACATTTATGAGATAGGTCCGGATGACTCGGAATTTTCCTTCGCGTGTATTAAAGAGCCTTACAAAATCCATACAGACTTCATCCTATTCCAGGACTTAGACCACTGTTGCTCGAAACTTCTCAGTCTTCGGCGTAACACGGGTAGGCCTGGGGTACCTCCCTTTTTTACGCATTAACTATGGAAAGAATGATGAAAAAATATTTAGTAGCGTTGTTGGTTTTTTTTTCCCTTTCTTTTCCCCCAGAGCTTTTATTCGGGTATCGAGCATTTGACCTTTAGCTCCCTGCCCCTATCGGGCATGTCTCCGTGCCTATAATTACATTTTTTTTCGACGTCGACTTGTTCCGAGAGGCGGCATGTGACAGGCAAATCGGCAATGCCGTCCCGTCAGGATCGTAGTAATTTTCTTGTCAAAGTTTTGGGAGAAGGGTCAAATCCATATCGGCAGTTCTACCACACTCTACGTGGGAAAAGAGCTGTAATTTTTTTCCCCCATGTCGTGGGTTTAACCCGTGGCATGGGCGATAGTTTTTTTTTCCCTCAGAGCTTAATTGGGAATCACTTTTTTCCAAACCCTTCTCGGTGTTTTTTTAAGGGTTACATTCGAACCCGCTTAACCCATTTCAGGCCAAGCATAGAAATTTCATAAAATGTGGTATTACTTTTATTGAAATATGCTTAAATTACACTCATTAAAACAAAAAAAAAGTTTCATGCATGAAAAATAATATTTTATATAAGAAATAAAGTGGTGCGTATATGCACCATTGGTCTACTTTTTTGCAAATTTAAGAAAAAAATTGTTTTTTATGACATTTGTTTTAATTTTATTTTATTTTTAAAACTTGCAACATTAATTCATTATAAAAACATGATTAATCTCAAGTGGAATAATCTCACACTTTCAAAAAGTCGAATTTGTCAATAACCGTTTCATGTTGAAAAACTGGCGTATTTTGAAAATTTCTCAACAGAAAGTGTTTACTCTTATTAAATTAATAATATTTTATAAATGTCTTCAAAACCCTTTAAAATAACAGAAAAATAAAATTAGTGAAAAACGTATGTCACAGTATCAAGAAAAAAATATTTATTGAAATGGTGCATTTACGCGTCTTTGGCCAAAAATGGGTTAAACAGCAAATTTTTCCCGAAAATTTAATCTAATAAGTAAGATATTACATTATCCGGTATCAGAGTTACTAATTATTATGGTTTTGACACATTGAAAATTTATAACATTAAGCGGAATATTCCTTTAACCGGTATTCCGTTAAGCTGGTTCTACTGTATATTTGTTTTTCCGTGAAAGACAGAAAAGTTTCAAACGAGACGCGATAAATATGGCGAAAAATTTTATCAGAGACGAATTTTCATAACCCCCTTCCCCCTTTTTGCTCATACACTTGAAAAAAAAATATTGCAGCACAACATGTGGGTGCACAACGTAACGCCATCCCGTTGTGATGTTGGCCTTACGTTTATCCACACGCTGTTCTGTGGATTTACAGCACACAGTGCTATATTATTTTACAGCACAACGTGTGGGTAAACATAACGCCAACACGTTGTGACGTAGACTGTGTCAATTGCCATACAATCATTGCCATAGGTTCTTCGTGATTGGCTTATCAATAAATCACTACGTCCTTTCTGCGTGAATTTAGAACACACAGTGCTGTATAATTTTACAGCAATATGCGTGGTAAAATTACAGGTATTTCTTACAGCGTATTTTTGTCTTGAACCCATATTTAGCCTGTTCTCTGTCATCACTGAAAAAGGTGCAACGGAGCAGACGCTCCTTCTCTCACTAGTGCTCGTCCCAGCTTATGTTGAAAATTGGTGTTTATGTTAAAAATAGAATCTTTTGAGATACTAATATTGATAATCGAATTGGTGCTTCAGATGATCATGTTGAATACAGGTTAGTAGGCTTCCTGCAATTTTGTTTGACATGAGTTTTTGAAAAATTCTACATAAATGGAATCTGAAATTTATAATTAGCTAACTTAAATCTAAGATGCATCAATGTCAAAAAAATGTTATGGATATACTAGAATAAAATTTGTGAGATAAGACAAAACGTACATAAAGTATAAAAAATCTAAATGATATAAAATGAAAGACTAGCAGAACTTCAAGTAAAATTAGATTCATTAGTGTTTTTTTTAATTATTTGCTAGACATTTTTCTGTGATTAATAATAAAACTACTTATACATAACTTTTGGATTTTAAAAGATTTTTTTGAAGATTTGCAATTGTGTTAGAAACTGTCATAGCGTAGAGTATATTAATAGAGTATATTAATCCTTTCTATCTGATAGAAATAAAAATATAACGACACAGAACAATCAAAGGTAACAATATGAACTAGATTAAAATATTTTAGCAGTTTTGTAAATATCCGTATTCCAGAGTCCTCTATTTTAGTTATTAGGGTAAAAAAAATGTAGAATGTAGAAACCAACTAAAAAAATCAACTAAGCAAAGCAAACTGCGTAAACAATATTATAAAAATAGATTTAAAGAGCTAGTTCACAACTTTAGATACCCATTAAAAAATAAATAAAAGTAATCTCTCTAGTTATAAAGAACGACAGAGAAGAATTTTCTTTTCAAACAGTGAGGAGAGGGAAGGGGACTCAAATTACGGCAATTTTTTTGAAGTACGAAAACATGTAAGTCTGAGAAAACACTCATTCTTATGAATAAAAAAATGTTCTCTAGTTTTTTTTATACCTTTGTACAGATGTGAATGCATTAAAATTCAACCACGACGTTGCTACAACCTTTTCAAGTTGCTATTCTTCAAATACATTCTTTTGGTTTTGAAAATTCTTCCTGAATATGAAGATTATTCAACTCTGGCGCTTGAGATTTTCCGTTTGGCATACGCAAACTTTTTCAAAAAGTTTAGTTTTTATTGTGAAAGAAAATTTTTTTTCGAGCAGCATATTTTTTTTACATCTTATTATTATGTAATGCGTTTTCTTTTTTTCAACAATATGTATAAGAAAATGAGAAAGGGATTTGTTTTCAATGATTAGAATATTACATCAGTAACTGAAAAAACAACAACAATAGTCTAACAACAACAACAGCAATTATTACGAGTATTATTGTACTTGTTGTTTTAAAAGGAAGCTATTTGTAGTTAAATGTTTTCTCTATTTTAACTTACTCATTGCATACTTAATTTACTTAAGTGTACGCAGGTTTGATAAAAAAAGAAGTTTATAGCAATCACGATGCGAATAATAACTAAAGATATAATGATTTACGCAACTTTTTGTTTTTTAAGTTTGAATTACACGAGCTGCTGAGCTGTGCATGTGCAATTCTTTTGTTTAGAGAGGTACAAGCATATTCCGTTCGTCGGCAGTATACCTCCTGGAAACCGTATTCACTGAAGTGCATAAATTGCATAAATTCACTGAAGTGCATAAATTCACTGAAAAGTGTATTTGTTGTTTTCTGTCCTGTTGAAACAGTTGAAATTACTTTTTTGGGTGCATTATACGAAGATATCCATTTTTGTTTCTCATATAGTGAGCATTTGGGAATGTTTTCTAATGCACTGTGGCTAACAGAAACTGATCAAGTGGGGTAGCACTGTCTGACCACCTTTCACGTGGAATATTGGCAAGCTGCCAATAAAGATGAATCCAAATGAACCGGTTAGGGAGGGAGGAAAGAGAGTGGAGGAATATGCGAATGCGGTGTACTTGTTCCGTCCCTTTCAGCGATTGTCGAAGAGAATGCCTTCGAGAGAACAGAAAATGGACATGTCCGTTTCCTCCTCCAAACCGGAAGTTTAACTTTGTACCTACTGGCAATAGAACTGCAGGAACATGCAATTATTGAAAGAAAATAGGCCTAAAAAGCTGCTTATAACCTGCTGAGTCACCTTGCATTCCTGAATTTATATTAAGTTTACATAATTAACTGCATTGATCAGCACACTGTAGTGACACTGATTTTTGTTTTCAATCTCTGTTGCCTAGTAACAATGGGAAGTAAGTAAAATTAGAATTATCTGTGAAGAAAATGTGACAGTATAAACTTTGCAATGAACAAGTAAAACTTAATAAAGAAAAACACACATCTGAAATGTGCATCTTCTATTTATTGAGTGCGCTGCAGCCTCAGATTGGTAGAGAGTTACCAACATGAGGTTATATCTCATTTTGTACACATTTACAAGTGTACCACCTTTCTAATTTCGTATTTGAGGAAGAAAACAAACTCAAGACAAACATAAAACAAAAATTTCTGGCGCACATCCTATTGCATATATCCCGTATTTGCTCTTCCTGATGATCACATTTTTTTTCTCCCCCGCTCACGAAATGAAAAAAACATGTCTCCAATTTCCTTGCGACTAATAAAAAGACACACCAGAAGATACAGGGAGGAAAAAATCATGAAAAAAAAAACTGTAGAGGGGGAAAGGAAACGGGAAAAAAAAATCTGCTTCGAATCAAGCCTGATTCCTAATATTGGCAAACATACGGTGGAAAAAAATCTCTATAAGAAGACGACAAGAAGGAAATATATATATATATATATATATTGTATGTGGGGAAAGCTGAGGACAGTCCTTAAATATCGCACAGGGACAGGGGAGATGGGGGTGGGGGGAGGAGTAGCAGCGTGGTTTCAAATCCGCGTCTACAGTAAGATCCCTGATTAAAGTAATGGATTTAGGCTAGACAAGGAACAACAAAGAAGCGCACGTGCTCACAATAAAGTCCGCATCTCACGTTTAAAGCACGTACACAGTTTCTCTTTTTGCCTCATAAGGCCTTCTCCCGCCCTCCAACCCCCTTGCTTCAGCCTGCTTTTACGTACGGCCTTCGTGAGAGGATTGCGAAAGACAGACAGAGAGAGAAAGGGAGAGACAGAATGAGAAGATGCTGCTTCTTTATTTTGTTTATTTATTTATGTTTTTATTTTTTATTTTTTCCCCCTTCTTCGTTCCCCGATCTCGCTTTCGTCTGTTTTCCCCTGAAAGTTGATACCGAGTTTTTGTTTTCCCGTAGAAATTAAATATTTGTTGGGGGAGGGGGTGGAATGTTAGAGGGCGCAATGATTTGCTTCATGATTTTTTTTTTGTTCTTGTTCTTTAGCGTTTCTTTTAAAAACCGTAGATGAAAGACAAATCGTACAGCATGCTGAAAATAACTGAGATTCATGTTATAACATCTAGAGGAACTACTCAAGCCTTACCTACACTGGCTGAAATTAAGGTCGCGATATTTTCGGGGAGATTTTCTATTTTAGAAAAAATATATTAATTTATTTTGGGGACCTCATGTTTGAATCCCCAACCCTGTTTTAGTTTGTAAAGATATTTAGAAATAGAGTTAAGTTCCAAATGACAAACCAGAAATGAAATTACGGAGATAAAGAAAAAAAAAATTGAACTGAAAGGTAAACATAGCCAGTGTCTTTTGTTTTATTATTTACCATAATTGTATGCTATTACTAATACCTAGTGTGTTGACTTTTCTCGGAACTTTAACACACTCATGCATTTTTCTGGTTAAAAAGGGGGATGGGGGAGAAGGGTGAACTCCTCGTCCTCTAGAAAATTCTGCATACACTGTTGGTTTCTAAATTTTGATTTATCATTAATAATGAATAGAGAATTGCAATATAAGTATTTTCCCGAATCATCATTATTCGTTGAAGCAATTTTAAAAATTCATTACATCTATGAAATCTTTAAAAAAAGTTATTTCTTACATACTATATTATTATTGCAAGCTCATTCTTTAACATATATTGAAGGCTTGTATAACGTTATGATTATAACATTGATATATCGTCATTATAACTGTGATTTGGAAATCGATGATGTTGAATAACTTTATTTACCTTATCTCGTACCGTTTATGAGATAAGAACGTTAACTCCAAATTTATCCACCAGGTGGATCTGTAAGCGGTTTTCTTGCGTATACCTAGAATCCACTTTTATGACTACAGCTCTGACCCTTCAGGAATTATTGGGGTAACAACGGACCTTAGCGGGCACACTGTATAATACGTTGTGTCAATAAGATGAAGGAATACATAAGACTTTTATTTTTATAATTTCTTAACTCATTCTTCTTTTTATTTTAATTCTTAAAATCATGAAGAACTAATGGGCAAAAAGCATAGAATGTGAAGCTTAGTTCTCGAAAATCGTGTTTTGCGTTAGCCTGAATTGGGTGAAATGTTAGCTGCAAGACTCTCCAACTCTCATGGAGACAGTTTTACAGGCATTGTAACGAACTTTCGCTGTGGCTGGCAACTTCTTTGGATAGCTCAGGAAACTGCTCGTTCTTTCTTTTTTTTCTTTAATTCTTTAAATCATGAAGAACTAATATGCAAAAGCATAGAATGTGAAGCTTAGCTCTCGAAAATCGTGTTTTGCGTTAGCCTGAATTGGACGAAATGCTAGCTGCACGACGCTCCAAGTCTCATGAAGGTGGAAACAGTTTTACAGGCATTGTAACGGATTTTTGCTATGACTGACAACTTCTTTCGATAGCTCAGGAAACAGCTCGTTCTTTCTTTCTCTTTTTTAATTCCTCAACTCATGCAGAACTAATGTACAAAAACATAAATAAAAGTAAAACTAATTCTCAATCGAGCTCAAATCGATCTTTTTTTAGCCTTCGCAAAATGAAATGTTAGCTGCACGACACTCGAACTCTCGTGAAGTTGGAAACAGTTTTACAGGCATTGTAACGATCTTCCGACACCAGCAATTTCTTTTTCGTGTTAACTCGTCATAACTTCACGTCCCGTGTTTGAAATTTCATCCGATGTTAGGTTAGATTAATCAACTAAAACTGTAAAATTACATCTCGATCTAAATACTTTTGCAAATTTTTAAACTTGATTAACTAGAAATTACTCCGTCGAATTATTCTTTATTATCTCTGTTAACTCTGGCAGTATACTTAAATAACGAATACAGGCGGAAAATATTGTTGTAAATGTGGGCTTTATTTATCAATAAAACCAGCGTTATGAAATAAATTTAATGTGCAAAAAACAAAAATAAAATTAAAATTTCTATTCGAAAACCAGGTTTTACTGTAGACAACAAATGAACTGATAGTTACTCCACACATTTACTGTCTTGAAGGTAAAGACTGTTTTACAGGCTTGCTAAGAGTTGCAAGCGTAGCTTTTTGTTTTCGAATAGCTCAGAAAGCAACTTTGTTTAAAAATGAGCTCGAAAATACAGCTTAGTGCTGCCCTTTGCCAAATGAGACGATCGCTGCACAAAGCGCTGCCACTCTTGTGAAAGTAGAAACTTTTTACAAGCATTGTAATGCGTTTTTGGCATGAGCAGGGTTTTCTTTGCGGAAAATTCACGAAAGGTGTTCTACAGAACATCACATGAAACGCCGGTTAAAAAAAAGCGGTCATGAAAACTGTTTTTATAAAACAAGGGACTAAAATTAATTTATAGTGCTGAAAACAATGAATATGTTTTGGGGCGGGAGGGGGGAGGGGCAGCATTATTAGTTGTGAAATCGGATAGTTGATATTTAGAAACGCATATTATTTTAAAATATTTTAAAACAAGACACAAGACTACATGATGATTAATTTAAAGTTGTGACCAGGGAAATTAAGCGTGAAGTAATTTCCTAATAAGCATTAGGCAACTACTTCCTAGCCCGAAGTAGTTGCCTAATGCATGGAAGGAAATTACTGTTGCCAATCGATAGAATAAAAATCTCTTCAAACCTTTTTGTTTGTTTTTCTGTTTGTTAATTATATACAAAATGCTTATTCACTGGTTGTGTTCACTCACTGGCTTATTCTATCCTATTCCATGGGGAAATATTTTCACTTTATTAAAAGAAAATTTGAGCACTTTTGATGCAGATTGGTTTTCAGATTCATTTAGCGAAACCAATTTTGGGGCACAATATTACTACATTAAAAGTATTTATGGGGACAAAAAAAAAGTTTTAAAAGTAAATAAAATCGTTTTCAATTCAAACGGGACATTCAGTTTTATTGCTAATGTTGGATTTCCGCTTTGTACCAACATAATTTTGAGGTAACATTTAAAAAGAACTAAAAAGAAAGCTACTTTTGCCTTAAAGTGATATTCAGTGTTGAGGTTTTTCTGAAGTCTGAGAGTCAAAATGTATGACTTCATAACGCATTTTATACCAATAAATGCAAATTTCATTTCTACCTTTCTGGGGTTGCTTAACGTTAGTTATTCTAATAACTATACGCAAGAAAATCAGTTAAAAATTCCTTTAAAAATAGATTTTTTTTTAATGATAAGAACAACTTTGAATCATAAGAATTAGTTCTTAGAACTGTAAGACTATCTGAATTACGGTATGACCACGATGAATATATTTACTATAGACAAGGCATTGATTGCGGAATTTAAATGTCAGATATAACAGTTTTGCAATCAAAATCAGCTTTAGAGTTTAAAAAAAATTACATTGGATTTCAAAAGTTTTAAGGTGAGATTTTATTTACGTATTTGAGAAATTCTTGGAAATTCATTTAGCTTCACACACGCTGAAACATGAATTTCATTCCGAAAAGCATTTCATTTGCATGTCTGTCGGATTCAATTTAATACCACGTTACGAATAATATGAGAGTAACAAAAAACTCTCAATTTTCGATACAAGGATGTTTCTGAACCATCTGGTTAGTTGCTTCCAACCTTTATTCCATTCTCACCCCCCCCTCCCTCCCTCCTTGAAACAAATCTGTCAAACGATTCTTCCTTTCTCTCATCAAGTAAATACGGTTTCTATTTCAGACACTCTTGTAGATTAAATCGGACTGTTGATTTATCGCTGTTCCTACGGAGGAAGATAAAATAAAAAAAAAAATAAAAATAAAAAAAAGCACAAACACACACTGGTCCTTATATCTCTCCCCATCCCTCACTTTCGAAATATTTGGTGAAGACACAGAGAATCTCGAATCCTCTGGATCCCCCTGGGGAACAGCCATGTTCGGCGATCTGTGACGTAATGGTACTCTACTGGACATGGCTGAGAGCGGGGGGGGGGGAGGGTGTGTGGGTGTTCTCTGCGCTTTAGAATATTGCTAAAAGGGAGGAAAAGGGACACGAAAGCGGAGACCGCTTAGGGATGGTGCTACATGGAATTCGCATCAATTGGTGCTGTAACGTTGAAGGGGCCAGCTTTGAAAGGGCCCCTCGGGGACGAGTCTCTTGCTCTTTGAAGGCCCTCGCAGGGCCCCTGGCTAGGACGAAAACCACCGTCTCCTCTCGGGGACATCTCGTTTGTCAGGAGAGTGAACCACCGCTAGGTTTTCGGGTGCATCACCGTTTCTTCGAGCCGTGAAATTCTTATCAAAAGTTTGAGAGGCTTCAAATTTCCTTTTGTTTTTTGTGTTTTTAGACCTCGGTCGTTTTTTATTGAATGTATTTTTAGTATGTGCTTTCGTTGGGATTCCCGGTTGTCTGATTTGGTTAAATATTTATTTATTTGCTTTTTTCGAATGGCTTTTGTTGTATCTATGTGTGGGTAACTATTATGAAAGTATTTATCGCACACATATCAATCGGTAATATTTAAAATTTCTATTCTTTGTTAGCACTGGTTTTACATGAATTCGAATTCTGCCCCCCCCCCACAAAGAAAAAAAATATTTATAGAAGTAAAATAGCGACACCAGCTTAATCATATATTAATCTTTATTAAAGTGCGAAAGAGAAGGCGCCTGGGAACTTTTAGAGCAGGGCCTCTTGGCTAAAGAATTGTACTTTTGCATTAAGAAGAGAATGGGTATTTACATGCATTTTAGTTGTTGTTCTTATTTTCTCTGATGAGAGTTAAACAAAAGCGGGAAATGAATGATACGACGGGAATAAAACAAACTTATACCTATCAATAGAAATTGTAAGCTGTAGAACATCTCATATTGTCCAGATTTTCTTGGAAAATCACAAATATACAGATTTCAGTATATTTTTTTCATCTTTACAGCTATTGAATAGAATTTTTTTTATAATCTGTTTCGAACAGATGACTAAAATTTGGCATATTTTTCTTCTAGACCGTTAATTAAAAAAAACTTACATCCTCATATCTCTCTGAATATTTATTTGCTTCATTTCAAGTTTAAATATAATATTAAGGAGTTACTTTTCCAATTTCTGTGTAAGTTTTGTGAGATTCGAGAGAAAAATATAAAAATTATACTGATAAAGTGTTCGATCCTTTAAAATTCATTAAACTCCATTTTGGAACTCTTTGGCTATTACAGGGAAGCAACCTAGATACAAACGAGGAATAACTTCTCTCCTTGTAACCACGATAGCGAATCAGTTAAATTTTGCATCAATGTGGTATTCAACCCCATAATCTCCTCCTGCGTGTGCCACGGCTATATACATTCCATAGACAAGAACTTAGAGAGATTCTTCGCTTTCTAAGTATTTAACATCAAAAGGTGACTTCCATTTTGGAATCTTAGAGCTTTCGTTTTCTAAGTGCACATGCTGCTTGGCAATGCACTTTTCTAAAACATATTATCGTTACGTGCTATAGTAGCTTTGTTCGGGATGGAATGGGGAGTGATAAGGGAATCACATCCCCTTCCTTCGTGAACACATTTAAACGTGAAAATAGGTCACGATTTTTAGGAGTTTAACTCACTGTCGAACCCATGTTTAACCTGTTATAACTCATCATTGGAAAGGCGCAACAGAGCAGATTCTCCTTCCCTGATCAGCACTGCTTTCCAGCATAGATCTTTGAATGCTCCGACTAAAACGTAGCGATTGAGCAAGTGCAACTCTAAGCCCTACTAGAGCATCAAAAGACCCAACCTATAGAGCAACGCTGGTAGAAGAAGGAAAGTCTGATTCGTTACCTCTGTTCAATAATGAGAACGAAAAGGTTAAACATGAGTTCAGGATTATAATTAACAAGTTACAAGTTTTAACCCCGCAGGAGCAACTCACCAATTAGGTTTGGAGTTTTTTATGCTCCTGGGAGGAAACTTTTTTGCTCCAGCACTAGCCAGGGAGCTGACATCATAATTTTTTAAAAACATTTGTTAGAATAATTATAGTTAATGGGGAAAAAACAGATAATTCTTTAGGATTCCAAAATAAAAGTCACCTTCAGTGGTGGCAGGGACGTGCTTAGGAAGTTAGCAGCCCTTGGCGAAACATATTTAGCGGCCCTAAATAACAAGAATTTAGACAGCATCCTCGCTGGCAGGGGATATCTTTTGTCTCACCTCTTCTCTTCCTAGATATGGAGAGTTTGTGAAAAAAACACCGAGAAGTCTTTCGGAACCATGAATTCAACGTGCGACTACGCATGTGCAAGGCTGTAGCCAAGTCGGAGGTTTGGGGTTCAATTCCCCCACCCACCCACCCCGGTGGACTTCTGTAAACAAAATGACATTGAAGAAGCCTCTGTGTGAGAAATCGAGCCTTTTTTTCCTCGACTACACTACTCATGTGCATTTCTTGGTCAAGAAGCTTATTTGATTACTTGATATCCATGAATTCAACAGTTTTTTAGCGGACATGAGCAGTTGCCCAGATTGTCATCCACTAAACACGGCTCTGAGTGGCGGATCCGCAAAAGTCCTAAGAGAGAGATGATGAGTATGACGATTTGTCTTATCAAACATGAGTTGTTATTTTTTATAATTAACCCCCAAAACGAAAAAATATAACCACTCATGTTTGATAAGACCTATCGTTATACTTATCGCCCCTCTCATAGGACTCTTCTGGATCCAGTGCTGAAGGTGACTTTCATTTCAGAATCTCAAAATAAAGTTTTTGTTTGCTAAATGCACACGCCTCTCGGCAACTCACTTTCGAACAAAACATTATCCCCCTCTTGCAACGCAACCTGGAAAAGCGCGACCGCAGAATATTCTTTGCGCGCTGGAGAAACAAGATTCGTCGTCTCTGAGATCCAAAACCCTTGAAGGTATCACCCCCCCCCCTCCCCCCGTCGTCGAAACACACATACACGTTTTCCGAAAAGAGCCTCCAATTCGATTATTCAACCCGCTGAAGGGGGCGGCACTGCACAAAGGAATATATATGTAAATAAAACCAGGGCGCCTCTCTTGCCCTGCCACCCGCACCCCGCCACCGCCACCAAGGCTTTTGTCTGAGCACTGTGGTAAAACAGGGAAGCCCCGGGATAGGGTTAAAACGATTCGAGTCAGCGATTTCGACTGTTTGGATAAGGTTAAAAGAGAGAGAGAAAGGCTTTTATTTGGACGTCTCTAACGAGAGAATATATACATAACCCGAGAATTTTGAAAAGAGATCCGCTGTCAGGGTTTTGATTAAAAGAAACTTCTCCCCCTCCCCCGGTTTACGCGCAAATTAATTTTCAGCCCGCAGCTGCAGACAAAGAAACGCGCCCTCTCCCGACTCCCTTTTCTCTGGAACGAGAAGTTTCCCAACTTTCTAATTCTATTCCGGTTTAAGAAACCTCGGATTTCTCTTGTTTTGGGAAGAAATATCGGGAAACTGCTGATAGCGAATTCGTTCAATTAGCTCCCAATGTTCCCAGAAATCAGATTTTGGATATATTAGCCCGAGGAATGAGGACCTTTGTCTAGTAATGCAAACTCTGATAGTTCGCGAAAGTTAAACTTGCAGAGTATTTGATTTTGAAAGTGAGCAACGGGAAATCTAGTACTCTTCTTATTGTTTCGCGCGCAGCTAAAGTTACTAAAAGCATTTCATTAAAAATACTTTCAGACTTATAAAAGAAGCTTTGAAATATTCCGATATTATATATGTTGTTTGATCATTTGACGTTCCATATAAATGTTACGAAATTTAAGGTAAAACGAAAAATTCCAGTTGAGAAACTACTTAGTTTAAAACAATAAGTTTTATCATCGAGATGCTTTATACGTGAGATATTAAGTAGCAAACAACTTGAAGCAAAAATTTGGTTGATATGAAATTAAACTAAACTTGTTCACAAAAAAATTGCATTATCTGTTCAGATACTTGGAATGTTGCCACTCTGTACAGCTCTACAAGTAGTGCAGAAAGACCTTCTAGACATCATTATGAGAATATCAAATTCATGGATCTAAATCTAAATTATATGTCGAGCAACACTTCCTGAATTGCGGCTTTTTAAATTTCTTTTGAAACAAAAGCTTAACACTTTATAGATGTACTGAAATGTTCTTAAGATATTTTATCTTGATACTTGTCATGCAACTTTGTAGATTTTCTGAAAGAAAAATTACAGGCCATGTTTCAATTTTTTTCTTGCGTTTTTTAAAAAATTTTCTGCTTCGTACTTGTTTTTTATGTAATGAACAGTTCATTACGGATTTATTAGAATATTCAAAAGGTTTACTGTTACAAATATTGGGTATACACACTCTATAAATAAACAAACAAGAAAATATAATGAAGCAATTTACAGTAAAAATTGATAAAAAAAAACAGTTCAGAACAGAAAAAAATATAATGAAAGTAATTTAACGCAGGAAGTAAAATGTGACTGTTACGCTGTTTTAAAACACTTGAAAACAATATAGATTAACTTTTAAATTATTTCATTTTTTTCTTAAAATTTTGATATTAAAGCTGTAAGAAAATTTTTTAAGTAAGCGAGGTTAATCTAAGGAAGTATATAATTATGAGAAATAAATAGTTTTATGAGATAGACTATTGTTTTAGTAAGCTAATTTCTATTGTTCAGCCTTTTAATTAAGTTCAATTAAAGATATTTTTAGATGAAAGAACCAGGTTTCTTTCTCTCTGGTACTATAGCTTTTAGTTTGAAGTCTGAGAAAATTAAGTCCCAGTCTGGAACAGAAAGAGATGGAGGCGAGGATTAGAGTATATGTATTGTGCTTGATTGAATGATAATTCATGCAGTATACGATTTTGGAGAGCGGATAGCTTCCTTTAAATGTATAGTTTATCCAACAAAACGTGACTGAAAACGTGACTTTTTTTAAAATATTAAATTTATTGTTACATATATTGTCTGTTAAAAGAATGACGACCGAGAAGAAAAGTGACTTGGAAAACACTTCAGAAAAATATTTTTACCTGGTCTAGGACCGTCTTGTCACCAAGTAGTGAGAAATAACTGAAACGTCTGAATTTCTGATACGTAATACGCGATTAAAAACCTGCAAAGGCAGGTACTTTGTTAAAAGTCATAATTACGCACTGGAGTTCATGTGTTCATGAAGACCAATTCACAGACCCGTAATTAGGCTGAAAATACAAGGGGCGGTCAAACTTTCAGAGGGGTAGGGGTGTGGGACTTTATATATAAAAGCAGAAAATCAGTGTATATCAATTAATCGATATGTCGACAGAAAGTGTCCACCTCTGTTTCCTGACGTATCACGTTCGATATCTCTAGGTGCAATTCGACGCATTCCATTTAGCCAAAGTTTTTTTTTTTTTTCCACCGTAGCAGAATGCAAGGTTAGTCCAGTTCCTTGTTTTGAAACAGCGCAAATAACAGGATAGTATATATGTGTGAATAAGTCATAGACTCTTATGAGGCATACATACTTTTGTAAGTCAATCCTCGCCCACTGCAGTCTATAAGGGAGACACCCTGTAAAATTGCGCCTTTCAAACATTTACTGCGCATGGGCCAAATTTTATTTGGGAACTATCTTGTGCGGTTTTGTAAAACAAGATTTCAAAGTTCAATGCCCATAGATCACCAAGAATTCTTTTGCGTAGCCCTGCGAAATAGCACTCGCTAAACATTTACTGCCAATAGTTCAATAACATGGGGTAGAGTTATTTTCAACGGTTACTGAAAAAGAAAATTTTAAAAAGTTACAGGCCGTTGACCATTAGTCATGAGGATTTTTTTGTACGGCCGCCAAAATCAGCACAGTTGAAATATTTACTCACCGTGCCGTAGAGCATTACGTATCAAAATTTTTTGGGATGGCCACTGCAAAGAATATAGTGTAATTTAACTCTTTGATGCACAAAATACTGTTTTATCCGGAACGCAACATTATTTATATTTACAAAGCAAAGAATGCCATTGAAAATAAAACAATATATCGATGCAGTGGTGAAGTGGTTGAATAGCAATTGATAGTCAAATTATACTAAAATGTAATGACTTAGAGAAAGTTTGAATATGTGGTATATTTTTCCTACCACTATGCTCTAAAAAGTTTTAAACAGTTGATGAAGTCTAAGCAGAGAAGACAGGGCATGAGAATTGTTTGCGCGAATTGTTTGGGAAGGAGTTGTTTGTGGGATGCATGAGAATTGTTTTTGTGCCCCTGTAAACTAAAAGAACTTCAAACATTTACTTATCCTAGAGCATTGTCAGTTTCAACTAACAGAAGTAATTGTTGAAGTCTAGAAAAGTTCAAAAATGTGTACTGGAACCATGTGTTTTCAGAATGAGTTCAATAATATAAACAACTGAATTAACGGTCTTCTGTCAGAAGTAATTGTAGAAATCAATGTAAAAATATGTACTACGGCAATATTTTATAAGAGCGTATCAATAATATACATTGAAACAATGGTAAACATTGATTTAATCTATGTATTAGACATATTATGATGTTTTATAAAAAATGAGTTTCAACAAACAGAAGTAATGTTGAAATCGTTGCAAAAATACAGGGAAAAGTATGTGTTTTAAAAATGTGTCCAATAATATATTTTTTTCTTTCTAACGGTGGGTCAGCAGTCTGCTGGAGGCTTGACTAACACGCTGTATCCATGAAAAAAATATCTCTTATAACAAAGTATTTTTTAGAATGTAAAAATAATATATAGTGAAAAAAAACTACGTGGCCTGGTTAAATTAAAATTAAACAATGAATAAAGAAAAGCTATTGTTGAAATTAATTCAAAAATATGACCTGTAATAATGTCTTTTAAGAATGGGTTAGTAAAATATATTGAAACAATAGTAACAACTATATAATTAACAAAGTGGAGTGCTAAAATATAATAAAATAATGAATTTAAACAAACAGAAGTAATTGCTGAAATCAATGCAAAAATATGTGCTAATACTAAGTATTTAAGAATGAGTTCAACAATATACATTGAAACAATGGACTAAATTATCTGCTAAAACGTGATAAAACAATGAATAAACAGAAGTAATTGTTGAAATCAATGCAGAAATATGTACTATGACATTTAAAAAAAAATGCATCAATAATATGCATTGAAATAATGAACTTAGTTGCCTACTGAAACACTTTTAAATAATGAGTAAACAGAAGTAATTGTTGAAATGGATACAGAAATATGTGTTATGATAACGTTTTCAAGAATGTCAATAGTATACATTAAAACAATAGACTAAATGGTACATTGAACATAATGAAACAGAACTATTACTATAATGAATAAATAGAACTATTTGTTGAAAATATGTACTATAACAATTTTTAAATACAGTAATATGATTTATTAATAATGTAACGTAAAAATGTATTAAATGATCAACCAAAAATAATAAAAAGGAGTAAATGTTAAAATAAGTGAAACAATATAACAACTCCTCTAAAGTTAGTTTGAAGACTGTGCTGCTACATATTGGCAATGGACTTTCATCAATACCAGTAGAAAATGCCGCTGATATGAAAGAAACATATGAAACTATGTAAATTAACAAATCACCGCCACTCCACATCCACCGCAGCTCGCAAGCATTCTCAACAGCTCACATTGGATCCGCAGCCATCCTTGACCGCTCACTCCTTATCTGCACCACTTCTTGCAGCCAGTCTATTTCGCAATCATTTGATGGGGAATTTTTTCCACAAGTGTTCGATAAGGGGACTTAGAAAAATTTTTGGGGTGTTTGCTAGATTTGACTAGGAATGTGCAAAAGAATATATATATATTTAAAATGAGGTCCCGCCTCCACCCGGGAGTTATTACTACCGCCTCATTTAAAAAAAAAAAAAATGTTATTTAATGCTGTAGTGGCCATGAGCCAAGGTGCTTATTCCATTTTCTAAAATAAAACGCTTACCGTCGAAAGCGCAGAGTGCTATTTTATTTTGTTTAACGGTATGTAGATGATGGTTTTTACTTTGTATTCGATATCGTATGTGTATTCTGGATGTTAAACTTTGTAAACAGGTCTTGTAATCTTGATGCTTAATTTTCTTTTTGATTATACAGTTAGTCTACTTTGCAATAGTTTGATAGAGAATTTTTCACAGTCTTTCGCAACCACTAAATAAGTGGACATTTTAGGGTGATCGAGATAAGATAGTAAAGGCGATAACTATTCTTTCAGCTTAAGATTTTTTCAGATAACTAGAAAGAGGTAAATTTTGGTGTCTACTATATTAAAAGATGAATGCATTTTAGATTTTTTTTAAATCCTTATGGCAAAATGCTGTTTAAAAATGAAGCATTGAAAAATATTTTAGCGGAAACGAAATCTACTGTAGTGGATTTGCCCCTAAAAGTTAACTTCACAGCACACCCGTTGACAAAACAGATATGCTGTAAAGATATATTCTTCTATAAGTGTAAAATATTAAGTCTCACCCACAAACCAGTACCAACCTATCATGCAAACTTTTTACAGAGTAGTAAAAATACTTGTGTTTAATGTTAAGATAAGGAGACTTAGCGAATTTTTTAGTGATAAAATGGCATTGACTATATCATTAAAACTTTTAAGCAAGTATTAGCATTGATAAATTTTAAAATCCTACAGTATTGAAAATAAAATTTGGTTTTATACTAACTGATTATAAATCGCGGTTACATGGTAATTTCCTTATGACTATGTTTTTAGAACTTTACGATGAAATAAGTTACAAGCGAGTAAATAAAATTGCAGTTTTAGATCTAGCTATCAGGTTGTAAAAGAAATAAGAATTAAGTTGGCGGAAAATAAGAAGGTCTTACTTCCCTAGTAGCACAACTAGTTCAAAAAACATTCAAATTACGTTGGAAACACGTTTTATGACGTTAAAAAACGTGTTTTAAACGTCTTTTGGACTAATTGTGCTACTAGGGTTACCTGAAAGCACACCTTGCCGAATCTTCTACTGCAAATATCTTGAATGATGGTAACAACGCTAGCAGACCAGGAAAACAGAGTAAAAAGTTAAAAATATTTTACTTCTGATTCCCAAATCAGCTGGCTGTTTCATAGCATCATCCGGATCAATTAATTTTTTTTTACCTGACATATGATGAAAATAGGCATAATATTGCTAAACTAAATACACAATACCAATAAAATAACACTTCTTGAGATAGTTAACGGTTTAAGTGTAATTTTTTCATATAACAGAGGATAAATTTTAGGGATTAAGAAGAATGGCGTCATTTTAAAGTTTTATCTATATTAAAATTGTATGATACTATAGTTAAAAAGTAATAATCTAACAATTCAATAATAGGAATGCTTATATTTTAGGTACAAAAGTATCATTTACCCAGATACGCATGTGTTTCATTTTATGTTATAAAAATTCACTTTAAGTATGATATAGCAATTTGTTTCTCGAAATGAAATGTGTGTTCATAAAAAAAAAATACATCTGAACCCACTACAAACTTAATGTTTCAGAAAACATAGTGAGAAAGCAGTCCCGAAATCTCCTAAGCTACAGGGCATCCAACTTACTTGTGGAAAGTGAAAAAGGATGCTTTGGAAAAGTCATTTGAGAGACCTCAGTTATTTTCATTAAATATTCTATACCTTGAAACAGTGAACAGTCCTTGAAAAACTTGACTAGCTTTGACTACCCGGTTGGATCCGAGGCCAATTTCACAGCTTTGAAAGCGAAGAAAATCGTTAACCCTTTGACGCACGGTGGTTCGCCGTGAAATCACCTTATTTAACCCTTTAACGCGCAGTGTTCCCGCTCTGGGAACACTAAACTCTGACGTTTTGACTGTTTCCAGTCACGAAGAATAGACTTGATTTCTATAAAAATAGTTGCGGGTGATACAGCTCCACGAGAATCCTTTACTTTTTAGCACGTCATTTCCCGTCAAAAAATGGTCACGATTATTTTGAACAGCACTGAAATCTGCTGAAAAATGGAAGAATGCGAGAACAGCTGGATAGATTGCCCAATGCTGAAAACAGGGCAGCCGTTGCCATCGCTCGACTTAACTAACCACCGCACAGCCAGCTGTCGGTCAAAAAGGGGTCTCTAGATCTGTGGCACGCGATGAACGTTTCGAGTCATCCGCCATCTTGCTGTAGTTAAGTCGAGCGATGCAACGGCTGCCCTTTTTTCAGCATTGGGAAAGGGTTGCGCCTCAAAGGGTTAAGCGCTTTCATTGCCAGTCGCAAAAAAATGTTGTTAAATGATCTCAACGATGGAAAATTGCAGCCAGTGCCTCCATTTAACCTCGCTCATTTAACCTCGAACAAAAAAGCTAAATGGAGAGATGACAATGGTTGCAGATTTTCATCGTTGGGCAGTCCATCCAGTTGGTCTTCTGTGTTAATGTAAACATACTTGTACTTCAAAGGTTTGAACCACTAGTTGGCCCAGTTGCCATTACATTTTAAGGTATATTCGGTTTTACTCTTGTTTGTTTCACTTTCTTCTTATTTACTTCAAAATTCCAAAAAGTTCTTGTCCGTCAAAAGACTTGTTGGTACTCAGATACCGTCTGCGAGCGAAAACGCTCGCTGGCAAATGACGCAACAATGAAATCTGTTGCGTTTTTAAATACAATTCAAAGTTGTACACGCCTTTCGCAAAATCATTTATCCTGCTTGCAATTTTTAAGTTTAAATCTCGCCGTTGTTTACTTGAACCAGTTTTGAACGAAACGTGACCAGTATAATCCAAACATAGGAGAGCAATCTTGCGTACAAAAAGAATGGAAGTTGTGTGGGGGGGGGGGGCGGGGGCTCAGTGGAATCGCCAGGAAAAAGCCTAAAAAAATGGGGGGAGGGAAGCTCAGAGAGAGAGAGAGAAGGAAAACGAGAATTGACATGGAATCCGATTGAGATCTATTGGAGGAGAAAACAAGCTTTAGACTTTGTAACTGATATCTTACTGTAGTTTCGAGAAATAACATATTAGTTTTAGAATGAATCGCATTTATCTGTCATCCTTTATACATTTATTTTTCTCTTCTTCTCGTTTTTTGAAAGTTGAAAGGTATTTAGAGAAATGGATTCGAACCAGTCGCGCCCTTTTCTAGGCTATGCCGAGGACTATTTATGAATTTATTTCAAAAGAATTTTCGGGATATCTGGTTTCGTTATTTTATTATTTTTCTTTCTTTCGAGCTCTGCGAGGAGTATTGTACTCAAGTTAGCTTCAGTCTATCCGGCTGCATTTGCAAGTGCTGAAAATGAACTCTTGACTAGTTTGGGGAAAGTTTTAGTGAAAATGATAATTGAGTTCCGTAGTGCTGACAGAAACAAATTTAAAATTTAAACTTATTACGAAGAAGTCTACTTTATACATCGATGGGTTGTAGAAATATGTGGAACGCAAAAAAATTATTTTGTCGTAAATGTCGTAAATCAGAAAAAAAGAGCAATAGCTCGAAGAAAAATTTATTTTTATTTTCGGTATATAAAAAAGGTTTTAAAGCAATGGAATAACTAAATATTTTATGCATTATTCTATACAGAAATATAGAAATTTTTTGAAAACCATTCTCGTTTATTTCTACGTATGAAAGAACTCTGTATGGTCTTCGTAGCTGGGGGAAATTCGGCACACTGACTAAAGAGCATAAGAGACAGTTACTGCTGGGGAAAAAATTATTTTTAGTTATTTTAATTTATTTTTTTATTAATTTATTTTACTACTTTTAACGTGTTTTATGTTCTTACAATTTGAATTTTCATCCGGCAACTATACATATCAATGCTACAGTCCAGAAAATGTATTTTCAAACGAGCTGTGTTTCAGCATCGTATCTTATAAATTTGCTTATCGGATTTTTTAAATGTCAGCAGAAAATTCTAATTTTTAGGGAATGAAATCTGTATAATGTGAATGCTAATTCCTTTTTCAATTAATGTTTTCAAAATAATCAAAAAATAAAACTTAACTTTTTCACTTAAAAAAACAACCACTCCTAACTTTTTTACCATGTTCTTTCAAAGGCACTTACGTATTTCACAACTCAAAAGGTCAGGTGCTTCGCTCTCTGCTTTGAAGCGGATTTCCTTCGATATTTGAAGAAATTTACAACGATCATATGCTAAAAGATATTCGACGTAGATTAAATTGGGTTTTTTTTGGAAAATGCTTCAGAAAGATTGTTCAAAATAATTACGCTTAAATGCAGACAATTAAAAAAACTGATATTTACATTTATGGTGTATTTCGAAAAAACCTCGAGATTTTAATGCATACATACATAAAAAAAACTTTTCATTTCATGCACTTTAATATTTTTATAATTATGTCTTTACAGGCTGTAGTGTGCGCTGATATGAACGATAAACCCGTGTCAATTACGAAACTTTTGGGGGAAATTCTGAAAATTGAAAGTTTTGCAGAATGTGTCAATTTTTTAAAACTTTTGATGTGCAATTCCATGTTTAATAATTTTTTCTGAAAATTTCATAAAAGGCAGCATCCACCCCACCCCCATGTATTGCAATGCTTAGTGTAGCTCATAAATAACCATTGTGAATTTTTTCAAGTTCCCGAAGCTAGCAGTTTTTCTAAAAGTTACGTATGAAGACAGTGAAGTAGATTTTGTTTCTTCGACATATACTTTTAAACAATAATTGTAGCAAAAAATAAGCCCCATTCCGATACGAAGAATGAGACTAGGTATATAACTGACTAAACTGACAGGAGACTAGCGGAATCAGCTGAAAATATTTTTTGGCAAGTGTCACCTACACACGTGCAAGGCAGTCTATGTATTCTGTAGTAGTTAATACTGTAAAAAAAAATGCTTTTTAAATTGATATACTTAAAGCATTAGTGATTGCGAAAATAAGCCACATCCCTGTGAGAACAACGGGACTAGCTGATTAGTAGACATCAGCAGACATTTTTTTTCGGTAAGTTATACCTTAACATCTGTAATACTACCGTGCAAACGCCGGGCTACGTTGATAGTAGTAGATAATGCCTCGTTCAAATTTTCGTTGTTGTCTGGCATTAAAAAAATATTTTGCAATAAATACTCAACAATACCATCAACAATCTAATTCTTTGCACCAAAACTTTGAGTCGATGAAATTGCTCGAAAGTTTACTCGTGGAAAAGTTCATGTTTGTCTCCTGGCATACTTTTTCGATATTCGGCGGGATTAAAGTAGAACTGGCAGCTCTGTTAGGTGACTGTCTCGTGAAAAAAAATTCATGTATATGAAATATGAGCCAACATAAAGTTTCAGTCTATTTATAATTACTGCGTCTTAATACTAATATAATTCACCTAGTTATATTTATAGCACAAAATTGGGTGAATCATTTTGTAAAGATTCCTAAACTCCAGCAATTAATTGCGGTGAGTGAAACTGTTTTTTTTTATATTTTTATGTGCAAGCAAAAGCTGTTAAAAGTGATTAAAAAAGGAACTAAACTTTTTGAAGGGAAAAGGGTGCTCAGAGAAAAATCGAAAGTCTGTGATAAAGGTGCATAAAATCCGTCTTTTATGTGGGAGCTATAATAGTCACCCGAGTATTATACATTTAGATTTTGCTTTAAAAAAAAAGAGAAATACTTTTATAAAGTATTTCTTGTGCTTAAGACAAATATTGTGTATCTGTATTGCCATGGTTAAGAGTTTAACAATACTCAAATGCAGGTTTATCAACAGTCATGTTTATGACATGCAATCTAAATTTGTTTTCAAATCTAGCTAGGAACAAGTTTATGTTTTTCTTTTCTTTCTTTCTTTCTTTTTCTTTTTTTTAAGCTTACTGCCAAATAAAGCAATTTGCGAGTTTAAATAGTTTATGGGACATATTTTTAATACTTTAATTATTAAAGTAATCGTATCGTAACTTTTTTCTAATTGAACAAGGATTTTTTTCCTATAAAATATAATGTCCATAAATTTTTTATTCTATGAAATTAACACATTTTTTTCCAGAAATGTCCAATGGTGAAATTGCCTTTAATAAAAATATTTTACATAGTGTATAAAATATTAAATGACTCTTGAGAAATGCTTTGTAATTTTCAAAGGAATAATACTTTTTTGCAAGTGTGTATATATAAATATAACCATCCTTGAGCAAAAATATGACAGGATTTTTCCTTTTAAAATTTATATTAATTTGCATTTCAGGATTTACTAGAAACCGTGAAAATTAGAAGATAATGTATACATATATTAGAAGATAATGTGTACTATATATATATATATATATTCCTTACACAAGTTAACAAAAGTTTTATTACGCTACTAGATTTTTTACTGGACACTATTGTCTTAGTGCCTATTTATTTCGTTTTAATTTGACTAATTCGTTTGACTGTGTTTTATGTGATTCTGAACAAGCCATGGCTGCTAGTCATTTGCATGGGTCTTCTGCGATAGATTTTAAGTGTATTGTAAAGAAATACTGGAGAGCTTGTTGTCCAATGATCTAATGAAAATGCTCTGGCATTTGGAAAATGCATAACTGCAGACAACAAGTATAAAATTTTGGAGGTTGTCCAAAGGAAACGAGACTAAGCTAGTTAGTTCACTTGTTGCGGTCTCACCTAGAATGAATTCTCGAGGTCCCGTTTCCAAGTCTCGTCTCGAAAAAGTACAAGACCTTGAGACGAGACTTCTCGCAGTCTCTCGCCCATTCTAAATTTATGGAAGTTGAAAAAGATGATATAGCTTGTTGAAATCAATAAAAATTAAAACCCTGTTTCAATACTTAGCGATAATTCGTATTTTTTAATTATTAATAATAGTAACAATCTGCATTCTTAATAAATATACATCGCTAACGCATACTAAATGTCATTAGATTGGAAAGTTCTACATAATGAAAGTGTTAAAAGTGATTTCAATTTCTCGCTACTTCTGGCCTAAAAATAAACACATTCCGACAGTCGCAGAAAGACTTTTCATATAGAGCCCCTTCAGGGTATTTCCGCTTTATAAACTCTCAATTCACGAAGTCTTATACATCCTCCAGAGTGGGTTAAGCCGTTTCGGCAATTGAGCCTGCGATGATTATCATCAGCAAACGATATACCTCTTCCATTCTTTCGGCGATATCCACCTCAATCGAAAAAAAAACGATGTTTAGTTGTCATCGACAATGGAAACAGACTTGGTACATGCCGGTCATTCATAGAGGCCCCATTGTCGGTGTCGTTTCCAGAAATATGTCTCGAGTAGGAATTTTCTAATATTTTTATGATATGGAAGAATAAAAGGAGAGGAACAAAAATATTCTTCACTTCCCCGCGAAAAAGAGTGCATTAGCGGCAAATGCATCCCGAAATGGAATTCTTTATTATTATTACTACTACTACTTCTGACTATTACTCCCGCTTAACTGGAAGCTGTCGGTCTCAATTTCATGGTACTTTTCCTCAGGAGGAGCTAGCCCGGGGTTGAAGTGCTACCGTTTTGTGCAAGCTGTCATTGTTGTTATTAGATACCCATAGCGCGCTTTTCACCTTTAGCACCCTATCACGGACCATTACACACGCGCTGCGGTTCTATTTTTTTTATTTTATTTCTACTTGCGGACCGAAGTTACGGTGAAATCGAGCTTTTAGGAAAAAGAAAAGAAAAGTTTCCTATATATATATATATAGATATGTTTTTTATATCTTCCATTAAATATGTAGAGTTTCGTAGATATACTATCTCCGGCTCGCAGATCCTAAAAGTGTTTTTTACCACTGTGGAATAGTAGGCAGATGTTTTTTTCTGCCGCGGTAAAAAGCCTGATGCCCATATGCATCCTGAAAGCAGTATTTCACGTGTATATGATAACAAATGAATTTTAGGAACATATCTTTCCTCCCCTCCCCCTCCCAAGTTTCTCTAAGTTTTCGGGTGGTTTGTACTGTTGGAGCGCTAAAATCGTCTTTCTTCTGAATAATAGGTCACACACAATTTAAAACTCAGAATAGGGATTTTCATTCTCTATTCTATTTTTTCTAAAGAAGATGTAGCATACTATTTTTTTAGCACTAGATCATCTCTGTTAAATAAAAATAATCTTAAAACAGTTTTTTAAGGGGGGGAAAAGCCTTGGAAGTTCTGAACCGCTTTAAGGAATATACATTACTTGCATATTATTTTGTGTTCTCCCATACGTTCTTCCCATAATATTTTTCTGGTATTTTTGTCTACTAAAAAGTATCTTTAAATTATTAATTTTTTTTTCATCCAAAGAGATTAATTTCTTTTTAAATTAGTTCATTTCTTCTGCCTCCCGGATCTAACTTTTTTAGCACCCCTAAAAGATTGCTTTAAAATCTTACAAACGTCTTGATAATTCCTTCTTTTAAAACTCTTTTTGAGTCAAGGAAATTGAAATATATTATAAAAACAAAACAAAATAATAATACTAGAACTATCTAAAATGTTCCTAACTATTGCTCGTTCTCTTAAATCACTACATTTTATAGATGATTATTAAACTACAAAAATCAGACAACATACAATCAGATTTTTAATCATCTATGAAAAATCCGAATTAAAAAGAGCGGAAAACAATTTAATTTTTTTTAATTTAAAATCAATATTTTTGAAAGATATTGTTTTTCAACTTTTAGTAATGTTGCGTCTCGTTTTAATTATTGCTTCTTACATTTTACTTTGAATTATACCGAATCGATGATTAAAGCAAACGAGATCTTTCTACAAATACCCGATTTAACACTGGTTCGGACTTTCATATTTGATCTGTGAATGTTGTCGGGGATAGAGTGAATTTTCTGAATTTTGTTTTAATTAAAATTGGCAACACTATGAAATAAAGGCTCATAGAGGATTTTGAAGCAAAGTGATTTAACAAAATTATATTTTTTTGCTACAGCATAAGATTGTAAAAGAGTCTAATTTAGTGAAAAGTTTTTTCATAACTATAATTTGAAAATTATTCCAGATTGCAAAAGCTCCAAAGGAGTTATTTTACCCAAATTTTTCAATCATTCGTAGGAGTTATCGAAAATTCTCTGTACCATAAATCTTTAAAGTAAAATTTGAATAATTTAAATCTTAGTACAACAAGATATACTCGTAAAATCATCTAGTCTTTAAAAAATATTTTTTGCTAACAGTACATGCTTATATTTGTCATATTTGTGGACGCATAAGCAAAACTCTTTATCGTAATCAGGGCTCAACATCATACTCAGGGCTTAAGAGATTCAGAGGAATTTTTAAGAAAGATCTTAAACTATTGTAATTATATTGGGGTCCATAAACTTGAAGACCCCAGGTAGCAGTATAGTTGGCCTGTGAAGTGATCATGCCCTGATTATATTCCTTCAAGACGTTATTCTTAAGGCACGACAGAAAACAAATGTTTCAAATAGTTCCAATGGAAGATATTTAAAGTCATTCGTCATATGGAAAACATTTTTTAAATTATTAAATGATTATTAACAAAATACAATCCGCTTTGAAATTGTAAAATTCCTATTAACTACCTTATCAAGTGCGTTTAAAACACCTATATGTATGCGTATTCCATTTTTATTTGATAAGTAGATCAAATTTTCACTCTTAAAAATATCCCTCCCCGAAAATATTTTTAAAGAAATATTTTGGCCATCCTGTTTATTGCTTCTTTATTCAACGAAATATTTTTAAGATTTGGGGAAACACACATTAGGAAAAGAATATTGTAATTGTGATTTGAACATCTCTGTTGGAAAAATCTTTATGCTTAGCCAAATATAAGTATATTATTACTGCTAAGAGAATTCACATAAAGCATATCCATTTATACTGTAAAACAACTTTTCTTACATAAAATCCTAAGAGTAAGTTCAATCCTCAGTCATTAAGTAAAGGTAAAATAATATTAAATATTTTTTTCGAGCAGGAAATTTTTAAATCCATGCATAACAAACAGATCAAAAAATGACATGTTGTTCGTCATAATATTTATTTTTAGATGTTTACGCCGAAAAAAAAAAGATAATGCAAATTTCGAATTACATTTTCTATAGTGTTCACAAGAACTTAACATTCCTGTAAATCTTTAATCATGGATTACTACAACTTATGCACATGCAGATTAAAGTAAATCTATTGTTTCTCGAAAATATATTCGGAAAAAATCTTTAAGAAAATGCATTTATATGCATGCAGCATGCTGCCAAGAAACAAGAGTTTTCGTAAATGCCTTAAGCCTACCAGGAGAAACAGGAGACACAAGTAAAGAGGTCTCCGAATCACCTCTTTAAATAAAATGGTTTCTCGTGTAGGAGAGTTTTAAGTCAAAAGAAATGGGGAAAATTTTTCTAAAATCCCTAAATGTAGCGAATCCAGTTACGCGAAAAGACGAAAAAAAACTTGGGTGCTTTGCGAAAAGTCTCCTTATGCACCTGATCTCGTTAGAAAATAATATGGGAATCGACTGAACTCTAGAATACAGAATTCCGAGAGCGTGCGAGTCACTAATATGAGTGAAAAATTTCCTGGAATGAGAAAACAAATGTTTTATCGTATTCTAAAAGATGAAACAGTGTAAGTGCAGAGAATATATATTAAGGCGAAATGCAGGGAATTTCGATTATGTGTCGTCGTCGAACATGCGGATCTCAGGAGAAGAAAATAAATGTACTTAGAAAAAAATAAAAAGTACCTTTATACCTTAAAATTCCACCTAATTTCTTAAAATAGGTGTTTAAGTTTAAAAAATTAGTTTTAGCGTTTTTTAATTAATTATTAATATTTTTAAGATTATCTAGCCTGTAATTATAAAAATGAAATACCGTATTTACCCACCTTAAGTCGAGAAATTTTGGACAAAAAAAAAATAAAGGCTTTAAAGTGTGGGGTCGACTTATACGAGTGTCCTTAATTTTTAATTTTCTTTAATCAGAAGTCAAAAAAGCCCTTTTAAAAGACAAATGTTCTCTTTCTGCATTCCATAACAAAATGACGTCGTTTAAAGTTAATTTCCATACCAGGTAGAATGTAGCAATATAAAGATTGAAAACATGTATTGTTTTTGCATGTTGTTGCTGTGGATTACAGCCAGTAAGCTATAGGTGGGCTCTAGGCCGAAGGGTAGGGTGTGCCCCGTGGAGGTCTTTCTAAGGGATCCTAACCAAATACTGTATCATGATAAGCCCATGCAGACGGAGGAATTTTGTGAATTGTTTGACGAGTTCGATATTGGATCGGATCTTGAATCAGTTTAACTTTGTATATTAGTACTTTAGCATATTATACTATCAGTAGTGCCATATTATTATTATCTTTATTATTGCATATTTAGTACTTTCTTTTTTTAGAGATGATTTTGAATAAATGCATTTAAAAAATTTCAAATTTCTTAATTAGGAAAGTGGGAGGGGAGGGGGTCGACTTATACGTGGGTAAATACGGTAAATAAAATAATGCATGTCTTTAATATAAAGGTGGCTATTTAAGGACATTTCCAATAACAATAGTTTGAGGCTTAGTTTTAATAAAGCTCGTATATTGTTACCCAAGAGCATCAGATGAGAACTACCACAGATATAAAACAGTTAGAAGAATACAATCACAGAATATGATACTTTTATGCTCTGTAATAATTGGGAGTTAATTTCGAGTTTTTCAAGCAATTGATTTCAAAACCAATCTCTGTAATTCCAAGGAAACTTGAATGAAAAAAATTGGAATACGTTATTTCGGGTTTTCCATGCTTAAATATGTAAAAAGATATGATTTTGGAAGGACCAAATGATTACGAGAGCCTAAATTCCTGCAGCCTCAGTGATTTGTTAGAATACTGAAATTTATAGTCGAACAGTTTGTTGCTTGTATTACAGATTGCAGACTTTAGAAACGCATAACACTAGATGGTTCGACAGTTGAACTGACAAATTCAATTAACCAGGACCAAGAACGTTGTTGTATTTCAAAAAGCAAAATTAATTAATTATTTTTATTTTAATTTATTTGATACTGATGGTGTTTGATCAGATGACATTTTTGTTGGAAAGTGTTCAAATATCGACGTCTTTGATAACATTTTTCTTTATGGCTTATTAAAAAAAATATCGTGATCATATGCTGATAAAAATTTCATTTACTTAAGGCTTTATAATTTACTCCATCGCTCATAATAATAATAATAAAAAATGTCAACACCACCTTTTTGATATTTTGCCCGTCACAAATTGGTTTTTCTTTCATGGTTTCAGACGCATAACATGGCACTTTTATCTCACTCTTATAATGCAAAGTTGAAGACACATAATAATAAAAAACGAAAGTGATGAAAAAGAGAAAGAAGCTGATGTCTTTAAAAATTTTCAAAAACCTCTCAGCCCGTCATTTCAAATAAAGGAACTCGGCATGTAAACGTGCAAAATGTACATAAACAACATACTTTCAAAGCTAGTAAGTAATGTTTTTTTTCCCCGTTCATTTTAAAGATTTGTAAATACATCGACAGATATTATTTATTGGTCCTCCATGTCTCTATAACTTGATGTGCACTCTCTATCTTACCTTTCAAATGAAAAAATGTACTATAGAAAGAAAAAAGAAGTAGTTGAATGTCTTTTTCTTTCCGTTCTTTTTTTTTTTCAGGGAATAACAAAGGCATTATAATTATTTTACTCGCGTGGAGAACAAGTCAATATTTCTTCGTCATTTATCATCGTTTAAAATGACGTGATCGTGCGACAGAACGTCACCTTATTCAAAGTTTGGAGAAAAATGCGTCGACATGTTTGCCACATTTGGCGGTGAAGCAATTTTTTGCCTTTCAAGGATGAAATGACAGCATCAAAAGCTTAAAATGTAAGTTTTTCGTTCTAAATATTGTACGTTCCTTAAACTTTTGTTGTTGTTGTTAGAATGATGAAGATTTTTTATAGAATAAATATAATTTAGACTAATAAATAGTAGAATAAAAGAAGATTATTGTATCAAATAAACTTTATGATAAAGCATTCAAATTCAATTGATACATTAAATTTAAAATATACCTAAATTATATTATGATGTGCTTATTATAAAGTTTTTAGTGTACTCTGCATAAGCAATTATTCTGTGTTAAATAAATTATAACTATTATGTCAACGTTTTTGAATGAAATATTTTTAAATAAATAAAAAATACATATAAACCTTTCTCTTGTTTTTTTGCCGTATTTCGCAGATTCTTTTTCTAACTTGGGCAGTGAAGATATGAAGTAAATCTGTAAAGTTGTTTTCACTAAAGATAAGATTTTAAATTGCTTTCGAATACATTTTTGTCAGCGTTGAAATAGACTTCAAAATACGTCAAAAGCTTTTGAAAGCATTAGAAAAGCAGGTTATTTTGTGAACTTAAGATTTGAATGCAAGCATTTAAAACAACTAAAATGGTCATCACAAGCAATGATGGAAAAAAAAAAAACTTTTTTGACACAAAATAGATCTTTCAAATTTTGATTTTTGAAAAGTCTCAAATAGATGAGCGATTGAAATTCTCAAAATTATTCAAGCTAAAGAAAGGGACTGGGAGGTACTAGTAAGGTATTCCTGCAATAATTTTTAATGAATACAGATTTTTTTTTTTAATTTTGTAATTTCGATTGTTATGAGTCATAGTTTGTTCATTGACTCCATTCAAACTCTTGTAAATAAACAGCTTAATTTTGGAATAAAGGTGATAAATTCAACTTTTTTTATGATAAATATACGTATTAAAGATCAATGTGGTGGTATTGTTGTACGATTAAAACCTCAACATTAGGAAAAATGTTCAAACTGCAAAGTGAAGTTTTACCAATACTGTTCGGTAAATTTTTTCACCCTTCTCTTATTTGATCGATGTATTATTTCGTACTCATAAATTCCAATGAAAAATTAAGTAGACTTTAAAATACGTCGAACATCAAACGCAAATGTTAGTTTACGTTCCATTTCTAAACTGAGCAACTGAGCAGCTGACTGAAAGTAGGAGAATAGTTATTTTAATTGAAGGCATTTTTTTTAAAAAGAATTAAAACCAGAGTTATTTTTTATTCACTAAATTATTAAAACTCACTCTGATAATAATCAATAAAAATAAATAGATCTCAATTTCACATTGTGAAAATTAATTACCAGATTTTCAATGAAAACAAAGTAAAAAGAATGCAATTCTGATTAAATCAGTTTTCAGAGTCAAAATTAATGCATTAAATTCCATTTGCCTGATCTTATTTAGTCTTTTTCTCTTATCGGTGTAGTTCGAAAAAAATCATGTGATTTTGGTACATAAGTACAATTAAACTAATTATGCCAGACACTTCAAAATTTTGAAACTGTCTCTACATAGTACAAGCTGTACTACATACTGAAATAAGCGATCAATCTGTATCAATTTCAAAACTTTTAGAAGAAATTCTTAAAAATTGGAAATTTTCGAAAAGCGTGTCACTTTTCGAAAATTCTTGCAGCTCAGATCCATGTTTAAGAATTTTTCTGAAAATTTCACAAACGCCACAGCGTTTTCGCTTATTACAGTGTGTAAAGCAGCTTATGAAGAACCATCTGGAATTTTTTGGAGACCATGGTGCTATTAGTTTATTTCAATTTGTGTACCAAGACTAGAGTACAAGACAAAATTAGAGGTTACGTAATTTACTCATTTTAATGGGAACACATAGTTTAAAATTAAGAAAAAAGATGGTTGTTTAATGCATCTAATTTTTTAGTATATTTCGAGAAATTCTGAATTTTTCATTTGGTGTCATTCAATACTGTAACTGAGTGACGACAGTGAATTTAGGAGTTTTCTTAATGTTATTTTTAAAATTTTCTGACACACAAGTAGGTACAAGCAATCAAAAGGGTGTTTTAATAAAATATTATAGCATTTATCTGACTGTATATATATCTTTTTGTCATGAAACCTACACAAACTCTATTTTTTGTTTTTCCATTTAAATAGATTAATTCAAGTGGTGGCACCTGACGATTAGAGCTTGATTAATGTAGTTTCCAGCTCACCTCCACTTTTTTCGGTTCTTGTAGTTAGGCTTAGGCCCACGAGATCTCGCTTGGTAAATAATTGCAACTTTTTTTAGCTCTTACAGCTCTGTTTACTATTGCTACATAGGTTTTAGTAAAACATTTAAGGCCTACGTCTCCATCATTAATATTCTTGGTTCCGTTTTTTTTTTTTTTTTTTTTTTTTTTTTAAATGCTATTTCTGTTTTGTGCGTACTCTTGCTCCATAGATTATTAAGATATCCATATTAAGTGAGTTTAGCATGTTTTGTATTATTTGTATTATATTATATTATATTATATTATATTATATTATATATATATATATATATATATATATATATATATGCTCTAGACATAATACTCGATTAACACTTATTTCCATAATATTGCATTTGGTTCGTATTTAGTTATAAATGCTGTCGGAGATTATTTAGTTGGCTATTTTTTGCTGTTAATGTTTCTTTACCGAAAGAACCTATAAATTCTTTGTGTATGCATATGAAAAAGAACATTTAGAAGAGAGTGCGGAAGGAATGGGATAGTTTTCCCAAGAATATTTCTTACAAATTAGTTTCTATAGGTTAAAGGTTTAAACTGATACCATCAAAGATTTTGACATATTTCAAATATATCAATTTGGGGATTATTATTAAAGTGCTAGTTTTATAAGCAAAGTAAGAGCAAGAAAAGTGTCCCATCAATCCCCGATATCAGGGAGATACGGGTCGTGTTCTTGAAAGCTCAAATTCATCCATAATCTTTTAAAATATTACTAAAAATGACAAAGTAATTGTATAAATTAAGTAACTAAGGTTTATTGAGTATATTCATAGCATAAATTTTATCTAACGTTATATTTCAAAAAGTTCAAATCAAGTGATTGTTGTGTTTTTTAAGGCAAAACTACGTAATGGCTGCCTGCCTAGAAGGGGAATGCTTTGGCTGGAGGACTTTTTATGGGGTTCTAAACCATATTCATGTTACATAAGGAGGAAACCATCCAAAACTCGAGACGGTTAGATCGACAACCGCTGTATGGGTCAGAACTATGAAATTTCACACTTCAGACATCTACTAATGTTCACAAATAAAAAGGAAAGTATGCCTTTGCATAACTAGTTACATCAACCACTTATGGTGAGTATAACTTCCCAGCAATGTCTTCTCGGTCAGTGATGGAACAGTCAGGAGGGTTAAAAGTTTAATTTTTTAGACATAGTGAGTATCTTAAAGTATCTCCATGTTAACTTTCTATCTATCGTTCAATTTTTCTGCCAAGTGCACTGAAAAAAATTATTACAGCACAACGTGTAGGTAAACGTAACGCCAACATTTTGTGATGTCGACTGTGCCAAATTTTTCATAAGGCACAACAATTGTTTCATAAGGTTCTTCGTTATTGGCTTATCACTGGCATTACGTCATTTTTGAGTGGATTTGGAATACACAGTGCTGTATTATTTTAAAGCAATATGTGTGGTAAAATCACAGGTATTCCCCTTACAGTGTGTATGACAGATCTCTTAGAATAAAAAAAAATTAACTAAAACAAAATAGTTAAACATATATTTGGTATATCTCTTTTCCCCAATCTACATCTTGTATATTTTTCATGAATACATACATTAATATCAACTCTATCATCGGAAGTATCATGAAAAGAAATAAGTAATGTAATAGTTCAATGTGCATAGAAAGAATGTAGGAAAAAACGCGAACGGAAAAAACGCGAACGGTAAAAACGCGAACGGAAAAAACGCCAAACGGAAAAAACGCGAACGGTAAAAACGCGAACGGAAAAAACGTCAAACGGAAAAAACGTCAAACGGAAAAAACGCGAACGGTAAAAACGCGAACCGGAAAAAACGCGAACCGGAAAAAACGCGAACCAGAAAAAAAAAGAATATCCCCCCCCCCCTCAGAATAATAATTTTTATTTAAATATTGACATGAACTTATTTTGTTTTGTAGTAAATACGATAAAGGTATTTAATCAAATATTGGACTGCCTCAAAATTCTTTTGTTTTTGAAGTAAAGGAGCCACTTTTTATATTTTGAGAGCATATATCTTCATATTAATCAGGGAAATTTACAACATTAAATAAAAAGGAATTAATTGCTTTTAGCTAGTCAAGCTACTTGTCAAGGTCATGAAAGCCGTGTCCCTTCCAAGAAAGAAATAGGGGAGATTCCCCGGACAATGGGCATAGGCAATGGGGACCGGGAACTATGGGAGATAGCGTACCGGAAAACGCCTAAGGCAAGATGAACAAACAGGTTTTTTTTTAGGTTGAGGTTCGTACTGCACAGATTTTACATTCAAGAATATTATATCCAGAAAAACATTTAAAAGCTGTGCGGTCATGGGCGCACCCACGGAGGGGGCTATGGGGGCTAAAGCCCCCCCCCTCCTAAACCTGGAGTGTTAGATGTGAAAAACTTTGAAAATTGTCACTAACGAATTATAATATTTTACCTTAAAAAATTGTCTTCAAATTATTTCTAATTTTTTGTGGGGGGGATTAATTAAAAGTGGGGGAATGTTGGTTTTTAAATAAATACTTACAGTTAGTGCATAAATTACCAACTTTTAAAGTTAGAACTGGTAAGTTTAGATATTGGTTGAAAAAAAGACTGTAAAAATATTGGGCTTGTGTTCTATGGGCAAGTGGTAACGAATATTTTGAAGTTATAATGGAGATATAGCTATAATCGAGGTCACTTATAACCTAGTTTGGCAGTATTCGTAACCCCCCCCCCCTAAACCAAAATCCTGAGTGCGCCACTGTGTGCGGTAATAAATATATTTTATCACAGTTTAAAAAATTAATTTTTATATCAATTATTCTGTTGAGAAAGATACAATCATTGTACTGAGATTTTTTTTAAAAACAAAATATTCAAAATTATTTAAAAGGGTATTTTTAGCGTTAAATAGAAACTCAATTGATTTCAAACGATTTATTAAAATTTGAATGAAATTTAAACTCGATATATTAGCGGATCCTTTATTTGAGGGATCTTTTGAAACTGTTCATCGAAAGTTTTCAGTTATAGTATCACCAGATATTCGTTTTTGTTTCTCTCGGTACTTAGTTAAAAATAGTTTTTTTTTTTGCGAGAGTGAAGTAGGAGGCGGCGCGGGAGTTTTTCTTTTTTTTTTTTTTTTTTTTTATTTTTTTTTTTTTTTTGTGCTTTAATTCCCATTTCTAGTTGCAAAATTCAATACTTTTATTTCTTACACAAATCAATTTCATAAATGCTAGATAAATTGCAAAGCAAAGTCAGCTTAATTAGTCGTCTAAGGAGATACTATTCGGAGGGATGGATTAAAGTGTTTCATAACTCCTTTTGCGCATTAAATAAGTAGATAATTCAATAAGTAGCTTATTCCTAAAAGCATGCTACTTGTAGGCCCAGCTAAACTGCTACCTCGCTAAATTCATGTTATTAAGCCTACAAAACATTAAATGAAATTATGTTAGAATAAATGGGATTGAACAGTTACATCGAAAGTATAACAAGTTATTCGTTTCTGGTACTGTAAAATAGTTTTTTTTGTCACATAAACTTGATAATAATAATTAAATTGAAATAATTCATAGCAATAAGTAAGTTGCTATGGGTACTTCACCAGGAAGAAGAATGGAAAATTTAAAAACATAATTATAACACATCTTTAAAGCATAATTGCAAGTGTTCCTTCACACCAAAGTCTATCTTCATTGAAAAAGGGAAAAATTAAACATCGCAGAAAATATATTTCTAATCAGATTTGTTTGTATTATTTTAGAATTCTACAAGAACAAGAAACAGAAAATCCGATTAAGCTAAGACTTTTGCAGCATGTTTCCTACATTTTACAATATTTTTAGCATCCATGTTGTTTCAGTGATGTCAAGAAAAAAAAAATCAAAACATAGTGTCAGTTTGTTTCGTTTTACCTCCACAGATTATTTTGACCAAGAACAGGAGAAGTTCCAAAATTTGGCGAGGCAGACTAAACTTGGCGACCGTGTTCATCTATAACTATTCAATTCTTCCTGAAAAGTATGCAAATTTTCCGTTCCCTACCTTCCCCTTTTCTAGGTAACCCTACTTCGCCTTTCGAAACACACGTCTTGGAAGGTTTTTCTCAGTTGATTTTTCGAGATCCACCTAATGATTCATGGCCTAATAAATAAAAGCACGCCTATCCTATCCCCTTCCAAAACACCTAGCGATGAAAATAATGACTTTTTCGCAGGGGGATAACTCTGCTCTAACTTCTGTCGGCGGAGTCTCAAAACTGATGTGTTTCGGCTTTTAAATATTCATATCGTTTTTAAAGTTAATTTTTTTTTCGTCCCCCCTCCCCTTCTCCCATTCCCTCCCGGCACGCCATTAAAGTCAGTGACTAAAAGCATTCAAAAAGTCGGAGACCTGTTAAGTTGATGGTGAAGGCACACGAGAAACTAATACCGCTGATGAAAAGAGCTTAAACGTGAAAAACTACCAGACTGTCGAACTTTTCATTTCCTGAACGCTGTGCGTTTTTGCATTTAGGGAAAACGGGAAAAAGATTTGTGTGAATGAAGGAACTGACTTTCTCTTTGCAATGCATACATGTAGAGAAGAGTTTAAATGTTTCACGGCTGAAAATGAGAGCAGAAAGGAAGAAAAATGTGCAAATGAATCCATTAACGTCTTAGATATAAGACAGTAAAAATGTGCAATTTTAAAAATATTTGTTCCCCGCCACCCCCACCCTCTAAAAATGAATAGAACAATCGGAAATCCCCTGGATGAAGATTTTTATTTATGGCTGCCATTAAAAGCAAAAAGCAATTTTGAAAAAGCTAAAAGCAACTTTTTACAATTATTTATTTTTTTACAATATCATATTAAATGGAGATTTTGCACTTAATTGCACTTTTATAATTGAAATGGTCATTTCGAGAACTACTAAAATTTTTACGGAATTTTTAATGATTTCGTTTGGGGGGGCGGGGGCGGAGGGGGGGGCGTTATAGTGATTCGGCCTCAAAGCATGTATCGTTGTATTGTCATTTTAGTAACATTGATAAAAAAAATACATATATTTAAAAACTGCGTATGATTGTGTTTGAAAGATGGTGAATGCTTTTTCCAGATATAACGTGAATATACGTTAGAACACCTTAAAAAGTCCTCCGACAAATTCACCCCGTATCTTAGGCACACAGCTCATACGTAGTTTTGCCATAATAACACGAACAAACGAAAGATGGTAACACTTCATTTTGCACTGGCCAATACTGTTGAATACTCAGATAACAGTGTCATATAGTATAGACAAATTACACAAGTTTTTATACGAGGGAATAACATGTTTAGTATATACAAACATAAAATAAACATGAACCCAAACAAAAGAGAGAAAATATTACAAGCATGTGACTGCGAATAAAAAAAAAATAAAAGCGACGAAATGCTTGTGGCAGGAGAAGTCAGTATTTCAACTAGTTAAATGGACTTTAGAGAAATAATTTAGTTATCTTTAAAATTCAAAACCGAAACATCCAAAATAAAATAAAGTAAATCACAAAACACTTTTTTTATTTCTTGCTAAACTATTTGCATTACACTAAAATTTTCCCCCAAACCTAAGACTATCTTTTGTTCATTTTTTCCTTTTGTCAAACTAATTACTTTTTAGGATTTTCATGTTGAGTGCTTTGCTGTTTTTTCTTCCAATTATAATTTTAAGTACTTTTAAGGAGAAAAAAATCTCAACTTCACTTGCACTAAAAGAGAATTTCAATAAAATTTACTTAATGTATAAATCATTCTAGCTCAAATAAGTGCTAAAATTCGCAAATTCAAATAAGCACAGGAAAAAATTCCTTGAAAGTTTTTTCCTTTAAAGCTATTAAATTATTGATAACGAAATATTTGCTCAAGTTTATAAAAATGCTAATCTGGAAGTTTTCAAATAAACAAGAAGTAATTTTTTTAACGCATAAATGACATGATTTTTAAAAGAAATGTTAAGAAATATTTTTTGACCTAAAGACCTAAAATTAGCATAGGGATGCTAAAAAAAAAAAACCCTGGAATTTTTACTCAGCGTTACGCTTAATAACCTTTTTGTTCTTATTTACTTATCATTTATACCTTTTTATTTTGCTAATTTTATACTTCATGCACTATAACTTATTATTCTTGTTCTTTTTTATCGGTCGTAGTGTGTATACCTTTATTATACTTTTATTCTTCCAATTTTACTTTTCGCGGATTTTTCCTTTTTCCAAGTTTCTTTCCTTCTTCTCCCCCCCCCCCTCATTTTTCTTGTTATTCAGGATTCTTGCTTTGGCGAATTTTATATAGTTACACTGATCTCTGACTAACTGATTCACTCTGTAACAATTCCGGGCAACCTGCTCCAACATAAAACTTTTACCGCAATTACGCCAAGAAGATTCAAAAAATTCAAAAGATTAAAAACTACAAAAAGCATAATAACATCTACACGGTTTGTACAATCAGCTTGAAAATTTACATAATTATATATAAAAATATAGGGGAAAAAATGCGCTACTTTAAAAATCTGAAAATCTAACCGTTCCCTCATTTTTAAGCGATTTGTTTGCTATTTTCAACTATATTTTATTTCCGAGAGTAAAAAATGTTAATCATTTGCGTGACAAAATTATAGGCACTACAAGTGACAATGACGTCAAATTTAAAGTCACGGTCATCAGGCTTGGAAAGGAAAATTTCGATTTCCCTTCGTTCTAAACAGTTTTTCCAGATAATATAGTTTAATTTTTTTTTTCGTTAAAATGATTGTCTGTTTGAAGCACTGATATGAGAAGAGCTGTATACACAAAACGACATCGTTCGAATTCGAAATGTTTCAGCGCGTATCCAGAAGAGTATGAAATTCGATTTGAGTACATAATAAAAATTAAATATGAAGGTATTTCTTTTAGGTGGACGAAGATTAAATATTTTTTCTAGTGCCCGTTGTAATTGCCTGCACAACGGGCTTTGACTTCTAGTTTCATATAGCAAAGCACTCACGTTCATCATCGAGTTTATCATCAAACAGAGAACTGCAAACCTTAATAACACACGTTGGTATTACTTTATTTTTTATCTATTAGCATTAACTAATTAATTTGATGTCTGTAAATTTTAGATCCAATAATAAAAGTAGTGAATATTTTATAAAAGTAATTTTGGAATGTGTAATTGGCTGCTAAGGAAGAGCAAAGTTTAAATTGTCCACAATCTGAACTGACTACTTTATAAAAAATTTCAAAATATTCTCATTTCTGCAGAAATATTGTCATTTGACTTCATAAAATCTGTTTTTCTTATGTTACTTAAAAAAGGTGATACTTATGGCTTAACTTCATAAGTTTTTCCAAAAAGGAGAGCTGACGAAACAAAATTCTAGATAACACGCTAAAAAAGGCTCTTCACTGTGAATGAATGAGATAGATGTTTCTGAATTGCCTGTTAACCCTGCAGATGATGCTCAAGTGTTTGTGTAATCCAAGTGACTCCTACAACACCGATTCATATAACACGGAACGTATCTACAGTGTTATAGGGGGTCTAATGTATATTCAATATCTAAAAGTTTAAAAAAAGATTCCTTTAGGAATGCAATCCCACACTGCTTCGTGGGATTTCGGTATTGAAATTTACTGATCCCAGTAGACTGACATTTCATTCAGCTAAGAATTCATTTCAACAGAGAAAAGTAGGAAAAAGTAAAATTTAAAGCATATGAAGTTTAACTGTAATAATGATAGTTAATCTTATTTGATAATTAATACAATTACTCACAGAAATAAGAATATATAGTAGTCATGATAGTCAGAATAATAATATACTAAGTTGTTCCTTAGTTGCTAAAAAAACAATAATGTACAAAAGAAAAAGTTAAGAGTCACTTGTCTTCCTAGTCTTGATCTAATTTTGATCTAGAGAATACAAAAGTCTTCCTAGTCTTGATCTAATTTTGATCTAGAGAATACAAAAGCACTTAACAAAAAGGCTCCACGGTTAAACTGAAATTCACCTTTTTTAAAGACATCACTGGCAGGGGCATATGATTGCTCGTGCAGGGGCATATCATTGCCCATATGATTGCTTGTGGGGGGGGGGGCGGCGGAGAAATATTTCAAGAGTCCTGCCCCAGACAGATACCATATTATAGTGTTGAAGCACTTCTGCAATATACCAGTACGAAGTATACGTAAATCATAACTATGCAGGAGCTGGGAGGGGTTGGGGACTATGGCCCCCTCCCTGCCCGTACGTATTGGCACCCAAGATCAGTAGTTCTTATTCTTCATCACCTTTTCATGTTCCTTTTCTAGGGCTCTGGCGATTCGAGAATGCAATCCCTCACTGTTTTTGGTTTCGCGGGATTTGGGGGACTCGGATTTATTAATCCGTCTGTCATGCTGGATCCCACGGGAGCATTGCTTTCCAAGCTTCAGATGAGTATTTCCTCCAAGCTTAAAATTATTTTAACTACTGATTAGGAAGAAAAGGAAGAAAAGGAAAGATATTTTAATACGAAGTTTAATTTTATGTAAAAAAAAATAGTTTACAGAAATATAAAATTTATAGGCGAATTAACACACTTACTGTTATTTTCTTAGTTGCTGAAAAAAGAACATAAAATTCGATCAAGTCCGATGAATCCTTTTCTAGTCTTGGTTTAATTTTAGTAAAATAATTAAAAGTGTGAATTAAAACAATTATAACTCAGAATGAAATTTTTTTTATAATTGATTCGTGATTGTTCGCTAATTAGTATGAAATATTTCAACTGCTTTGAAGAATGGGAAGCTAGCGAAAAATCTAATAAATTAAAATGTTTGATGCAGACTCTCATTGGAAGATTAAAATAAATAAATAAATAAATAAAATAAAATTTTAAATTAAAATTTGCAATTATTGATTCATGTATCGTTAGATAAGATACATAAATGTGCAAAAATTTTTGGTCAAATGATGATTTTGAAGGCGACGTGAAATTGTAATAAAAATAAATTATTTTCCAGTTTCAATCCCGCTGGAATACGGTCCGATTCCCGAGAGACTAATCCCGCAACCATTTGTGCGGGATCCTGAAGAATCTTGTTCCTGCAGGATCGGGATCGCATTCCCTAGATTCCTTTTAAACAAATTTTTCGAAAAAAGTTAATATTTACTTTTTCAAGGTATATAATCCCAACTTCTTATATGAACATTTGCTCTTTCAAATGTTGGATGCTTTGGCTGCTATTTCACTCCTTAGGGGTAAATATTATTTGTTTCCTTTTAGAGTGAATTAAACGCCAAAAGTACAAGCGCAAATGATCATATGGTAGAAATGTTTTGAAGAGCATTACTTTTAAAATGCAAGGACATGCCTAATGATATCATGCTCTACTTAAATCAATCGTACATCGTTCCGGAATTTTAAAACTGACAACTTTCTATGAGTACCATATGAAGAAGTCTGAATCCTTGTCTTTCCAGTATGAATTGGCGATTTTTCCGTTTTTGGAGTTGCCATGAAAAATGGGTTATACGATGTAAAAGTAAAAAGGCAAGTATGAGTAACATTTTAAAAAGTTCCAGCTATCCAGGATCTTTGTTTCTATTTCCAAAACGTAACTTTTAAAAAAGTTTAATAGATGATTTTGCATTATAAGCGCAACCGAGCAAAGAAATTGAGTTTTGTGAACATAACGGTAATTTGCTACATTTCCCCGTAAATAATTTAAAAATTTGTACTTCAGGTCTCGGTTTTATTTTTATCTTAATTGCATTAATAATTACAAATTTTATCATTCCAACTAACACGCCAGCTATCTAACTTCTCCGACTGTTTTCATCTGCATTCTCTACAGCAACAGGAAGAATTACCATCTAGCGAAAGGCCCGGGTTTGGATTACACATCTCATGCGAAGCAGTAGCGGATCCATGGAGGGCGCTCTCCCAATGCTGAAAAAAGGGCAGCCGTTGCCATCGCTCGATTTAACTACCAGCAGCGTGCAGTTTTCCTCGTCATGGACGTCGGTATCTATAGGGACGTCCCCCCCCCTGCCCCATCCAATATTTTGGCCCAGTTTTTAATAAAGGTTTGGAAAAGAAATAGGATACCGTCGTTGTGAAACCAACACCTACTATGCGCAAAAAGTTTATTTATTATTGCCAGTTTTTATCAGCAGTTATTATTTGACGATATTCTGGCTGATTCACATGGCATATTCTTTTAAGCGATTACAGTTCAGCGTCTAATGCTTAGAGTCACATTGAAGTCTTTTTATACGAAAATTTGGCTAGTAAACTACCGTGTTAACTCGCGTAATAGTCGCACCTTTTTTGCCAATTTTCCGTGGTGGAAGTGTAGGTGCGAGTATTATGCAGGGAATATTTACTACATAACTCTAATCTGTTTTTTCTGCTTAAAAACGGGGGTGCGACTATTATGTGAGGGCGATTATTACGCGAGTAAACGCGGTAGTCACAGTAGTCAAAATGTCGAAATCTCCAAAAAGTGCACTTGGAACATATTCATTTGACAGCGACGATATTTTGGACATAGACCCCCCCCCCCCCGCCGCCCCTCCTGAATAATCAGCAGGTAGCGACGCTTGTGTTCCAGGCTGCGTCTTTAGCGATCAGAGTGAACAGGTTGAACGTCTATTTAAAGTTGAAAATTAACGGGAAAAATATATATATATATATATACTTATGTACCTATCTCTGATAAAGGCTTCGTCATACTTATCGCCGCTCCCTTGAAAACTTCCTTGCATCCGCCACTGTTCGCAGGAATAAATCACTTGTCCGATATCGCCGAACCCTTTGCTCTGGAGGAACCATTTGCGCGCCACACCCACAGTCAATCCAAGAGCTGATGCCACCGGAAAACACCGAATAAATCAACCCGGGGCACCACAAACACGTCGCTCTCGGGCCGGAGGAGATAAGTCGCATGTGTGGGATAATCGGAGAGAGAGAGAGACAGATGACAGACAGATGGACGACCGAGTTTCGGTTTTTGCCGATTTCGGGGGGTCACGAAGTCAAGTGTCCGGCGACAGACGATCCCCATCTCGAAGACCCCAAGGGTCGGAGACAGTCGCGACTGAATGTCGTGCGATTGTCACACTGTTGCGAAACCGCAGCACCCAAGGCAAACCGAAGTCTGTCTGGTATGCAGTGGTATCTCACGCTGACGTGTCTGTAAATCTTGAGAGAGGCAGTTTATTGTCGATTATTTTCCTCCGTCTCTGTCTGGTAAAATCAGTTGTTTAGCTAGATTATTAACGCAGCGCTTGCTGTTTATTTTCGAATCTTCTCATTAACTTATGGCATTTACATTTAAGTAACACCACTGCAAAAGTACTAGTGTATGTGTTCTACCGTTGCTTTACGTATGCTACTTCTCCATAAAAAGAAGAAAAAAAAGTCTGAAATACTTCCAACTTTTACATTTACATGCAAACGATGTTTTCATTGAACCAAAGGTAGAAATTAAGATTATTCCTTTAAAAAAAAAAAAGAAAAAGAAAGAAATAATTAGATTTTAAAACTGCCGAAAAATTGTCAAGCATGGCAAGCCATAATACATGACCACAGTTTGGGAAACTGAAAAATAGGATTTCAAAAAATTGTTTCAGCATCATTTCACACATTTCCGAGATTTGAAATTAATATCGTTCTAGTGCTAACAAATAAAATATGGCCCTTGAAAACCTCTATTAAGTTTTGCATATCAGAGAACACTAATTAATTAATTATTCAAAAACCTAAGATGAGTTAAAATCACCTTTCATTTACACGCGAACACTATTTATTATTTTTGTTGTTGAACTGATTACTATTCTTGTTGCTTTAGTCTCTAGGAATTGCTAATAGCCCCTCGTTAGTCAGTAGACAATTTGTAAAATGGTAAAACTCAGAAAGAATTCTTGAATATTGACACCCTTCGGGAACAACTAACAAACAGGCATCAAGAAGGCTTTCAGTCCCATATAATTAACATGTAGTTTTTTCGCGTGCACACGGAAATTCTCGATCAAACTAAAATCAAGTCCAGAGTCCGAGTCCCTTGTCAATGTGATGTTACTATGGTGCTATAAACCTCTGACACTGCAGAGGAACGCCGCACAGTACGATTTCCCACTCTGTGTAGGTCACAGTGATGTAGAAGATGGTCACCAGGGGTAGAAATTAGAATGTTTAGTTACTGGTCCACAGGACCAGCTACTTCATGACCTTCCTAGCTTTTACCACTGGTCTGTATGCAGTATTTTTAAAACAACTGCAAGACAAAACAATAATAATAATAATAATAATAATATATCCCGCCATATGATAAAAAATATATAATAATAATATTAATATTAATAATAATAATAATAACAATAATAGTGATAATAATAACATGAGCAATGTATATTTTGATTTTCGTTAAGATGAGTTTAAAAACGCAAATACCTATTATCAAAATATTAAATGGATCAGATTATAAATACGGCACTGTGCAAGAATTATACGATGTATTTATAACTCATATACCTCTTCAAATGTAAATAAAACGTTACTGGTCTGACGGACCATCAAAACTGGTATTCTACTGGGCCGTTATTTATTTTTGTAGTCTCAGATCGGCGGGCCTCCATTAATTTCGAGCCATGGTTACCAAGTGAGGTTGCCAAAACTGTCAAAGGCAACCAGTTGTCCGACGCCACACAACCTCTCAGCGACAAACACATCACGACAAGCAATCAACTAAGTCACAGTGTGACCAGTGTTTATAAATACATGTAGCGAAGAGCGAAGTCACAATGCTGTATGGGATCAACCTAAAATATATTTTTTAATTGTGTTTAAGCATTTGATCATAAGTTCACAATTTTATTTACATTTCTCTAAATCAACATATTTTAAATACTTTCGCAAGCATAATATATAAGTCTGAATGGCCTCTATGGAAAAATTAAATCCTCCGCGCTACCAGTGAAATTAAAAGATCTACTTGAGCGAAATTTGCGCGTTTTACAGCATTGAACTTCATAAGTTGAATTATTTGATATAAGAATAAATTTTGTTTCCACCTTCCAATAGAAACTGATATCCTCTCACTATCATTTAATGCATTAGAATTTCTCTAGCATTTATTTCTTTTAGTCTAGAGAACTCTTCGGATCAAAAGCGCATTAAAAAAAAAATTCCAGAACTTTAATTTCTTCGGATGGCAGTTTACATTCACGATTTTTACTCCACTTTTAATGGTTCGGTGGAACTCCAAATCAATTCTTCTATACGTTGTCGTGTTTTTTGGTTTTTCCCCCCCCTAGTCCCCCTCCTTTTATGGTGCATTAGCATTCTATCACGGGTGTGAAGCTCTTTCGTGCTGTCATTTGCATGTCTCTCAAAGTCATTTCGGCCGTCAGGTTACTTCCGGCAAGAATTTACCATTCTTACTAATTACGAACCGCCATTGTTTGTCTACCTGACAGATGGTAATTACGAGTGCCTCAAACAACAAAAAAGAAGAAGTGAGCAATACTCACCAAGAAAGAACAACGCATATTTGAGTCTCCACGAAACTCTTTGTTCTAGTTTATGTAAATGCAATTTGGTTTTGTGATTTTACTCTTTCTTTTTTTTTTCTCTTCCTCAGATTCTGCATTTTTAGTCGCCATTTCTTTTTAATGCCGAAAAAGGTCAAATCGAACATCGTGTGACATTCTAAAAGGGTAAAATTATAGTAATCAAGTTTGTTTTCCTTCAGAGTCCAAATAACAAATGACTATAATTTAAATTGAGTGCTGCATTACTATCCTATTAAAGAAATCCAATTACGCCAAATATCCTATGTTACTTAAGAGGGAGTTTATAACCGCAGGATGCCATTATTTGAAATAAGGTTATGTTTGGCTTGGATTGTCACACCATGAAATATGAAAGCATGATATACCGAAAAAACTGTTTATTCTTCTTGTTTGTGACACATTTTATTTTTCTGTCTTGTTTGTTGAGCTGTACTTGTAACTCAGAACACCTTCCAAAATACTCAGAGCCAGTTTAGTTTAGGTATATTTAGTTTAGTTATTTTAATAACTACTGGAGGGAACCAACCCAAATTGGGTTTACGGTTAAGAACTAGCACTGTAACCCGTTTATTGGTTATACAATATTTACTTTCATCGTTAGCATAAATATGATTTAACCTTATACAACACTATTATAGTAGAAAGAATATCATTGATGTAAACTGGAAAAGTACAAAATATAAATGCAAAACAAGAAAAAATGAAATGAAATGAAATAAAATCCAAAATGCAAAGTTACATACACGTTAAAATAAATTAAGATTATTATTTAAACACAGAACTAGCAATTTAGCCTCATTCATAACAATCCTCCATGAACTCATTATATACTATAAATGCATTCATGTACAAATTTTAAAAAAATTAAATATCTATACAACATATCAATAATTTTCAAGACATTTGTACAATGTCCTAAGCAACCATTTTAATACCTATTTCATTTACACACTTCATTTATTATATCAGATGATTCTCCTTATTATTCAATACTATCTACAGAAAAGTGTTTTTAAAAATGCCTCATTAGCAAATAATTCTATGTCTTTCATAAACTATTGTACAAATAAATAAATTTTTAAAATTTCCTTTTAATACTGAAATTGTGTATTTATGTGTAACTTATTGAGCTTTTTATAATTTTTCATAATTTTACTAAAAATACCATGAACTTCTATAATACTATTAAAATTTTCATAAATTGAAATATTTGCTTTCTTTCTTATTATATGCAGGCCTCCTTTGGGGGCCATAGCCTAGAAATTTAAAAGGGGCCCCTTACTGGGTAATTTATAGGAAATAGAATATTAAAATATGTAATATTTGAAAATTAGGCTTACTTGACTAAAAACCACCTTCAACATTTTTAAAGATCTTGGGGCTCCAGACTTTTTGGGGGCTTCCTCGATTAGGGGTGTTTTTGGGGACCTCCGCTGTGTCACTGCTTAAAGGCGTAAGATTACTGGAAAATAAATAATCAAATTGCTCTGATATATATTTTTGGGGCATACAATATAAGTATCACTGAAAAAACTTCACCAAGGGATGACAAGTCATAAGTTACAAATGTGCGATTCTTATTCGGCTGCAAATTTGTTTTATGTATATATATATATATATATATATATATATATATATATATATAGAGAGAGAGAGAGAGAGAGAGAGAGAGAGAGAGATGGAATGTCTTAATTTACAAAAAATATTTCACTCATTTCTTGTTCGGAGCTTTAAACTAAAAAAGAACTCTAATAAATTGAGCCTGGCACGATATTTGGTGTAAATATTTGCTTATTGTTCATTTACTCTCCCCCTTGAAATTCGAATTTCGGAAATTTGCTTCTCAGCGAGCACTAGGAAGCTAAGACCCCCCGTTCCCCCCCCCCCCCAAAAAAAAAAACAATTTTTAAGTTTGTGGTCTTTGTTGTTTTGGAGACCTAATAAAGAGTCAGTGGTATTTCAATTATATGTTACGTTTATATCTGGATAGTGTTATCCTTTTTGATATATTTGATAAAAATTTGGTTTAATGCACATATTTCATTATGAGATGAGAAATAGAAGAATATTTAAAAATTTTTAGCTTTATTAAAGGTTAAAGTTTTTGGTATCAATTTTATTGTTAAATTTAAGCTTAAAAAAGTAAATGCCTTTTTTTAATATATTGACAAATAAATAAAAAAAATGATGAACATTAGGAAAAAACAAGCTAACAGAAGCAGAAATCACAGTGTGTTAGCATGACGAAATCAAACTATACTTGCTTGTTTTGTAACTTGGTTTACAAAAATCCTACCTTTGACCTGTGAATATAATAATACGAACTAAAGTCTTGGCATTGCATCTTATTTTCTCTTCTCTCACGTCTGTCTATCTGTTCCAATGACAAGCGGGAAAGAAAAAAGTGACGGCATGTTTCAGGCAAATTGTTTCTTTGTGCGTGGTGCGAAACGTCTGTCATTCTATCAATTTTGGCAGACAGTTCCGATCGGTCGGTGTTTCTACATAGTAAATAATAGACAAGTGAGGTGAAGGTGTTCACCTTCCACGTCGAGCAGCTAAAGATACAGGCTATTCGGTAGCTAATTCCAGCTTGCTTGCTGGCTATGAGAATTCTGATGTGCTTTTTCTTAGCTACAGTCAAGATGGAATAATAGTTGTAAAATGCGACTTGCTTGTCATAAACTGAAAACTCTGAGAAGAAAGCTTGCCACGAACCTCCCAATTGTGCACCGCGATTCATAAAAAGGAGAGTTAAACGTTTTATGAATGCGCTGGAAATAGTAACCTACATAGGAAATACAGAACTATACGAAATTTGTCCCATCAGCTTCGGTATAATGGATTCTTCTGTACCTTCAATCAGTTTCTTCAAAAATGCTCATTTGTTAATGACGGAACGTAAAGCTGCTTTCTGCTTTCTGCTCTCTGAAACTAAAAATTATGATTAGCCACTCTAAACAGTGGAAAGTAAAGCATCAGAACTCTAAAGGAGTAAACAATCGTCTACAGAAAACAAAGTTGGAATTTCTTGTTGGAAAGTTACAGTGAATATTGATACTTTTTATCATAAATTGGTTAAAAGGGAGATCACTCCATGGGATTGAGGCACTTGCCTAGAGTGCAAAATTTTGAAAGATTGGTTTTCTCGGATTTTTTCGGGATTCCCTCCCCCCCATTCTTTTTCCTTAGCAAACGTTTGTTGATGTGTTGGATTTTAGGCATGAATATACGAAAAATCCACAGTGTTGAACGAAACGCTTTGACCTCGTGCCTCGAATTACAGATTTCAAATTTCGAGCCGTTTCCCCATAGCACATTGGGAAAAGCAGAAAGTTTCGGTGTTTTCTTTCGCTGGGTAAGGTGTACGATTTTCGGCCATAGGACAAAAGCTTTAATCTTACATTCGAGGGGGTAGTAAAATACTTATAATAACAAAAAGAATCATTATGCTATAATTATGTTCATTATGTCGACTCCTCGAGGGGGGGGTAGAATCCTCCCCATGTAGACAATCATGCGAGAGAGCACAGTGATGATTAGAGCCCAGTCTGTTTCAAACAACAAATACAGGCTGGCAACCTTTCACCAGAACATGGTACTAGAAAAGTTGGCTCCATAAAACATTTTCCAACATTTGGTGTTTAAGTTGAATCATAAACTTAAACACCAAATGTCGTATTGTAATATGGAAAATAGTTGAAGCATAGGAAGTCGTAAGCATTGAACGATAGATTAGTAAAATAAGAAACTTTTAAATTGCAAATTTTTTGAAAATGGAAGCTGTAATAAACCAGAATCGCAATTTAGCAACATTTACCTACAAGAACTAATGAGTGGCGTATAGTGATGTTAGCATACGTATACATACATTACATAACATAGAATTAAAATATCTTATAATCGATATTTATCAACGCCAGCCTAAATTAAATGAAACTAAATGAAAAAAAATCTAGATTTTATTTTCGTACTAAACAATTTTGCTGATTAATTTCCTCAGACAAAGAGAGTCTGCTACTCCCTTCTTTACATTGCATGACAACAGACATATATTTTTTAATTTTTTAAACAACGATGGATTGGCCACCAATACAGATATTTAGTATTTAATTTACAAGCTGGTGTGTTACATTAAAAAAAAAAAAAAAACTAAACATAGAATTCCCCATGTAATTGAACTTGTTTTCTAAGGAAGAACAGAATAAAAATTCTCAAGTTCCATTCCTCGGAAAACAAGTGCCACGATAAAACTTTTATTTTTTTTAACAGTCTTGAAAACTCAGGAATATCAACGCCTGTAATTTTCCCTGTTGCACTAGCAGTTACGACCTGATGGAAGCCCAGAAGCAATCCCCACGTGAACGATTAGGCAGAGCGAAAGCTTTGCAAAAATATCGCTGGGACTTTCGCTGAAGGGGTTGGGTTAATCCAGCACCGCTTCACAACTACCGAAAATCGAAGAATCCTCATTAAAAATTGAACGCCAGCAGTCAGCGGAAAAATAATTTGTTCACCCGAAGAGATAGACATTAACCTTTCACTGAGGAAGAAGTAAGGGAGGGTGCCTCTTTTACACGTTTTCTTTTTCCAACTTTATGGACTAATCTAGGAGCCCAGTTTTTTTTTTCTTCTTTCTTTCTGTCTTCTTTTTTTTTTGTTTTTTATCTTTTTTCTCTTGGAGATTAGTTCCGCACTTTTATTTTTCCCTGCCCCTTCGTACTTAGAAGCAGAGCAGGGAAGTTTCCATTTTCAGATGAGGAGAAGTTTTATGTACATGATCCGTGAAAGGACTTTCGTAGTTCAGAAGAAGTGAGAAGTGCTTTTCCTCGTGGACTTGTGGAATGAAATTATTCTGCTCTGCTTCTTCGTCAGAACTTGATTATGCCAAATTTACGCAAAAGAACATTTCAAAATGCATACTTGACTACAAATTACCCTTTTTCGTCAAAAGTTGACTGCAATTCTGGTAAATTTACAATATACACAAAAGAAAATTCCAGTATACAGGGTGGCTTTGATTAAACTTCTCCATAAGCAGCTGAAACAGATGAGCAGATTGCCACCAAATTTAGCATAGGACTGTGCACGAGAGATGCTTTCAAGGCACTTTTTTTAAAAGTTTAGTTCAAAAATGTCCACCCAAGTGGTATTTTTCATAGTGAAATTCGCTCAAAATACTACTCATATTAGTTAAGAAAAGGCCAAAGACATTTGTGTGAATTCTGAAATTAGTCGTACATTTTCAATCAGCCATTTCCAGTGGCGTAGCCAGAAATTTTTCATGGGGGGGGGCTACGACTACTGCAACTCACATATATGCATGTGTGTGTGCGTGTGTGATAAGGGAGTGTAGAATATACATTTTTTAAAGCAAAAACTTCTTTATATGACCCCATTACCCCCTCCCCTTTGGCTATGCCACTGTTTCTAATATTTGTAGCACCCACCAGAAATTTAAATTTTACTTTTTGAAGAAACAACTGATGATGTCATTTGGGAAGATCTAGTGATGACGTCAAAGTTTCTGTTGTTAGGCCTTTTACATCTAGAAGGTATTGGCCAATACGTCCACACTCAAAGCAACGACATGCCTATACGTCCACCCTCGAAGCAACGACATGCCAATACTAAAATCCTCTAGAAAGCCTTACCACTGAAGCTTTGACGTCATCCGTTTTACTTTCACAAAGTACATATCTTTTAAATTTGTGTGAGTTTTCTCACTTATAAAACTTTTGAATGATTTAAGATAAAAAAAAGTAATTTTACGACAGAAGACAGCTTTTGACTATCACTAACTGTATGATATGATAGAGAAGTAGATCACAATGAATTATTTTGTATCAAAAAGGTAATTTTATGACAGAAGACAGCTTTTGACCATCACTAACTGTATAATATGATACAGAAGTAGATCACAATGAATTATTTTGGATCAAAAAGGTATTTTAATTTTTATCTTTAATTAAAGATATTTTCTAATCAGTGGCGTAGCCAGAAATTTTTCATGTGGGGGAGGGGTTACGACTGCTGCAACTCACATACATGTATACGTGTGAGTGTGATAAGGGAGTGAAGAATATACATTTTGTAGGGCAAAAAATTCCTCATTGGTGGGTTATGACCCTCTACCCCCCCCCCCCCCTTGGCTACGCCATTATCCATTTCTGTTGTTAAATTTGCTGTTGTTTTCATACAAAGCTTTACCTAGAGGACCTTTCTTTGAACTTTCTTTTTCAAAACTCCTTAGTTTATCTCATCTATAGTCAATATACTAAATTTGGTTTTCAATGACTTCACTCGTTTTAGCTGCAAAAACACTGTTTGTAGGGGAAGTTTAATTGTAAGCAGCCTGTACATACTGTACATACTTGACTACAAGTTATCTTCTTCGACAGCACTTGACTGTAACTCTGGCAAACTTAGAAAAACGGAAATTTTAATATACATACTTAATTACAAATTACCTTCTTCGTCAGACCATAACAGAAAATTTTAATCCACATTCTTGACTACAAATAATTTTCTTCGACAGAAGTTGTTTGCGACTCTGGCAAATTCGCAATTTACACAAAAGAACATTTCAATATAAATACTTGAACTTGACTACAAACTATCTTTGTCAAAACTTAACTGTAACCCTGACAAATTTACATGAAATAAGATTTCAGAATGCAGACTTAACTACAAATTACTTTATACGTTGAAATCTTGAAATCGTCATCACAAACGCAATCGTTATCGAAGAGTTGAAAGTAAGTTTCGAGTCCAAATTTCGATGCTAAGTTAAATTTTAATAGAGACATTATGAAAATGTCTCCAATTTTCAAGGACATTCCCCAACTTCAGGATTTTTTTTTTTTCTTTTTCAGCTTTTCCTCAAAATGTAAAACAGCAATTGACGACAGAATCGTAGTAATAATAATTATTTCTGCTGATTTTTTTAAAAAATCAACCATTTTTTCCTTTTATGAATGTTAATAATGCTTTATTTGTATAAATAGAAGCTTAATTGAAAGAAGCATTGGATGTATAAAATGTAGAGTATATCGAAAAGAGAAGTAACTTATTCTCGAACACCGATTATTGGTTTTGGTAAGAACTCGTAAAAAGGTTTACGGAAATCCATTAAATCTGCAGCATCGTAAACCGTCAACGCACCAAGAAATAAGATTATTTTATGATTCTCTGTTCAGGTACATATATATTTTTTCCTGGGCAGTATATATCGGTAACAACTTTAGTTTGCCCTGTCTAAAAGTAACTTTTTTTTCGATGTAAGAATTTTATCGAGTCAAAAAAAAAAAAAAAAGACTTAATGTTTTCCCTGCACTTCGGATATTTCTCGATTACTTGAGTATACACAACTTGCTAGATGCAAATGTCTGGTTTGTGGTGAAAATTATCTAATGCGGTGCAGTGGAATTCGATAAAATGTTGTGTAAAGCGATTTTTTTATCGATTTGCTTTGGCTAACGATAGTGAATGGAAATTTATTTTGAAATGTTGAAGAAAAACGTAAGGTGTAATTTATTGAGCTGTGAGTAAAAAAACAGTTTAAAATAAGTGTTCTGTATCGTGTATTAGAAAAAAAAATTTGGAAATATTTCACTTATTAAGTTCACGGTTTTAGTATTCACTCCTTACAAGTTACATAGAAGAAGCTAAAAATTTACACTTTGCTTTAGTGAATACTTACTCTTCGCAAAAAATATTATTTGACATTAATTATGTCATCTCCAGCCATCCAAGAATCTGATATGTTGGTTTTCCTCTGTTCAATATGCCAATAGTGCCTGAATATTGATAGGGGAAGAGGAAGGGTGGGCAAAATGGGTTGGTAGGGCAAATCGGGGTTTTTGATTTTCCCGCTTATCTAGTGCTGCCATCTCTATGCCATTATTATAGTTTGTGCATAACGTGTCTATTTTTCATTTCCACGTGGGATACTGCTTGGAGAGTCATTAACAGATCAATATCCCAAGATTTATTACTTTTCCCATTACTCTGATCTAAGGTAAGTGTAATGTTAGGATATTTTTTTTGTTAGGTTCGAATGCAGATACTAACGTGACAGTTTACACTTGATAAAAGATAAGTTTTATAAGTAGATTGCATGAAAAAGTAGAACTACATCCTTGTTGTTGTTGTTGTTGTAACATGTATTCGGATTTGTGTGCTTGTTCACGAGGAACCGCTTATAAATCCACGTCAAAGAAAGGACAAACACAAGAGGGGGCAAATGCCTTGGGGGAGGACTTTTCTGGGTATCTAGCGCGTATTCACGTTACATCTGGAGAAAACCACTTTAAACTCCAGACCGCTAGACCGAAGGCCCCGCGAGAGGGCAGAACCCTGTTTCCTCCACTTGAGCACTCTACCAATGTCAGCGGCTTTAACCACTGCCGTGAACTTACTGAGGTAGAAAAATCAAAAAGTGAAAATAGAAGGATTACGAAGAGTAACTCTGTACATATCCGAGGATTAAACACATTTAGATTTCTTATGTCTTATGAAGATCTCTATTTCATTCTTTAGGTTCACACTTAGTATTCACTTTTTTCAGTTGTTGTTGTTATTTTTGTTGTTCTATTAAACCAAGATGTTGAAATACCTTTTAAATTTAACAATTAAAAAATAGTGAACTCAAGGTCAACCTTTTCATTCACCCCTTCTCCGCAAAATCGAGAAACAGCTGCAATTTTCGTTCATAAAGGATTTGCCTACGCAACTTGCGGTCAATGTAAATATTCGAATTTCTGTTCCACACCTCCCTGTTTCTAATAATCGAGATCTGAAGTGAATGAAGCCTCTTTCCAAAAAATTTTATATCATCATTTATTTAAACAAACAAAAAAAAAAGATAATTTCTTTAAAAATGTTTACACTTTTTAAAAACGTTTAGACGATGTTTTATTATGATATTCACACCTAAATTGGTTTTCGTGCAGTTGCCCATCGATAATCAAACGCCCTGGCCGTATTTATGACCTTTGACGGGGATGCTTCAGTGTGAGCTTCCTCCCATCCCTCCCCAACACCACACAGACACACACTTGAATGTTGCACAACCAATATTTTCCGCAGCCTGCATATCTCCTCCCCCCCCCCTTCCCCCATAATTTCCAACATGTAATCCGAGGTGGCACATAATCTCAAAATAACTTACATTTTAAATATATACACATGAATCTGAAAATAGTACGCTTCATAAAAATATTATGAAAACTGTTTTTAATACTATATTTCCTTAACTATGCTTAACTCACTAATAATATTTAAAATATTTTTAATACGTTCGTGTCAAAGCTGCTTAATATAAAATTTAACAAAAATTAACATACAAATTTTTTTCCACACAGAATCAAGCTGATCTCGTGTGGAAGACCAGCTTCAACAATGAATAGTATTTTAGTTTTCATTTTACCTACCCTCATATATATCAGAAACAATAAACTAAGAATGTCTAGTTTAGGGTGACATTTCAAGAAACACTGTTGTAAATGTTTAAATCTGCTTGCCACTAACATGAGCTCTATGCGTTTTCAGACAGGTACTGATAATGCAAGGAGAGTGATAATCAAACTCAGTGCTGCCACTTAGGGATGGACGCGAGACATGCGAGACGAGAAACAGGGCTGTCTCGTCTTGTCTCGCATTGCTAAACCTCTGTCTCGTCTCGCGTCTCATCTCGTCTCGCAAACACTTTGTCTCGTATCGTCGTCTCGCAGAGAAATTGCCTGTCTCGTCTCGCGCGAGACGCGAGACGTCTCGCGAGTCTCGCAAAATTAAGGACAGAGATTTTGAGAGGCCAAAGATGTCGACCGGATTTTATAGTGGGTAAAGCACCGTACTACGGTTTCGGGTTCAACTCCCTGCAGACGGGGCTCGATCCCCGACTGGGCGTGGTTGTCAATGGGTCCGTCCCTTCATAGGGGGCGCCGTTGACCCACCTACTAGGTGCCCCCATAATAAAGAGACCAACAATTTCGCCCTTTGTAGTGGCCAAAGCCGGCAGACAGAAAGCTAGGCAGAAGCCGGCCATTAGGAAAAAAAAAGAAAGATTTTAAGATATTTTCGCAGCTAATTTCAGGTATTTTAGTCAGGTCTAATATAAATGATTTTTTTTTCTGTCGACAATATTTATTAATTTTATATTCTTATTAATTAACTACGGGCAGTAAAATTAAACATTTACAGCCCGTAGACCATAATACATTGAAATTCTTTTGTACGTTCTTGTAAAACTATGAATGCAATATATCCCATTTTCAATAGATAATATGGCAAGTATATATTTAACATCAATAAAAATTTCGTGTAAAGCTCTAACTGCACATTCATAGCAGTTTGGGCACAGACAGGCAAATAAACCCAAACCATACACAATTTAACGTGAACTTGATAAGAAAAGGTTAAAAATGGATTAACAAAGCAATTTCATGTTTTAATACTGCAGTTTACGTCATTTTTGTAAAAATATTCGGATGCCATTCCTCAATAATATTTTCTTCCGGAGTTTGTCGCAACCTTTTAACCTTCGAAAAAGTGAAAAAAAAAAATTATTGCATTTTTCAAAAATTTGAATTTTTCTAAATCGTATGCTTAAAACCACATAAAAATATTCCTATTAACACGCGAGTAGTTGGAACAAGAAATGTGGATGCAATGGAATTTAAAAGGGGGATTTAAAACTTGAAGCGCGTTTTCCTCAAAACTGCATTTCTGCAACTTGCGCGCATGATTGCAGGAAAACTTATGTAGGTATTATCTTAAAAACTTGTTGGGTAAGTACGTGGTATTATTGTCTATAACGTACACCTGTTTTTGTACTTGTAAAAATGTTTTTTCAAAATAATAAATGTTATGAAAGGAAGAGATTTTTATTTTCTTTTTTACTGAATCCTAAAAAAGAAAATAAAAAAATATCTTCTTGTGAATTAAAAAAAAAGTATTTAGGTATTGTGCTTACAAAAATGTAAATAATTTAACTGTACACTAATATTTCGTTCTGTAAGTTTGCGCGCAAGTAGCTCAGTATCAAATTTTGAAATAGAAAAAAAAAGCTATAAATATCTATGTCATAAATAATTTTCCTATTTTCTGATAAATATGGTAGTGCATATATGCATTTATGAACACTTAAAGAATGACATATAAAATTTTTAGGCAGATTGATCAATAAATAAAGATTTAGCAAAGCTATGAAAATAGCTCAAAATACAGCTCTTTCAGTTACTCAAAGGTTGCAACTCCCCTCTTTGTGTCTTAAATGGAGCTATTAAATTCTCTTTTTATGTCTCTTTCTGTAGTTAAATTATCACAATAAAATGAAAATTTTTAGTAGAAAAGTAATTCGTATCGTAAAGTTATGCGAGACGAGAAATTCTTGCGAGAAATCTCGCGCGAGACAAGACTCTGTCTCGTCTCGTCTCGGGTCTCGTCTCGCGTCCATCCCTACTGCCACTTTCATTTGATATGAAAACAGTTTAAAATCAAAACCCCAAAACTGGTCCCCGTCAAACGAGAACCAAAAAGGAAAGCACCATGAATCAGGAAATTAAAAACTTTGTAAGTACTAGATTCTTTCCTTGCGATCTCGAAAATGTGAGACTCTTTAAATAAGGGAAAATACAGTAAATTTTCTCCCCTCCCCTCACTCTTCGCTGTCGCTGCCAAAGAAAAAGGAGGTTGGTAGGTTGGTGGCTGGGGGAAGAGTGGGGAGATACAAAGCATGTTGAACGGCCTCCTTCATTTTCCTTTACAGGGGTGGAGCGGACACTTCAGAACTACTACGGGAGGCTTTGCCACACCCAGTTCTGCACGATAAAGGGCTGCTATTGGTTAGCGTAGGGAACCGGAGGCGGACAGGGGGAGCCACTGTTGCAGATGAGATTATGTTCGATATCGGAGGGTAAAAACTGAGGAAGAGGGAAATCAACACTAAGCTGAAAAGTATGCCGGTACGGTGGGTGTGTTCCGAACTTCGCGTCGGACAGATGATGTGGGTTTACATTTTGATTTCTAGCAGCATTTATTTATTTTTCTTTTCTCGAAAAAAGAAAACATTGCACTGTTCGTATAAAACGGAATTTGTTTTTCACAAGTGTTAGAATTTTGATCTTTTAAGTTTTCAGTATGTCGTGCAGTTTCAAAGTATCATGGCTTCTGTCTAATATATCAGTATAAGATATGTTAAAACTTTTTTTAAATAAATTAGTGTTAAATCTCTGATTCTCGGAAGAAACGCCACCTTATCAGAATCATTTTACTAATTTCAAAAATTAGTAAATTCTGACAGAAAATATATGAATGGCTATTTAAGCAAGCATGTCACATTGATAGCTTCATAGTCTAAATTTCGAGCAGCTGTTTTCTTCTATATCCATACACTTTAATATATAAATTATTAATTCTTGTACCATGCTAGAAAATATATTGTTTAAATACTCAAATATCAGTTTACAGCGACTTTAGTTTGAGCTTCAAGTATTTTGTATCATTTGGTATAGGTAGGTGGCATAGATGCACGCACCCACGGAGGGGGCTATGGGGGCTCAAACCCCCCCTGAAGGGGGACAGTTAGAAGTGAAAAACTTAAAAAAATGAAAATTGTCACTAATGAATTATTACTATTTTTATTATTTATTGGATTCAAATTATTTTTAAAGTATTTTTTAACCTAAAAAGATGTTAGTTTTTAAATAAATACTTTCAGAGAGTTTATGAAACACTGTTAAAGTCAGTTACAATATCACTGGAAAGATAACATAATTATTTATGACTCTATAATGAGTTTTTGCTTGTGGGCTTGTGTTGTATGGGCAAATCAAGTGGTACAGAATATTTTGACGTTATAAGAGGGTTGTAACTATTATCGATATCACTATAACCGAGTTCAGCAGTATTTTCAGCTCAGGCCCCCCTAAACTAAAATCCTGGGGGCGCCACTGGGGGGTGGCTATAGCTATTTTGAAGTTAAGAACAACATTTTAAAAAGAAAGTGAAGCAGCGATACAGGCGTGCAAATTTCTCGAAATTTGTTCAAAATTTTACAGTATATATTTTCATAAGATTTTCTCAAATAAAATTCATTGTTTCAATAAAAAAAAAAGAAAAGAAAAATATTGTCACAGTACACAGTTTTTCAAATTTTCATTTCATGCTTATTGTTGGTTTCTCTTTTTCCGGTTTATTATTTTGTCTTCGAACTACATCGTCAACCCAAAAGACATGGTTGATTTAGAAGTAAATGTATAATAAGGAGGTCTCTTTTTTAAATTCTGTAATTAGCTTTTTGATGTATAATTTATTACATTTTCTAATTTATCTACTTCATTTTGTTAACAGGGAGAAGAACCAAGGAGACAGACGGTGCAGCACGAAACACCGTAAAATGAAATATTAAGTCCACGTTAAAAGGATGGAATGAAAATGATTTAAGCTAAAGACAGTTTCTTGATTATGAACAGAAAACCACAGTTCTTTTTATTTTATCATTATTTTTTAGTAGCATAGGTTTATTATATTCTTAGGTGGAAAAAAAAAATACTAGTACAACTGTGTCTGGCTTTGCCTGGAGCAAGAACATGGTCATATTTCCACTACTGGCGCGAATACTGTCCTTCTTTAAAAGCTCAGGAGAGAAAACAAAAAAGAAAAGGGCTGGAATTTTTTTCCCCCTGAGTAATTAGCAAATTTTATACCTATTTGTAGTTCAAAACCACGAACATTCTCATTGAATAATATTCGGCGTTACAAGAAAAACAAGTTCTATAAAAAATAATAATAAATAAATAAATGAAAGGACAAATCAAAGTGTCAAAACGTTGATATTCAATTTCTGTTATACAAAGGGTTCGGAATGACAAATTTTTTGAGAATATAGAAATTATGGGTAAGTAGAATGCGATAGATACACCCACTTTAATGAAAGGAAAATATATGAAGCAACTATTGTTTTGAAATAAACAGATCTAAAATACACTGGTGTAAGAAATTAAGAGAATTTGCAGACTTGGTCGATTATCTCTAGAACTACTGGACCGATTTAATGAAATTTGATAAGTACATACATTGATACAATACAAAACAAATAACTATTCAATAATTGTAACACACGCATAATCGTGCGTAACACACGTTGGAGTCGGAAAGTATGAAATAGCGGTTGCAGAATAAACAAAAAAATGGGTGAATAGGGATATGGTCCCCTCTTACATATATGCAGGTCTTGCAGCGTGATTTCATACTTGAAATAAAGCAGTTTATCATTTCCTGTGGCAACTGGTCCCATTCATTCAGCAACACTGTTTTCATTCCCTGGATAGTTCTCAGAAGGGGGTTGTGAGTTGCAATTGCCCTCTCCAGAGCGTCCCAGTCATGCTCTATAGGGTTAAGGTCTGGAGATCTGGCTTGATAACCCATCCGGCGAATATCCTCATCCTCTAGAAATTCGTCGACCAGAAGAGCTCAATGTAGCCTCGCGTTATCGTCCATTACAATGAACTCAGAGCCAACTGCACCCCATAAAAGGCGAACATAGGACTCCAAGACCTCATCTCTATACCTCACACCAGTCACAGTGCCTCTTTTAACCCATTTGTGCCTATTTGTGATATTTTTGCGACTTTCTTCGATTTTTACTGATAACAGAAATAATAGATAAATTTCTGATGTTAACTTCTTGCACAAGGAATGATTTCTTTTAAAATCATTATGCATAAAAATCGAAATATCAACATCCTACTTGGTCATGTTAAAATATTTTGTAGAGTTGAGGCTCAATACTAGTGAATAAAGGCTAGGAAAAATAAATAACGTTTTCGACTAATAGCGAAAATGCCGTCCCAAAAAAGGGACACTAGGCATAAATGGGTTAAAGACATGGTGAGATGTGCGGCCATCCAACAGGATGCCTGCCCAGACCATTAAACCTCCTCTGCCATAATGGTCGATTTCGCGTACATTGGAGGGTAGGTAGCGGGTCTCTGGTTCTCTCTGTATGAACGTACTGCGAGAATTGGTGTTTAGCCTGAACCGGGACTCTTCAATGAAGAGAACGGTCGCGCGTTGGTCCATACTCCAATCTCTATACTCTCTAAACCATGCTAAACGGATTCTTCTGTTCGTAGAACTGAGTGGGACGCAAACAACGGGTCTTCTTGCAACTCTCTCTCAGGAGAGTCTCTCAGTCTTTTGGAAACAGTCACCCTTGTTTCACGGTTGGACCTGTGGCTGCATACAAGTCACGAGAGAGCTGAGAAGCTGTAGCACTAGCTGTAGCATTAATGGACAAATGGCGATCTTCTATGGCCGTCGTGGATCTTGGACGACTTTACCCAGGATTTCTCTGGATGGATCCGGTATTCTGGAACTGTTTCCATAAGTTACACACAACGCTGGGCTTAAGAAAAAGAACTCTACAAATAAGGACTTGAGATTGGCTTGCTTCTAGTCTTCCCACAATCCGACACCTCATTCCATCATCTAAACGTTGGTGGTTATTCATTTTTACTGTTGCAATTTGAAACTAACTGATTGCTGCAAAATAACACCAAGAAATTCGCCGAGGTGTGCTAGCGAACGAAATGCGTCTTAACGTAGGCTCACTTATAAAGTCTGTTTCTCAACTGTTTCCGCCTACACACACGTATATGCTCACGTATTTGAAATACAATATTTGCATTTTTGTCTAGAAGCAGTGGTTTTACATTCAGTACAGTTCTTTTCATAAAATTGGATAAAATATGCAAATTCTCTTAATTTATTTCAAGAGTGTAAAAGAAAAATTCCCTTTAAAGGAGGAAAAACACAGTGTGCTCGCTAAAGTCCGTTGCCACTCCAATAATTCTTGAATGGCAAGAGCTATAGTCATAAAAATAAGCTCTAAATATAGTAAAGTTTCTATGCGCTGTGCAAGGAAACCGCTTACAGTTCCACCTGGTGGCAAAATTTAGAGTTAGCATTTTTATCTCAAAAACGATACAACACTCAAAATAAGTTAGTGTTTTTCAACCTTTTTTGGTTTACGGCACACTGAAAACATCTGGAATTAACTGCGGCACACCTGATTATAAAAATTGCAAAATTTGTATGATTCAAAAAATTGATATATGTGTGAATAACTATAAAAAATATTTATTTACACAAAAAAAAAAGAAATATATATATATATATATATATATATATATATTAAGAAAGTTCAGACACTCTCTTCACAATGACTTCGAAAGAATGGCAGTCGAGGCTGGTTGATGTTAAACTGGATTTTTATTATTTTGGATATTTGGTTAGAGAAGGACCGGCGACAGACCAACAAACTCGTTTCGTGTTTACTGGGCAGTTACTATATCGAAAGTCCCTCGCAAATTTCTTGCTCATGACCTACATAACCCCTAGTTTCCCAACTTGTCGCTAGGCGCAACGAGCGTTACCCGTTCTGTAATTGGTTCTTTAAGGTGATGCCATTTACTTACTTAACCCAATAATTTTAGGATTTTCCACCAGAAACCGCAAATGCCGGCAAATTTAGCTTAAATCGCACTTTTGATTCTTAAATGCTCGCAAAATTCTGTATCTGAAAGTAATATTTGCCTGGCCGAGAAACAAACCTTACAGTGAAAGTACACACATCACAGATTAAGGTTTTTCAGATGACTTTAAATTAAATTAGATTAAATTGTCCTAGGCTGTTTTATTATTACATATATATGTGTGTGTGTGTGTGTGTGTGTGTATATTCAATAAGAGCTGTGGCGTAGCCAGAAATTTTTCATGAGGGGGGGGGGGTTACGACTACTGCAACTCATATATATGTATACGTGTGTGTGATAAGGGAGTGAAGAATACACATTTTGTATGGATAAAAATTCCTCATGGAGGGTTGTGACCCCACCTTGGCTACGCCACTGAATAAGAAGTTTCAGACTGTTTTTGCATAGATCTTGCTGCAAACAGCTCTTTCAGAAACCGGGAGAATGGTTTTCTATGCTTTGAAATATAAGTTTAGCACTTCATAGTGTATAGCTCAGAACGAGTGAACGAGACAGCATATGAACGAGAAAGTGAACGAGACCGCACATGATAAATAAAAAATGTCATCTCTGATAGACACTACGTAGTTTTAATAATTTTTTAAAACCATCTTGTAGCACATTAGATAATCTCTCGTGGCACACCATTGTGCCGTGGCACACAGGTTGAGAAACACTGAAAAAAGCAGATATGAGGGACAGAGAGGGCTTTAGTATGACCACGCCACACAAATTCTTGCTCATCCAATCGGGGCCATCGTAACTCTTCTACTGGGCCTGCTTGTGCACTCCGATGAGTCATCCAAAGAGGCCTACGAATGCTTTCTTATTGGTTCCAGCACTTAGATACGTCATCTGACAGCCGAATCTAACCAATGAGAAACGTCCGTAGGCCTCTTTGGATGACTCATCGAAGTACACAAGCAGGCCCCGTAGAAGTTTCACGATCCAACTCTCCTTTGTTTTTATGGAGCATTTGTCATACTTTTTTGAGTTTTCGAGTTATATTCTTAACCCTTTGAGGCGCAATCCTTTCTCAATGCTGAAAAAAGGGCAGCCGTTGCCACTGCTCGACTCAACTACTACCAAGATGGCGGACGATCGAAACGCTCATCGCGTGCCACAGATCTAGAGACCCTTTTTTGACGACAGCTGGCTGTGCCGCACAGCTGTAATGATTAGAATATGATAAAATGATTAGAATTAGGTGATTGATTATTTTAACGTTTAGGTCGACAGTTCCAAGTTCGATGTTATTTACTTAAGCAATTATTTCTAATAAAAATTTTCTGTAAATTAGAGCCTTATTAAAAATCTTAACTTTTATTTTATTTTTTAAAAAATTCCAAATATGAAGCTGAGAATACGTGAAATATATATATATACAGTGTATCCCAAAAGATTGAAACGCAATTTAAGTCTTCACCTGATAAAGATCAATGAGGTGTAAATTAAAAAATGCTTAAAATTAGGTTGGAATAAGACTACATTTATGAAATGGTTGTCCCATTAATTTTCAAAATGTTACACTCTTTAAACGTTAGATCTTATAAGACCCACTTAAAATTTGGTGAATTAGGAAAAAATTAATTTTAATCCATAGAGATCATTAAGGAAAATACTTTATCTGTAACCCCTGTATAAACATCTGTACCACTAAAAGTGAATCTATGTTTAATTAAACATTGAGAATTGGGACCAATTATTCAATGAGAAATGTCTTTTGTTTGTTGTTGTTGTTGTCATATCACAAAAAAAGATACATAAAATGTAAAATGGGTAATATATGGATGATATTTAATGAGTCCGTTATTATTTCACAACGCAATCATGATTTTTAAGAACTTTCCACACTGAGACGTAACATTTTTTATTAGAAAATAAGTGAATATTATAAACAATTGATCTAAACAATTCTCATCGGAAATTTGTTTCTTGTCTCCATTGTCGCTAGTGAAACCCAAAAAGCTTTCTCTCGTCTAGCAAAATCCCCATTTTGTAATATTAAAAGGTTTGTCTCGTCTCGCAAAGAAGCTGTTAAACTCTGTTTCGGCTCGCAAAGCATCGTCTCGCGTCCATCCCTAGCCCTGCATGCTCATCCGGGATCATTGACTTGCCGGAAAGAGTTGCCGCATCTGGTTGCCGCAACTGGTTGACCAAATTGCTGGAATCTATGTCCGTATAATAAGGCCTTTAGAAGTGAGTTATACGGAAGGTAAGAGATTTACAAACAGAAAAGTGAAGCAACGGTGGTTTTTCTGATGTAAAATTGAAGATCAAAAGGAGCATGTAGAAGTGAGTTTTACGGATGGCAAGAGATATACAATCAGGAAAGTGAAGCAACAGTGGTTTTTACTGATGCAAAATTGAAGAACATGTTTGAGTTCTACTGAATGCAAGAGATATACAAGCAGAAAAGTGAAGCAACAGTGTCTTTTGCCCACGGAAACAGGAAGAAGAAGAAAATAAGCAAAAGTGTGGAGCTACGTGCAACAGATGAGCTAGTGAGAAATGGGCAGACTGAATGGAAGTGTCTTTTATTAATGTGTAGAAAAGGATCAAAAGTCGCAACAGTAAGCAGTTGCTCTTAAATATTCTAAAAGGAAAATTAGAGAGCGGGTCAGCCAGATTAGAGTGGATGGCAGTTGTGCCCAGAAGGACAAAGCTAAGATGGTTTAGGCTATCTGTGCAAAGATCAGCATAGATAGAAGAACAAGATCTCTTGGCTTTTGCAGCTGTATGAAGATAGGATACTTATAGCACTCACGTAAAGTCACGTTGACGTCTCAGTCTATGTGTGTCACATACCTGTTCGCAGTCACCTTGTATGTATGTGACATCAACTAGGTACGTGATATGTGAGGTGAATTAGATTACAGTGATGTGCAGTCAACTACATATAAGTCACGTCAACTAGAAGTCATAATGCAACTGGTTTGTGACTATTTGCTTTTGACTTAACTGTAGCGTCATAGTAGGGGATCGTCTGTGACATTTAATAGCACCATAAAAACTCAATTCTACTTACAAAAATTCAAACTGGAACCAAAACCCGATAGTTTAGCTGCACTTGACAACTTTGAAGTCAGTAACGTCAGCCTCGGGGGTCGTCCCGCAAATGAAGGCTCGCTGTTCTTTACGCATCCCTAGAAAAGGAATTTCAAAACCTTAAGAGGCCTCTGTAGTCGGCTTCCGGAGATTGAAGTCCCAAGGCTTTGCTATGGAGAAAAGTGCCTTAACGCCTAATCATTTTTCTCAGAAAGTATTAGGTATTTTTAAATGAAGTTTTCCTGTGTGAATCTTGAAAAATATTCGCAAGGATTGCGCGAATCAGATTTGAGTTAATTTAGCCAAAAGTGAATTTATTGCAGTCTAGAATTTGTGTTACTTTTCAGACTGCAATAAAATCTCTTTCGGCTAAATTAACTCAAATCTGATTCGCGCAATCCTCGCGCAACCTTGCGAATAGTTCTCGAGATTCACACAGGAAAATTTCATTTAAAAATACCTAAACTTTCTGGGAAAAATGATTAGGCGTTAAGGCATTTTTCTCCATAGCAAGGCATTGGGACTTGAATCTCCGCAAGCCGACTATAGAGGACTCTTAAGTCAAAAATTTAAACGTATCTGCTAAGACACTGATAGTGCTTAGAAATGGCGAATCCTCTCCCATCTCTTTATTTTACAAAGCTTAGAATAACTCGGAAAAAGTCCATGGCCGAAGTTGAGGTTAAACTAAATTATCTCTGCACACATTTTTTTTTCAAAACAATCCAAGCAAACGTATCCAAGCAAAACGCAAAAGTTTGAACATTCGTATGTTTATACGAATGTTCAAACTTTTGCGTTTCGAAGCCAAATTTATCAGACCTGTCAGGCATATCGATTTTCTAACAAGCGTTTGGAAAATGACGTAAGGTCGAAAATAAGCCTTAAGTATTGTACCAAACAAAATATTGAAAACACGATAAAATTAAGTTATGCAATTAATAAAGTGTTAAGGTTCTTTCCGTTATTCTCCCGAAATTTCATATGAAATTACGGAACAAAGCATCGGAAGCGGTGAGTATTTTGGATAATGGCAACTTGAGAACATCATGTCTTTGCCATTTTGGCTTAATAAGTGAGAAATTTGCTTTGTATGATAAAAGACTCAGATTCGCTCTACAATCTCCTTGTAGAGCGATCCTTGTAGAGCGATCCTTGTAGAGCTCTCCAGTTTTTCCCAGACTGCATAGAGCGATCTTTGTGGAGCTCTCCAGTTTTTCCCAGAACTGCATATCCCAGACATATTGTTTAAAATTTTTAAATGGAATCGACTTCATTTTCATGTCAGGAGTTTAAAAATGTATTAACTTTCTGAGAAACTCAATTCATTTTCATGTCAGGAGTTTAAAAATGTATTTACTTTCTGAGAAACTCAACTGTCTGTTTAAAACTGCCCGAGAAACTCAATGCAGTTTCAAAACACATGACAAAAAAATGACGTATACTCTCCTCATTCCGATTTGCTGGGAATAACACCCCTAGTCTTTGAAAGAAATTCGTGCTTACGGAATATGACATCGATGTTTTTCGATGGCAGACGATTTTGTGTCTTGAAAACAATCTAGCTTCTATGCAATGTATGAGTTGTCATAGCTACTGGATGTATTAAATTCTTGCTCATTTTCACGAAACCCGAAGATATAAGGTAAGAACTTTTTGTTCTTTTTCTTTATAATATACTAGCTGAAGTACCCGTTCTTCGCACGGGAATGAATGGACTTTTTGATATTACGATTTGTGGTGATTACTATTCATTGTAATAAACAGATATCGCTCATTTGCTGATACAACGTCATAATTCAAAAATCACAGTTTTTCAGAAAATGAATTCGAAGTTCTATGAAAGTGAAGAAACGTATACTCGCTAAAACGATACTACTGCCATTTAGCGGGTCATTTTTAATATCTCAGATGTGATACTCTACTTGTTAAAAGTTCACATCATTCCAATTGTCCCTATAGTATTAACTCAAAAATCACGATTTTTGAGTTATGACGTTGTTGCAGCAAATGAGCGATATAGCAAAGTGGATATCGCGTTATATTGTGTCCAATAATCATGCATACCGAATTGAAAGGCAATCGTTTGTACGGTGCAGAAGGCCATGCGGCGTAGCGCAATCTAGTGGCGAGTTTTAGCAAAACGGATACGGCGAAAATATTTTTCGCATTCAGATATCGATGTATACGAATTTTCATGACTATCGGCTGGACAGTCCTGAAGTTCATGTGTTGACGCGACATCTAGTGGCAAGTTATAGGAAAATGGATAGCGCCAAACTCTTCCCCGTGTTCAAATATCTAAGTATACCTATTTTCATAGCGATCATTTGCACAGGCAAGAAGTGATACACTGCAGGGCCATCCAGTGGTTCAATAAAGTAATGATTTGCTACAGCGCCGTCAAGTGGCGAGTTATAGCAAAATGGATAACGCCAAAATATTCTCATTGTTCAAATAGCTATGTATACTGATTTTCATAGCGACCGTGTTCAACTATCTATGTATACCAATTTTCATAACGATCATTTGCACAGTCAAGAAGTGATACACTGCAGGGCCATCTAGTAGTTAATTAAAGTAATGATTTGCTACAGCGCCGTCAAGTAGCGAGTTATAGCAAAATGGATAACGCCAAAATATTCTCATTGTTCAAATAGCTATGTATACTGATTTTCATAGCCACCGTTTGAATGGTCAAGAATTTGGCCTGCTGCAGCGTCATCTAGTGGCCACTTAAAATAATAATGCATTGCAGTGTCATCTAGTGGTGAGTAACATCAAAAGGAACGCAGTTAGAATATATTCTTCGTGCTCAAATGTGTAAGTATAAAAATTTTTATGCCGACCGGTCGAACGGTATAGAAGTTGATGCTTTTCAGCGCCATTTAGCGGCAAGTTACAGCAAAATGGATAGTGAAAAATATTCTCCGTGTTCTAATATTCGCGTGTACCAAATTTCATCGAAATCGGTTGGACGATATTCGCATAGCAAACGGCTAAACGGAATAGAATTCGACGTTCTGCTGCGCCACCTGGTGGCAAGTTAGAGGAAAACGGATAGCATAAAAAGCTTCTCCATGATAAAAGACTTAGGTGAATCAAATTTCATGGTGCAACGGTGCTCAACGGTGCTGGAGTTTTTCAACCTCATACATGTATACCAACATTCATTTTTATCTATAACCAGTGTCATTATATATCCCAGTCTCAAATAAAATCCAGTTTCAAATCTAAGCCTCGCCAAAGTGCCAACATACTCCATTTTGCAAGCGTTTTTTTCAGGAAATCATTCGAAGCATTGACTTAGCAGCAATAATATATGGGAAATGGTTCGACCGCGAAAAAGTAAAGCAAGCCTTTATTTGAAAAGTTGAATCCCTTAATACAGCCGAATTTTTTAAAATTATCAACTATAACGTGTTTTATTCATCATTACTCCGATGTACTAAATGAGAAGATTTCAATTTTCTGAAATTTGGTGGAATTCCCCCAACTTAAATCAATGCACTCATTTGGCGAGAATTCTGGAGATTGATCAATTGAAATCCCTTAATAACTGCATTATTTCTTCACCGATCATTAAAATTTAACGCTGTATTCTAATAAAACCTTTGCACTTGTTTTCAAAAATCTATTTCCTTAAGCTCTCAATAAATTGCGCCAAGCCGAAATCTGTGCAAACCGCTAGAACTCACTTTCACAAAATCGGCATTTGAGCCATTTTATTTTTTCGCCAAACTAAAATAATTTACCTATTAGCCTCGGAAATCTTCAATTCTTATTGTTTTGCGTGTAAAGCATTACATTCCTGCTCTGATTTCCCATGCACACGATATTATAATTTAAAAAAAATAACCTTACGAATATAAACTAACAAAAAAAAATCATTATTATTCTTTTATTTTTACTTTGAGAATTTAAAACATTTTATTCGGCAAAATCGCCACACATGGCAACCACGATCCTTATTTCACACTTTTTTCACTACAGGGGTTACAATTACGGAAAGATTTTTGCGTGAAGAGCATAAAAAATCTCTTAAATTCCGGGAACGGGTGGACTTTCAAAGTTTTAAAGTGGACTATGAGTTATTCTATATTATTTTACATATCTGTACTAAATTTCAGGCCGATAGGTCCATTTTTGTGGATTTGTATACGAATCAAATCCACAAACAAACAAACAAACAAACAAACAAACAGAATTTCATTTTTATTTATAAGATATGTTGTCGAATTGAAATGACGTAAATATCCCAGAGTGGAAATAGTTTAGTACTCAGTTAAATCGTTTTAAATGTCATGTTTTGATGGTAGCATTCTTTTTGCTTCGAATAATTGGCTATTGCTCAAAGGTAATAAATATATCAGGAAGAACTGAACCAAAGTGAGATACAACAAACATTTAAGAGCCTATTCCAGCGATGCACAATGTCTTCTCAGCCAAGACATTGAGATGCAGAAGCCAGATGGTCAGTAGGGTGGAATAAAAAAAAACACTTTTTCTGGAAATTCACATTCCTTGAGTCATTAAATGGTACGAAACTGATAAGAACAAATTGTCTCCAAATTTCAGCTCAAAATATTGCCATCTTCATCAGCTTCCACACCTCAAGCGAATATATTCCCAGTATCTTTTTTAGTTTTTTATGAACTTCTATTGAAATAATTACGTTTAATTAAATAATTGAATAATTAATACTACGATATACCTGCTCAATCAAGAACAGTGACTAGTTCGGGCATTTGGTCTGTCTTGGAGATTTAGGGAATCTCATCGTCAGTCGTTTTCCGACATTTGGCTTCCTGACTAACGAAATCGTGATCATTTTCTGGGGTATATTCCATTTCTGATTCAGATCCTAAGTCGACGTTTGCTTCTAAATCTACAATTTCCAGCACTGACATGTGATAATAAGGTATTAATAAAGCAATTTGATAATGAAAACGCAACTAATAATTCAATTGATTAATTAAACATTATTATTTTAAATAAGCTAGAAATATATTCGCTTGAGTTGTGGAACCTGAAGATGACAATATTTTGAGCTGGAATTTGGAAACAATTTGTTCTTATCAGTTTCGCACCTCTTAATGACTCAGGCAGTGTGAATTTTGAAATAAAGTTTTTTTCGCTCCACCCTAATGGTCATCCTATAACGCAGAGTCAATGGCTATCTAGCCTTGGACTTGGAGCATATAGTGCAATTATTACTCTAATGGTCTTTAATGGAAGTGGAAGAAATCGAATAAAAAAATTCCAATTTTGCTTTCTATATTGCAGTAAAAGCTTTCAGGTTGACACAAAAATACTTGAAGTAGGTTAGTCATCCATACCTTTTACCATATCACTTTAATTACACATTATTTACACCATGACACTTTTAATTTTTTTTTTCGGTCACAATTATTGGCATAAAAAAAGTTTGAATTGCTGTTTCGATCATCTGAATTAAGAATATTAGTTGCAACATAGAACTGAGAATCTTGTGCTTACCGGGAATGGATGGCAAGTGGCAGATGGATTAATGAGTTGACATGGACTGATCCAACTGTTAAGTGATCCAGTGATTTTTACCTTACTATTTTCAATTTTTTCATTTTCAGTACACATACAGTACTGTGAAAAAAGTTCTGAAATCTATATTTGTTTATTTTTTGTCTCATTTTATTCCGGTATAGCCAGAGCTTAAAAATCCAAAACATTTCAAATTTATGTTGCTATATGTTGCAAATTATGTTGCAAATATACTATGCTGCACATAAACCTTAATATTTTAACTAAATTAACATATAGTTAAAATATTAAAAAAATAAAAGTACCATTTTCTTAAGAAAATCACGAGATTTAAAATGATATCTAACATGACAACATTTCTTTAGATTTTAAAATTAATTTTAAAAATTTAAAAATTTATTAAAATAATAATACGAGTAATATTTTTTAATTGTACTAATTCCCAACTACTTTTATAAACTCAGCAAAATTTCAACTTAGGATTTCAGTGGGAAAATATACTATTTATGTGGCATATAGCAAAAAAAAAAAAAAAAAAAAAAAATTGACAGCCTAACATATAAGTAGTTAATGTGTATAAGATTAAAAGCTGTGACATTCATTTTAAAGAATGTTTTAAACCATAACAATAGTTTTAAGCAATATTTCATTATGTTGTTTATTCTTTCAAAATAAAAGTACAACAAAATTAAACCATACTACTCACATAAAAGTGGTGTGGAAGTTTTAAATTTTAGATCATTTACATATGATTTTGTGCTGTTACCTTTGTTTTTGCATATTTTTCAACAACATTTGGAGCAGCATACATTTCGCTTTTTGTTAAAGTGCAGCCAGTTTCAGTCCGTGGTTCAACCTTAAAATTTGTTCTGATCAAATTTTGAGAATATCCTGATTTCCAACTTTAAGATGTGAAAAATCGGAAATGGCAACAGATAAATCTTTAATATTTTATATTTGCGTTTCCTTTTGATCATTTAACACACATTTGGGCAAGGCAAATTCCGGCCTCACTCGAAATGGTAGACGAAAGGTGTATGGTTCAAAACCTAGTCGCGTCCGCCGGCCTAACCGTTCGGAGTTTTCTGTGGTTTTCACCGAAACTTGGCGTAAATAAGGGTTAGGACCCCTTAGAAAGAATACCACGGAGGGCAACATCCCCCCTTTGTGTTGTCCTTCTGACGTGGATTTGTAAGCGGCTTTTTGGGACAAGCACACAAATCTGAAATACATGTTACACAAACAAAAACAAAAACCTCTCCTGCCACGGCTTCTGATCCGGCCAGAGGAACACATCAAAATCCCGTATAAAATAATTTAAAATTCCAAACCCAATTATACGGCACGCGACTTCGCTAATATCCTAAAGTTTGACCTGCAACTTTCCAAAGGTTGAACGCTCATATCTGATTTAACAAGTGTAGGAAATTATAAGAAAATCAGAGAACATGAGGTAAAAAATTGTTTCAAAGTTGAATCACTTGGCATGGAATAACTCAGTTGTTTTCTCTACATTGAAAACTTTGAAGGCAGCTGAAAAAATTATAATTTTGGTTTTGAAAAATCTATATTAAGGTGTAAAACTAAATATGCAGTAAGATTTTGTATTCAATAATTCCAAAACTCTTTTCACTGAGACTTAGATTTCGGCGGAATAATGCAGAAACTTCATCCATGCAACTTATCTATGAAATTTTGTGACATTTACTGTACATTTACCAAAATTGGAATACGTGAAGACTGACGCACATATTGAGAAATGATCGAAAGTTGCAAACGCTTTCAACTATTTTTAAAAATGCTGATAACATTCAACGTGTATGTTCTATTGAAATAGTATGTCACTAAAATTTGCTTCAAACAATTACTTATTAACTGCACCCAAGCCCAGCATCGAACCCGGAACCGTAGTTTGGTAGAACGGATCCTTAGCCACTACGCAACCCAGGTGGTAAATCCTTGTTTAAATATAACGGAGGTAAACTAGCTCTCCGACCACATCCTGGTACGAAGTAATGAATTGAAATTATTTTACTTTACGTATTTCTGCTAAAAGGGGGCGCATGCTGAGTTCACTACTTTCATTTTTGAATATTCCATAGAGGACTTCTATAGCGTAAATGAATTCGTGATAATCCAAGAACGTCCCATCCATCTTTTACAAGTTATACAGTTAGAAAGTGAAAAGAAAGAAACACAGATAAATCGGACTCAAAAACTTTTCAATTTTTTTTTTTCGAAAGTAATAAAAAATCGTAATTTGCGAGCTCTTCAAAAAGCTTTCAAAGTGTGAAACATCTCGATGAAAAGTGATTTTACGTCTGTCTTCGAGCCTTAAAGAAAGTAAACACCTCTCAAATTTATCCACGACCTCAGAGCCAACACGGGATCCATTTGCAGCGCCATTTTACAAGAAAATAATGTCGAAATTTCACTATAAATTTCACGACTGGAGGAGTATTTATACACTTGGCCGTCTTGTACCAAATGAGATTCATTTTAATAGGTTTCCCGTGCACGTTAAGTTAGAAACAAAAAGGAAATTTCCTTCCAGACACTTAAATTGGGCGCTCACCCTTTGGAGTGATGTACAGCGTTGGTGAAATGGATCATTTGACTTATCCTATTTTTAAAAGATTGCAGACGCGGATTCTCTCCCGTCCCTCAAGTGCTTCTGGAGTGGATGTGCGGTGTATTTTGGGGTCACCGTTTAACAACTTGGTAGAAGGCCAACACCCTTTTCTGATTTAAAGAGCACGCTGTCAAAATCCTCACGTAATCCAACGCAGAGCTCTTTTTTTTTTTTAAGCTAAGCATTGTTCGGAAGCTTGAATGCAGAAAAACATAATGAGCTCGATTGTGTGAAACTAAGAGCTTATTTAGCATAAATGTATTCTTGGCCATTATGGAACCAACAGTTGACGCTGAATTAAAATATATCTTCGAAGTATAGAATTTCGGACACATCCATGTAAAACACAGAGCTGTCTTTATAAAACGATGAATCTGTTTAGTCCTGATTATGCATTAAAAATTAAATATATATATGTCTGTAGCAACGAGATGTATTGTTTTTATTCGACACCAGAGGACGATGAGTCCGAAATTAGTCTGTATTGTGCAGTGCAGGCTTTTGTTAACTTGCAATGCAGGTATTGAACAAAAACTGAAGTGGTTTCTAGAGTTTTTTGACTAAAATATTGGTTTTAAATATGAATTTTACTAATTGAAAAATGAAATGCATAAAAATACAACAAATAGAATATTAAACCAATGGATCTTTTAAACATTTAATTTTCTTATTTTTGTACTTTTTTAAAAAAATTTACTTTCTCTATGTGTATGGTAAGGGATCTTCCAAACCACCTAGAACCTCACTTGCACATTACGCGACTCTCTCCCGCAATCGCAGCGCCGTCTAGCAGCGGCAAAATCAATGACGTTTTGTGTGCTGTCGCCTCGCTATTGATTTATATCTTTGTGAATTTTTCAATTTATAAAAATTCAGTAATTTATATTCTTTCAAATTAATTCAAACTAAAGTCTCCAAAATTTTCCTAAAGCAAGATTTCATCATATTTTGTCTTTGTTATAACTGCAATTGCTCGTTAAAATATGTAACAATCTAACAATCGAGTCACATTTAAAAGTCATGAAAACGGTCACGTTGACTTCACTTTAGATTCATAAGAATCAGCAGTCACATTATGACTTTACAGTGACGTCAGTTGGTGACTAGTCACAAAGAAGCATCACAGTGAAGCCCCGTCACTTAGCAGTCACAATGTGACTATTTTGTAACACTAAATGACCCTCCTTGACGTCACAGTGATTGTTTTGTGACTATCTGTGCTATTAGGGGGGTGTGTATGTAATGAAGGACATTCATTTTCTAGAATCAAACTGCCGACTCTTTTTGACAGCATTAAAGGCCTAATTTTCAAGAACTTTTCTCATAAAACATGCAAAGTTCATAACAAATGCTATAAACATAGTATGAATTGTCATAATTATCAAATGGGGTAAATATATCGTTCGTTCCCAATAAGAGTATTATTCCTCACTCATGTCGAATTACGGATTTGTTCGAGATTGGATTCCTTCCTTTGTACAAATACTAGAAAAGTCCAACTATTGTCGAATTTTATGGACATAATTTTTAAGGTTCATTTGCTTTATTTTGAAAAATGAATTCAGAAACCTCGTTGTTTTTTTTTTGTTCCTTTCAAATGCTGATTTAATCCTGTATTCCTGATGATTACGACAAACTTTACGAGTTGCAAATAATAGCATGCAGATGGGGAAGAAAAAGCTTAAATTTGAGCTGATGGCTTACTAGTACTATTTATGTCGATTAAAAATCTGTTAGCCCGTTTCCTCTTTATTTCAACTTTCTTCATCAAACCAGCCTACATTTCCATCATCGATTTCTTCCATACATTGAATGAGACATCGAAGAATTGAAAAGTAAGGCAATCAGCGACTGAACGAAAAAAAAAGTAGTTGAAATAAATTTGATCAAAACAAAATTCCTGCAGCTCTTCTCTCTCTTTTATGCACTTCTTTTCTTTCAGCGTCTTTTTTTAGACCACTTTTCGAATGATATCAAACAAGTGGCATCAGTTAGAGCCGGGATCTAGTCAACCGCGCCTGATTTAGAGATCCTAAATTCGCTTTCATTGTACAAACTAGGGCCCGTCTTTCCATTCCCAAACCCAAAATGATTTGAAATAGATCAGGGCTCGCATACTCTCGGCACTGGATTGTTCCGCTGCCTCTTGTTTACGAAAAGCGTAGATATCTGATTGGCAGGAAGAGATTTAGATTGTCTGAGTCGTTCCCAATAAAAGTCTCCGAAGAAACATAACTTTAAGCGTATGATTGGATGATCGGCCGTCGCCATGACAACGACTTCTCTTAGCTGCCAATTTCAGTAATGGTGAAGTTTATCTTCGTTTTGTTTTTCCTTTCTTTTTTACTTCCCCTTCGTCTATAGATATTTCCCCCCACCCTACCTCCTTAGAAAGAAGATAGTTGAGAAACAAATGGAATGTACCGAACGAAAATAGAACAGGTTAGATTGTTTACTTCTTTCGTATGATATCATGATGGTCTTTTTTTTCTTCCTTTCTTTTATCCACCCTGTTTGCAATCTACATCTCATCGAGATGTTTAAGTAGTTGGATTTGTTGGACATTCTGAAACTGTAATCAGTTGTTTATTGAAGGTATTAATATTTTCCGGAGTATTACGGCCTTAATGGATTGGATTGCGATTAAAAAAATCGCAACATCCCTTAAATTACATAAGAAAACAAACATCATTGAAAACCATATTCTGATAGTATTTAAGATCATGCATTCTGAAAAATATCCTGGTCTAATTACTATATTTTAAAATTAAATACCTTTTTTTGTTTATTAAACACTATTCTCTTCTACTGTAACTAAAATAGGTCAGTTAATATCTTTAACTATCGCTGTACTACTTTAATCCGAAATCTTTTCTCAAATGCTAAGTATTTTCGAAATGCTGTTGTACCACGTACGAAGAAAGAAGCATAAATTTTTAAGGCATATGCGAGATAAACGCACTCTCAGGTTATGCACATATATAAATGTATTTTTTTTTTTTTTTTGCTAGTCATACTACCAGATTTTAAACTTTTAAACCGGAGTGAATGAAATTAATGTTAACAGCCGATTAATGCGTAATTAATTACTACACGAAGAGTTACATCATTGTACATATAGTCTATAGGGGTATGATAAAAACTAAAATCTATGATATCAAAGTTTTTTTTTTTTTTTTTTTTTTTTTTTTTACGTGTTCTTTTGAATATTTCATACTAAGTGATTATCTTGTTTCGTTCTAAACTTTATTATTGAATGCAACAAATGCAGAACAAAACTCGAAAATTAACAATTAACTTCCGGAAAAAAAAACGAAATGATCTACACGTTTCAGAATTAAATGTCACCTTCTAATTATGATTCATAGTTGTAGTGTTAAATGACAATAATTGTTAGTTTCCATAAAATTCCTGCACGTGTACATTCTAAAATTGAAAAAAAGGAACGATTTGTTAGTGAAATGACATTCAGAACATGCACCTTCTAGATATGTGAATATATCTACTGTTTGAAAGTGTAAAAAGAACTCTTTTTAACCATATTATTTTGAAAAGAAAAATATTATTTATATCAAATAAAAAGCCTAACGTTTTCCTTCTCTCACGTGATTTGACATCTTCATAAAGAATTATTTTTTTAATTCTTTAGAGCTTGGAAGTTTCAGCAGCCATTTCCTTCTATGGGAGTGGAAATTATTCGTTTTAGAGTGCAGTTGAAAAGACTAACTAATTCATATTCTATTACATAAATGAATTGAAACAGGAGTAAGATATATAAAATTTTCCTAGCAGAATTAATTTTTTAAAAATCCTTAGTGTATTAAGGTAATTTAAAAATAATTTGAAAATTGATTTTTAATTGTAATAATAAAACTAATGATTATTATAGCATTTTAAAGGAAAATTAAATTTGACAGTTTATTGAAAATGTAATTTAAATACTTTATAAGAATTAAATGAGTTGATAAATATTTATCTAAATAAATATATTAAATGCATTGTGTTCTGTGCGAAAATTTTAAAATAAACAAAAGATAAACGGTGTCTGAAATTTACTTTAGTAAAGTCATGTGACACAAAAACTCAGCTGATCTCATTATTTTAGAAGAACCATATGTAGTATATTTATTTTCATTTTCAAAAATATGTTGGAAAATGTAAACATAAATTACTGTAGTAATAAGTAGTGCAGTCAAAATATCAATCAAATGCCTGTAAAACTAGTTTGTCTGCCGACACACAAATTCTTGTCATCTTTGAGCAGTAGTGGTTGCGTGCAGTGATATTTTGCACGAGTAGACGCGTGACATACTTTCAAGATTCAATAGTTTACACCAGTTAAACTGCTATTAACGTAAAATATTTCACAATAACAATAAAAATAAGAAAAAAAAGTAATAAAAGTAATTACCAGTAATATGAATTATATAGGGTCAGATGTTCATCTTACCTTAAACAAATCTTTATACATTTAAAATGTGGATATTAAAATAAATAGAGTCAAAATCAAAATTTTTCTTATCGAATTTTTCAAAATGTCGGCTTTTAAAAATTGTATACCCTGCTTCTCATTTAATTCTAAACAACATACAGGCTCTAAGCAATCGGGTTTGGGTTTCTTTTGCAGATAGCAGCAGTAATTTATGAACAACCTGTATTTTAATACTATTTATACCTTAGAAAAATATAAGAACAATTGTGAAAAAAAAGTGTTTCTCTTCAAAAGTTAGATAGAAAAAATATTTTATATTTTAAGAGAAATTTAGTCTTTGTAGGTTTCATCTTTCCCAGAAAATAAATTCATAAAAGTAGGAGAAAGTGACAAAAATGACTTTTGAATCTGAAGTTTGGGTGAGAATTACACTATCGTAATTATTTTTCCACGTACATTTCCTTTAAATTTGTGATATAAAAAATCAATTATTTTCAGACACTTTTGCAGATGTGATATTTCCTTACGAAAAAGATCTACTACTTACCGTATAACAATAAAAATGCTAAATAAGAAGTCGAATGGAATGGCCGGAAGTTAAATAACCATATTCTGAGATACACAGGACTGCTGATATTATTTCTAGGAAGTATATGTTAACTCCTGAAAATAATGTTTCGGGGGAAAAATGACGATGAGAACTCATTTGACGAGGTAATTCTTCTAAGAAACCCTTTTGACTCCCCTCTCTTTTCCATGCAGTTAGTTATCTGTAACGCTAGCTTCCCTGTAAAACTACTTTCACTGTCGGGTACCTTGCGTTGCAGTGATGGGGTGAAATGCGGTAGATGTTAACTCATACAATTTACGCGATTTTGTTTATTGAATAACAGTTCGTGTAGAAAAAGAGGTTGGTAAACTATTAAATACGTAGGTATTTGTAACTTTTAAATCTAAGTTTAATTATCCTGTTAGCAAAAATGATTGAAAAATTAATTCTTCAACAGGAAATATTTTTGTTGGTTTATTCACTTTCTGCATTTTTATAAAAAGTGGTTTTAGCATAATGTTAAGGATATCAAAACGAAAGAACATTTTTGTATTGGATGAATATAGGCAAGTTCGCGTGAAGTTTTAATGGAGAAGAATGGTTTTAATGTTTTTTTCTACTTTTTACTTAGGCGCGGAGTGGTCAGGAATTCTTATTTTGATAGATTTGTACTTTGATAAAAACGCTTACATTTTTACTATAAGGAAAATAATTATTTATATTTTTACAATAAAGGATAGTTGCATATATTTGTTATTTTTAGAAACTATTTCAAAAATTGATTTTTAAGAATTATCTTATTCTTAAAAATCAATATGAAAAATACGTCCCCTTGGAGTTTTTAATGTTTAATTAGTTATTTATTTATTTTAAGTTGAAATGCAGCATTTATTGCAGGGTTTGCGAACCATTATATATTTATATATATAATAGCTTAGACTATGCAATATAGAAAAACATCCAGAAAGCGCAGTAATTAAAGAAATATATAGAGAAGTAGGAACAGCAAAAGAACTCTTTACCATCATACAAGTACAATAAAGGATCAATAGCAAAAGCACATAAGAAGATATTGGATCTCATTTATATAAATGCTGTGTCCGCAATTTATATATATTAATTAGAGTGGAACGTCCGTCCTGTAAGAAATTGCAAATATGTTTTGTAATGAAACTCGAACAGCATATGTGTTTTTTTTTTTTTTAATACAAAATTGACACTTTACCTGCTGATTAATTTTTAGACATCCAAAATAATTTTTAAAAGATTGGATTTTTTTTAAATAGGACGTTTCTTTACACCTGACTTAACCGAACGAAGTAAGTTTGCGTAAGCTATTATACTTCAATTAACTTGAGCTTTTTTACTAAAATATTTAAATCATTCTATAAAATTTTGAAAGTCCGTTAAATTTTACTAAGCTTTCTACAAGCACAATAAAATTTGAGCAATGAAAAAATGTGAATAATTGACATAAAGTGTATACAACTTACATTTCACACTGGTTCAGGAAACAAACACACGCGTACATCTCTTATTCTAATTATTCGCGCGTGCGTGTGTTCGAAACAGAACTCTGCACTGAGAATAGATTCATAAGGTCTATTCACTCAAGGGAATAAACCTACGAAGGTTAAACTACCAGGTTATTTCGACAAATGAATGACACAAAATGCTGTAATGGAAAAAAACGACGAATTCTTAAAATTTTAAAATTTCTACAGAACTTTTCTGAAAGCGCAGCTGAGCAGACATTGATTTTTTTTTCCAGTGAACCTTCTTACTTTTAATCCATTAATACACAGTGCTGGATTCTTAAAACACAGAAATTTTTTAAGCAGTCTACTGCATTATATAACTCATGAGATAGGATGAAATATCAGACGAGATTTATTCGGAACTAATTCTGGATGGTAATAATATCAGGTCTTTTAAACATTATTAAAGAGATAATAGACCAATTTCAAGTTTTGTACTGTAGATTCGACTCGATACCAATCAAAATAAATTATAAATAAATAGTAAATGGTATAAATTAAATACGCACAAAGTAAGTTCTTTCATGGGTTTCATATATTCGAAAAAAAAATAAATAAATAAAAGGTTACATTAATTCTCAGACAAAGAATATATACATCACGGACAATCTTTTTTACTTCCTTGTACGTAGTATAAGGAAGTAATGTGATCCCGAAAAATTTTGGGGGCCAAATTTCGACATAAAAGCCGATTTTGACTACCTCTAAATTTAATTAAAAAATTTTTTTCGATGCATCTCATCGTAGGCTAGCATGCACGATCATATTAACGCGTCTGCAACTCATTTTGACCAGTGGCGAGTCTACTGTGGCCAGTTTTTCCATGCCGTCTGTACGTACGTACGTACGTACGTACGTATGTATGTAACTCGCATATCTCAAAAACTAATGGTCGTAGAATGTTGAGATTTGATATTTAGGATTGTTCTATGATCTAGTTGTGCACCTCCCCTTTTGGTGGCAATCGAATGGATAGTTTATGTACAGGACCGCCCAAAAGATTTGAAATACATTACGCTCTATGGGCCGAAATTCATTAAACTCGCATATCTCAAAAACTGTTAGGCGTTGAATGTTGAAACTTTATATTTAGGATTGTTGTAACATCTAGTTGTGCACCTTCCCTTTCGGTTCCATTCGACTGAATAGTTTATCTACAGGACCGCCCAAAAGATTCGAAATACATTACGCACTATGGGCCGAAATTCATCAAAGCGTTTTTTAGAGGTATTGGGCTATTTCAAACGACTCAGAAGTGATATATGCTGTAAAGAGTTAGAAAATGAATTTCTCCATTAAAAAAAGTGTCTTTTTCATTTATAGTTCTGCTACAGGAACACTCAAAAGATTTCCAATACATTACGGTCAATAGCAATTTTAGGGGCATTCATCCATTTCAAGCACAATACCGTCCTACCACATAAGTTAGGTAATGGTCCGACCACGGTCACGTGCCTCCTTCAAGAACTATGCCAAAAGTCGCCAAGCTTGGCGACTTTTGGTGTATGTGTGTGCATATTTAACTCTCAAATCTCAAAAACTATTATGAAATTTCATATATAAGAATGTTGTAACATCTAGTTGTGCATCTCGATTTTTGGTTCCAATCTACTGGAGAGTTTATTTACAGGACCACCGAAAAGAATTTCAGTACCTTAATGTCTATGGACATCTTCAATATAATACAGTCATTGTTTGGTACATGCCCAAAATCTCGCCGTCTGTCCTCGACCTTGGCGAGTTTTGGCGAAATATCGCCAAATTTGGCGATAGTCAGTCATTTGGTCCATGCCCAAAGTATCGCCATTTGTTATCGTTCTTGGCGAGTTTTGGCGGAATATCGCCAAATTTGGCGATAATCTGTGTTTGGTTCATGCTTAAAATCTCGCCAAATGTCTTCGACATTGACGAGTTTCGCCGAAATATCGCCAAATTTGGCGCCAAAAATTATTTCCTATTTTGTATAACTCTAAAACTTTAACCCGTAGATTTTTTAACTTTGTATTTAGAACTATTGTAATATCTAACTGTTTTCAATATCTTTTTTGACAGCAATCGACTGAGAATTTATTTACAGGGTGAGCCAAATGACTTTAAATACATTGAGGTGTATGGATGCATTCAATTCATTGAAAGTCTGTGGTCAATGACTACTTTGGCTATCCCCAAAATCTCGCTGACTATCTCAAGTTTGTCGGCTTTTGGTGAAATATCGCCAAATAAAGTGTCAGAAGGAAATCTTTCAAATTGAACTCAGCTTTGCGATATCGAAATATTTGGCTAGAAATCGCTAAACCTTACTATTATTGATATTTTATCTCTTTCAAACAAATAAATTTAGAGGAAGTGCATCGAAAATATTTTTGATCTAATGGACGTGCAAGGAAGTCATGTGTTGGACACATCAGATTTTTTGAAATCGTAGTATGTACGATGTATAACTCTTTTCAGCAAGGAACTAAATAAACCTATTTTAATTTACTTATTTTGGATTAGTAAATTTATTACTATTAAAATTAATAGGATAATTTTCTGTTAATACTTGAATTTATTAGTGAAAAATTGAGAATCAGGCAAGCTGAGTTTAATAAATATTGGTTTGGTAGAAAATTTGTCTCACAGTAATTTTTTCTCACAAAGGTTTGCCGTGGTAATTACGCACAGTTGTTAAATTTTTATTAATCAAAGGACACTTCGGTACAATTTTCATTTCGAGAAAAAGTCTGTAACACAAATTAAGTTTATTCATCTGCTCAGGTAAATTTAAATAAATGTCTCAGAAACTCTTCTGCTATCGAGATTTTACTGCCGCAGCCCCGAAAAAGAATTGGCAATCAAAGCGTTAAGTTAAAAAATAATCTCCTCGTCTGACTTTTACCACTCTTTTCCACGTCAGAAAGTGGAATGGAGCGAATTGATAGGGGCCGGCTTTACCGTCCTCCCCCCACCCCCCCTTCCTTCTCTTTACATTCGATTTGAGTAGGTTGAGAGGTAAATAAGGTGTCGACACGCGAATGAAATACGCATCCGAAGAAGGAGCGATGGCTGCGTGTGTGATAAATTTAGGATTTGTTAAAGTTTCTCTTCTTCTTCTTCTTCCTCAGTTTTCGAACGGTGTTCCGGGGGTTTCAGAACGAGCATTTGTTATCCACCGAGCGAAATGGCGTGTGCTTAATATCGCCTCCAAGTTCTCCGAGAGAAATATTTCAATGGTATTTAGGTTCTTGAAGGGCGAGAGAGGGTTCTCTCCCTCTCTCCGAAAAGGATTGGGGGGAGGCACGAAACGTTGAGGAATTAGGCAGGAAATTTTTGCAGACGTCTTTTACAAATTGGAAGGAGGAACTGTCTGTCGGTATTACTGCTGTAAATATTTAGGCTAACTTTTATGAATGAGTTAGTGCGTGGCTCGATTCTTCGCTGGAAATAGAGAAACTGCTTTAAATGGCCCATTTTTCAAGAGAGCCTCTCTTGTCGTGTTGATACTCCCCCAAATGCAGATTGAAGGATCTATTAATCTAGCGCATATGATTAATAAACTCAAGAAGCATTCCTTTTTTGTGTATTCTGTATTTTAATTTAAAAAAAAAGAAATCTCAAAGTTATTTTGTGGTTGAATAAGACCACACTCTAAAATATTTTCACTCAACTTTAACTATTTGACGGAGCAGTAAAAGCAAACGCACCAACATTTTGGTTCGTTTGATTTTTCAAAAGTGCTGTTAATGGTGAAATCTCATCTAAGGTTCAACTTTTCACCATATGGCAATATCTTACTGCTGTTATACATTGACGAAGTTGAAAAAGTATTTTCACGACATTCCTGTGCAACCTTTCAGTCTAGTGGCTAAAGTACGAAGTGTGTGCTTAGTATCCTTGAGTTCTATTCCCGCTGTTACGACACGCCTATTTCGCAGCTTGGTAAAGTACAATCAGCCTAAATTCCTAATATGAGGAAAAGACTTCTGTAGGATTTGCTATTTAAAGTTTCAACATTTTACCAATGTATTATTGAATATTTTCGATTCTATGGTTCAACTTTTTTTCACTTAGTGATTCAACATGCGTAAGTTCTTGGTTCAACTTGAGCACGAAATGTTGGAAGATGTCGCCATTTCATGGAGACAGCTTTTCTAGTATCATGTGTTGGTGATATCTTGCATCAAATTTATAGCAGTGCATTGTGCTGGCCTAAAACGCGCGTTTTTTTTTAAGCCTGGTGTTATTGATTTTTAGCATCTGATTTGGATATATTGAATATCACGGATATCTGTGGTATATATTACGGATATGTGTGGATACGTGAGGTATAGCGTTGAATGTTTTCAATCAGTATTATGATTTCATCACTGTCATGACGAGGTTAGATTTAGGTTCAAAAGGTAGATTCAAAAGGTATTATAGAATGTGGTGCACCATCCAGTGAAGAATCTCCATGGCTTCTCCATACCTCGACAAGTTTCATTTTTCTATTCAGTTGCACTGTTACATTTGTTGAATGAACATTTTGTAGTCTCTCTTTAAGTGAGTTTTAAGTGATTAAAACAGTGATGCAAATATCAGATAATTTTGTTAAAACTTGTTTAAAATAACAGTTCAATTGTCCAGTAGCAGAGTATTGACAACGAGCCAACTGTGGTACGTTGCTATAATTGGCCAGAATCGTTCAAAGCGACTTTTAAAATGTTCGTAATCTTCTTCTTGTATTACTTTTTATCTGATGACAAAATAAATAAGTAAATAAAATAAAATTTTAAATTTTAAAAAGAATATCGAACGTTTGGATCAATCCAGTACTATCGAAGTAGGAAAAAAAAGTCATTACATTGTATGCAACAATTGTGTATAGCGAACTGATCTATAGATGCATATCATCTTTAGATGCCGTGTAAGAAGGGGACAGAGAATAAAGGGAGAAAATGGTGTTCCATGGTGTCTCACGGCTTATAATTAATATACCTTAATCCAAGGATATGAGCGCATAAAGCTGAACAGAGCAATGATTTTTCCTTTGATGATTATCCTGTTCCAATTTTCCTCGTCATCTCCAAATTATGAATTCTCCGCACGTTTCTTTTAAGAAAAAAGTTTGTGACAACGCTTCTCTAAATCTAACTTCTGGATTAAAGCCGCAGCCTTTGGAACTTTTAGTTTATTTTCTATTTTACTGCTAATAGCATTCGAAACGATGAATACAGTGCAACCTGTCTAATGTGACCATGCTCGAGAGTAACAAAACTGGTTGTATTATGAAGGCGGTCACCTTAAAAAGGCCCGTATGCTTGTAATGTGAAATTGCACTGAAGTGGTCTCTTTACCAAGATGGTCACTTTAAGAGGTTCCACTGTGTTTAGCTTATATTTTAAAAAAATTCCGAAACATTAGCCGGTAGGATCTTACGGCCAATATGGTTTAGTCATATTAATTACTAATATATGCATGAATTGCTAACAGTTCGTAGGACTGCTAAGAGTAACATATTTTTTCTGCCCCATTATGAAAAACCAGTGATAGGGCTGAGGTCTGAGGTCTGAATTCGTTTTCTTTTTTCTTTTCCCCTACCCGTTTACTCCTATTTTTTTAAGGAACGAAAATGCGACAATTCCCATTCTGTGAAGTATTATTTACACAATAGTATGTGCACAAACAAGGCAAATGTGCTTGAAAGAGTTTTATAATCGATGCCTTTTGGCATGCTTTACCTTTAATGGTAATTTATTTTCCGTTATTAAAAGTTTCAATGGAGTGAGTAGTGAGTATAGAACAGTCAAAAACAGATTTTCTCTTTTTTCTTGCTATAGAAGGCTTGTTGACTGGCTTCATATGACGATACTTGATGATTCTTATTCTGCAAATTTTACTCATCTAAAAAATAAATAGTTTAATAAAAATCATGCTCACACAAAAATAAGTCTCTAAATGATGACAGATATAGATAGATGACAAAAAATTTGGTCCCCTGCGACTTGGGCAAAATGAGTATTTAATCAGGGCAAAACAAAAGTGGAGACAAAACATAAGATCTTTATTATGTTTTGCATATGAAAAACCGAAATCTCATACTTCTATGTGAAAAGAAGAACTATTAAAAGTCTTAATCGAATAGTTGTACGTATTTGCCGGTAAAAAAATTCTTCTGTCTTCATTATTAAAAATATTTTTTCGTTAGTGTACGAAACTAAAGTATCGACCATAAACGCTTATCTTTTATATATCCCCCCCCCCCTGAAAATGTGTTAATCAGGTGAAAATGTGTTTTTCTAATCGAAATGTTAGTAAGTAAAGTTCTTCTATCCGTTAGAAATATATATACTTTCTTTTATGAAGCAAAAATTGGTTTTACACTTAATTTATTTTGAATGGAAATACCCTGACATGCTGTCTACTGAGCCATTCCGTTGATCCGTGCCCAAATATACTTGAAATCAGCGTTCAGAACGAAAACCCTTTCTTCAGTACTCATGATGTGAGGGAAGCAAATAGTATTCCCTGTTGGTATTTTCCCAAAATAAACACAAAAGTAAGAACAGAACAACGAGTTGAACAGAATGTTTTGCAGATCCTCACGTCTAGCAACAGCTCGCACGGGAGCAGCTGCCCTTGAGAATCGCATTCAGCACCTTGTCTGTCCGTCTTCTGGGGGTAAATGAGGCAATAACTTCGAACCACCTATGCCCTCTTTTTTTTTTCTGTTTGAGTTGTTCTTTTGAGTTCGACAGGCGATTTGTACTGACGACGAAAAGTGAAGTGCCTGCTTTTGTGCGAAACGCACGGCCAGTGCTACAATTAGGTTTAGCGAAATTTGGGGGGGGGGGGATAGCAGAAAGGAAAATAACCCCTAAATGTTTGTTTGTTTTTTAATAAAGAGATTAGGAGTAAATTTGAAGCCCAACATAAAATCTTATAAATATTCTAAAATTCTTGTAGATTACAACAACATAATAAAAATCAGTCTCCAGCTAAACATGTTGGAAACAGGTTGATATGATAAGCTTGGTGTCTCCTGATATGATAAGCATATGATAAGCTCGGATGTGATAAAAATTGCCATTAACTAGGAAAACTAAAAACCACACTAAAAATAATAAAATATTAGCTTAGAGAAGCTAATATTTTATTATTAGCTTTATATAATAGAATATTAGCTTAAATGTAATTTCCGGAGAATTATGTGTACTGAACATAAGAGTTCTGTTTATTAGGTATGTAATAGAAAAGCTAACTATTCCTTTGTTCTATTTTTTCATTCGATTTGGCAGATCTTTCAGAGCTTTAGCTTAGAGCTTTTTCCCCCCCCCTAAGTGTACTATAAATTTCATTACATTGCATGAATATTCAAATAGCCTGAGGCAGTGTATTTTGATTGCCTCAGAATTTGTGAATCTATCGTACAACGTTACATAACTCAGAGTAGTAAGTGACGTCTGTAAACAAACGCATCGATTCGGATTGATATTGGGGGAATGATTATCTTCATAAATTTCTTTCAAAAGAAAAACATTTTGAACGACTATACTATGAAATAATAAACAAATAAATAAATATTTAAAAATGTTTTTTTTTTTTTCCTCGTCTTGATTTATCAACATCTTTTGACAATAACAGCACCTTTCGTTACCGTCCGTCGTATGTATATAAGCATACACACTTTACTCGAAATAAGCTTTATTGGATTCCATTAATGTAAATTTAAGTCTCTTAGAAGCTGGAATGAAAAATTTATGCTACAAGATACCGCTACAACACCGATATGAAATTACATTACTTTTAATATACAAGCATACCTACCTTATATTTACTAATAAGTGGTTCTCGATAACACTGAAAGGCAAGTTTTAACAAGTGTTTCTGTTCTTCAATATACATTGGACTTTACTGATAGATTTCAGGGTATTAAAAAGAATATATTTGTAGTACTTTTCTTTCCCCCTCCAGTTCTGAGGAATTCTATTTATAAGTTTTGTCTTATATCTCAGGCTATCATGTAGGAGCTATAACTAACTATATTATAGTGTCTTTTACTTGAGTTTGATTCACATATACATTTTTTTTTGATATCAGCAATAGAACATGTAACAAGAAATCAAAAACACCAGTATTATATATTTTAGTATGCGACCTTGAATATAGGTGTATCTTAATATTTTGTTTACTCAAAGCCTCTGCAGTTTAAGCTTGTTTTTCAACACTGGAATATTGGTTATTTTTTTTCCGAGTTCTTTTGTGTAAAATTCGTTTAATTTTACTATATTTTCCTTTAAAATTTGTGGAAAATGTCAAAAGGTTGTGTTATTGTTGTACATTTTTCACAAATAAAGGAATGTTAATGACCATAATTATTTATATGTGTGCGGTGAGTAAACTTTGCCTTTTTACACCACAATTAAAGACTACCTATCTTTTGCAACGGATTTCAAATAGGTGAATAACATAAGAAATATAGGTGATAATGTATATTGAAGGTGAAAAAAAATTATCGGAAGCGTTTGTCCTAATTAATAAAAAGAAATTTATTCTATTGTATTACCTTCATACATAAAGTTGAGACAGATTAAGAATTTCGTTAATGAAATGTATAAAGAAAGGTATGGATTTAAATACGTTTAAAAACAGTACCATGAATAACGTATGCAAAAATTAAGGAGGGAATTTTCATTGTCCCCAAAATTAGGCCCATTATGAACGACAAAAATTTTGAACATGCACTAAATGATTCAGAAAAAGCAGCTTGAATCGATTTAAAAAATACTGTAACACATTTCTTTAATCTGAGCTTCAATTATTTCTTTAGGAATAAATGAACTTCAGATTATGAAACATTAATTAAAGGAATGTTAAAAATTTACAAAAAATTAGGATGTTCTATGTCATTAAATATTAATTTATGGCACTTCATTTATGGTAATATTTTTCCCCCCTTGAAGGTGTGTGGGAGCTGTGAACGTGTATGGGGAATGCTTCTACCAGGTTATTTCTAAACGAAAACTCGATATTAAGGCAGGTGGACCAGTTGGAACCTTATTAGAAAAGCTACAGTGCATAATCTGCATACTGATTGTGCTCCGTAACATGAAAAGCTACGGAGAAAGGATCCGTAGTCAAAGCATTTAGTGCTATGTAATGAAATATGAAATTAGGGAAATTTCTTAGTATCATTTTACTTTTTTTTCAGAAAAATTTTCTTCAATTATTAAAAAAGTTTATAAACAATGTAATTTTTCAATGTTTTATATTGTTTGTAAACTTTCAATTAAAAAAAAAGTTTTTATGAATACTAAATTTAAACAGACATACACAGAATAAATGTTATAAAATTGACATTTTCAAGATTTTAAATTAAAAAAAAAAATGTATGAGTGATGGAATATTTTTAAAGTAACATTCTTTTTCAACACCGCCCCACCCAAATATATAAAAATCACCCCATAAAGAACAGGAACCTTGTTTACCAGTGTAATTTGTACATAATTTATGCATTAACTCATCAAAATTGGATGATTATAGTTTTACAAATGGATTGCTTTATTAATCAGCATAAATTTTATTATACTCTTGTGTGTATCTTCGACGATAAATATGTCTACGAAGCTCTAAAAAATTTGAACTATGTTTCAATCGTTAATAATCGGAACAAAATCGGAAAAGGCCTATCCTTTCATTTAGTCTTCACATGAGTTCATTCCCCATATCTCCATGGAGATAATAGGTGCCAATATTCCGAGAAAAGCATTGTACCTGTCGTCTGCAGTTATAAGATTTGGGGCCACGTGCCTGTTTGCTGACGTCCTTTCAAGAGACTCACACGAACCATGTCTCCGAATCTTTGAGATCTTCAGGTGACCACCAGAGTGGAAGAAAAATGATGAAGGGGGGCACGAACCTCGTGGCATCTCTGTGTCCATAAACCTGGGGTCAAGTTGACAGGTGAGGTCCGAAATGATGGCTTGTTTAGGTGTAGATAGCGTCTTTTCGAGAGTCGCCTGCGATCTCTAGTCAGAGGGATTGTAATTGCCCAAACTGAGAAACACCTCCGACCCCGCCTTCCAGACAACTGGCAAAATACTTGCTGAAAGATTGTGGTTAACACGCGCGAGGTTTGACGGAGGAGATACGGTGCAGATTTGTATCTCACGGAGGTATCTTGCTTTCTTCCTGTTTCTATTTTCATCCCAAAAGCAAGTCTCCTACTGCCAGAAAGAATGCCGAAATTTTAGAGTTTTCTTTGTTTTCGATGGTCCTTGTTATAGCCCTATGTTATGAGGTATTAATTAAACAAAAACTTTAAGAGCATTAGTGCGGTATGCGTTTATCTACTTACATTGTATGAATTACACAATCTGCGAAAGTTATTTTTTGACCCCCGTAAAAGAGTTATACATGTTACATCCATCAATTTTGATAGAGAATATGCCATCATGCGCCTCAATAAAGCATGCAAATTTAAAAATGAAACAACTAAAAATAACAAATACATTAAAATCTTAGTATGCACATTGAAAACAATAATAAAATCTAACAAAATCTCCCAAGAGGAAATTGTTATTTAAAAGATGAAATAATTGAAAATTTATTAAAGAACTCACGTCAAAAAGGTCATAAATTATAGCTTTTCAGGTGATATAAAAAAGGTTCACCGTTCTTCAGCTGCAAAAAGAACGGCTGCAAAAAACCGAGTGAGTCAGACTCACTCGTTTCGGGTTAGAGTTCATAACTATTTTACAGGAGCACGCAAAATAGAGGGGTCATAACCCCCCCCATGAGGAATTTTTTGCCATACAAAATGTATCTTCTTCACTCCCTTATCACACTCACGTATACATATATGTGAATTGCAGTAGTCATAACCCCCCCCCTCTCCCCCGTGAAAATTTTCTGGCTACGCAACTGGTGCTAGTATATCTCTTCTGATAAAGGAGAACGTTATGTACCAGCTGAAAAGCTCAGGAATAGGACTAAAAACAACATGCCGCACAGCCAGCTGCGTCAAAATAGGGTCTCTAGATCTGTGGCACGCGATGAACGTTTCGATCGTTCGCCATCTTGCTGGTAGTTAAGTCGAGCGATGGCAACGGCTGCCCTTTTTTCAGCATTGGGAAAGGGTTGCGCCTCAAAGGCTGTCAAAGGGTTAATTGTCTTGTTTTCCCCATTTCTTTCCTCATTGCGGTGGAAGTGACAACGAGACAAATGTAGACGATGGAAACATGCCATTTATATACAACGTCTTCTGATACATTAATATGTCTACATTGTACAACATTTATGTCAGGGAACATGGTGTGACCCATATGAATCCCTTATCCAATTTTCAAGCCGATATGAACAGTTTGTACACGATCAAGAGTGAACGCAAGAGATGAAAAGACGGACGGACGGACAAGTTGAATTTTAATTACTTTTCAACTTTGTGCGCTTTTGACTAAAAAAAAAAAAAAGAAAGAAAAAACGCCGGATCGTTAATGCTCCGACGTTAGAGACCCCCAGCGTAATTCTAGAATTCTTCCTGCGAAAACAAAACGAAAAAATCTGTACGTACATACATAAAATACGTATATGCTAGGGATGGACGCGAGACCATGCGAGACGAGAAATATCCCAGGTTTCACATCGTCTCGCACTTTCATATCGAAGTATCTTCTCGCGGTCTCCTATAGCACCCTAAGGTATAATCTCACGGTCTCGTCCCGCATTTGGAGGTATCGTCTCGCGGTCTCGTCTTGCATCCGTGAGTATCGTCTCGCATCCGTAAGTATCGTCTCGTGGTCTCACATATTGTCTGACGTCCAAAATGCCTTTATTTTTGCTTTCTTGTATGAAGTAAAGTCGTCTCACGTTTATCGCGGTTTCGCATATTGTCTTCGTATCAATAACGGATCTAGAATTTTTATTTTTTTTATTTTTTTTTTTTTCGGGGGATGGGGAAGCGCAAAACTTGAACACCATCAGAATTTCATAAAATATCCCATTGTCAGGTAAGAAAGCCATTTTATCTAGTGAATATATATCTCTCTCGGAGGGGACGCGCGACCCCTGCTCCCTCCCCGTGGATCAGCCCTTGCTTCATATTTACTTCCGGGTACGAAGTATCAAAATGTAATTGCATGCAATGAAATCTATTTGCAAATTACTTTTAACACGAACTAGGGATGGTTGCGAGACGTACTTGAAACAGTGCTGGACTAGGGCATCGGGCGGTCCGGGGAACGCCGTATGAGCCGGTAGTTTGGTGGACCGCAGGGGCTGCCCTAGGGAAGCTCTAGGTTCGAGCCAAGGACAGCCTCGCGTAGCTCTAGATTCGACAGCGACCAGCAAGGTCGCGACGCAAAATTTGCTAAGGGACATATCTTTGAATAATGGTTCCCACACATCTAGACTTATCATTATTCTAATATCTAAATAGTTATATATATTATAATACATTATGTTTGTTGTTTGTCCGGTATACGATTCTACACTGTTAGAAAGATGGCTTGAAATTTTGCACAGCTATGTAAAATAAATGGTACAGAGAAGCCCTGCCCTAGGCTATACTAGCTGCGTAGCCCGGCTCTGCCCGGGTGCATTCAGTCTTAGAGCATAACTTGCCCCAAAAAATTAATTGTTTGCTTCGATTCCCATCGTTGCGCAATGACCCAAATGCCGTAGTTTTTCTGTATCCATCGTTGTTTCCCGGCATAGGTCTTTGAATGCTCCAGCTGCAGGGGTAACTTCCTTAATAAATGTGTTTTACCTGCGCTCGACACAATACCCTGCAAAAAGTTTCAATAATTCACTTAAATACTTGCAAGAAAAATTTATCGGCTAATTTGCAAAATGCATATTTTAATATAAGGATAGTAATTAAAAATGCCCATTTGAAAGTTAATTCTAAAATTCCTGTTTCCTTGGAGTACCGACTTGTAAGGAATGTCTTATATACTTGAGATACTATAACTATATTTGCCTGTTTTAGCGCGATACTGGTCTCGCTAGAGAGCTGTCCCGAAGTACCGGAAGACGCGGTCTCGTCTTCCGGAGGTTTCGTCTCGCGTCTATCATTAGATGCGTACAAAGTCAGGAAAAAACTAATCAAAGTGGACTTGCGGGTGGTCAAAACGGATTGCAAATGCATGTGTACGAACATACATAGTTACGTATGTTAAGACATCACGCAATTTAGAGATAGTGAAAATCGACTTTTGCATCGAAATCTGCAGACCGAAATTTTTCGCCAACAGTGTACTTCCTTTTACTTTGCACAAGGGAGTAAAGAAATTAGCGATGAAATTTCATATTCGGGGGTCTTAAGCTTAACCGACTTGGGAGGAAAATATGATTGGAGTGATAATAAAACGACATTTTTGAAGGGGCTCAGGCCCGCCCATAAATATATTCTGGAACTTCAGCCCCCTCAAGCCCCATGAAGTGGGTGCCTAAGTGCATAAATACTTTAATGCCTTTAATTATGTCTGACCTTTCAAAAAAAAAAAGAAGAAAATTAAATGGTAAAGATTAACTAAAGTGATGCAGTATGTATGTTTGATTTGCAGGAAATTCTACTCGGGATTGCAGGGTCCGAATTCGGTTCAAGACTGATTAAAGATATCGGGGTATATGCGGCTAGCGTGTACGTTAAATAGTATGTAGGGCTGAAAATTTTCAACGTGGTTGATAGCAGTCTCCCTTGGGAAAAGAAGTTCCTTCACTTCTGAGTGATTTTTCTAACGTGAAGTGTCGAGGGATTTTCACCAAAGCTTATTAGCTAAGTAAATCTTTTAGAGGAAAAGAATAACAAAACAAGTCAAACCAAATGAGATGGTGAAATTTTAAATCTATGGATCTTGGTTCAATTTAAGGCGGACTAAAGATCTCTCTCTCTTCCGTGTATACATAGCAAACGTGCACGTTCAATACGTAAGGCTGGAAATACTGTCGGCAGTCTCAATCAATTTCTGATGGGTGTTAACTTTCAGGAATTCCTTCCCTGTTTGTGGAAAGATCTTGACAAGGGCTTGTGAAAAATGTGTTATACAGGCCACAGAAGCCTAATTTCTTTAAAATCCCAAAACTATTTTGCATGACTTGCGCGAAACCCCCCATTATTTAAAAACAAGGTCCTAAAATGGCTATCGTTCACACAACAGTGCAATAGATTGCATAACAAATAAAAAAAAGAGCGAAATACCAAGACAGTTCACTACATGTTAGGGAAAGCACATGCTGTTGCCGACACAGTTTACATGCACCTGGAATAAATCCCAGCGACGTGGGAAACAGACCACTCTGTCCGACCCCGAACGTAAAAAGAATCATCGAACCTTTATTATATTCCAATTGCAAAGGTCGGCCGCGGTTGGCATGAGGCACCGAATGTCCATTTCTTTTTTTCGTGTTTGTTCCGCAGAAAGGGATCACGGAGCAGCACGGAGCTGCTCCGCTCACTCGGAAACGCTCGGACACGAAATGTTCCTCGGATGAATCAATCGGGCGAATCTCGCCCCGGAATGCATCTGAATGCAGGCGCATCTCGTTGTTTTCAAGTTAACATAATGAAAACACGACTTGAGGCGCGCGTACTAGGTGTTCCGAGAGGTAACAAGCCCGCAGATTTTTTGGGTCCTTTTTGCGTGCTTTCGATTGCATGTACTCGTGGAATGACAGAGACGATCGAATACTGAGACCGTGTGTTGGTTGCCACGCTGCCATGGCTACCGTACCACCCCCTTGCGGCCACACCTGTGCAGTTTTGACCATTTTTTTTTTTTTTTACCTATCTCTCTCTCTCTTTTTGCTATTTTGTTGTTTCTGCATTTTGTTGGATTATTTCCTCCTCCCCCCTTTTTATGAGAACACAGTTGCGAGAGTTCCCATCCCCCGCGTGGGGGAACTGACCATATGGTGACGTCGTAGTCTAAGAGAACAGTAACACCTGGGTGTCTGCACCGCAATCTGACTTTGATTTTGATCGCGAACTGAAGCTCGTTTCATATCAGGAATGTAAATAGCATCACTGGGCGTTGCATTAACCTTTAACAGGCCAATATTCTCAATTGGGAACATCAAATTAAAATTTTACTGAAAAATTAAATTTTATCAATATGGGCTTTAAAAAAATGAGCAGATATAATTAAAAGATGACTTGATTTTTTGAAATAGAACTTGCATGTATATAATTAGTGGGAAACTGAATAAAATATCATAAAAATAGCCATTTTCATAAATTTTTATTGACCGCTCACTGGGTGCCCCCATAATAAAATGCCCACAATTAGTTCGGGCAGTTGTAGTGGACAATGCCTAATCTGCAACTGCTCGCCCGTTGAAAATAAAATAAATAAATAAATTGTTACGGAGCTATCTTGATATACCCCCCTCCACCCCTTCAAACTTAATTCATACCTTTACTTAAATTTAAAAATATTTCTTTTACTTATTCTTAATATTTCACTATTTATTTAAACTATCCATAAGCCAAAGTATAGCCCCTAAAAGTGTAGTCAGTGCGTGTGTGTGTTATTTACAAAGTTCTTTATAATTTTTAACTTTTAAACGTTATATTTTTTGGGTGTTGTTCTTCCTGTTGTTAATAATGGTTCATCAATTATAGCATGCGTTTATTTTACAAGACTGAACTTGATTATCCGAGGTTTTATCGACTTGATAAAATGCGCCTTCTGTTTTTAAGAGATGAATCTTAACATTAAATCCCACGAGTTCCTTTGCATTCTACAAGGTGTCCCATAAAGGTTGTAACGGGCTTTAATTCTTTATCTATTAGAGATAAGTAGGCAGTGTAAATTGAAAAAATGTTCAAAATAAGGTCGGAAATAAGACTACGCTAAGAAAAAAATCATCTCGTTATTTTCAAAAAAAGTTACTTTTTTAAACTTGCATACGATTCCCGTACAAAAAATTACCGAATTAGTAAAATGTGCCCATACACCAATGAAGTGATGTAGAAAATTTTAGACGTTCATCATAACACGTCTCAGAGATATCTTTAAACAAAGGTGATCGGGGATTGCATATGAATTTGTATGTAAACGCCCATTGTTATAGTGGAAAATAAAAATTTCAAGGTGTAACGTGCACTAGGTGATTGAGAGATAAGTATCCTAAATATCCTAAATTTCAGTGTAATTCCTGTACGACCCCTGAAATACGATCATCTGACGCGATTTTTTCACTTCGAAAGCCTTTGAAACGTGGTTTATGTCAACACACGTTTAATCTTTTATCTCTGACACAAACTTTAGATTAATAAGATGAGCAATTTCTAAGGGAATTTCGTAGGGGTCGTTCTGGTTGTTGTGCATACTCGATTAGCAGTGGCTATGGGAGGGAGCACCATGGGTTTCTAAGGGCCTAACCGTGTTCGCAAGTTCGGAAAAACCGAATCCGAGTGCGGAGGCGATGAACCAATCGGACTTCACTTCGCCTATGAGGGGTCGTGCACAAATTTAAATAGTGCAACTTTTTGAAAATTAACTAGAGGAACTTTTTCTTAACGGAGTCTAATTTCCGACCTTATTTCGAACATTTTTTTCAGTTTACATTCCCCACTTATCTCTAATAGATAGATAGAGAACAATTAATGCTCGTTACCACCTTTTGGCGGCACCCTGTAAAGAATCTTAAAATATATCCACATTCAGAGACCACATCTATGTATATATAAATACGCTAAGCAAAACCTTAGTGTCCCTTTTGCAGCGCACTGCGCGAACGGATGACCGTGAAATTCGGCACAGTCAAAGTTCGTATGGAATTGTTTGTGCGAATGTTAAAATTTTTGTGTAGTATGCTAATGCACGGTAAAAAATTAGAGAAGTACTTTGGCACACAGTATTTCGCACCAAGTCGGGCGATGGTTCCATTGTTGTGTCAATTTTGAAATAACAAGACTTAAGTTTCAGCAGTACTATAGTGTTAGGTTGAGCCTGAAATACAAAAAATCTTATTTACATTTACAAAAATATTTAAACTGATCTCGAAAATGGCTTAAGTTAGAACAATTAAATTATTATTGTTTACCAAAACACATTCTAACTACTTTAGCAATCATAAACAATATTATTAATTATTAAAAATAAGTCACTCAATATGAAAAGGATGGCAATTGGAATTTTACCTGTAATCCGGTGCAGAGAAGGGATGGTCATCTTTTAGTTTTATTTTTTTAACACACTTATTTAAATATCCACTAATGAGGATCACATAAAATTCTGAAAGTTCTTAAACGACGAAAAATTAATACACTAAGAAAACCTTTGCAAACGATGAAAAATCTCAAACTCTAAGAGACTCTGAGAAATCTGAAAAAAATCTGAGAAAATCTACTGAAAATCTCCAAATCTAATAACATCTGCAAAAATCTGTGGAATCTGCTGAAATCTGTGGAAATCTATCTTCTCTGGCTGTGCAATCCAGTTTTGCTCAAATCTTCGTCCCCCATTTTTTCCCCTAAACTCGTAAATAATTAGTTTAGCCACTCTGTGGCTCCTAATTCTCCTAAACCGACCAGTTACTAACTCTTTTGCCCGAAATTTACCTCTCTCTAACTTGCCATTGGTCATTCCTCAAATCTCACACTTTCTCATTGGATTTTACAGCCTTATCGTCAACACCTCCATGTTTTTCTTAAATTTTATTTTCAATTTTTCTCCCCTTGATGTTTATTATATGTTTTCCTTTTCTGAAGCTTTGCCTACGAATTCTCACCGACCAACATCAAAAGCTTCCCGCAAATTGACCGCACGTCCTGACCACAAAGGTCAGGCAGGCATTCAATGGCTCCCGCTTCTGTCGCGGTTGCTCTTTTTGTAAAACTGCAAGGCGTCCCGCGATACACAAAAATGATTTCTAGCTAGCGGACATTCGTTTTCCGCACTCTTTTCAAAGAACGCCAAAAGATGAAATTTATATGTTCGACTTTCACCAAGATTTTAAAAACATGCGGTATTCTCAAAAGAATTTAGCACAAAAGTTGCGTCAGGAGTTTAATAAAAGCAAGTCTCAAAAATATACGGAATTGAACAGAATAAGGGATAATGTTGGAAGGAATGGAATTCATGCACGTGCAAAAGCCATTGATATCATGGAAAAGTGTACTTCAGCTAAATGTCAGGACAGGAAATTTATTAATAATTTTAAGCGTTGCGCTCGGAAGAGTTAAAAGAAATCTTGGTGAAAGTCGAACATATAAATTTCATCTTTTGGCGTTCTTTGAAAAGAGTGGGGAAAACGAATGTCCGCTAGCTAGAAATCATTTTTGTGTATCGCGGGACGCCTTGCAGTTTTACAAAAAGAGCAACCGCGACAGAGCCATTGAATGCCATTGAATGGGATGAGCCATTGAATGCCTGCCTGACCTTTGTGGTCAGGACGTGCGGTCAATTTGCGGGAAGCTTTTGATGTTGGTCGGTGAGAATTCGTAGGCAAAGCTTCAGAAAAGGAAAACATATAATAAACATCAAGGGGAGAAAAATTGAAAATAAAATTTAAGAAAAACATGGAGGTGTTGACGATAAGGCTGTAAAATCCAATGAGAAAGTGTGAGATTTGAGGAATGACCAATGGCAAGTTAGAGAGAGGTAAATTTCGGGCAAAAGAGTTTGTAACTGGTCGGTTTAGGAGAATTAGGAGCCACAGAGTGGCTAAACTAATTATTTACGAGTTTAGGGGAAAAAATGGGGGACGAAGATTTGAGCAAAACTGGATTGCACAGCCAGAGAAGATAGATTTCCACAGATTTCAGCAGATTCCACAGATTTTTGAAGATGTTATTAGATTTGGAGATTTTCAGTAGATTTTCTCAGATTTTTTTCAGATTTCTCAGAGTTTCTTAGAGTTTGAGATTTTTCATCGTTTGCAAAGGTTTTCTTAGTGTATTAATTTTTCGTCGTTTAAGAACTTTCAGAATTTTATGTGATCCTCATTAGTGGATATTTAAATAAGTGTGTTAAAAAAATAAAACTAAAAGATGACCATCCCTTCTCTGCACCGGATTACAGGTAAAATTCCAATTGCCATCCTTTTCATATTGAGTGACTTATTTTTAATAAATAATAATATTGTTTATGATTGCTAAAGTAGTTAGAATGTGTTTTGGTAAACAATAATAATTTAATTGTTCTAACTTAAGCCATTTTCGAGATCAGTTTAAATATTTTTGTAAATGTAAATAAGATTTTTTTGTATTTAATAAATGTTTGTTATAGTTAATATTTTAAATCCATTTATTTCTTTCGTCAGAAAATACACAACGCAATGTCAAATTTTATTTTATACTTATTTAGAACAGTTTAAATAACTTTATGAGTTAAAATAAATTACCGATGGGTCTTTATAACAATGAATCCAATTATTTCATACCTTATTTCACGGCCAAACTAAGGTTTAAATTATTTCATCTATTTATTACATGTTTTAATATGTCACGCATCGTAACAATAGGGTTATAGTATTACAACAAAATTTTCAAAGAGTGGAATTATTCCCCAGTTTGGTGATACGCCAATGACTAAAATGTGCTTTAGCAATGTGCTTGGCGACTTTTTTTAGACGGCGATAAGTGCGCGAAGTGTTGTAAATTCCATGTTTAAAAGCTGTAGAAAAACCTTGGAGGAGAGAATAATATTTACTATTCGTTCCGGGCAATCGGAATCCAAGAGACGCTACACAGAAACGCGCCAGTTCGACAATTTCTTCATAACTCTCGACAGGCATTACGCTAAAGCAAATTTTCTCCAAAAATATTACTGGAGAAATACCTCAGCAATTAACAGAGATTGAAAATAATATTATTAATGAAGTGTATGGAAATATTTCTGAAAAAATACTCTCAGACAACATATTGAAGTCAGTTATAATAGAACATAAAAATGATGATTGAATTTTTATTAATGTTGGCATAATCGAATGACGAATATCTGATGAACAGAGAACATATCACCGTAGTTACGGTAAAATAATTTGCTAACAGTGCTAAGATGACAGTGAAATCAATGACTATCCAGTAGAGTTTTTAAATTCTTTGACTGTGAGTGGTTATTTTTTTTTTCTTTTCGGTTAGCCGGGAGCAAGTGAAGAATTGCCAAATAATTGTGATCTGCTCGAAATTCTTTCAAACCTAAAGTGATTTCCAGTACATAGTTGTTTATCCCTTTCTATCTTTTGGAAGTTTAATTTAATTTCGGATTTTTATTCAATTCCACTCGTTTTCAGAAATTCCCCATTATGTAACCAATAAGCATACAAATTTCTTTTAGTATATTGATATTTTTGTATTTATTTAATTCTGTATCTAAATACTATTTTCTATACGAATTAAAATTTTCGCCTTTTTTGGGGGGAAAACACAGTGTTTCAGACTGTTAGTCTTTAAACGTGTGTTAGTCTTTAAACGTTTCCCAGAAAAACCAGTTGGCGGGATTTGCACCTGGCTAACAGAAAAATAACAGAGTTTGCCACCACATAAGTCAGTAAATTGCATCGTTATACTAATAAGAAACTTAAATACAAAGGAAGCAATAGTCCATGGAACAGGAATACGCGTAAAGTTTATACATGGTAATGCTGTTGATTGCGAAGTTTGAACTGGAACCGCAGACAATAAAAAAATTTTAATTCCACTTAGAAAATATTCTGGTACTATTTTACCATATCCTTTCAAAAAACTCAATTTCCAAATATACCTGCATTTGCGATGATAGTAAATAAATCTGAAGGACAATCATTCGAAAAAAGGGCAAATTCATTGAGGCAGCAAGGTTTCATACATGGTCAGTGGTACGCCTCAGCAAGTAGACTTGAATCATTCGACTTTTCAAGATTTTATAACTCCAAACAAATTAGGCCTTTATCCGAGGATAGTTTCAGGCTCAATTTTCGGAGGGGGCCACTAAACTGTTTAGATTAGCTTAAATTGTTCAAAATGCAAACTGAATGCGTGAAATCCAAGGTCCGTAGAGGGAGATGACCCTGTGACCCATTCGCTGGAGCTGTCTTTGTATTTAGCCAAAATATGATAGAGTTTTTACAAAAACACCGTCTTCACAGAAAAGTGTGGTGGTTGCAAAGGGAAATTGTACAAAGGTGGTCCTAAAGACAGATAGTGTCTTAGCCAAAGAGGTCACTTTAGTAGGTTCCAGTGTATATGGAATGGTGAGATATATTCTTTAACAGAAGAACTTTATTCACACTCAAATTAAAAAAAAAAATGAATGCTTTATGGTCGAATTTCGACCACTGGCAGACAACTAGTCTTAATAAAATCATATTTGTTCCAAATTTTGTTGATTTTAATAAGCGGCTCCCATTTTTCGAATCCAAAGTAGGGGATGTTACCAATTTTCACTCTTCAACATTGCGAAGAAATTTTTAAAAATTAGCACGATCAGTTTAATTAATAAATATGATTAATGAATTTCTTTCTGGTTATTAATTATTGTTCATTCAAAATTAATGATGTAAACTTTTAAAGGCACACATATAAAACTAATTTACTTACATTTTACAGCAAGGGATTTCCGAAGATTCGATCGGTAGTGCAAGAGTGTAATAAAGAGAGTGTAAATTTCCTATTTCTAGTACCCTTTTGAATTCCTGAAGAGCTTTGCTCACATCAGCAGGAGTGTTAATCGGTGGCGTAGCCAACGGGGGGGGGGGATATATAAAGTCACAACCCCCCCCCTCCCTCATGAGGAATTTTTTGCAATACAAAATGCATATTCTTCACTCCCTTATCACACACACGTATACATATATGTGAGTTGTAGTAGTCGTAACCCTCCCTCATGAAAAATTTTTGGCTTCGCCACTGGCGGCAATTATTGTAAAGCCTAATGTAACACAGTTGTAGGTAGTTATTTGCATTATAAAAATCAACTATTTAATAAAAGTTTTTTTTTTCACTGAAATTTGGAAATGCCAGAGAGAAAGAACAATCACTTTATTTTTATTTTACAGTATGAATAATATGAACAGTATGTTGGGTATATCAGATTTCTACCCCGTTCTCCCAAGCCCTGGGCCCGAGTTTCCTCCCGACGTGCCTGGTTGAAACAGGAACTAATTTGTGTCGTACTTTGCCAAAATTTCCCGATTTAATTTCGAAATTCAAATTCTTCTGCTTGTTCGATAGTGGTTTCAGAAATAGAAATTCTTCAAAAAATTACAGAAGGGAAAAAAAAATCCCTCGTAGTCACTGGTAAATTTAAAGGATAATGCCCATACGCCACTGGAAAAAGACCCGAAATACTAAAAAACTGGACATTTTCAAAGATGGATAGTTTTTTCTGCCCTTTCATGAGCTTTCACTACATGTTTATTTTGATTTGATTCCGTTTTTGGTTGTTTTAACAGATTAAGTTTTTGATTTTATTAAGCGGCGAATACTGTATCTCAGTCCTCCTTACACTATTAATCTCGTATCTCTCTAGTAAGTGAGGTAGTTTGGTCAATAAACACATTAAACTACGATAGGCCATACATGTCAAATAACATTTACCAAACAGTTAGCCAAATACTTCATTTTTTAATGGATTTTTAGGGATGCGAACCCAGATCAACTGGTTACGAGTCGGATGCGCTACGACTACGCCATAGAGCCTGGAAGCAATCCTTTAAAAAATTAGTTTTGCAAATTGAGTCTGTGGCTTTCCTTTTAATTAGAGGGAAAATGCATTTAAGATTTAAATTAATTATAAGTTTAAATTTTGGAAATCGTTTTTCTTTTCCAAATCTAGGATTCTGAAACTTTATTATTTATCTATTTATTATACATAAATAATAGTAATTTCTTGAACACTTGAAGGTTCGATACATTCATGAGCGCCTATATACTTATTTGTAGGGGGCTGGGGGTAAGTCAAGGGTTCTGCTCCAAAAAGGTACTATATGCTAATCCACTTCTACATTATACCAGTATGCAAATCATCACGGTAATTATATTTTTCCTTAAAGCAAGGGGGAGGGATGGCCCTTCCCTGCTCATAGGTATGGGTACATTATTTACTGAGGTATTTTTTCAAATTTGTGAATTTCGATAATTTAATAGCTTGGTGAAATAAACTAAATGAATTGGGGAAATTTTTTCAAAATTCCTCCCCTCCCCCAAAATTCAGTAAAAAAATTTTTTTTTGTTTAAAAAATATTATCTACGAGTCAGATTTTTATTTATTTTTTTTTAATTTATTTGTAAAAAAATAAGTTATAATTCCTTGAACATGTTTCTGCTGTTAAAAATCTTATAAAATGTGATATTTTGACTTTTATTGCACATACAAGTGCATTTTCAAATTCATAGAATTCAATAATTTGCATTCTTTTATATAAATTCGAATAAAAGTCTCCACAACTTTCCTACAACGAGATTTCGCTGCATTTTCCCGTTATTATTACAAAAATTGCAAGTTAAAATCTGTAACAATCAAGTCTTTAAAAGTCAGAAAAACGGTCACTGTTAAGTTACTTTAGTCACAGCTATGAGCAGTCACTTTGTGGCTTCACAGTAACGTTACTTGATGACTAGTCTCAAGTAAGCGTCACAGCAACCGCACAGTGAGGTCATGTCACTTGCTAGTCACAATGTGACTACTTTGGGACACTCGGTGATGTGGCTCTCCGTGACTGTTATGTGACCGCCTGTGCTATTAGGATGATGCTGGACGCACACATGATTCGCTGACCTCAATTTGAGCATTTCTAACAGAGAAATAGCACATCTGTGAATGTTTATGCTGATCTTTCCTAATTCCCAGTAGATGGCACTTCAATACACATACCTGCCTACGTTACCAGCTCCCTTTACCATGCTAGTTATATATTAGTTTATCTTGTTTTCATTTGACTTCCCTTTATAGTTTAAATTTTAACTAAAAACACTTTACACTAAACAAAAAATACTTTAATACTAAAAACAATTTTCTTTTTCTCTAAAATATAGAATGCACTTCAAAATATAAAATTCAGTTTCGTACTTTATAAATTCAACATCTTCAAAATTTTATCTAAACGTAAAAAAGGGTTATTTTTTCTCTACCTCAAAAATTTTTTATATATCTAATTTAGTTCAATCTACATGTAAAAAAAGCGATTTTTATTTTTATGTATTTTCTCCTCTTCAAAATTTATTTATATATCTGTTTTAAAAAAATATTCCTTCACTTTTTTTTGTTTGGTTCCTTATCAAAATTTTGTTTCCTTATTTCTGTTATTGTAACTGTTAAAAAAAAAAAAAATGTTAAGGAAGCAAAGTAACTGAAAAAGAAAAGTGTTAGTTGTTCTACCAAGCTCGTTGCTGGAATGATGGCGTAACTGGGTAGTAAAATCCTTCCTTCCTTTGAGAGTAATATTTAAGGCCTTACACTCAATCGGTAGGCTACTCTCAAAGGTAATAGTGTAATATTACAGTTTGATTGTTGAATCTATAGCAATTTGGGTTTCTTATATTTAAATATTTTCGATTTAAAGCTTATATTGTTAATAATAAAGTAGATTGTGTGAAGATTTATTTTTGAAATGAATGATTAATGACATGAATATAAATGACTTAAACGAAAAATACAATCTCTATATCATAAAAGCAACGACTAAACTACAAAAATCAATTTCAAGAATGCTCAACGAAAAAATAAAGTTTGAAATTAGGAATTTAATTATGTTATTTAAATTAAATATATCGTATGATTAGAGTTTGGCGAAATGACTTGGTGGCCTAAGCTCAAAAGCGCATGTACAAAATTGTCATACTTTTACGCATTTGAGGTGGAAAGTGTTTGAATGATTTATATTTTCAGTACAGAAATGAATAAGATGATTACTTTTAGTTTTCCTACACACTGTTAGTTTTTTCTGTGCTGTAAAAGACGCTTATCAAATGTAACTTGCAAACGGCTTTAATAGCTTGTTTATTCTTAAAATTTGTATCTTTTTTATATTGTGGCTTGTACCGTCATATCATATCAAATCATTTTTAGAAACAAATTTAGCACAAATTAGTGTCAATAACGTCAATCTTTTAAAACAGTTTTATGCTCATCTAATATCGACGTACTGTTGTTTATGCATTTTAATTATTTATAAAACCATGTTTAAACGTTCGAATGTAGTCACAGTCAGAATTCCTCCATGTTCATTTTTAATATTAAAAGTTAATTCGCGTTTCTAATATTTAACCGCAAAGCTGACAAAGGACAGTCTAAACATATTCTATTCGGTAAGTGGAATATCTGGCATCTGGTGAGCATAGCACTTGAAATATAAGAGTTAAGAGTTTTCAAATTGGTCTTCTCATGATTATCGTACATGTACATTGTGACCTCACCAGTCAGTTGTTGTCGATAGCAGGAGATTAAGATATTTGCCCCCTCCCTTTTTTTGCAGAGTGCTAATAAATGTTTATTACTTGTTTTTCTTAAATAGGGTGTATAGTTTATATTGAGTATTCTAAAATGTGTACTGTCATTATGTGGAAATCATACTTCAAGTAGTCACAACATGCAGTAGACGTGCACATTAAATTTGTGAAAACGGAAGTTGTTTTTAGTGCTTGTGTGATTGGTAGTGGGGCGACTGCACTAAAATGATTGCATTTATCTGTGCCTTTTACTACATTTTCAAGTGTCATTGTATGCTTGTGTGTTTGTGAGGGAGTTTGAGAAAGAAGAGATAGACAAAAACTGTAAAATAAAGCAGACATACGTGTAAACTTGACTATAAAACAACAAACCATTTAATGGTGTCATGTATTTACATATTTTATTAATGTAACTGATACAAACTGTCTTTTCAGTTTTGTATATATAGACATTTTATACAGACACGAACCTGCAATCTATACAAAAGTTTCATATTTTTCCAGTTTCATCTTCTCATTATCACTTTAAAAACCTTGCTCCTTCCGCATTTGCATACACTTTTCCTCCATCTGTATACATATATTTATATATATAGATTTATTTATTTACACGCCAAAACTCTCCAGGCAAAGTTTTCACAAATTTCAAGGAGTCCTCGGAAAAATGTGTACAAGTCTTGCAAGCGCCAGCTCGCTCTTTTCTTGGATTGAAGATCGTGAATTTTGATACAAAAAAAATTCTATGTACAAGGCTGAAGTCATGCGAATTCAGAGTCACTTTCCAGTCTCTCATGACTTCAAGATAGTTGGCATTTAACTCGATATATCACCAGTAAAACTGAAGGGGAAGAGTTTGATATTCTTGTAACAATTGGAGAAAAGAACTTTTCTTCCCCTTCTTACATTTTGCATAATCTTGACTTACAGGAATATAAAATTTTTCTCATAAATGAAAGCTCGTAATTATTATTACATTTTAAAATCAAGTTCCAAAACATTGGTACTTTTGCGAATTAAAGCTCATCAAAAATGACGAAATACTTTTTTTTTCTTGGTTAATCTGAAAAAGTGATCAGCAAATACTGGCTGTCGGAGAACTGTAATTATTGATTAGTGTGCTTTCATACGAATATAATAGTCATGTAGTTCAAAAACTGAGCATTTGTAGAAGTTGGACTCTTTGAAAAACAAATTTGGAACTTTAATTTATAATCTTAGATTTTTTTATTTCGGTTGAAAATTTTATTACACATTAATTGCATAGCTAGAACGCAAAACTAATGATCTCCCCGTTTATAAGATTATCTAAAATTTTGCTTATTTTCTTGTCATTAAAAAGTAAAACTGAGGAGTTGTCATAATTCGTGTTTCATTTTGAATAATATTAAGAAGAAAAATTTTAACCGAAACAAACAAAACTATTATTTCTGTTTTAAAGGATTTTGATATTATCTGAATTGACTGAAAAGCCATTCTTTAATATAAATAGCAGAAAGAGCTTTTCCTAGCTATAGAAGCTAGCAGTTAACAGAAGTTTCATTTATGAGAAATATGTGCGTAAACATGTTCTGAAACAGTTGACAACTGCATCTTTGTCACTTCTTCAGCATCCTGCAGTTCTATGGAATTACTTAACAGACAGCGATTCCATTAAATGCAACATACTATGTCGGGCGGCCACAAACTGATGAGGATGAACACTTGTTGATGGTAAAAATAGGTAACTGAGTGTCATTGTATTAAAAAAACAAATGGTTTCCAGTATGTAGACAATTTTCATCGACAGGCTTTTTCACGTCAGCTGATATTCGTTATTCCAATAGGAGAAGCTGGAAGCTCTTCCTATTCTTCTGTCTCTGTCTTACATCAGTGGTCAAAGAACAGTACTCGATTTACAAACAATTAATTATTTTTTCCATAATAAATATCGGGTAATTTAAAATTTAAAAAAGTGCAAATTAGTATAATGAGAGTTTAAATACCAGTTATTTCCTGTAAACTGTTTGCTATAACAACTGTTATGATATAACAACTGTTTGATATAACAACTGTTATACCAAAATGGGATTACTTTATGCAAAATGAATTTTAAATACGCATATCGTGTGTTAAGTTAAACAACACTCGTGGAAAGTCATAACCAGATATAAATTTATGGTCACAAATGAAAATTCGTCACTCTATAATTTACTGTTAAATTCTGCTGTGAGTTCTGTTGTAGTAAGTTGAAACAACATGCTTCCCTTCCTTGTAATTTTTCTTGATATATGATGCAACATGAATGTATTAATTTGTGCTTGCTGCAAGTATCTTCGAAAAAAGTAAAAATAATGTGAAATCTATTTGTCTTTCAAAGAAGTGTCACTCTTAATAATACTAATTAAAAAAAGGAGAAAAAGAAAAAAACCCAGAGTTTTAAATATGAATTTAAAGTAATTTCAAATTAACCAGCGTTTACTTCTGTTTTTTTTAATTGATACCTGGTAAATTGTTTTTTCTTTTAGGTTTGGATAAGTATGAGGACATAAAAATGTTATAGATTAATTTATCTGCCTTGATCTCTAAATGAAATTTGTTTGTTTAGTTCGATATCTTAGAATTCAAGTATGATCATGTTAAAATGTTTTAAACTTTGCTTTAGTACAAGCCTAAATATAAATTTTAATTTAAAATGCTTAGCGAGTTAACGTACTTTTGTCTCAAAATAAATTTAGAAATTGTTTTTCAGCATTAAAATTTTAAACAATTCATCTAAACTGAATCATTGATTTATTGATTATAGTTATTTTTTAAAATGTAGTTTAATGAGCAAAATAAAAGAAACCTTATTAATAAATTAAGTTTTTAATCTCTAAATATATGCACTAACATTTGAAAAATAAAATAACTGATTAAAATAAGATCTTTTCTACCATAAAACATATTATCTGAATTGGACAAAATTTTAATCGATTAATTGAAATACATTCGTGTAAATTAAAAAATATATCTTACATTTCATAGCTACATTATTTCCCTACCATTAAAGTATGAAATTTTATCTTAATTGAATTTATTATTTGTAATTTTTTAATTTTGTGACAATCTGCTTTTTCCTTCTTATGATAATACACGAGAGTTGCATAAATTTTATTATTTAATTCCTTGACTTATTAAAATTTGCATTATTACATTAAATAAATGCTTTTCTTCTTTTTTTAAATGTGTATTTCGATGAGTAAAGGAGATTACCATAAAATATTTTTGTTGCTATTGTTGTACCTTAAGAAACATTTTAAAGAGAAGTATCGACAGAATATCAAGTCAAAATTAATAAAAGGTATAATTTATCACTGAAATTAGACATAAGAACTAAAAAGGAATGCCAAAATATGAATTGAAAAATACTTAAATTAGGACTAATTTTAGTTAAATTTATTGCAGTACTAATTTACATGCTTGTATTTTAATAAAATTTTCAGAAATGTGCGAAATTAAGTAGAGACTAATATTTTCAGAGTTAAAAAAAATATTTTCCAATAATTTAAAATTTGAGAAAGGCAAAATTCAACGACAAAAATTGTTTTTCAAAGAAAAAAAAAAGTTTAATATTCGCAAAAACTGGGTTTTCTCTGATTAGATTGTTCTCTGACCACTGTAAAACGCAAACGTTCACCGTGGACTTTTCCAAAGACCACGGAGTCAAGGAAACCATCATTTCACTGACGGAGTTGAAGTTAATTGTTATTATTCTTGATTATTCGGACGCCTCATCTCGCAGACGACACCTGGTGGATCATTTTTCAATCTCTGTAAATTACTTCAGAGACGCAGGATTGGTCATCATTCACTTGTTGGGCTCGAGAGTTCTGAAGGTGTGCCTGGGATGTGGGAGGATGAGAGGTTGCTAGGCGGCTGATGCAGGGAGTGTTCGTCGGAGAGATAGGCCAAGGGATGCGGCGCGCCGTGGACCCCAGGCGGCATCACGTGGTGGTCTGGACCGGGATCGCCGTACCCGTGCATCTAAAGAAAAAGAAAGAAAAAAGAGCGTAACTTTAATAATGTACTCGGTCAAACGCAAGCAAATTGAAAAATAAAATACTGGATAAAATAACTTACTTTTACTAACTAACACATAATTTGAACTTAAAGGATATTTTAATGGATTAATTAAAGCATATCAATAAAAATGTAGAGATTTTTTGTATTCCATGGCTAAAGTATTATTCTCACATTATAAAATGTAAACTTTTAGCAATTTTTGAATTTGTAACCATCTGAGAGTCTGGAGTGAAAGGAAAGAATCGAAAGCTCTTTTCCACCACATGATGATTTTATGAAGTTTTCACACACACGAAAAGATAAAATAAAAATGCGGCAAAGAAGGGTGATTAGAACTAGAGAAAATAAGCTGCAAATACAACTTTTAAAAAATGTACGCGTGTTTTAAGTTAAAATACTGTATGGCTTAATGCATTACAACTGGAATTCAGTGAACGAAAAATTAAGTCTAAGCCACCCAGAAGGCTTAAAAAACAAGAAATATCTATAATAAATATCTTTTTGAATAATAAAAAATATTTGATAGAGAAAGTATGATTATTTTTGAAAAAAAAAATGAAAATATCAAGCTCACGCCTTTTTCAAATGGGCAGAATTATGAAATATTACATCGTACAGAAATTTTTAAAGTGTGCAGCTTGAACCGAGAAAAATATTTTTAAAATGAGTAAATAGCAACAGAAAACATGGGGCATCATATGATAAGAGCAAGCCATAATTCAAATTTCATACTCGTGGATAAATTTTCAGATGTCAGGATATAAAGAGTAAATTAGAAAGGTTTCTCTTCAGATCCTTACTTATTACAAGGTTTAAGTTAAAAGGTTCAGATAAAAACATTCTATTTCATTTATTAAAAAACGTTCTGGAATAACAAAGGAATCTTTATAAAAGTAATCAAATCTAAAATACGACAAAATTAATTCTTATTATTTGGTTTTGTCTTAATTAAATAATCATAGATAAAGGAGAAAGGATTTTCGAATGAATTTTTGCCAAACATTAAAACTTAGTGAAATAGTGAGTCTTAAAGCAATCGTCTGGTTTTAAAGAATAAAATGCATAATACGAACCGAATTTCGTTATGAAACCTTTAGATATTACACGGAACTTTATTTGTATGGCTGGAAAATGTACAAGATAATGTAGTTTAAATGAAGAGAATGATTTTATAATCCGTCCTGCTTTATTTCTGTAACTTCAGACGGTGGTAATTGTCCATGCCTGTTAAACTGCCGAGAATGAAAAGAATCAGTTGGAATTCAGCATCCTGTTCAGACAGAAGAAGTTCCTAAAACGTAAAGGAGAGAGAGGGAAAAAAATTCTCAAACTCGCATTTTGGACAAAACACACATCTCTCTCCGAGGCAGGATCTATTCATGCTGCAATGTTGCCTTAAAATCCGAGAACATAACTTTTTGCACTGTTATTACATGCGCATCGCTTTTATTTTTTCTTTTCTTAAATGCCGGAGGTCTGATGCCTTAAACACCTTGTAAGCGTCGAACAAAAGCACGGCTTGTCAATATGTCAAGAAAATTTTCCAAAAGCTTACTCTTCTTTTCTGGAACATGATGTTTCCCTTCTCTTATGGGGAGGTCGGTGAAATAAATAAATACCAACTTTTCGTATTTTTTAAGGGAAAGAAGCATGGCGGGGGGGGGGGGGGGAGTAGGAAAGGAGGCAGAAGCTAAACGTTAGAGCTGAATCTTCTATTTGTGCTTTTTGTTGGACTTTGACTCTTGCTGTTGCCAAAGATTCGGCCTCACTTTGTTGAATACCGCCCGAAGCTAGCTGGAATGGTATGACCACGGAGTATGAAAAGCAGAGTGGAGGTGGAAAGTCCCTCTTGACTGTTTTTACTCGAGAAAAACGCATTTTTATGAAAATATTTTTGCAGGGGATTTTCTCCGAAATCTGGCCAGATGGATTGAAGGGAAGAGAGGGGGATCTCACTGCCACCTCCGCTTCTTTTGTTTGATGGTATGGCAAGGAGAAATTCTGCTGAAGGATATGTTTATTTATAGACCTTTTATTTTTTTACTAGGATTTACAAAAAAAAAAAACAAAAAAAAAAAAATTGATCCCTTCATAAAAGGACATTTTATGATGAACTTCGCTTTGTAAACAAACATTTTATGTGACTTAGCAGCTTGATGTTGGAAGAATAAAGGAAATATGTGAGTGTTATTTTTATTTTTAAACACAATAAAGTTTTCAATCAGATTTTTAAGAAATAAAATGTATTAAATGCTAAAATTTTATAATCAAACTTATTATGTTAGTGATCACAGTAACAATGAGAATTTTGCTGTTATGAACATTATAAACTATAGTGAAATATAATGATTCCAATTCCAAAATCATAAAATAAGACGGAAATAGAAATTTATCGAAAAAATAAATATTTAAAGAAAAGCGTATATAAAATTCGTTTTATATGAACAGTTTATTCAAAATTATTTTGTACTGTTTAGGAAAAATATAAGGTATCTGCCTGTAACGCAGGGTATTTTGTTAAGAAGACTCTAAGAAATCCTGGTTGGTTTTTACGCTTGAATCAAAACAAGTCATTCAAAATTAAGAACACGTTATGTCGTGCATCGGGGCTGATCACAAGGTAAGTCTATCACCACCACAAATATCCTAGAATAGTTGAAACCAAAGAGCCACAAAACAGAAATTTTTGTATCACGATTAAACAAAAATCTCCTTTTAAAAGTTACACGCGTTTATACAAGTTTGAAACAAATTTCAAGTGCAGAATGAGAACAAGGAAAAAAGAAAAGCAATACATAGACCAATTAGTAATTTTGCGAAACTGAACATTCGTGATACTTGTTTATTTATTAATATTTTTATTTACATGCTACACAACTCAAACATTAAATTTGATGAGTCTGTCCAAAGCATAGAAGTAAAATTGACAAAGAAGCATTACAACCGAGTAATTTCTAGAAAATAAGGCGGGAAATATCTTGGAATATGTAGGAAAATACTTGATTGATAAAGTAATTGATAATAACACAAACAGTGGTGCACTCAGGATTGTGGTTTAGGGGACTGGGGTTACAAATACTGCTGAACTGGGTTATAGTAATCTAGATTATAGTTATAACACTCTTATAACGTTAAAACATTATCACTTGCCCATATATACAACACAAGCCCACTATCAACATAATTCGTTAGTCATAAATAATTATTAAACTTTTCAGTGATGTTGTGCCCAAGTTTAACTTTATTTCATACATTAACTGTAAGTATTTATTAAAAAACCAACCCTCCCTCCACAAAAATTAGAAATAGTTTGAAGACAATTTTTAAAATAATATATTTTAATTCTTTAGTGACAATTTTCAATTTTTAAAGCTATTCGTAACTAACTCTCCGGGTTTAGGGGGGCTTTAGCCCCAATAGCCATTCTCCGTGGGTGCGCCCATGGACACAAAATGATTTACTTTCAGTCAATGACTTACAATGTTTTTTATTTCACGATCATTTGTTTTAATAAGGAAACCCTCACTAAGAATAGTTAGCGCTCAAAACCTTTTACACGCATTATTTACTGAGGTTCTGATTGATAAATTATTAAAAATATCTGTAATGTTGTGAGATGTATTATTCGTCCACAATGAAATAAATACTTTTCAATTAATACTTCTTTAATGTTTTGATTAGATTCTTTTCGTGATTAAGTTCATATTGATAAATTAAAAAACCATCTACTCGTGCATACTAGGGAATAAGGTTGGATATTCAATGTAGGTTTTTATTATTCAGTACACAAAACCCTTTCACAGGCAGGCATCATGCTTAAGAAAAATAAATATAAATAAACTGGAACTGAGTTCATTTCAAAGTATTTGAGTTGGGCATCGAATTCTCCAAGTAATAGGTATTCGGACCGTGGTAGCCCAATGGTTAAGGCGTTGGACTCGTAACCAGAAGGTTATCGGTTCGATACCAGCGTTCCACTAAACACCACCGTGTACATGCAGTGTACGTGCACATTAAATCTGTGGTTCCGAAAGTCCTCTCGGCGGTCGCTAGCGGTTTCTGAGGGGTGCCAATATTCAAAAGTCCCGCTCCTTCTGATGAGGTTCAAAATTGTGGCGGGAAGGGCATACGTAGATCTAAATGAAACATTCAGTGGCGTGAACTATCCTCGCCTGGCAAATAAGTAATATGCATCCAGTCTCTCCGTTAAAGTAGTAAATCAAATTTTGGTCACAGAATAAAAAAAGGAGTATTGAAACGTAATTAAAATTTTTATCGATTCAATTTGTATGACTGTATTAGAAGTCTAAAATTCTCCTTTCTTATTATACAGTTCACTCTTTATAATCCGGCTGTTGGTCAGTCCGACATGTTCAATAATCCGGCGCTCTCAGGAAACTCAAGCCATATTGCTTTCCGTTCCATCGACCATAGCAAATGTAAACCAGCATGCCCTCTCTTGTCCCCCCCCCCCTATCGTCATTGTTTTCCAGTTTACCTAATGTATTTTGTAGCGGACTTATCTAGTGCACTACAATGTCGACCAAACGAAAGAAACGACTTTAAAAGTTTGCGTCAAAAACTAGAGATCTTGATAATCCAGAATTTTTCGGTAATCCTGCAGTTGTCTGGTCCCATATAGGTCGGATTATCAAGATTGGACTGAGTGACATAAAAATAAAAACTCCAGTTTAACCCTTTAACGCATAGTGTTCCCGCTCTGGGAACACCAAACTCTGACGTTTTGACTGTTGCTAGTCACGAAGAATCGATTTGATTTCTATAAAAAATAGTTGCGGGTGACATAGCTCCACGAGAATCCTTTACTTTTTAGCACGTCAATTCCCGTAAAAAATTGTCACAATTATTTTTAACAGCACTGACATCTGCAGAAAAATGGAAGAATGCGAGAACAGCTGGATAGATTGCGTAATGCTGAAAAAAGGGCAGCCGTTGTCATCGCTCGACTTAACTACCAGCAAGATGGCGGACGATCGAAACGTTCATCGCGTGCCACAGATCTAGAGACCCTTTTTTGACGCAACTGGCTGTGCGGGCACAACCAGCTGTCGTCAAAAAAAGGGTCTCTAGATCTGTGGCACGCGATGAACGTTCCGATCGTCCGCCATCTTGCTGGTAGTTAAGTCGAGCGATGGCAACGGCTGCTCTTTTTTTCAGCATTGGGAAAGGGTTCCGCCTCAAAGGGATAATGCATACTATAACTATATTAGCGACTGATTAAGTGTGATCGATCCCATTTCACGCGAACTCTGCTTAAAAATCCAGTATCCTTTTTCCACTTCTCATGCCTGCAAGGAAAGGGACGGGGAAGGAAAATGCTCGGCATAATTGGAATCTCGTCAGCTTTTCCTGTCGCAAGAAAAGAAATAGTAATAAATAAAAGCATCCGATATTGCTGAACATGCATCCACAACCGACGACAAATATCAACAAACAAATGCAAAAGTAAGAAATAAATAAAAGAAAAAAAAGCAAGATAGGGAGATCATAGGCAAAAGCGATGCAATAAAGTTGTTTCGATTTTTTTTTTTTTTTTTTTTTTTTTTGTTCATTCATTGCAGACAACATGGCAACGTAGACGTCTGTTGGGGTAAAAAAAAAAAAAAAAAAGCGGAAGATACGCAAAAAACAGTAAGGGAAAAAATGAGGAAAAGATATAGAGCCACATAGCTGCTTCTCCCTCGCTCTCTACTGAAAGAGAGGAAAAGACAGAAAAAGCCAGAGGGAAAAAAAAAGAGAAGAAGGTGGGGAGGGGGACAGAGAGCCTGGAATATGTCAGAATCGAATCGATGAAGGTAGAACGCCACGTTCTTTTCTCGATGCCAAAAAGCTTCCTCCGAACGAGTCCCAGTTTTTTTTATCCCGTTTTTTTCTCTCTCCCGTTTATTTTTTTTCTCCAGTTTTTTCTTCGGGCGTGGTACGTTCAGAAATTTTTCTTTTAAATCAAATGAAGAAAAAGAAAAACGTTTCTTTTCTCCGCATATATATAGGCATCTTTTCTTATAGTTAATTTTTTCTTCTGTGCTTTTTCTTTATTTTTTTTTTCTTCCGTGCGAACGAACGCTTTTCTTTTTCTTTTTTCTCTTGAAAATAGGGAGAGTTTTTTTTTGTATTTTTCTTTTTCTGAAAGAAGCAATGCGTTTATAAGATCTTCTATTCGAACTCCTCTCTCCACACTTCATCTTTCAAGTTCCGCTTCTATGCGATTATTTTCTTGACTAGCAATTGATTTATTATTCTCTTTAATTTTTTTTCTTCATTTATTTATATTCGTTCTTTGTTGACTCTAACGCGCGGGTCTCATTATAATTTGAGTGTTATGAAAAACGATTTGTATTACGAAATATTGTTTGATAACAGAACTTAAGATTGAAGGAAAAAAAAACTCTCTTGTGCATCTTTTTTTTACTTATCTTTATGTATATTATCTGTTTCTACCCATTTTTATTTTTCTCTTTCAGCTAAAAGGCTCCAAAATTTCATTGAAGGCATCCTTCAAAAGCTGCCATACTCTATGAATAATTCATTTAAAATATGTATTTGTTTTACAGGATATTTATTGGAATTTGAAATAACGTTTATTTTGAGCGCTGTTGACGCATTATGTGATAATACTTAAGCTCTCGAATTTAATCCCGCATTTCAATTAAAATTTGAAGTGTTGGTATGGACAGGTAAAATATTGAAATACCGTGTTTAGTCGAGTGATAGTCTCCCTCGCATAATCGTCGCACTTCCGTTCTGAAGCAGAAAAAATTGCTTTAGTGTTACAATATTATGTAGTAAATTTTCCCACATAATAGTCGCACCTATACTTTCACCATAAAAAAATTGACAAAAAAGTGTGACTATTACGCGAGCAAACACGGTAATAATAAAGTCAAGTAAAAATAATAATAACAAAATTGCATTATTGCTAAATATGCAACAACATAGAATCGTTCTTTTTTACTTTCCCCATAGAAGTTTGAATCAGGCATTTATCATAATTAGATAAAAACTAGAAAGAGTAATATGACTAAGCGTGGTTGCAATTTCTTTCCTTTGTTTTTATAAACTAAAGAAACTGTATGCTTAGCAATTTTGAGTGACTAAGCTTATTTTTTTTTTTTCATCATAAATTTGGTTTTTAAAATTATGATTACTTACTAATGCTTAACAAAAGGTGTTCATTTTTAATTGGATAATAAAACTTTAAAATATAATTCTCACTTATTTACACAATCCCTATATTCTGGCTTCATTAGTCGTTTACTACGAAAATAACGAATATAATTGATTTAACCAAATAATAGAAAAGGAAGCTTTCTGTATCATTAGCAGTAAAAAATATTAAAAAGTCAAATGCATGGGTAAAAAAGAGAAATATTATGTTTAAAATGAGTCTTTTACCAGATAATTAACGTTAAATATCTTTTATTAAAGAAATGAAGGCATTAGACAATGTATCTGTTTTTTGAAAGCTGAATAAATCACAACTTTCAAACCTGAAAGAAGTGATTTGAGTATTTCAAATGAAGAAAAGTTTGACTATTACTTACTAGGGATAATTAGGAGACAGAAAAGTATTATTTCCACATAGGGATTTTGGAAAACTAGAACACGCTTATTTCTATTAAACTGGGCACAGTTACCAAACTTTCAAGAATTCAAAGAATCGAACCGAAAAACACGAGTTGATTTTTTTTCATAAAAACCACAAACTAAATCCGGATTCAGTATCTTTTTTACTTCCGACATTTGTCTAATCTCTCTGCATTTGCGTGTCGGGAAAAAAAAAAAGAAAGAAAGATCCTGAGACCAGGGGTAAATTAAAGCTGACATCTTCAGCCCCGGAATCGGGCCCGGCAATAGAAATCGCACACTTTTTATCTCACTCAGCAAACGGCCCGCCCTAGGGCGCAAGGACCCCGGCAAAAGAAGTCTCCAGCGAAGCCAGACATCTATAAATCAAGCCAATGGTCACCTGATATGTCACGTGCCAAGGGCGCGATAGCCCGCGCCCCCCTGGATTCGGGCTTGAAAAATTACTCCTTCTCACCGAATAGACGAGTTCTGAAAAACGACTTCTCCTACTCTCTTCTGTTTTTCTTCTTTCTTTATCCCCCCCCCTTTTTTTTACTTCTTTGCTTTTTAAAGAAACAGCAACTTTTGTTACACGTCACAAATTATTCGGGGCCTGGCTTTTATTTTAACATAGACGCATCCCAAGCGTTTATATGCAGACATGACACATTTCTCTATTTTACGCAACTTTTTTTTTTTTTAAATGTGATTCATATTTTGGACAACACCACGATAATGCGTGAAAGAAACACGATGTTTATGTACGAGTAAATGGCACTAATCAGACTTTCCCGTGAAGTAATGGGATAAAGCTGCAAGAATATATGCTCGTGGATTATTAATTATACCGTGCTGTTTCACGATTAGCATTTAAATGACTTCTTTCATTTTTTTTTTCTTTTATATTGAAAGTTTGGTGGTTTCTGCTGGCTGCGTAAAAGTTTATGTGCAACTAGAACAAAAGCATTAGAAGAAGAAATCTGCAATGGAATTCAGCTTTAACATTTTTCAAAGTACCGAGTGTTCGAAATCAATATCTGAAAAACGACAAATATTTCGCTCTTAAAAATTCAGCTTTGTAAAAAAAAAAAAAGTATTAATTATAGCAGCATTCCTCAACCTGTGGGCCCCCAAAGGGGGCGCGAGAAAAATCGAAGAGCAAGTAGTGATGCATGTTTTTAAAAAATCATCTTATTTATTCTCATTTTTACTCAATAATATATACATTTTCGCTTTAAAATGGTCATTCAAACTTTACCGATAACATTATTTCGAAGAAAATTCGACTAAATGCTCATTGTTAAATATTAAAAAACTGAATGTATGCTGGAAAATGTGAGGGGGTGCGCCACCGTAAGTTACCTTTGTTGGGGGTGGGGGGTGACGTTAAATGGTTGAGAACCGCTGAATTGTAGAATTGAGAAATGACTCTACATTAAGAATATTAAAATACGTAAACAATAAACTGAAAGGTTACTCGCAAAATTTTAGAAGCGTTATTTTTTTAATTAATGAAACTGTAACATCTATATTAAAAAAAAAGTAATTTCATAAAAAACTACATTAAAAGAGAACGCATTTTCATTTTGACGAACTTGTGAGGGGTAAAAAGCTGAAAATTCCCTTAATGTTCTCAATAGATACGTTGTACTCTGTAAAATTTCTTTTAAACTGAATCCCAGCACTATAAAGCAATTTCGGTTAACCTTTGCGTCAATGACCAAATACCCCGTATTTTTTAAATAACTGGTACCACAGTACCCACTGGCACCACATCAAATATTTACGCTCTCCGTTTGATTCATTACCCTTGCCGATTTTATAATCAAGTAATAACTTACTGCACAACTCGAATAATAAGCAATTTAAAAGAAAACAAATAATTCACAATGATAATAAATATTGTGATTATGTTTGCTTAAATTTGTTATAGTAATCATTTACAATCTGTATGTACAAAAGATACAATAATGCGTACCTCAATACCTGGATTTTGAGTTATGATATAGGAAAGTATAACGCATAAAACTCAACAATAATTTCTCCCAAAAGGGGTTAAAATTATATGTACAGATAAGATTCATGTAAATGACGAGGATTAAAAGAGATTTTACATAGGCTTAATTATAAATGATTAAATTACCATGACCCCCCCCCCCCAAAAAAAAAAGGTACCCGGTCATTTACGCAAGGGCTAAAGACATGTTTTCTCTGAATAAAAGTCTTATTAAGCGAGTCAGGAAATATTTCCGTTTAGTAAAGGATCTACAAAAGGTAAGTTTTACTGAAATATACTTTTGTATGATGAGTATTACTAATAAGAGAAATTATGAATATTTAATTTTTATTTGCATCACTGGTAAGTTATATTCGAGCTTAATTAGGCTTAGTTTATAAGTTTTTGTCATGATCATGCTTGTATGATTTTACAGTATTTTAACAAATATTAAATTTCAGTATATAAGGGAGAGACGTGTAATATGGATCACCTAACAATGAAATCTCTAAATGCATGGATTTACATTCTTAAGGGCTAATTTACAAGTTGGAAGACAAGATATATGAAGAGCATAGTATGAGATTTTATTTGATGGTGAATTATAAACTTACGCAAATATTTTGGCAATTTTCATTTTTTTTTAAGAAGTCCATACTACAGACGTGTGTAATATGGACAACTGTGGCCCATATTACACTTATGGCTTTTAACATAAACACACCAATGGCATTGCAGATGGATGCGAGATGATTTTTTGCAAGACGAGACAGAGATTGACAGCTTTTTTGCGAGACGAAACACACATTTTTAACATTACGATCTAGGGATTTTGCGAAACGAGAAGAAGCTTTTAAGCTGTTTTGCGAGAAGCAAGACGCGAGATTTTCCGTCTCGCATCCATCCCAAAATGGCATTGCTTGCATGAGTACAACTTTATTCCATCGTGACATATACAGCCATCGTAATAGTAGAGTAGGGGCTGAGATAAGTTAGAGCAGTCTTCATGTGTCCATATTTATATTTTATATATTAATTTATAGTTTATTTATATATTAATTTATTAAAATATATACTTATATATCAATTTATATTTTATTTTATGTATTTAATTATATATTTCTGCCATTGTTGAATCTTTCCTACGTTTGTTTTTCTTTAGCTATGGTTGTGCTCCTGGATTACTTTTACGACTCTTTTTGTCATGTAACATGCAGAAACATAGCTATTTTTGTTATTCCATTAAATTAAAATATGAACTCGGTGGCACTTCATAATGGAGTGTTCTCGATTTCAATTTTCTATTCCAACTTCGACATCTTTGATTTGTTTGGGTTCATGTTGTTAGGCTTAGTCCCACGAGATACGACTTGTTATGTAGATCCAAACTTTTTTAGCTTTGATAGCCCTGTTTTCTTACAATATCTCTGGCCTATTGTTTCCATTTTTATTCTTTTTTTAATTGTTGTTTTTGTTATGTGCTATCACTTGCTCGAAGGATTAATAAAGCTTTTCTGCTCATTAATAAATCTTTTCTATATATAATATTATCACCTGGCCTGATATTAAAATAGGAAGTTCCCACTTTATCCTTATGGGAGCAAAAAGAAATAAAATACATTTAAATTAAGAGAAGCGGTAAAATAAAAGAAAAAACTTTCTTTAATCAAATCATACATTACAACTATAGACTTGTAATTTGGAATTTACTTGTAGAAGTACATGCAGTGAAAAAGTAAAGTGAAATACAAGTATGGTGTTTGATTTATTTATTGTATTATATCATTCGGTAAATGTCTATATAATGTCAAAGAAAATTACGCTAGACATTCCAAAAAATGATAAAAATCCCTCTAGCATGGTGCGCACTCAAACCATTAAGTTTTCAACAGATTACGGCAAAATACATTTAGTTTGTAAGATAAATGAATTAAGCCTAAGTACATGTATTTAACAACGCCCATCGGTGTTGCGTCAAAATGATTATATGGGAATTAAGTTTATTCTTTTCTTATGGAATATTAGTGGATTCCTGAAAATAATTTTGAAAGAGGTTTAGTGGAAAGGACAAATATAGCCCAGTAGAGTCTGTAGAAGCTTAGAATCACTTGTAGAGAAGTTAATTTCTGTACTTGGATTTAAAATATTAAAATATAATAGAGCATGCATAATTTACCTTTACTATTAGTTTGTTTATTTCTATTGGAACAAAAGAAAAGATTTATGTGGAGAATACATGCCAATTTACTGACAAAATCCGTTACTTGTAAAGTTTTGACTTTTATGTTTGCGATCAAGAAAATACAGTCAAAAGATCTATCAAGAAAATATCTTAAGGCTCAAAAGTTAATTGATTCTCAATTAAGATGTTTTTTAAAATCACCCCATAACAACTCTGATAATTTTTTCAAGGTCTTTATCATGTGACAAATTCAAGTGTGACGCAGACAGCTCTTAATGGAATGGATATACTTGAATATTCCTTTATGCACCACAGAAGACATCATTCTAAAAACGATTTAAAAAGAGCAATTAATATGCCAAATGCATTTTTTTCCAGGTAGACATTCGAAACACATTTTTTCTCCCCTCTGATTTTGAGACAAAATTCTGAAAATTGCCAAGGGCCAAATAACAGTGCTCATCCTTGAAAACACAACCCCGTCTGAATTCAAATTAATTTTTATTTCTGAAAGAAAAAAAAATAACATACATATAATAAAGCTGCAAAATGTGAAATAGAAGAAGAAACCATATCTTAATCGCTTGTAACTTGGACGATGTGTGCAAAATGGACAGGGATTTTTCTTGTTTTATAACCTAAAAACGTCTCTTTAACGTCTCAATTAGAAGAAGAATGGTAAATAATTCTCTTTTGCAGAAAGAATCATAAAGTTCTACGTGAAGTTGCGTGACAATTTGAATTTTACGAGTCCACACTTCCATATCATGAATGAAAATGTCTGCTGGTCGTATCAATGTCGTAACTTCTCTTGGTGGAAGAAAGGAGTCTTCTCCCTCTTGATGTTGCCATCGTGGTAATAAATTAGCACAAAACAAGAAAGGATATTACGTAACAACAAGTAAACAAGAGCATACGCGTGCTTATCATTTTTTTGCTATCTTATTCGAATTGATTTTTTCAGTTTTATTTTTTGACACTTGTTTACAAAATAGTGTGCCAAATGAATGTCAGAAACCGGGAATGTATTCCATTGAAAAAAAAATTATGATACAGAGTACTACAGGCATAAAGTATTATTTTTTACAACAGAATGAAAAGTTTTAGGTTTCTACAAGTGTCGGAAAGTTTGCCTTTTCTTTAAATCAAAAATCTTACACCGGAGAAGAAAAGGAGGATTTTTTCTTTTCTTTATTTTTTTGTTTATCCGTTAAGTTCTTAAAGTAGAAAATATTCGGGCTTAAAAATTTTATTAGAATAAATAATACATGACTGCTTTAACTGATTTAGAATTTTCTTTTATGTACATTCCATCAATTTAAAAAATTAAAAATATACATATCTAAATGAAAACTAACATTAAATCATTACAGTATTTTTCATATAATGTTGCAAAATTGAGAATAATGATCTACTTTTATTGTACAACTGTAGATACTTATTTACTTTTTACGTTAGTGATAGGAAAATGCTTAATACGGTATCTGCAGGAACCAAGTACGACACATTAACCAAGATTTAGCTTTATTTTCTCTCCGACAGACAATCTCATATTCATGGCAAACATCACGCTCTCCCTCACATACTAATAAATTTTACGTAATATGTGTGTGTAGTTGCTTTTCACGACTGTATATATTCATTACTGTAAATATATTAATTTCGAACTAAAATAAATCAGGAAAACTCAGAATTATTTTATAAGCTTTTGTTTACTTAATTGTAATAACTTATTTTAGATTATGTACTGGATTTTCCCATTTTCCACCATTACCATGGTTTTTTCCTATAACCACTGTTAACAAATAGAATCAAAGTTTTTACAACAAGTTTAAAAAATAATAATGTTAATGAAAATCAGGAAGTACGTGTTATTTACAACGACAATTTTTTTCAAGATTATTTTGAGGGATATTTTCCAGAAAGAAACATGAATAAATAAAGACATTTTCAGACACACTGAAAGTTAAAACAGATATGAAAATTAAAGCTACAATTTGCTCCTAAATAATCAGGCACGACAGTCACGAAAAATAAATTGCACAAAATATAAATGTTCCTTTATTATTTAGCAAAAAAAGAAAAAAAAAAAGTGTGCAGTGAGAAAAAGTGCGTGATAAGAACAACAAAGAAAATAACAGTAAAATTGAGCATGCATAATATTTGGGGAAAAAAATCCGATAAAAACATAAATTACGTAGAAATGCTGGGGCATATCGTGATGTGGTAGCTTTATATGTGATCATAGAACAAAAAATGGCATGTTTACACGAAGGCAAATACTTTTACCAAAGTTACCAACAAACATTTTGGAGCTTCATAGAAATCGGTAACACATATTTTGTTTTCATGTTTTCTAAAGTTTTCCGAATAACAACAAATACATTACACAGTTTGGGAATATATACTTTTACGATGTGTTTCGACTTCACTGATTGCATCGATACGACAAAATCGCTATGTTAATGTTTTTAACCGTAGTTTGAAGCAGATGTCCTGGATTTACAACTTTAAAAAATCATAACTGCCTGAAATAATTTCAAAGCTTACATCACTGAAGATTCGATCGCACTTAACCCTTTGAAAGCAAGCACTTTCGTCCCGTTCTTACAGATTTCGCAAATGACCAACGGTGTCTGATAAATTTCCGACAGTGTGTAATTTTATAAACAATTTTAATTTCTAAATAAACATAATAAAGCGAAAGATTTGAACGTCTTTCGTTATCTGTAAGCAGAGATATGTTTAACGCCACTACAAGCGTGTTTTACGCATTACAAATCAAATATACTCTTTAAAATTTTAATCACCCGTATTTTTACGCTCTGTAATTTTAATAAAATTTCACATATATTTATTGTTTAAATGTAGGTCTAAACAATTACAAAAGTATTATGTCGCACCGCGGATCAGAGGAAGGGTCTGAAATTGCTGAAGAAAACTATCATGTTGTTTGCTCTGTCTAATTTCAGTGGTGCTATTTAGTCGTGGAAAATGCATAAAAGGAGAGTTAAAGAATTTTACTATCTAACAAATGATGAATAAATGGGAAGCTTTTTAAACATTAAACTACACTTTTATTAAATACCAATTAACTTCAATTTAGCTTTTGCCTCCCCCTTCATTGGTAGCTTTCATATCTGTCTTTATTTTTTATTCTTTAAACCTCTAATTTTACTCCTCTAAAAGTAAATTCACCACTCCAAAATAAATTAAGGAGTATTTTGACTCCTTGACAAAATTTCTAGCGATATCTCTGTCTGTAAGCATTTTGCGAAAAAAAATTTGCTAATTTTTGTGAAACAGGGGTAAGAATGCTTATATACTTTTACGAATTGAAAGCATACCAGAAATTGAAGGTTTTGCACGTTAAGGGTTTAAAAATACTATTTGCAAACTGTAACATGAAGGCTGTATTAAAATTCTTTTTAAAAATAATGCATCTTTGAGCAGCTTAAAAAAAATGAATTGCGTTAGAGATTCAGCAAAATTTAGAATGTATTTATACTAGTTGTATGGAGAACTATCACAAACAATGAACCTATAGAACTTACGAAACATCCAGGGAAAAATGCTAAACACACGGAATTTCGCAATATTTCCCTAAACACCTCGGGCTCGGCTCGTTTTCGAAGGCGATTTTTGTGTTTATGAATTTTTTCTGAAAATTGCATGAGACATACACTTTTACTGTTAGTATTGGTTCATAGTGCATTGAGTGAAGAAGCATTATTAATTTTTTCGAGTGTTTAACATCATTGATTTGTTTTTAAAACTGTTCAAAAATTCTGTGACGACAATCGCTCTTTAGGTGGAACACCAGGCCCTAATTACAGCATAGGCCAACTAGGCCACGGCCTAGGGCCGCCAAGTTTTAGGTGCCCAAAAATGATTAAAATAGTTTAACTTTATTCTTAAAAATTGAGTTATGCAAAACTTTTAACAGTACTGAAAATGCATAAGCAGATGCACTTTGACAACGCGTACCCTTTTGCAAAAGGGTTTGTTTAAGCTGTAGTCAGGGATAAAACAAGCGTCATGTTAAGATCCAATGGAGTATTCATCGACGTGACATCATTTAATTTTGATCATAACTTCTGCATTAAGAATTTGTGTTTAAGTTAAAAATTTTTGGACAAGAGAGATTTTGAAGCTTATGCCTCCTCCCTCCCTTATATATGCCATTGCAAGGAAATTTAACCTTATGACTATAAGAGTTTTTCAAAAAAATAAGGTATGATCGTACAGCCCCCCCCCAAAAAAAAAAAGAAAAAAGTGTTATAGCCTAGGGCCTCAGAGTGTCTTAGTCATTCTCTGTGGAACACCATGCAATTTCAACGCAAACGACAAATAAAGAATGTGAAATATTTAGTTGACCTAAAGCATTCTATTCGCACGTCATTAAAAGCCAGATTTATACGCTCTACCCCTTCTCTCCAAGCCTGAGAAATAAAAGCAGAGACACATCCGCCAGAAATGAACGCTGAAAGTTGGGGAAAAAGATTGCTCTCGGCTTGCCGGAAGAACTGCTAAGGCAGGCAGGCAAAGCCCTCTAAAACAAAAGCAGCGAGGTTTCTTGTTGATCATCTCCCGAAGTTATATGACAACAATGACTTGCTTTTAATCAACGTAAAAATAACTGCGCGCGAGCATGGAAGTCAATAAATCGCCTGCCTCTCTCTCTCTTCACACACACACAGAAAGCAGCTCGCCCGAGATGCTGCTCAACATTCTGCAAGGTTTTGAGTGCTTTCGTGGAGCCCTTTACGACTTCCGTGGAGATGCCATAAATTCCTGTTCCTATGTTTTAAAACCCCCCACTCAGTCTCTCTGAGAGAACGCCATCACCATATCTGTCACCGCTACAGCTCAGTATTTCATCAGCGGCGTTTGGCGCAGGTCCAAGTCTGCGCCCCACTGCGCCCGGGCAAGGCCTCCTTCTCCCGTTTATTTTGACTACTCTTTTACTACTTCATGTTTTTTCATCCCCCTTTTCTTCTTCTTCTTCCACTTCCCAATGTGAGTAGGTTTGCCCGTATTCCCGCTTTTCCACAGACCCCCCCCCCCGCCTCGGTCCCATACAGTGATTATTAGTCGAAGGTCTGATCAAGAGAGTTGCTGTGTGTGTTTTTTGTGTGCTTGATTCGATAAAAAGTCAAATACTTTCAAGTGCTACAGCTGAAGCGCATTTATATACTTTCCAATACAAGACAAGACTAGAATTCACTCACGGAAAAAAAATGTTTATTTTTTCCTCATAAAATATTCTTTCGGTGACTTATTTGAATATTTAAATAATTAATCCCTTATTCATCATAAAAGAAATAGCAATTGCCTTGTGATATTAAGGTATATGTGACATTAAGGACTGAAAAATAAACAGTATTGAGTTAGATTTTCTCTACTTGTTTTATACTTTCAATTAATATACATGATATTAAATATATTTACAGTTTAGCTGTGGTTAAATCCACGACTTCGAAAAATAGCCGCGAAAGAATTAGAAGGGAAAACATCGCATTTTTTTCGCTAAAGTTAGGTGTTTCAATAAAATTGCATTCAGTGTATCGGGATTCATTGTATCGAAAAATATTTATGTTTAAGATAAGTTTCCACATAATAATGAATCCATTTAAAAGACAACTTTCTTTATATTTACATTTACAGGCTGATATAATAAACAACATCAAAGCTTTCATCGTATTAATGAGAGTTCAGTTCCCAGTTTGATGAAGCCTCTAATTATGTATAATTTAAATTATTATTAACTTTATCTGTATTAATTTCTAGCCCTCCTCTTTTCTCTAGTCCGCACATATATATCCTTTACTTTTTGTTTCTTCTTTGTCACTGTGAGTTTGTTTGATCGTGCATCTACTTCTTAGCTTAACAACGATTATATTTAAAGATTCGGCTGTGGGTTATATTTGCCCAAGTCTTTATTTGATCTGTAAAAGGCCGGAATTTTGGTTAAACTGATTTTATATATATATATATATATACATCTGTTTTGTTTTATGTAAGATGAATTGGTTCGATAAGTAATATTTTTTTCATATACTTAGTCACTCTTCTAAGAGATTTTGAAACAGTAAATTATTGTGTTCATTTGAAAGTAACTTGTTGAACTCGATTAAGGCTTTTTTTAGACGCTGTTAATCACAATTACGTTGTTCATATAACCAATAACCAATTAAATTATACTAAAAACATTCACTATAAATTAATAAATAATTACAAATGAATGATTTAGCTATTTTTATAGATTACTTTTAGAATTAATTACATTTAATGACACACATTCAAGTTACATTTCCCCAAAAATGAATGCTCATCCACTTTTTTTTTTTTTTTTTTTTTTAAAAAGACTACACCACTGTTCTCCACCCCCATGAAAGCGTACTCCCTCTGCGTAAAAATATCAGACTCTGATCATTTGCTAGTTCCTAGCAATGTAACAATCTTGTAATAAAAGTCACGAACAGATGTCTGCACATCAAGTTTCCATTAGCATAAATATACTTAAAATAAAAGCTCTGACGAAATATTTTCGCACGAACTGTGATCTTTCGTAGCGGTTATATTCTAAAATATCTACAGAACATCACTGCTAGATTTTTTTTTTCTAGTACATGCATACTTTCTAATAAATAATAAGCCACATCACATCACCCACAGGATTTATCTTATCTTTACTCGCTGCATACGATAGAAAAACAAATTCTCCGCACATACGTAACTGTGCCCATAACTTTCGACTACCTCTTCTTCCCTTGGTGAGAAAATAGCCCGAAAACACTTTATTCTCAAAACTCATATCAGACTATTTTTCCCCCCTTCCTCCACACCCTCCGCACCCTTCGATAATCCTCTTAAGAACACTCAAAAAAGTTCCCCCCACCCCCTCACTCTTCAACCTCCCAATTTTTTTTTCACAAAGATCCGAAAGTCGTGTTTATGTAACTGATTTTTGCCTTGGAAAAGGGGTGCACGAGCGATAAGCAGTATCGGGAGGGGGGGGGGGTCCTTCATTGAGGAGTAGGGGACTTTGCATGTGCGTGCGTAGGGGGATGCGAAACCAAACATGTAACTTGACTTCTGTGTTCCCTATTTTGTGGTGTTCATTAGGCTTGTCTTGTCTTTGCAGTTGAGAATTTCACACATGTTGGAAAGAGAATATGGAATAATTCATCAAATGGGCCATAGCTGAAGTCCGGTAGCGTAGTGGAAGACTATAGAGCTGCCATGTCTCGTGTCCCAAGTTCGAACCTCGGACCTGGGAAGGCTGACTCAGTCTTTTGTCCTTTGAGTAGATTCATTGTCTGATTACCGCACAGGCCAAAACACTGTGGCACATAAACATTAGTACTATTTTCAAGTTCTATTCTTAAAGTATTAGCGTGAAAAAACATTAATGGCCAAGAATAAAGCGATGCCCGTTTACAACGCATGCCGTCATGCAAAAGCGTCTGTTTACAGTGTATACGAGGAAAAGTAAATTTTATGTTCAGGCTCAAAACATTCCACCATGGAGAATTCATCGACATGATATCATTTGAAGTATAACTTTCGTGCATTAAAAGTTTAGTGATTAAGTTGAACATTTTTGAAAAGGGAAGGAGCTGAACTTCACCTAACCTTATATACGACACTGCAAACAAATAGTTGTATACTGTGATTGTATGTGTCCATAAGCTATGACTACATAATTGGTCTCCCCAAAAAAGGCCTAGCCTAGGACCCATGAATTTCGTAGTCTGGCCCTGAGCAGATCGATAGTGAAAACCAAGCTTGTTTGTAAATGAAACCTTGGAAATTCCGCGTCCGTCTGGCCTTACGACCGAGGCATATGTTTCTGTATCCTGGATCCCCTGTGAGTGGGCATCGCAAACCTTGGCCCTTATGGGATATTGTGCTACCAATTTAATTAAGTGTGGGAGTTCAATTATTCAAAATAAACGGCAAATCAACATATTTTGCATCAAATTTTTAAAAGAATATTGTATAAATAAATATAATATCCACCTCCATTTAAACATTCCAACAAGCATGAAGTTAAAAGAGAGGGTATCTTAGATGAAAATTTAAGTCCTTGATATTTAAAGGTACAAGCTTTTCTGCATCTAAAGTGTACTGTGTAGTTTTTAAAATATATTTTTGCAATCACTCAAATCGTGGATGCTATAGCAAGCATTTATTTTTCGAAAATACTGCCCATCTCCGAAGTCATCGAACCCCAGACTCTTAGAACGTCTGTCCTAGCGATATCCATCATTGTCTATGTTTTAAAAGCTTCAAGAATTCTTAGGAAATAATGCAAAAGGAGTTTTTCAGAGTTCTACAGCAAGAGTAGGTGAAAAACTAAAAAAGATAAGGCAAAAAAGAGATAACTCGCCCAAAAGCAACCACAAAAAGATTAGAGCACCAAATTATCAGCAATCTGGTGTTTAACCCTTTAACGCGCAGTGTTCCCGCTCTGGGAACACCAAACTCTGATGTTTTGATTGTTGCCAGTCACAAAGAATAGATTTGATTTCTATAGAAATAGTTGCGGGTGACATAGCTCCACGAGAATCCTTTAATTTTTAGCACGTCATTTCCCGTAAAAAAATTGTCACGATTACTTTTAACAGCACTGTCACATGCTTAAAAATGGAATAATGCGAGAACAGCTGGATAGATTGCCCAATGCTGAAAAAAGGGCAGCCGTTGCCATTGCTCGATTTAACTACCAGCAAGATGGCGGACGATCGAAACGTTCATCGCTTGCCACAGATCTAGAGACCCTTTTTTGACGACAGCTGGCTGTGCGCGTGTAGATCTAGATCTGTGGCACGCGATGAACGTTTCGATCGTCCACCATCTTGCTGGTAGTTAAGTCGAGCGATGGCAACGGCTGCCCTTTTTTCAGCATTGGGAAAGGGTTTCGCCTCAAAGGGTTAAAAAAGAAAGAAATCAGAAAATGAACCGGAACAGTTTATGACTACAAATGCGCGATGCATACGAACAAATTGAAACTACACCACCCTAAACACGTTTGTTAATAAACAAACGGATAAAAGAAAAAATCTCGTATGATGAAACAGATGGACTCTCAATTCTAGAAACATTTTCGGTGTTATTTTTTGGTGTGTGTGTGTGTGTGCGGGGGGGGGGGATCCGAAGGGCACGCAACTGATAGTTATCTCGATCAGTGTAGCGTGAATCGACCGAACAAAGCCCCATAGGCGTGTGCGAGGGAGGCGCACAGCCCAGGCAAGAGATGAGAAAAAGGATGAAATCATGTAGGGTGATCAAAGCCAGAAGGACGGGGGGTGATCTCTGTCACGTGTCAAATCCATGGGCCTCGAGTGTACGCCACTAGTATCGTCTCGGTGTCCTGCATTTGAAATTTTTGTTTGCAAACTGACGCAATTGGGATTGTTGTAGGACTCGGTACAGTTGGGGTATGCATACAGCCCCCCGGGGCAGCGATCATGTGGCGCAAGGGCTGTATGCCGTCTCATTCTGGATGACTTTTTAATAGAGTGTTTGGATTTCCGCTTTCAGAGGTGATTGGATTTTGATAGTGGAACGCTGTGAAAGGGCTCTGTGCTGTTCCAGCTCTTTCGAATGTGGAGAAAGAGAGAGAGAAAGTGGTTTCGGTCCACGCGTGTGTTTTTTTTTTCGCATATTTCATTCGCTTCGCCTCATGCGTTTATTTAATTGGACCAAAAATCGCGTCCGATTTGTAATTTCATTCCAATGAAATTCTCCTACAAAAGGCATTATTCCATTAGCGTATTCCACTTTTAAAGTAATTATTTCATAGTAAATTACCAGGAAAACTATTAAAACTTAAGCTTACAGCATCTGGTTCTATGATCTAGTTCTTTTTTTTTCTTTCGTTTATTCATTGTAGCGTGATAAAATAATGAACTAACAGTGCCCAGTTTAAGCATTCCACCTCCATCCCTCTCCGATTTTAACAACATTATTTAATCATCTCCTAGTTATTGCAAACATTGCTTCATACACTGTTCATACAACGATTGAATAAGTCATTTTAAATATCACTGTAAACAAGATTCAAGAATTTTAAGGACTTGTTTGAGTAATTGTGCTTCAAAGTGTGTCATACTTTTATTAATACTGATATAAAAAGATATTAAAAATTGTATTTGGTTGTGTTTGGAAATATTATGGCTTGTGTAGTTGTTGAAATGAGCGATTTGATTGTTTTAGAATAAACTTGTTGTAGAGTTCTGTCAATTTATACGGTTAAATGTTACGTCCAATTTGCTTTGCAAAACATTCACAGCCACAACTACTTAAAAGAAGGAGGAGGGGGTGACTGAGGCTCTCACATTCTAAACATGAGGAAATATATCCCCCCCCCCCCATGTCAGACTATAGCGATATCCGCCATAAGACTCCTGGCAGAACAGTAAAATTTAGCCTTGGTAAAGTTGTGAGATAAAAGTCATAAAATCAAGTGCAGAGCAAGTTGTCAAATGTGCAAAATGCAAGGTTTCACTTCACGAACACAGGAGACAGACATCATTTGTAGCTGCACCGATGAGGTGAAAGTGTTCATATAAGAAATCCTATCCCGTCGAGAGTCGTAAAAGCTGCACGGGACGAGTCCAAGAGGAAATAAAAATTAAAACTTCTTAAAAAAATAGAGAATTCCCACTGAGTTAATGAATTCAAATATTTACTTTTAAGAGTTGACTTAAAATTATTTTAAAGAAATAAAGCTGGGCACTGGATATAAGTCTGATCACAGATAATACATATGTATCATATGCCGATGAACTTGATTATAATGTCATTAAAGGGACTAGATTATTTATGACGCTATAACCCAATCATAGACGAGAGCACATTTCACGGACGAGTAACTGAACGGTACAAAATATCTTGACGTTGTAGAATTTTTCTTTTTTTGTTAAAAACGTGGTCATTGTAACCGAATCAACAGAATTAGTAGACTTCTCTATAAACTAATGTCCGTAGTGTTGTCAATTTGTTGCTAAATTTAGTGACTTTTCCTTGCATTTTGGGACTTCTCGCTAAATTTAGCGACTTTTCATTACATTTTGGGACTTCTTTCTAAATTTAGCGACTTTTCATTACATTTGGAAACAACACAATTGCATAACACACAAAAAAGTTTTTAGCGACTTTTGGGGGGAAATTTAGCGAATTCTCCAACCGAATTTAGCGACTTTTACCAAATAACATCTTGCAACACTAAATATCCTGGATGCTCCGCCAAAAACACTTCAACTGTAATCAATGTACTTAATGGTACATTGATTATATTTATCCAGTTATTTTTCCACAGCAAAATAAGGAAGATTTTTGGAGACCATGAGCAATCCAGACAGCCTAATCTAAAATAACAAATAAAGAAACAAGAATAATAATAATAAAAAATAAATAAATAAACGAAAGCCGAGCAGCAATAGCTAATCTATCGAAACATTACTAACTATCGAGGAAGTTCGGATCTACGACGCCGACGGTAATCTTGAGAACTACCATGTGCGGAGAGAGGAGCAAGTCTCGGAGATAGGAAGCGAATCTCTACGACTGCGGTGGCGCCAGGGCTATCTACCTCGTACCCCCAAAACTCTGGTGGTCTGAGCCACCTTCGGGCAAAGAAGGACCTTTTATTGTGTAATTATTGCGGCCCTGGCGCCTACGCTGCCGATTGATAACTCAGGTAAAGGTAGAGGAATTTCTGCCTTTATCTTGCAGTTTTCCGGTTAAAGTAGCCCTCCAGAAACAGTAACTACCATAACAATCAGTCGCCCTAGACTCTGCAACATTGCATCTCCTTGATTTATACCAACAGTTACTCAACACCAGGGAGTGAAAAGCAGTGTAATAGTTGCCTCAGGATTGAAAAAACCTGCAGTATAAATCGTGCACTGTCTCCTTTTAGTAAATATTTGTACTTCAGTGCCATTCTTATTCAGGGGCGCATACAAAAATTTTGCCTAAGGAGGGTCCAAGAGTTGTGATTTGCAAACAATGGTCAGCACGAAAACAGAATTGTAGCTTTTCTACCTTAGATTACGGCTGTTGCATTCAGAATAATATTGGTTCTATAGCTTCAACATGCTTAAACTTTTATCTATCATATATTATTATTATAAAAATTCTATTAATTCCCTATCAATCCTTACAGCAGCAAATAAAAATCTTATTATCATTATTCTACCAAATTTTTATTGATTGTCAGAAACATCTTAAATTCACTTAATATTTCTTGAGATTAACTAAAATATTAGAAAAACATGTATAAATCTAATCAATATTAATTTAAATATAATTTAATTTATGTATACGTGTTCTATCCATTTCAATTATCAGTTATTAGTCTTTGTTTTACTCACTTATTTTTATTTTATTTTATTCTCATTACTTGCAATTAATTTAGTTTTCTTATGTTTCTTATTATTTTACAAAACTTCGAATTAATATTCCCCTAACTTTATTTTTTCTTTTATTATTTTGGTATTTTATTTCGCAATTTATCCAAGTTCTTAGTACCATTATAAGTGCATTAAAATTTTGGTATATATATATCCGTACATGTATTTATAACATTAACAAATAATGAATAAAAATAGCTCTACAAATCTATGTAAAGTTTGTATCCGAGGATTTTTTTCTGACGTAACTCTAATAACTCTCAAACATAATAAATCTACACACAGTAGAAAAAAAAAAAAAAATCTAAATTTTTGCGGTACTAAGGGGGCTAAAAGAACAATTTTTTTTTTTTAGGTAAATATTATACGTTTTACTATTACCACATTCCTAGCATTATTTAAGCTATTTTGATGAACTTGGGAGATAAAAATGCAACGAACTGCATCTCCAAAGAAGGATGCATACTAACATTGCTGGACAGATAATTTCCAAAATGACCAGAGTGGAATTATATTAAAAGTATAGAGCATTTTATGATTTTTAGGAAGAATAAAAAAATTAAGAACTTCAGGTTTTATTCAACTGTGTATAATTCTAACATACACACTCTCTGTACGAACATGCCTTTTGAATAAATATGCTACAAAAAGGCTATTAGCAACGACAAGATTGATTTACATGGTCTTGTGAATAATTATTCAGTCAACAGAGTACTGTGAACAAAAAGATCCAGATTACTCAACACAAGAAATATGTGAAATATTTTCTAATTATCTCATTAATTATCATTAACTGATATGTTTTCGTGCACCCAAATGTTATTAACACCTGCGGTTTGTATGTACAAGATTTTTTTCAAAAGGGCTTTTAAGTCATTCTCAAAATATGTTACAAATCTCGTCTTTTCTAGTCAATGATATTAATACTTTTAAAATTATTGTTATTATTAATACTCTAATGAGAATTGGTGTACATTGATAAAACATAGTAACACGTAGTACAATAAAGTAATGCTTGTAATATAATAATCTCATATACCCCCCCCCATTAATCAAAAATGTACTACCCAGATAACAAAGTGGACATGTCCTGTAACTTATTAGTTAACAGTTTAAATAATTTTATTTAAATATTGTGGGGAATTTTTGATACTTATTAACTGCATAATAATATGTATAAACACAAATGTTTATTCAACTTCTTAATTTAATGGCTGTGGAAATTTATCACCTTTTTAAAACCAAAACATTAAATGTGTCATTCGCTATACAAAACGCGTACGAGTTTGGTTAAACGAAGAAGTTTTATAGCTAAAAATAACTCAAATCTCTAGGAAAAACAAACAAAATTTTTAACACATGTTGAAAGTGGAACTTGTAACATTTTTTGAGAATGACCCTAAGAGTTTTCTAACTTTCATGCAAACTACCTCACCTGACTTACTATCTGCTGGAAGTGTGGCGCTGTGGGATCAATTTCTGGCTGTAGGGCGTATTCTGTGAGTGCCTTCCAAGGCGGCTGGTACGTCTGTACTTCGATCGGGTTGATCTGGATAGGACTTTCGTGTCGGACTGGACTGGTAGCCACCATTGGGACTCCTCTCATGGAACCTAGACTTAACTGCCTTCCATCCTGGGGGAAGAGAGAAAAAGCGAATGTGAATACGTGATGCAGTTAAACCAGAAAGTTACGTACTACTGTGGTCGCCGTCCACATGGGAGTATGCTGCAGATGCTAATAGGGTTATCACACTAGCTAGAAATCGGAGCAATTTTCTTGCCGAACAACTTTTAGACCGATTTTCTTTGTCGTTACCTTGACGACGGAGATCTCCAATTTTTTGCTTTCCGAACGAAAAATCCTAGTCGGCTAATTTAGAGTACTTTCTGCTACGTTATCGAGTGCGATCCGTAGCTTGGCTCGAAGTGATAAAAGTATGACGGCGTGCAAATGGAGTGTGGAATTAGAAGTCGATTTTATTGATGAATTGATCATTATTTTGACAAATTCAATCAATTTAAGTAACACAATTAATAAAAAATTGCCGCTGACTCGATGTCAATGTTCCAACTAAAGGGTTATGCGAGTTGCTAAGTCACGGTAAGTAAAATAACATACATGCCAAATCAGCGACACCTTAATATGTCATGACTATTTAGGGCCGGATAAAGTTTGTTTACTTCGACAAACCTCAACGATAATTCCGCTTTTAAAGTCTGGCGAAAATGTTGTTCCAGCAAAACGTTGCTCGGATTTCACGTTAGTGTGATAACCCCATTATAATGCACCCGAAACTCGTCTGCAGAGGAGCCTCCGTTTAGAAACAACTTAATTTTTTTTTAATGATAAAACTATTAGTGTATCACCGAGTAACGACATAGTTAAATGAAAGTATACATATAAATTAAATAACAAGATGAAATACTGTAATATGTCACTTACATGTATGATCACCGCATGATGTACATTAATATTACATCATTCTAAGAATCCATAAAATTTAATATATTGTCACTAGCAAAACATCAAACTGCCACCCCACATGGAGCCGCCTGAGATGCTGCAAAGCTTTGAAGTGAAAAATTTACGAAGCTCGTGTCTACTCATCAGGAACTACCCACAAAATATTGTAAATTAAAATAAATGAAAAGACATGATTTTTGATGTTAAACTGCGTAGAAAAAAAAGTACCAGCATATATTCACAGACATACATGCATATACACATGTGACATGAATAACTGAGACGCTGGTTGATTGAACCTTACTGAATTTAGCTTAAATTACTCAAGAATTACGAAGTTTCACTTCGGCGAGTGACGATGAGAAGAAACTATTCTTGTAAGAGAAAAGTTCGATGAGATTAAAGTTTGGCAGCAAAGTTTTCGGATTCTGTTGTTAATTCCTCTATTTGCGTACTAGGCATATTTTGAAAATAGGATTAATACTTCTAGTACGGAATCCTTTAGAAGTAACTGGGTGAGAATAAATCCTCACTAGAAATCTTATTGCCCCGGCCGAAAAATTTAATTTTCCATTAAAAGAATAGGTATACAGCATCAGAAAGCTTTAGCCCACTTTAGAAACGCCCACAAACTCCACCATTTAGAATAATGGATTTAAAAGATTTCACAGTTATTTAAAGAAATCCTTCGCACATGATTTTAATGCTATGGAGTTGTAAACAATATGATCAGCTTAACTTGTTTATAATTACTTCTGGTATAATTACTTTTGGCTTATTTGAATAGATAATGTAGTTATTATTGAATTTTAGTCCTTTTCAAGATTCTAGGATTTATAAAACCCTCTCTCTCTCTATATATATATATATATATATATATACACACATAATTGAGGTCTTTTAATTAAAACAAACTTTCTTTGAGCAAGATGTTGCTGCTGCATATATATGAGAAATTCTAAATTCTCTGAAAAGGAAAATAATGAGAACTGATAAGAAAATGCATGAAAAAAGCATCATTGTTTATTCAAGTTGATTCAAGAGAAAAACATCATTGTTGTAAGTCATCATTGAAAATTCCTACGACAGAGTTTTTTCGAGAAATTTAGTTTGATTTGCAGGAAAAAAGAAAGGAAATTCATTTTTATTTAAAAATTTGTAGTTAAGTCAAACATTTGAAAATTCACTAATTATAATGAAGTTACTCTTGAACTAATTATGTGCATTATTTTTACTTCCTTGTACGAAGTATAAGGAATTAATGTGATCGCGAAAAATTTCGGTAGCCAGACTTCAACGAAAGAACCGATTTTGAGTACCGCAAAATTTACTTTTAAGAATTTTTGTGATGCATCTTATCGTATGCATCAAGTACGCATGCATGTTCAAAATCGAGTGGATTGTTTATGTACAGTGCCGCCCAAAAGATTTTAAATACATTACGCTCTATGGGCAGAAATTCATTAAAGCGTATTTTAGAGGTATTAGGCTACTTTAAATGACTCAAAAGTGATATATATTGCTAAGGGTTACAAAATGAATCTATCTATGGAAAATAGTGTCGGTATCATTTATAGTTCTGCTACAGGAACACTCAAAAGAATTTCAACATATTACAGTCAATGGCAGTTTTAGACACATTCATCCATTTCAAGAACAGTACGTCCTATCATATAGTTAGGTGATGGTCCGACCACGGTCATGTGCCTTCCTCAAAAATTACCCCAAAAGTCGCCAATCTTGGCGACTTTTGGTGTACGCTTGTATGTATTTAACTCTCATATCTCAAAAACTATTAGTCGTAGAATGTTGAAATTTCATATGTAAGATTGTTGTAACATCTAGTTGTGTATCTCGATTTTGGTTCCAATCAACTGGAGAGTTTATTTACAGGACAACCGAAAGAATTTCAGTACATCAATGCCTATTGACTTCTTCAATATAATACGTCTGTAGCCAGTCATTGTTGGGTCCATGCCCCAAATCTCGCCATTTGTAATCAACCTTAGGCAGTTTTGCCGAAATATCGCCAAATTGGGAGCCAAAAGTAATTTTGTATTTCGCATAACTAAAACTTTTAACCGTAGACTGTTGAAATTTTGTATTTAGAACTATATTAACATCTAACTGTGCATCTCGTTTTTGATTGCTATCGACTGGATAACTTATTTACAGGGTTACCCAAATGACTTTAAATGCATTAAGTGTATGAATACATTCAATTTATTGAAAGTCTGGTCAATTGCTACTTTGGCTATCAACAAAATATCGCAAACTATCTCAAGCTTGTCAGCTTTTGGAACAATATTGCCAAATTAAGTGTCAAAAACAAATCTCTCAAATTGAACCCAGCTTGGCGATATCGGAAACATTTGGCTAGAAATCGCTAAGCCTTGTATTACAGCAGTATTTTATCTCTACCAAGCAAAATAAGTTTAGATGAAGTGCGCCCAAAATATTTTTGATTTAATAGACGTGCAAGGAAGATATGTGTTTCCACGTCAGATTTTTTTTTTCTTGTTCTATATAGTTAAATATCTTTGGAAAACTTTCACATTAAAAAATTGAATCAGAAAAAAAATTATTTATTTATTTTTCTTTTTTTTAAGATTTAACACTTGAATCGTCGTTAAGTCTTCATTAAGTATCCTACTACATATATTTACGCTGATACCTGACTCACTCTGTAACAATTTCTAGCAACTAATCCAAGATAAAACTTTTACCTCCATTACTCCAAGACGATTGAAAATTTCAAAAAGATTAAAAAACGCGAAAAGCGTAATAACATTTACACCGTTTGTACGATCCTATTGAAATGTTTCATAATTATGTATAAAAATACAGAAAACAATCTGCGCTCCTTTGAAAATTCACTAATTCCCCCATTTTTAAGCTCATTTTTGCTATTTTCAGTTCCATTTTATTTCCGAGAGTTTAAAAAAAAAGTGAATCATTTTCGTGAAAAAATTAGGCTCTGCAAGTTAAAATGATGCCATATTTGAAGTCACGGTCACCAGGCTTTGAAGGGAAATTTGAGAATTCAGTTTGTTTTAAACAGTTTTTCCAGATAACATAGTTGATTTTTTTTCATTAAAATGATGGTCTGCATGAAGCATTGATATAAGAGGGCTATGTACACAAAATTAAATCGTTCGAATGCGAAAAGTTTATAAACGAGTAGAAGAGTATGAAATTCGATTTGGAATAAAAATTGAATACGAAGTTATTTATTTTAGGTGGACGAAGATTAAATATATTGAGTGTAGACATATTTTGGTCAAATGTTTTTTTCTGGCGCCCGTTGTAATTGCCTCCGCAACTAGCTTTGGTTTCTAGTTTATTATATAACTAATGATACGTGGTCAGAACATTTTCCTGTTTCTCCTTCCTGTACAAAACTTAGACGCTCCAGACGGCTGAATGTAAATCAGAAAGAAAACCTTGCATCATTTTGTCATGCGCATCGCGGGCGCTCCTTGGCAATTCATATTGGCAAAATAAAGTTGATATGTTTCAAATAAGCCCGTGTCTATTAATTTTTGCAGTATCAAGATAGTTGCTGTACTAGATTTTTTAAAAAAATCAAATCGAAAAATAGTAAAAGATTAAATCATACAATGAACATATAATGATCTCTTTCGTTGAAACCGACTCCATAAAAGGTTTGAAGCTGGTTTTTTTCACTTTGAAAGGGATAAATTATATACTAAGAATAAAACGGCAAGGATATTCAAACAGAAAACAGGATTTTTGGGGGCTATTTGCTATGAGACTTCTACTCTTCTTCAATTTCAGTGTTTAAAATAGGAAATCAATGTTTTACTACGGCTGAATAATATGATTATTTTCTCATAAAATTTACACACATATTTATTTATTTATTTTGTAACTTTAGCTGATATATCACTAAATGTGATCATCTCAGCAACTAAAGCCAGCTTAACGAGAAATCAAAAAACCCTTATGTGATAACATTAAAGTTTAGCAATTTCGATGAGAATTTTGGATTCGCATAAATTGCTCTATGATTAACCAATTTATACATGCAACAAAATGCAAGCTTTGATTTCTGAACTCGTCGAACTAATTTTAGACTAGTTTACTAAATACTAGTCGTGGGACAAATTTTTGACTAATTTTAGACTTCTAAATCTTAGAAGACCAAACCCTCAATCTGCGTGTTCTCTCAATGCGTTTACCAGAACAGCAGTGTTCGTTGAGCGTTAAGAGGCGTTCAAAAAATATTACTCAATGTTCTCTGAACGATATTAAAGTTCAGAGAACTTGTGCTGCCTGGGAATTGTAAAAGAGAAGTACACTTATATTTTTATTAATTGTTTAAATATTGCTTGAAAGATATACTATTTCATTTTATTTTCAACACAAGCATGATTTTAAATTACTGATTATGTAAAATAATTATAAAGGCAAACCCAAGCAGCTCAGCAATGTTCTCTGAACGTTTATCGACTTCCAGAGAACATCTTATTATTAAGATATACTTTCGATGAGATGTCTTGAAGCACAGCTGCTTGTACGTTACCACCAATCAAACACGAAGGTTTTGGCCAATGAATAATGTTAAATAGTAGAATGTGCAAATAATGGTGAAATCAAATATTTCAAACTTATGCAGGTAGTTTCCAGGCAAAGGAATTTCTCGAGATTGTCAATCAACTTCTCTTTTTGAATTCACGGCGAAGTAAAACGTGTACACTCTAAACTTGCATTTTATACATTACTAAAACTTCGAGAGAGTACCATTTCTAACCAATCAGAGCTATTGAGTCGCATTGTCTAGAATTTTGCACTCAATCCTAGAGTATATAAATATTCATTAACACGCTATTTGCAACTTACGGGGAGGGAGGGGGGGGGGGTTGTCCGTATGTCCCCAACTTGCCTTTCACGTAGTCTCTCCCCCCCACACACACACCCTTCGCTTTATGCATATCCTCCCGCGAAATTTCAGTAAGTGAAACCTTGCATTATTCGGACGACACTGCTAATTCCGAAGGCCCTTTTATTAAACATTCATGCGTTAACACTTATTCGCTAACTTTTGAAATAATTCCCCGCCAGAAAGCATATTTAGGACTGCATTGGAAAGAGGGGGGGCGCTTTGATATCGGACTCTTTCTCTCTGAGTCCATTTTCGAAGGGAAAAGTTACGCGTACTTAGAAATTTTTATCGCATCAAAGGCCCCGAAAAGCGTCTAATTGCTAACTGCGTGCCAGCAGCCGTCTTCGACTCTCTCTCTCTCTGCCTACCTTGCCTTTTCTCTTTCAGCATGCGACGTTTCGGACACTGAGCTTTTATCAGGATCCATTATGTGTCTCCTTTGACTTCGTCACGACAGACAATAAGACAGATATATCTATCTATACGCGTATACGCAACAAATGAAATGTTTACTGTTCGCCGTGGCGCAGGGATGTGACGGAAAAGGGGGTGGGTGGACGAAGAGGAGAAGGGGGGGGAGCTTTGATGTTTTTATTCTGCTGCCGTGATTATGATTTGATGAGCGGTGCATTATTGAAAAGCGGGCACCGTAATGCAGAAAATGGCAACATTGAAGAAGTGCGCTCCCTTCTGATATTTAATGTCTTTCTATTGCAAAAATCTATTGAAAGGAGAGATTGCTTTTACTGCAGCATTTTGCATGTTGTTATGCTGTAAATGTGTGCCGTTACTCCTCCGAAAACAATGCATATGAGCATTGCACATAAAGTGAATTTCTTGACACTCATTTGATTTATGAGTTAGAAGTTTCTGCCTAAGTTAATTTTGCCATATATGAATGCCAGTTGAAAGAGTCGTAACAGTTATACTGTATGTACATTCCATGAAATAAAATAAAATATGTTAAAATGGTTAATAAAATGTCATAAGCATGAAATGTATTCAGAATAATGAAATAATACTAATTAAGCTATGCATATAATCTTTCTTGAATTTAAATGATAGCTTAAATATTTATAATGAGAACTTTTTTCCCGAGAATTTTGTCAAAGAACTTGTTCTTTACAGTGTTGCCAATACTCAAGGAGAAAAATAGTTCAAATCAAAAGCTAAAATAGGCCAGAAGTGGCTGAAATATTTTCGAGCTCAGACAAAGTAATTAATTTTTTGTCATTGTAGGAAAAAGTTAACAATAAAATAACGCAATAATCATACATTAACATAAATGTGACCATCAATGTTGTCTTGTGAACATCTAAAACCTAAGTTCGACTGCAGGTAAATTGAAAACACAACTTCCAAATGAACTTAAAAAGCGCCTTGCTGTTTGCCACGACATTCACTGTAAGTCAAGAAAGAATTGAAAAATAGAAGATTACACTTTCTTTCCCTTATTTATACTCAAAAGCTGATTTTTCAAAACTTTTTCGAAATCCGAAAAAGTTTATGTCGTGCATTTTACTATTAGCAAACATTTTGAGAGTGTCCCGAATACAACCAAATACTCGGCGCAAAATTAACACGCAATCTCAGCGAAACAAAAGTGCAACTCATTACAGATTTATCGCTGAAATGCACACGCCCGGGATATTTCGGTAACTTCCTCCTCAAATTATCTTCTTGAATTAGATAAAACTTTGTCCACAAATAGGGTAAAAACTTATTAGTTTACCTCATTTTCGTCGCCCTTTAAGCAGCTTAAAACTGGGGGACACACATTTTGGGAAAGGAAAGGTAAGGTAACAAAAAAAAAAAAAAAAAAAAAAAAAAAAAAAAAAAAAAAAAGCGCTCCGCGGGCCGCAGCCTCAGAGACCATTTTGTTAATTATTACCCCAACACGCCCCAAGAAAAATAATACTCAAAACAGCGGATTAAATCAGTGATATGTAATACTTGTTTAATTGAACGGCCAGGGATTTTCTCGTAAGCTAACGTTGACGAAGCCAGTAATCAGTCTCCTGCAATTTTTTTTCTTCTTTTGTTCCCCCCTTTGAACTTCAACTTTTGAAAGCGGTTCTTACCTGTAACCATAAACGTACTAGAGTTCCTCGAGGGTTTTTAATGTGAGCGCGCCCTGGTTCTTAAAAGGACATTACTCTAGGGACTTCTAAGTGCATTTTCCCTTACTTAGCTTGTTAATTAATTTTTCCCCAAACTGGATGCTGCAATGAGATTTTTAAGCATTTTTATTTAAAGTAAATTAAAAACATCTTGTTAAGCTGTGCGAGTATTTTTCTTGCGTTAGAAAAGTGGAACTAAAGGATAGAAAGTAATTTTTGATTAACCGCAAACTTTTTATAGTTTTTCCCCCCGTAAATATGAAAGATTAGTTTTTAATATGATTTGCATTGTGAGCACAGTTCATAAACTTTCTGGAAGTTAATTATTTTCAAAAATTTTTTTCTTTAAACTTTAAGGCCCAGGACTCTTAAGTTTTATAATTATTTTAACTAGCGACGGAAAATGGATTAACTCTTTAATTCCTGGCCGTGTGTTATTAAAAAAGCTTTAAGTGAATTTTTAGGTAATATTAAATTTATAAATTTAAGACTTTTTTCTAGATTTGATATCAGAAATTAAAAAAGTACTGTATTCAAACACGCATAAGCATAAAAATGCTTTAATAATGGTAAAAAAAAGTGGATGCGTTAGATAGAAAAAAAAATGAAACTTCAAAGCAAATTAACCAAAAGCTTTAAAAGGTATGTCGATGTGAAAATATGTTTTGTTATCACGCTTAAAAATTAAATAATAATAATGAAGTGAGAATTTTTTTTTTGAGTCTTGTTAGTTTACTTTTTACAGACTTTATGAAGTTAAACGAGCATTTATTTTAAGAAAAGTTATGTTTTGCCTTCATATTATACCAAAATTTCATATTTGGGTTGTGAAATAATTCTTTTAACTAATTAAAATTGTGGGATATTAAAATGTTGATTATTAACCACTGTTTTAGAAAAATCTACTTATATGTAAATATGTAAGCTCGCATAAGCATTTCTTAGCAAATTAAATATATTTCATTCTCTTTTTTTCGAAGAGTGAATCAAAACTAGCAGAAGAGAAATTAGTAAAAACTTGACTATCAAAAATAATTTCAAACACTAAGAGAAACCGCAACAACAACAATTACACAAAAACTTTCAGTTATCAAAATCAAATTATTTATAGAACATTTTTCAAATGTCAGAAAAGAAATGTTGAGTGGTAATTTGAAAATTTGAAGGAATAGAATGAATTTCAGGATTTAAAGAACTGTGGATAAATCGAATGTTCTAAAAAAAGTGAAACATTTCCTATTTCGCATGTCTTTTTACATATGGATATTTAATATATTCTAGTAACTCCATTAGAATATCTAATAGTGGATTTCAAGCATAACTTGTATGCCTTCTTCGTAATACAAAGAAGTCTTATTTTGCAACACTCATTGTTGCCAAATATAATTACTAGTTGTACTCATCAAGTAAAACATTTCTATCTTTGGAAGACTTTATCTTATTTTAGTGATAAAGATCTTATTTAAACCTTGCAGTTCCTTTTAAAAGCTGACTTTGTCTTCTTTATTGAATGCAAGACCTTATTTTTATAAGTTCTAACATAAGACAGATATAACAGTGTTGTTATACTAAGAAGATCTGCAGCACCTAATATATATATATATATACAGGGTGTCCAGCCTTAATGTGACCCAATATCTAATTCCCGAACCGTTCGGTTTAGATATGCACTTCCAATTTCAAAAATGTTTTAAAAAACGTAAAGAATATTTTTACGTGCTTTTCGAACCAAAAAACCCATCCAGAAAAAAATTACAAAAATTAAATTTTTATACGGTCCCCAGGTCCTATCACTTATATTTAGGAAAAGATGCAGTACACAGAAACAAAGTAAAAACAAAAAGTTTCATTTTATTACGATAAAAACTGACAGAGTTATGGAACTTTGAAAATCATACATTTCATCCATTTTCTCGGCCATTTTCAAGACGGTCCCTTACTAACTTCTTGAAAATGGCCGAGAAAATGGATGAAATGTATGATTTTCAAAGTTCCATAACTCGGTCAGTTTTTATCGTAATAAAATGAAACTTTTTGTTTTTACTTTGTTTTTGTATAATGCATCTTTTCCTAAATATAAGTGATAGGACCTGGGACCGAATAAAAATTTAATTTTTGTAATTTTTTTCTGGATGGGTTTTTTGGTTCGAAAAGCACGTAAAATTATTCTTTACGTTTTTTGAAACATTTTTCAAATTGGAAGTGCATATCTAAACCGAACGGTTCGGGAATTAGCTATTGGGTCACATTAAGGCTGGACACCCTGTATATATATATTACTTTCTAAAACGATTCAATACGTTTCGAACGCTTTTGAAAAACAATAGTAATTCAAGAAATTTGTTTAAAAGGGATATGCTTCTGCCTAATCCTAGATTGCAAACTTTAATACGTTAGAAGAAATACCAATGGGAGAAAAAATAGGGGAAGAACTAAATAAAAATTAACCTTCTGCTAAATTATAGCAAGAGTTATTTTTCGTTGAAGAAGGCGTACTGTTAAAATTGCAGCTGGCTTTTATAAGCACTTAATTCCTCAATTATTGTTCAGTGTATATCGACTGCATTTATGCTAAGATTTTAGTAACTGACACTTGATAAATTTACCATTTTGAAAAAAAAAAATTTTTTACACAACTTTTGAACATTTTATAAAATCTTTGCTCCAGCTATTCATAAAATGTAGAAAGGGTTTAAGTTCTAACATTTAAATTTTCTCAATAAAAAATGCTGGGAAAAAAGAACGAAAAAAAAAAAAAAAAAAAAAAACAGAATTTAAATGAAATTAATCTGGCTCTAAAAGCAACAATACAAACTTATGCATCATAACAAGAAAATAGTAAAGTTTTCTCATTATTGTAATTTTTTAAAAGATACTTTTTTTGTGAGGATAAATTGAAAGAGAAGAAAAGTGTACGGCTAACACATAAAAGCTAGGGCACATGTTCATTAATAAGTTTTGTCGAATACTGAATGAAGACATGAAAGATACGAAAAAAGAATGCATTTTATCGATTCTGTTCTATTGCAGCTTTTAGAGAGAATGTCCTTTATTAAGACTTTTTTCCTTTTTCGCAACAATAAATATTAAGGACAAGAAACTATTTTGTTCTAAAAAAATAGGAGAAAGCGCAATATTAGAACATTCGTAGGTCACGCCATTACATTAGGAGGCAAAATTTCCAATCTCACCTTATCCTTTATGTTTTACTCACAAAAACGACACAAAAAGTTGTGGTATAAAGAAAAAAGGAAATCTATTAAAAAATATCCTGGAAGTCCATGCGCTTAGTCTATACAACAACCCCCCCCCTCACCTTGTCAGTACAGAAGCGTCCGTTGATCCAATATTAAAGCCTCACGCCCTCCAAAGCCACCGTTAAATAAGCTTATAGGCCTATTAACGATCAATATATGGTGGAGCCTAATGCCGCCATAGCAACGTTCTCTCCTGCCGTCCAAATGGAAGGCAGAGTACGCAAGTCACTGAAAGGGAAAGGGGGAGGGGGGGGTAGACTTACGCGTGCACACACACACTCGACATTGATTTCTACTAAGTAACCATGCGGGGCATTTGCCCCTTTTCAGCCCTTAATGCTTTATTGTGATACAAACGGAGATAGAATGAAAAGTTTAGTATTGCATTGTCAGCCGGCGAAAAGAAATAAAAAACTAAGAAAGAGATTATTTTTATGTTTTGGGAAATGCATGCAGGATTGTCGTATATTTACAGATATTTTTGCTTACACAAATAATCTTTTTTAATGTTTTCTCTAAGTCAAAATAATTACTTTTAGGGAGTATATTTTTCAAACTTTCGAAACGAGAAAATGATATCCTGGGTAATAGGAAATTCTTTTGTTAACTGTTGTAGAAAACAACGCTTAATATTTGCCTATAGTTTCATGTAAACCATTGTCTACAGTAATCTGATTGTTAAAAAACACAAAATTGCCAGAAGAATACAGAAAAAAGTATTAAAATGATATAGCACATATGCATTTTATGAATATTTAAAGTATCGTCAAATCCGTTTAATGAAATACCAGTTAAAGGAATATCTCTCTCATTGTAATAAATTTTCAAAGTAAAAAGAAACCGTATTAATTAGTGTAATCCTAGTTAATGGAATATACTGTTTATTAGAATACATTTTCAAAGTTCCAAATCGTGTTAATTAGTCAGTGTGATCCTGGGTAATGGAATATACTGTTTATTAGAATACATTTTCTTGGTAAAATTGCTATTACATTAAGCGGGCTCAACTATATATGAAAACTATTCCTGAAGTTGATTCTGTTTTATCAAAAGTACGGATTATCTACACACATATTAGGAAACATATTTCTTTACGATCAAGACTGCAATTTAGTTTAAAATATGATAAATGAAACAGCTAAATCTGAGAATAAAACATTTTGATCATAATCTTGCAAACACTGCATTAACAAATAAAGAATTAGCATGATTAACATTCAATAAAAATTAGAGAAAAAAAATCAAAGATATCATTAAATATAAGTTAGAAGTCCATGTTTCTGATAAATTAAAAGCCACGTTTAAATGTTGCAAAACATATACTAATGATTTTAACCACAATTTAAAATTTATTATACATTTTATGACACCCATATTTACCGACTAATAGACTGTAATTATAAGAAACAAATCTTGGAAACCATAGACGGATATAAATGTTTATTTGTTGTTGTTTGAGTAATTAATAGGATAAAAACTATTTGGTACTATTAAATGAATGATTTCTACGAATTGTGATTAAAATCTGAATTACTTAATTATTATTATATAACATAAATGAAATGTTAAATAAAAGAAATAGAAAGGTAATGTAAAATAGAATTTTTTAAAATTAATAGAATGAAATAAAAATCAACTTAGAGGACAAAAATTCAAAGAGGAAAAAAAATTGCATTTCAGACGAACTATATAACCAGTTTTGTGTTTATTTGCTGAGTAAATATCTTACGAAATTAGCATCAGTAATCACATTTTCTTTACCTTAATTAAGGGCAACTTTTCTTAATTAATGCCAAGAAAAATGTTTTATTGATGAAAGATAACATCTGTCATTACAAGCTGGAAATTGGATTAATTCTAAGCGTACGTAATGTGTATAATTGATCTTATTTACCAATATTTTAGTTACTAATTTTTAATTAATAAAAATTATTGTTAATTAGCCTAGTCGTAAAATATAGATAAACAAAATTTTAAAGGAGTTTTCTAAAAGTCGTAATTAGTTTAAAAAACTCGTTTACTTATGTAGTTGGAAAGTATATATTTAAAAAAACCAAATAAGGCAGTATACTTTCACTGTAAGTTATTTGGATGTATTGTTAAAGTTTTGACACATTTTTTGATATGATTATATGAAATATTATCTATACTATCTGTTGAGAAGAACAACCAACCAGACTAAACACTTTATTATAACATGTGAAGTCACAGAAATTTCAGTTATAAATACAAATGAAAATGATAACAGTAATCAAAATAACAATATATGCTTAGTTTTTAAATGTGAACGTTTGTGATACTGCACACTTCAGGGGACAATGAAAAATGCCTAATGTACCAATATGTACGCTTCAAAAAATCGTGTTGCTGCGATAATTTTAATACGGGATCTTTTGAATTGCAGCTTCATCATATCTAAAACTACTTTTTATTCGCATAGTTTCAATACAAAGGATTTTTTTTTTAAATTTTAAGCTTTTGAAACTTTTCCGTCACTATATCTTAAGACAAATTTCTATTTTTTAAATTCATAAACACTATGCATTGAAAATGGATACGCACAACGCTTTGAATCCAAATGCTTGATTATAAATATTTAAAATAATTCTTTTAAAAAATTATTTATTTAATGGGAAAACAGTAGTATTACAACTTTGAACTCTGATGTTCAAGTGGCGGTGGTTTGAGAAAGGCTTTTGTGTTTGTAATTTTGAGATAGCTTGAATATAAATTCAACGGTTCCGAGAACTCAAAATGTGTTAAATTTGGTTCCATTAAAAAAAAAAAAAAAATGCTTAATGTGTAATTTTTAGACGATGATATACGTTTTGATATACGTATTTGCACTGGGTAAATAAGCAAAGCACTAAAAAACTATTCAACATAACATAAAATAATATTAAAATTAAGTTGATAAATGAAAGTGATAAAAATAAAAAGTCCCTACCAGGGAGGCCTGAGATGAAGAATCTGATTCAGACATAGGGAGGAGCATAGGCTGTGAAGGACAAAAATTAAAAATAAATCAGAAGGGTCGAAAAAATACCTAATAATATGATTATTTGATTTTTGTGTATGATTTTTAAAAAATATGTCGCTTTAAATATAATACATATTAAAAATAGAATCACAACTTAAATTTAAATAAATCCAACTAAAATCAAGAATTTAAAAAGTTCAATAATACCGGAGAAAAAAATGTTTTTACATATAATATGTCATAAAATAAAATTTGATGTTTCCTTTAAACAATTTTAATTCATTTTATGATTGTTTAAAAATAATCAAAGTTAAGAAAATTATATTTCATGAAATAAAAACTATCTCCAGAGCAAAAATTAAAATAAATCACTGCTAGAAATAAAAACATTAAAATAAAAATGATTTATTTTTCAAAGAAAAATGGGAATAACTTTTTATTACATGTTAGTTTGTTTCTTTGTAAGCAACATGCTTTAAATTTTAAGAATAAATCTGCTTTGAATATTTTTGTCAGAGAAGAATTTGAATAAAATTAATAGTCGCTTCTATTAAGGCTATTTACAAAGACAAATGCAATTAAGTATTCCATTTTTTTAATTAAACTTTCGAGTGGGATATTTGATAGTAGATATTCAAAATATATAAACATTGGTAATAATTTTATAGACAATATCAAAAGACAGGAGAGAGTTTTAAAAAAAAGTTTTTAATCTTTTAAACAGCAGTTATTATAATAAGGGATGAAATAATTATTTTTAGTTTCTATATCTTAAAAAGTAATAATTATTCTATTTTAACGCAAATTGTTTTGTTTAAAATAAATCTTTTGGAAATTTAAATTTATTTCTTATAATGAGTTAATAAGTATTTTCGAAACTGAATAAGAGAAAACAGTAACAATTAATCCACTGAACTATTTCTTTTTATTGGACAGTAATGATCAGATAACAACAGCAAAAGATAAAAATGACTTGTGCAAGAATTTAAAATTAAAAAAACTACTACGGAAGCCCAATTAATTTCTGCACTCTTCACTAAATATGATTTATGTAGGATAGATACTTCACGGTTACTTCTATTCATTTATATGATCTTTTAAAGAGTTTCACATGGTATTTTCAGAAGTCATCTAACAAATATTTAAGTTTCAATACAATGCGTGTAGGATAAATATTTTGTTTTTTGTATATCCTCATTCAAGAGCTGATGCGCCAAAAAACGAGCATGTGAATTTGAAAAATTTCTGCATGCATTATTTCAAGAAACATGCTAAGTTAGTTCGTACGAACAACAATCAACAGTCCAACAGAACTTTGCCTTTAGAACTACTTTTCCTGCAACAAACAAAACTTTCCGAAAAAGCTACATTGACAGGAAACAGAACTTTTGGTTGACAGCAGCAATGAAAAAGAGGCGGTAAAGGAAATGCAAAACAGAATTAATGAGAGGTAGAAAATAAAAATATTCTTAAAAATTAAATACACTACAGTTAACTTAAATAAAATTCCAAATTCAAATCAGTAAATAAATGCTTTTTTTTTTGTCAAAACCTGCAGCTAAAAAAATATACTGACGTTTTATGATTCACTATAAAAAGACAAAGTTGCTCCTTTAAACAGAATTAAAAAAAAAAAACTATAATTTAATGTATTATTAATAATTATATTAAAACTTTAAAACTTTAAAGCTTAACTTGGTAAGCTGTTATTCTATCAAAAGTATCAACAGACTTATTCTTAGCTGAATTACATTATTTGTTGAACGTACATAAAATAAAATTTTATTTCAATTAAATACATTTAAATAAAATTTATGTACGTTAATCTGAAACAGGTTAAATTAACTCCATATGATGAAAGTTTAAAGTAATTACTCTCGTTTTTCAGACAAAACTCACATTTTATGCAAGTAAATGCATACGGAACTTTGATAAATCTTTAAAAATCAGCAATATACATTTAGAATATTTTTCAGTCCAAGGTATGTATGTTTAAAATAATTAAAATAGTTGTCTAAAAATTTCTAATTAGTGTTTGAAAGGTTTAATAATTTCAAAATAACTATGTGATATTTTCATTACTTACTGCTTTAACATATAAACTTAAACGTGGTAGTATGTCATTGCCTAATAAATAGCTCAAGTTTCTATATAAATTAATACAAATAAATTAAATTTATACAATATCAAAATTAATAAGCCTAATCAAATCATTTCTTAAGAAAACATCCTTAATAATGGGTTGTCTTTCCAAAAATTTCTTGCGAGTTTAAATGCTGTTTATAAAATTATGTAATTCATGCTTGTTTGTTCGTTATTTTGATGGGAAAGTTTATTTATTTAGCTCAAACAGATTAACTTAAAAGACAGATCATTTGTTTAACTTATTAAATTGAAACTAAACTCGTATTTCTTTTTTTAATGTATTAGTGTTGTAGTAAGTTGTACACCTCTAAATTTACATTCTAAGTGTTTTTTACTTTAATTTTGTTTTAAGAACAGATCCAAAGTTTAAAAATTGTAATTAATCGCAATCTGATTTTTTTTTTCTGTAACATGTTGAAACAAATTTTGAACTTTCAATGAAATCAGTAACGCTTTAATAGATGTATATATAAACACACATTGCGTTGATCTATAGATATGGCTTAAGCATACAAGGCTTAGAATGATAAAAATATAAAAATACGTTTGAGAGATAAATTAAAAAATTGTGAGTAATGTAATTCTTTTAGTTTCAAAGAATCTGTCTGGTTATAAATTTTTTGAGACATCATTTCGCAGTACCATACTATTTGGTTACGAAATATGGCTATTTTCGTAATTTTTTGATTGATAGTTAAATTATAACATAACATCGTTGATCACGACACTGTGACAGAATGACGTAACATGCGAGCTTATGCAACGTTGAAGTTTATGTATAGACAGAATATTGAGACATTTAACTGAGTTATCATCTCAAACGAGGTCCATAATAAGAGACAACCTCAAAAAAAAAAGTTCTAAAACTTAAGCTAATGAAAATATTAAGGATATATAAGGAGTAAGTTTATTTTTGGTGTACTTATTCATGCAGAAACAAACGAGACTGATTTTTACCTTCTTAAACTTTAAAAACCATACTATTTAACCCTTTGAGGCACAACCCTTTCCCAATGCTGAAAAAAGATCAGCCGTTGTCATCGCTCAACTTAACTATCAGCAAGATGGCAGACGATCGAAATGTTCATCGCGTGCCACAGATCTAGAGACCCTTTTTTGACGTAGCTGGCTATGCCGGCACAGCCAGCTGTCGTCAAAAAAGGGTCTCTAGATCTGTGGCACGCGATGAACGTTTCGATCGTCCGCCATCTTGCTGGTAGTTAAGTCGAGCGATGGCAACGGCAGCCCTTTTTTCAGCATTGGGCAATCTATCCAGCTGTTCTCCCATTTTTCAGCAGATGTCAGTGCTGTTCAAAACAGTCGTGACCATTTTTTTACGGGAAATGACGTGCTAAAAAGTAAAGGATTCTCGTGGAGCTATATCACTCGCAACTATTTTTATAGAAATCCAATCTATTCTTCGAGACTGGCAACAGTCAAAACGTCAGAGTTTGGTGTTCCCAGAGCAGGAACACTGCGCGTTAAAGTGTTAAAAAAAGAGAAAAAAATCTCCACATCACGTCCCGTGCGAGCGCTATCTCCGAACATCATTTTTCTTGAGAGAACCGAGGGGGTGGTTGATCTATAAAACGAGGGGGTGTGGGTGGTGGTCTTAATTTTGTGTTTGGGGACCCGGTAGTTCTTCAAACAGCTATAAATCTTCGTAATTACATCTACGACCCATTAAGCGTGGTGCGGAGGCATTAGGAAGTCAGCAGGGATGGCAGCGAGGCATTATCAAAGTGACCGACAAATCGCCGCATCGCGTGACCAGAGCGATCACGCGAGCCTTCTCACCGCCCCCTGCTCCGTCATCATCTCCGCGTCCAGGTAGAATTCTCTCCGGAAGGCGGGAGAAGCATCTCTGTTGTGTTCGGAGCATATTATTATTTGTGAGCGAAAACTTGGTAATATTCGGCGGCAGGCATTTATCAGTGGTTTTTTTTCTTCTTCTATTTTTTTTTTTTTTTAACGATGAACATTGTGGGAAATGCTAATCAAAGAAGTTATAAAAAAAATAAAAATTTTGCATTGGTACAGAGTTTTATACCTCATTTAATCGTTTAAAAATTTTTTTTAAAAATAATGTACAATGGAATACAATAAAATAATAATTTTAAAAAGTCAAACATTTGTTCATTATACAGTTTTTTAGTGTAAGCACATATCCTGTTATTTACTGTTTGTTTTTGTGTGGTGCATAGCCTAGGCATTTTTAAATAACCAATTAAGCATTTATCAGTTTTTATTAGTTATTTTATTAATTTTTTTTTATTGGTAAAGTAGAATAACTTGTGTTTTGTTGGCATTAAACATTAACTAAAAAAAATTTTTTATTGTAAACTCATTTCTGTTTGTTATGCTTTACACAAATACCTTAATAATGCTTTACATAAATACCTTAATAAAAACTAAGTAGTATGATTGAAAGAAAATTGCTTTCGATCAACTAAGTTGCAAATTTATCGACTTGATTTGATAGTTTTAGCATCATTTAATAATTTCTTACATACCTCTCTAAATATACATACATTTTTAATGTAAGAAAAAGTAATAATATAAGCAAGTTATCCAGCGTCCGAATTTCACACTCGTGCATCGAAATTTCAAAAGCAGATAAATCTGACTAAAGCCTCTTGAAGTTCTTTAAAAATTCAAAAGCTGTTTTCTCCACATAGTAGTATTTAATTAGCTGGATGTTTCCATTGTGGTTTAGTGGCGTAATTTTTTTTTCGTAGAAATTGTATATCATGTCGTATTCAGTATCATACATTTATTTTAAAATAGCAGCCAAGAACTTCTTCTTTATTTTAAAATTATGCTTAAGAATATTGAATGATAGGTATTGTGATCATAGTGTGATTTCAAACGCTGTACTTTGCCCTCCTACAATGTGAGTACATCTATGCAAGGAATTACGAAGCATTCAGAAAATATTCTTAAAAATATACCGTGTTTACTCGCGTAATAGTCGTTCTTTTTTTCCAATTTTTCATAGTGAAAGTCTAGGTGCGACTATTATGCGGGGAAAATTTACTACATAATAGTGTAAAGTTATTTTTTGGGCTTCAAAAGGAGGGTGCGACTATTATGCGAGGGCGACTATTACGCGAGTAACCACGGTAATTTTTTGCGATGTACGTGGTAATTCAGCTAATTCTTATATTGATTTCGCTCCACAAAATTACTGAAAGTTTCATCATTATGCAGTTCAAGAGATAGTAAGAAATCATTCTTTTATCATAGTATAATTTGCTTATTTTTAAAACTGTTTTAAGAAAGAGTGGTGTGAGGTTTTTCTCCCAATATATAGCCGTGAAAAAAGCGAAAGAAATCGAAAGATATTTAACAGTTTTATCGCTTTCAGTTTTAACCAGAAACAAAGTTTAAAATTTATCTCTTATAAATCACCTCCTTTATGGTTTGGTTTTGTGTTTTCATCTTAAACGGTCCCTGAAAAATTGAACCAGACATTACTTCTATTCGTTTTTGTGGTTCAGATCGTGTAAAGCCACCGCTAGTGTCGACACATCTTGTCTTTCCAGCCAATTCCAATAAAACTGCCCGAGAGAAAATTGTTTTACCTTATCCCCCCCCCTCTCTCTCACAACATACCGGATGTTTAATTGTGGTTTACTTCCGCTCTAGCGGATCGAGTGTTTTCAATCTGGGAAACAGATCGACTGAGATCAGGGCAAAGGAAAGAACCCAGCAAGAAAATACGCAGACACACTCACACACACACATACACAAAATCTCTACGCAGACTTCCTACAGAAACCATCTAATTCCCAGCGAGAACTACAACACGCCTTTAACGAATGATGGTGAGACATAAGGCCCCCTCGGTGAATCATTGGCAAAGGCTTTTCAACTCCTAACTTTGGAAGAAAATGATTTATGTGGAGACCGTGGAAGTTGTCCCCACCTCTTGCCATCTTTCTTCCTCCCGATGCGGTTGCCATGGAGACGCGAGTCCTCCCTCCCACATCGCCATTCAAGGAGAGAGAGAGAAGGATTTTTAAGAGTAAGAAAGCAGGAGGAGGGGGTGGAGCAGGTTTCTCTGTACGCTTGTGTGTGTGTGTGTGTGTATGCCGCTCGCTCCCTTTTCCAGGGTGGAGGAATCAGTACTACTTCAAAGACGCCTTTTCGAATATGGTGGAGGGAGAACGAACGCTGTGCTGTCGTTGCCCACATGCGTCGTTCCAAAAATCAGCGCCAGGCCCTTTTGTCTGTTTATGTTACTTTTACGGTAAATTAGGGCCGTTAAATCGGGATTACCTTTGAACTCGTAGAAGTATCGGGGACCTTGTAAACGATTCCCGTTAGCGAGGAGCTGCTGTCGAACCGAGACGAGTGAACAGAGAGGGAGGGAGGGAGAGATGCAGGGGAGGGTGATAGAAAATAAAATGAATAAATAAATAAAAATAAGGGGAATTCCGACACATTAACTCGTTTCCTGGTGGATTTTATATCTTCAGTCAAATCTTTAACTGGCGTCATAAACGCGCACACTCGCATTTTTCTGGAAACGACGAAATAGAACGAGCCGCCTTCCCTTTAACGTCTCGACAACTCCAGTCGTTTTGCTCCAAGATCAAGAATAAAATATTCATAACGAAACTTCAAAGACAAGCTGCTTCGTTCAAAAGATCTTTACAAATATTCAACACTTTTAACGACAAGATAAATTTGATTGGGTAAACAAGGAAATAAACAAAGGAAAGGGGGGGATGTAAGATGTTTCTTTGAGAAATAGCTTATTCTCTTTCATGTTTAATAGTTTATACATGTTTACAGAATATATTTATATACATATTTTTATTAATATCAAAATTTATCAAGAATAGATAGCAAGAAGCTGATTAATTTCACTGGGAAAGTTTAAAAATACAGAAGAGTTAAAAAAAAAAAAAAAAATCGGTGTTCAATAAAAGAAATGTGGCAATACAAAACACGCAATTATCATTTATTTAGTGTATTACTTAACATCGAATCCTTCGCTCATAAAGCTAGGCTTCGAGATTTAAAAAAACATTTAAAAACTGAAAAATATTGATATTTGATCGATTTTAATGAGAAAAATTACTAAAGAGATCTACGGAATAGGAAATTTCAGGTTAATTCTTCGAAGTCTTGCCGCTTAGGTAAAGACTTGCCGCTAAAATGACAGAGCAAATTTGGCACGACGATTGTTCTCATCAGGATGTTATGCAAGTACCTCCAAAATATAATGATAACCCACCAATAATGGAAATAAATGTCATGACAAAGAAATGATGCGTCAATAATAATTTCGTGCAGCAATAAGCATAGTATATCCTTTAAGGATGGATGCGAAACGAGACGATCAGATATTTACAGCTTTTATCTGAAACGAGATACATTTTTATCACAACTATACTGAGATTTTGCGAGAAAAGAAAAGCTTTGAAGCTGTGTTTTTTGAGACAAAGTAGATTGATAGAATAAAATGATAGAATTAAAAGAAAGCCAATGATAAAATATTTTATCCTTGTGAATTTCTGTGCTGAAACAGTAACGAATGTTAAGTAGTTTTATTGAGAAACCGAATTTTAATGGAAAAAGAAAAAAGCTTATAATTGATTTTTTCTGAGAATATTTGTAAAGAACACTCAAAAGTCAGAAAATACATTTCTGCGTTTGATGACTGAAAAAGCAGAATAACAATCAAACGAAACAGGAAAAGCTAACATTACAAAAAACATGTTATTCTAAGTCAATATTTGTTGAATATATGAAACTATTTCCACAAGAGAAAATACTTTTCAAAACATAATTTTTAGTTAAACATAATTCCCCTCTCACTCAAACTACACGTCAGAGATTTGAAAAGAGAAAATTTCGGCATTATTTCAAAACCACGAACAGAACGCACACATATCAAAATACTATTTTCCACCTCAAATCTCCCTGAAAGCTCTCGGTGAATACGGCAGAGAACAATGGGCGCATTTATCGAATTTCATAGGCAGAAATATTCGTCCAGTTCTCATTCGGTTCAATACAGTCATATATATATAGAGAGGAGAGTTGAGTTGAGTTGAGTTAACACGAGAGCGGACATTTTCCCACGCACCGCTGAGGTCACGAGGCTGTCCATTGTGCGGGAGGCTTTTACCTGGGATCTATTGATTTTTCTGAAATGGCAATGGGAAAAATTAGAGGACGGCCGAGTCAAAAGGGGGGAGAATTGTTTTGGCGTCGACTACAGGCGCACAATAATATACGAGAAACTGAGACGGGAGTACATTCATTGGAAGCGGTCGAATTTAATGAAACACAGAAGGATATCGCCATGGAGGTATATAAGGCACTCGATTACGTAAAAGGGAAGCGGATAATTTATGATGGAGAATATATATCCCTTTGAGGCGCAACCCTTTCCCAATGCTGAAAAAAGGGCAGCCGTTGCCATTGCTCGACTTAACTACCAACAAGATGGCGGACGATCGAAACTTTCATCGCGTGCCACAGATCTAGAGACCCTTTTTTTGACGACAGCTGGCTGTGCCCAACGGCTGCCCTTTTTCAGCATTGGGCAATCTATCCAGTTGTTCTCGCACTCTTCCATTTTTCAGCAGATGTCAGTGCTGTTAAAAATAATCGCAACCATTTTTTTACGCGAAATGACGTGCTAAAAAGTAAAGGATTCTCGTGGAGCTATGTCACCCGCAACTATTTATATACCAATCAAAACTATTCTTCGTGACTGGCAACAGTCGAAACGTCAGAGTTTGGTGTTCCCAGAGCGGGAACACTACGCGTTAAAGGGATATACCGGTGGAAGAAAAGCTTGGATTTATTTCTGCGAGAAATACACGACGAGGGACATTTTGAATAATGACAAAAAGTGAAGAAATTCGGAAATTAAAAATAAAATGTAATTGAAACGTTGAATACATGAAACTGAGGGCTAAAGTTGAAATATTTTCTTAAAAGTAATTTTTTAGGCATACAATTATAAAATATCTAAGCAAAGGAGAGAAGAAATGTATTTTAAGTAAATTAATAGTGTATCAAGCAATATTTTTACTCTTAATTGTAAATTTTTGGGGAAGAAAATAATTTCATGTCACTCAACCACACGAATAATACAAATACACAGGAGGCAGGGCTACACGGAAAGTAGTAAAATTTAATGAAATGGAGCCTAGTTAAAGTCTGTCAATTTTCGTAGTGGGGAATTAGTTCATTCAATTACATACTAATATATATATTCTGGAAAAAAATATTTTAATATGTATACATACAAAATAATGTGAACTAAAACTGTGTACGCTTGAGAAAAAAATATAAATTAAAAAAAAAAATAGCAGAATGCTGTTCGTAAACACCACATTTGTGACAAGAGTAAAACTTCCGTGAGATCTTAATTTGTTTCAGTTTTACTTCAGCAGGTGGCCATTTACAGTATGTTAACTCAATCACCGAAACTTTGTTATTTGTTAAGCTATGCTTTTTGTGGAAGTAATCAATCTAATTAATTCAACCGCTTTCCAACTGGACGAGCTGATTATAAAGTAGTCAGTGTGTTGAGTTGCATTTTAAAAACATTCAGTTTTGTTTACGAATGTTAGAATTAATTTTTTAATCTAATTTTAAAATTTCATAACTGCCTAGTTTTACAATTGATGCTTTTGTGTGGGATATTTTACGAACTAAGTCGGTATAATGAAAAAAGAAAAAAATCCCATAATTTCACAGCTCATAATTTTAAATATATTATTATTTTAATAAAACACATATTTGCAAAAAATTACAAGGGCAGAAGAGGATACATTTCAGTGAGTTATTTTCTCTAAGAGAGCAAAAAAAAAGGGTAGTTTATTTTTTATTTACTTATTTGTTTATTTTATTTATTTTTGAGGGGGAACAAAATAGTAAGAAAATTTTTATGAAGGTTTAATTAGAGTAAAAAATGGAGTCTTCGAAGAGGGTAACATATAATTCACAATGCACAGTCAATACAAAAAAGTTGAGACAAAAATATATGAAAAGTGCTTGGGTTTGATGAAATAATGCCATCATTATAGGAATAAAAACACTCTAAAACTACGTGGGGAAAAAACAGTTTATTTATGATGGTGGTGAAAATTTTAGATTTATTTTCAGCTGAAAATACTTATTAGAATATGAAAAATCTGTACTTTGGAAAAGATAAAGAACCAAATACGGGGAAAAGTATCGAAATAAATACAAATATGGGGGATCTGAAATAATCAGTTATCAAACTAAATTTGAAAGAAAAAAAAATTATGTAACATTTTTAATAAATTACAAAACGTAATTATGATAAAGGAAATTTTCCTTTCTCCAAAACACGAGGCTCCATTAAGACTTTCAAGATGCACTTTTTATGATTTTAACCCAAAATACGATTTTTTTTTTTATATACATTAGGAAAATTTAAGGCACAGTAGGTCAGAAAGTGAAATGAGGGATTGCTTTGATGTTGACTGTATGCGCACGCTAATTAATGCCATAACTCCAGACTGACAGGACAGCAATGGGGCTTAATGAAATGTATCACAGTAGTGTTAAAGAACTTTATTATGTAATGGGAATAATAAGCAGTCAATTGACAATGTTGGTAAATTTATTGATTGAAATGTTTAAAAAAAATAGCAATTGTACGTAATATGTTTACGTTATGGTTACGTAATATGTACGTAATGGTTACGTAATATGTAATAGCAATTGTACTTAAATGTTTTACATGTGATAGAAAATAACTTGAAAATGTTCCTTGATTGATATCATTTAAAAGAGACAATTGCAAAAAAATTAGATGCAGCAAAAGATATTTTATTCAAGTAAATTTTTCTGTCAAAATTTGTCAAGGACATTAATGAAACTTCATAATATTAAATAAAATTAATTTTAAGTGCATTTTTTAGTCGTTTGCATCGCTATAGGCAAAATTTCATTGGCACGACAATTGTTTTTTATTTTTTTCTTAACGAAATATTACGTGGGATCGTTAACATATTAAAAATAGTGCGTAAAGCACAAGCCAATCTGCGGCAGTTACTAACCGTAATTACCGCTGCAAAAAGGTTACGCGGAGGCAGTTAATATGTCGCACGTTCAGTTAACACTCCGAAGCGTGTGAATTTTTGATTCACACTTTTTTTGAAAATATATGACATTCATTAGTTTTGTTGATAATTTGTCAGTTTTCTAATAAACGCTCCCCAACTGTAATTAAGAATAAAACAGCATACACTGGTTTTAAAAATGCAAATAAAAAGATGTTTTCACTGCTGCTTTCATTACCTAAAATATTGTTCATGTAAAAATAGCGATTAATGCAGGATAAAATATTAAAGTACAGATGAATTTTGTATCAGTAAAATCTTGCGCCTCTTCATAACTTACAAATGAAGGTCAATTGAGAAAAGGGAGGTCCGTTTTCGCTATCGAAGTTTAAATACGATAAAAAATGTATTCACTTCCGCGAACTTCAAATAAATTTTCGATTCGCCGAGAGTGTGCATATTTTTCTCGTTGGATTTATTATGAAAAGTACTAATAAAACACTAGCTCATTCAGTATAGTATTTAGTTAAGGAAATCATAGTGTAATTTACGCATAAAAACACTACTTCTTAAAAATTTTAAACGCAAACAATGCTTTGTTTGTATTTGCTGTGCAAACAATCTCTGAATGCTTACATTAGCAAATTCTAAAGCTTTATTCGAAAACAAGTGTTATGGCGAACTAAAGATATCGAGTTTATACAATTTGATCCTCAAATACTTAATGGCGGAAAATAAATACGCGCTGTTTAATTAAGCCTGCATTATTTCAATTTTTGTACTTTATATTTAAAAAAGCAAATTTGTGCAAGCTTAAAAATTATAGCCATGTTTTATAAGTTAAAACCGCTTAGGCTAATCAAAATGAACAAGTAATGAGATCAGGTGACTTTTCAACTTCCTAAAACCGTTTTTTTCATGATGAAATAAATCCACACTTTCTACAAAAATTTCAATATGAGGGTGGGCTTTCGGCCCTCATATGACATATTTCGTGCATCTTTATTAAATTAAAATTAATGATTCTTGATTAAAAAAAGAAATTTAGACATATATTTAAAACAAATACTATAAAACTGTCCCCACACCCATTAAATGTGATAAAACTCTTAAACAGTATGTGTCAGATGAATTTCTAACCATGCATGAGAACGAAATAGACGGGTTAACATGCCCTTTACTCCTCAATATTTGTCAGTTTCGCTGTGAAATACCAACTAAACATTTTCTTGTTAATAGCAAAATTCATAAGCTTAGTTCAAATTTCCTATCTTTTCTTCACTATTAATATATTTTGCATCGATTATAAAATCTGTTAATAGATTTAGTATAAACCCAGGCAGCACAAATAGGTTCTATGAACGTCTATTGAGCATTCAGAGAACGCTTTCTTAACGTTGATAGACGTTCAGAGAACCTGTGTGCTACATGGGAAATACTGAAGTGTGACAAAGGGACCTGTAAATCCTTCACATTTTGCAAAAATGATTTTAGAGGGAAAGCATCTATCTATCAAAATATTATCACTGTAAAAATTTGCAGAAACTAAAAAATGTGATAAAATTAGTTCTCCATTAATGAGTTTACCCTCAGCTACCAATTCTTTTTAAGGAAAAATAAATAAATAAATAAATAAAATACGTACTCAATACATGTTTAAAATGAAATAAATGATATGAATATTAATTTTAATTGAACGTTATGAAATTTTAATTCATACTCAAATTTTGGCAGAAAGAAAGTTCTTAAATAAAATATTTTTTGCTTATTGATATTTTTTCATAACTGCTTTTCTTTTGAATGTCACTATGCAAAGAATGTTTTGAATATATTTTGTGTCTGGAATCGTTAAAAATGTTATTGTTACTATACGCGAGTCTCAATTTTTTAGACATTTTAGGTCAAAATTTTTTACAATATGTTCAATTATTTGATTCCCATCACCAGTCACATAAGAAATAAATTACCAGAGGTAGGAGGGATTAAGAGAACATAGTTGTTAAATTCTCAATTTCCATTTCATTATAAAATAATAACTTTCAGAGATCATTAAAATATTCAGTGTCTAATTTAAAAACTGGTATTGTACTCGAATTCATTAATTGTTAGTAATGACTAACAATTAATGAATTCGAGATTCGGAATTCGCAAGAAGCATATTATTCATATTCGGACGCTCTTTTTATCGTTGAATACAGAAAAATAACGATTCAAATGGGATTTGTTTGCATTATTTTAGTTGATATTTGGCTGGTTTCAAAGTCTGATATTTTATTAACAATTAAAGCGAGAAAAAAAGTGGAAGTTGATCAAATGTTCAGTTTTATAGCGCGTTTACTAATGATGTAACGTGTGTTTAAGAAGTATTAAAATGAATAAATAAAAAAAAAAGATTTTCATTTAAAATTCAAAATGACCAATGCATGCCTTTCAGAGGAAAGGATGTATCCAGAAGGGATTCTTCTATAACATATATATAAAAAAAAAATTCTTATAGTTTGAGTTATCAGCAGAAAAAGATTAACTGACTAATGCAAATTAAATTAAAAAATACGTTTTTCTCAATATAACTTTTATTTATTTTATTTATTTATTTATTTATTTATTTTGGGGGGAGGGATAAAACTTTTAGGATATAAGCGATAGTAGCTATGAATTAAACCCAATTTGTGCAGAAAAATTTACTGCACGGCATTTGTAAAACTACACTTTTGAGAATTCTGATACTTCGTTGAATAGTTTATTTAAAAAAACTCAAAACAATCAAATGCATTTTTAAGTAAACATGGGATTACTTGTTATATCTAAGCATGCAAAATTTTCTGTATAATCCACTATTTTTTACATATCGTGCCTCAAGTTTCTAGGATGATTTTGGGGATAATTTGTGGGGGGGGGGGGGGACATGTAACATTGAGGTGGCATTTTCAAATAGGTTATATCTGATTTTTCTTGAAATTCGGGAGGGGGCGAGTGCTCCCTCTTGCTCACAGTAAAGTATGCGTATGCTTTCGGAAATCCGTAAAAGAATCTGATAAACCTTTGTATAAGAGGTCCAAGTTAGTTAATTATTTTCGCAAACTCCATTAGACATCTTGAAAACCCCTGGAGCTTCTCGAACAATCATTTGGGAACTATTGTACTAAAATAACGCACTTCTCTTTTACTGCAGATTCGGTATACCGTGTTTACTCGTGTAATAGCTGCCCTCGCATAACAATTGCACCCCCGTTTTGAAGCAGAAAAAATAGCTTTAGAGTTACAATATTATGCAGTAGATTTTCCTCACATAATAGTCGCACCTAGACTTTCACTATGAAAAATTGGCGGAAAAAGTGCGAATATTACTCGAGTAAACACAGTATATTATTATTTATTTATTTTGCTATGCATGAGTACATAGTGAGATTGAATATAATTAAATTTGCGTCAACAAAAACATTCCTTTCAAACTGTCGTCACAGATGTCGAAAAGTAAATACAGAAGAAAATAGAAATTTTTAAAACTTTTGTTAACAAATACACACCATAGAGCCTCTGCACTCGAAATTTTATCTGAGAGTGCATGCGTGAGTATACTTATATGCGACAACATGCTTATGAATAATGATACATTCATTTCATGTGTGTTTTCAAATGAATTAAAACATTAAGTTAAAAAATGTATTTATGTGTTCTGACGATAAATTTTTAAAATAAAAATATTAATAAATTCGTCGCTATGCAAATCTGTAATCATACGAAGTCATTTTTTATAAATAAAAAAATAAATAAATAAAACATACTTTTAACGGCCTGAAGAAAACATGACTTAAAAAGTATAATGTACTTTATTTTACCTTTTTTTTTGTTAAATTAAGCGGCATAGCAAAAAGTGAAACAAATGCATTAATGCTTTTCCTACCGCCCCCTCCCCCTTCGTTTTCCCTTAGATAAAATTTTTTGTTGCCATGTAAATGAGAATTATTGGAGGGAGAGGTTGCAAAAACAGAGTGCTATGTTAATGATTCTTTTTATTGTAAAAGATATTAATATTTAAAACAAATATGATGAAAGTCATTGGTTTCGATAGAATTTAGTTAATATATTACTAACATAGTGGAAAAATATGGAAATTTCTGATTTTGGCATTTGCTAAAAAAAACTTCTCACGAAATATTATGAGAAGAGAAAAAAATGGCAACTTGCTTATTGCTATAGTTTACCTTAAATAATTTTATTATCGCTTCAAGTTTTCCTTTTAAATAGTATTTTGTATTAAATGTTTAAACAGTAAGTGTTAATTCCTTTTAATTTTTATTTCAAAGAATGAACAAAGTAAAAAAAATAAACACACATGAAAATGAAATGACAACTAGATTCCTTAAATATGCTTGGGAACAAAATTGAACCATACGTGTTATATTTATTACAATGGACCTAAGCAGAGAGTACAGACCAGATAATATTTTTTATTTTATTTACTTTTTAAATAAATAAAATAAATAAATAATAATATTAATAAAAACTTCATGACCTTTATGTGAGACATTTAAATTTTTTTTTACCTTTTGGGCCCATAGCGATATTCTTCTAGCTATGTGTCAATTTTTCAGCGCCCAAATATCAAATATAAATTAACCACATAACACCAAGTATGTATATTTTAAACATCCACAACAAATAAAATATTTCTATAGTATTTGGATTACTAAATTGCATTCATTAAAATGGGCGAAATGAAACTGTCTGGGAATTTTTTAATATACTTTTAGAATTGTGCCAGTATAAATGATCTGCTGTTACAGATAAAAGTTACAATTTTTTTAAATATGAATATTGCTAGTAATAATTAATATTAGGTATAAATTATTACTATAACGTCCATACGGTAAAACTTAAAAAAAATTATTATAAACCAGACTTTTTAAAAACACATATTAGTACATTTATTTATTATTATAGCCATTATTATATTTATTTATTATTAATATGCTATTTGAAATTTTTCAAGTTCTTAGACAGTTTACACTTTTGCACCGTATATTTATAAAAGTTAGTCATCAGACAAGGAAATTCAATTTATGTTTAAAAATATATAATAATAAACATTCGCTTCAATAAAATCATTTGAATTTTTTTATTCACTTTATCTGTAAAAGTGGAATTTTTTTAAGCTAAAATGATGAAACTTATTTCTAATCAGTAGTTTAAAAATGTTTTCCACGCATGTTTATTTGTATTATATATTAATTTTAAGAAGTGAATGATACTCTACGTGCATTGGAACCTATTTTTTTCTAGTACCGTCTTATTTATGTGAAAAAGTATTGACGAGCAAAGTGTAATGGCACAATTTATACACTGAACAAAGAGATAGCAGAAGCCAAACAATCCAAGCATCAAAAATGAAACTAAAGTGATTCCTCGTTTGATGGTTTTAAATTCACATTTGGCGAGACAGGTATATATCATAGTGGCATAGTTTTCTGATGGACCCAGAACAGATCGCATGAACAGAAACGTATAAATTTAAATACTCTTGAATTCCTCCCACACTTCAAAAAGTACTTCAAACGAAGTGCTCCCAAGTACACCCCCGACCGTGAGAACGGGTCCCACAAGTGGTCCCCTGCCTCTGGAGCCTCTCCAATTACCATCATCCCCTATCAGCCCGAGCGTCGTTTAAATATAAATCGCAAGATCAGCGGCACTCCGCCCTTCCACAAAAGGAACGGCACGCACGAGAGCCCCTCATGCCGGCACACCCTCGATCACCGACGGGGAAACGACCCGCGGCGAGCGCTCGTATCGGTTACGGCGGCACGCGGCGGACCAGTCTCCGACGGTCGCCGAACGGGAAAACATTTGGACGGCAGCACGATCCCAGACAATGCGGAGCTTGAATTACGCCTTCGCCGCGAGATGGGGCGGTGCCCAGCGACGGCCACCTGTGCTGTATTAACTCTCGCGCGCGATTCTTCATAGATCATTCAGGATTTCTGTATTTAATTATACAAAAGATATTTTTCTGCCGGTGTAACAACTGATAGCCGGGAGAGTTTAATAGACACTGTTTGCAATAGTGTTTCTATTTTTATTTTTTAGCAACCCCCCCCCTCTCCCCCGCCTTATATTTAATGATGTAGTTACACTTGCGCATTAAATGAACGCGAATTGCATTATTGTTGTCGATCTAAAATTATTTATTTAAAACAAGGAGTAGTTTAATTACTCTGTTTCAGGAGGCTGTTTTGCTCAAAAAGCTAATCACACGTACGTAAAAGGAGGTTGAATTTTTAAGAAAAACAGTGGTAGACATCTGAATGAAAATTATTACACAATGAACAGTTTTTTTTTTCTCCAAATAATGATACGAATCATTATTGCATTATTTAGACTATTGCACTTTTTGCGAAAAATATTTTTAATTAAGGTTTTCAAAGAGGCATTTTCACAATTTAGTTCGATCACAATTACAGTTTACACGTTGTTTATATCAAACATTATCATTTATGTCATAAAAGCTTGAAACATATCATTCAAGGGACGAGATTCAGGGACGCGAAATCCTTATTTTCGGTAATCAGAATGCTTTTATTGTAAATTATTATTACTTTATATCGTGGGAGTGAGAGTTACATTATGAGCATCTAAACAAAAGGATTTAGAACAAAAATTGAGGAAGTGCGCCAAAACCTTTCCATTGCTTTACCTATGGCTTTCGGAGTAATGTGAGCTTCGCTGCACAATAAAACCCGTCATGGAACAGAATACATCTATTTTGCATCTAGTTGAATATACATTTTTCCCCCTATGGGCTGTAATAAATAAATTAATTAATTAACTGCATGAATTTTCCGAAGTAACAGCACGAAATGAAAAAATCTTTCGTGTTTTAAATTGATGTATAGCTTTAAATCTTTTTGTAAAAATCTAAAATCGAACACTCTTGTGTCACAATGATGATTCTTACATTGAAATACTTCACTAAGATTATCTCTCTCTCTCTCTCTCTATGTATCCATGTCACTTTCGCTTTTATTTATACTTTCCTTTGTAAGGTTTTTTGCTATTATAATTTACTTTTGTCAAATTACTTTTTTTACAAAATATTTCTTTCCTTTTTTTCTTTCTTCTTTTCTTTCTTTTTTTTTTTTTAAATCTTAATAATTCATGAGAAAATTTAAGAGTAAAAGTTAGATATAAGTATTATTTACCAAATTGTAAAACTTAGAATTTTTGGGTAATTTATTATCTCAATCTGATTGAAGCAAAATATATTTAGATTAGAATTTTCGTAGCTCTCTGAGATTTTACATTATAAAAAAGATTACAGTAGTTTTTGAAAGAAAGAAAAATAACATGTATTTCCGTCCTAAGGACCACCCATTCTTGTGTACACACACAAAAAAAAATAAATAAATAAATAAATAAATAAATAAATACAAATTATTTGAATGCATACAAAATCAAATAAAAAGAGAGATTAATAGAATTTTCTTTCCTCATTCAGTTATAGAGAAATAAACTAATCTTTTATAAAAAATGTTTTATTTTTTTAATTCCATTTGAAATAAACAATTATTCTAAATAGGATAGTCTAGTCTTAATGTATAATTACTCGAGATATTGTAACAATATTTTACTCTTAGTTCATATCTTTGCAAATAGAATTTAAATCTAAATCAAGTGAACAAAACGCCTGTTGGTGCGAATTTCATTTCTCGCATTTCGCAATACAAAAAATATCATATATGCGTAACTATATTTATATTACATTTTACTACGGTCTCTGAGTTTCTAAGAGAGGATTTAACAGAAAAAAATCTTTTTTTTTTCAGACACATGATTACAAAAATACAATAACTACTACCTTTTAAAATTAAAAGTTCCTAATGACAATCCCTGTCAAAGTTGAAGTACGAAAAAAATATTTCGTACGTGATTAAGGTTCTAATATTAATATTAACATCGGATGAGCTGTCAATCAAGAATAATTTTGAATGATCATTTCTATTACTTCCAGTTTTTGAAAAGATAATAGATAGTTGTTAAAAATAAATAGTACATGCAAACAATATGCGATAACATACAGTCAGAAGGCAATTATCCAAATTATAACGGAAAGTATATTAAAATGAGAAAGAAAATGCGAAGTTATGGAACTTTGTTAGTATCTTTTCGTATATAACTCTTTTTGTAAGCGATTTTAGTTCATTGTACGCGTCCAGATACCTTAAAATTTTCTCAAACAAGGCCATTCAGTTAAACCACTCATTTAATAGAAGATTATGTTTTCTGACATTGAAGTTTACAATTTTTTTTCTGATTAATAAAAATTATATATTCTCTTAAAACTACCACCACCCAGATTCGTAGACAGGGGCATGGGTAATTTGGGTGCGATCTGAAAATCCACCCTTTCCCGAGTTTTAGCATTTTTTTCTGCCATTTTTAATTTCAGAAAATTACTCTATTGCAGTGTAAAAGTTAAAAGCTGTCGGAACTATGTCATAACTGTAATGGATTCGCAATTTTTCGATCGTGCTTCTACAAAAATCTGAAAATCCACCTGTCCCCTGATGTTTAGAGATTTTAGTTTCAGAAATTTGCTCTAACAGAGTAAATCAGTTCGCTTGAAAAAGCTTTTAGAAATTATCCAGATTTTTGTTTGCATGAAGCCTTGAATTTAGAATTAATTTAGCAACTTAAGTGGCAACAATGCTATTTCGGCAACTGCAAAAATCAAAATTGAAAATGAAGTTATTTATTTGAAGGGAACTAAGGCTAAATGTATTGAGTGTAAACAATGTTTATTTTTTTAAATTATTTTTCGGTGTTTAGCGTCCATTGTGATTGGCTCCTCAACGAGTTTTATCTTACAATAGTTAAAACTACTCACATAACTAAGTTGTAAAATTTCTATTGACAACAATAATAATTATTATTTTCCATGGTAATAATCCGCTTACAATCCAGTGTAAAGAGCAATATCAGAACTTTAAGCTGAGTTCGTTGTCAAAAATTTACGTGCGAGTCATTATTAAAATATATGTGTACACAACACACGCACGCATTACACACACATGTAATAAAATTGCATTACATGCAACTTTGTATTGCATGATCCTTAAGGATCATTCAATAAAAAAAAGGAGATTTTTGCATAAAGAGTCTATTACGATATGTTAGAAAGAGGATATACGGTGCATAGAAATAATATATATATATAAATTTTTAGCAATCGTGCTTATTTTCGACAGTGAGAGTATTTATGGACAAACAGGCGAACAGACTACAAACCGAAATCACGAACACTTTTCATCTTTGCTGGAAATTATTAATAAAAAAAGTTAATTATGCCGAACGCAGTGATTATACAACACCTTTTTTGTGTTTATACAACTACTTGTTAGCTTCTATCGTGGCAAAGACGCGACGGCAGTGAAACCTCTCCACTTTACCTGTGGTCTGATTACCAGCATGCCGTTCACAATACAGGCGTGCCACTCATCTGACAATTCAAGGGAATCACCAAAATAACAAAGAGCACAAACTTTGTTGAGCACAAAGTTTTTTATGCAACTTATTCATGGAATGGACTTTGCATGAAGAATTAAAAGTGCAAGTATTTCTTAAATTAAGAGAAAAAAATTTTTTGTTAGTATCTACAGAAAACAGTTTTATGCTTTCTATATACATGCTATGTAGATACAATTGCGTACCTCAAAAGCTACCAGAAATTTATGCGTGGGCGATTCTCTCTGTTTATATGTATATATGTCTCACAGTAGTACAGAATACACAGATGAACTTGACACATATTTATTCTTGGTTAAGATAATTATTTACATTATGTAAAAAATCGCGTAATCTTACTTAAATGATATCATAAATAGGCACAGGTTTTGGGCTTCTCGTTCTTTAATGCGGGGAGAGAGATGTGGTGGCGGCAATCAGTCATTTGAAATAAAATGGACTGGTTGATGGACGGACATGTAAAGAATTGCACAAGTTAAGAAAAATTGTAAAATTACATAAAAACTCAAAAATGATGAGGACTAATTTATTGAGAAAACTTTCCAGTGCAACTACAATAAAAGCAAAAAGATATTCTAGATTAGTACTATAGTACTATAATTAATAGGAAAATTAATTTTAATTAAAGGGGATATTGTAAAATTTCTCCGATACCCAGTACTTTTTTTTTTTTTTAGAAAACGTTATGAATTTCATTTTTTTTAAATGCAACGGTGAAATTTTTGGGAGCCACTTCAGCTCGGTGCCGAACCACATTGCAGGGATTGCGGAAACTTAGCCTCTGTGCCGATAATATTGTTACATATATAATCTACAATATAAACTAATACGTGATAATATATAGATTGGATATTATTAAATGGAGTAAAAATATGTCGGAATTTATTTTATCAATAAAATATAGGAAGATAAACACAGTTCAATGAAATTGATCAAATCCTTTTTTAAAGTAATTTTTTTTTTTCGTTCTTTTGGTCACTGATTAAAAAAAAATGCTCACGGCTATCAAGACTTAAAAAATCCTAAGTAAACCTTTTAAAAATCTTAGTTAAATATATTTGTTTTGAAATTTTTTTATTTACACCTTTATAAATTCAGGCTTAACATTTCTCGTTCAGTTGACACTGAAAAAAAAAATCTGTGTAACGTAATAGTTACTTTTCTTTACCTTTTTTTATATAAAAGACTGTGTTAAAAAAACCTTTTACAGAATTAAAACTCATGGGATTACTCAAATACAGAGCGAAATTCCTTAGTACCTAAAATTACACTATTTAACTTTATCTCGTCTTTGTTTTAATTCCCAAATGTTACACAGCGGAACATTAAAAAAAATAACTATTTTTGCATTTTTATGAATTAAGAACAACAGTTTGGCGTTTCATTAAATTTTAAAGAATTAACGTGATTTTCTGTTAAAGCTCATATTTATGTGATAACGAATAAAATAATAATAATTTATTAAAGTTTTAAAAGAGAATTACCATGATTTCTATTAAACTTGTATTTATGCAATGACAAATTCCAATATATTAATTTTTTCAAAGTACGATAATTTTAAATGAACAGAAATATTTAATTTACAGTTCTACTAAGCTTACTAGAGAGATTTATTTAAACCTCTCAAGGATAATGTTCATAAGTTATCTGACTAGACTCCTGGATTTACGACATGTTAAACCAATAAAAATACATTTACATTGAAAATAAAATAAATATAAGGTATTGATATTTTACAAAAATTATTTTTTGTTTCAGATTGTTATGTAAGATTTAATGGCATTAAATGCATTCAAATACATATAAGACAAGTAAAAATATTCTAAAAATAGACTGATACAGCAGTAAAACGTCTCAGCTTTTACACCTCCTAGAAATTGTGAAACAATTTCCTGGGACATGGAAAGTGCACATTAGATTGACCACATAACTCCATAAACTGGACACCTTTGCAAGATGGACTCTTTTTGAGAGAACCGCAATTTTCGAACGCTTTACTCTATTTAGTAACTATTTTCTATGTGAAGAAAGCCATGCATGTTTTATTAATACTATAAACAAGCAAATAGCTTTCTTAACCAAAAAATCAATTAAGAATTAAAATTAGTTAACATTCACAGAAACAAATAAATCAAAACAGCAATAACACCTTCTCAGTACATGACATAACACAGTCTTATATGCAGACAGGGCAGCGATATGCGTGAAAAAAGAGTAGCACTATCATAAAAAAAAAAACTCATAATTATTTTGTAACATCATTACAAATCAAGAAAAAATGATTAAATAAATTAAAATGACGCATCGAAATGAGGGATTTTTGTACCTTGAAATTGGTGTTTCAGAGGAAACTTGATTTTGAAAGCCTGTGGATATTTAGGATTAAAAAATAACGAAGGAACAATGTTCCTATCATTAGAACGAAAATTAGGGATGTACGCGAGAAGAAAAATAGGCATCTCGCGTCTCGCAAAACAGTCTAAAAGCTTTGTCTCGCCTTGCAAAATCCCTATACCGCAATGTTAAAAATGTTTGTTTAATCTGTTATGTTTGTTTAATCTGTGTTTGTTTAATCTGTAATCAGCTAAAGCTGCAAATCTGTCTCGTCTCGCAAAAAGTCGTCTCACATCCATCCCTAACGAAAATTGCTTTAAATTTTAGGAACTAGGTAATTGATGATTAAACAGCGATGGAAGTGCAAACATTCCGACTTTTCTTTAGTTAAATAACGTTCAATAAAAACTACGAACGTAAACTCATGCAGAAAACATTTGATATTTATTGATTTTGCACGAAATATCAATAGCTGTATGTTACCCTAATTGCATTTAACATTCTTTTCGTACTTTTAAATTACAATTGCAGACCTTACTTCTCAAAATACTGCAAATGAATTTTTCCACTATGATGGATTGCATTTTTTGGTATGTTATTGGCTAAGAAGCAGAACCCAATTTGTATGGCAGTTCAAGGGTGCTCAATTTCTGCACGTCTTTGTTCTTTGTGAATTTTTAAATAAAAAAAAAAATAATCGCCTTCATAATTGTTTTTATTGATATTAATGTTATTGCATTGAGGACAATCACAATGATAATCAAAAACGTACTTAATTTCACAACGAGGTTATTAATGTTACGATTTGCAATACACAAAATCAGGGCTCTTGCACTTCTACTAGAAACTATACTAAGAGCAGTAATATGTGTGGGTGGGTGTGTGCGCGCGTGTGTGTATACACTCTTTATTGCAGAGCTCCAGTCTGAACAGCTGAAATAAAAAGTCGCAATTTTTATGCAGGTTTTAAATTATCTATTTAACCTATATAACACGTCTTTAGTTTATGGTACAAGTATTTTAGCAGCACATTGTATTAAATATATTTATTAGATTTTGCTATAGAAGATAAGATGTAAAGATAAATTTATAAAAATTTCGATACTTTAAAAATAGGCAAATATTTAACGTCTGCATATACAAGTTTGGGAATTAATTTGACCTGTAAAAGATGCATTTAAAGAAAGAAATAAAGGAGAAAAAAAGAAAGGTTATAAAAAAAAGAAAACCTCCTGTAGTACATTTAAATTCCTGGAATTATTCCACATGTTTGATAGTAAAAAAAAATCTTCTATAAAAAGGCATAAATCTTTCTCCTTAAACTCAAATTACATACTTTTTTAACATATCACACACCGTCTGAATTCTTTTCGATTTTATTGATAATTGGATTCAATTCTCTGTTTCTTAATCCTACTATATTTTTTCCTATTACATCATCTGATATTTGATTCTGTTATCGAAATCTCCTTGAATTTCGAATATTTCTGTGCTAAGGAATAGATTTTTCTTTCTCCCACAGAATTCTGTTCTCTTTTAATCCGTATTTGGCATTCCAATTCCAGTTTTGACTGGAGCTTCAGATTAGTAACCGAATGAAATATATTTTTGTATCGTTTTATTATTATATTACGAGCATAAGGGATTTTTTCAGACTTTCTTGATTATTTTAACTCTTTTTTCCAGTTGAGAGGTAAAAAGAAAAAAATATTCCGTTCCCTAAGCTCCAGTTTTCACTATTATTAATCTGTACTATATGTTATCCACAATACAATTCCACACGCCGTAATATAATTTTTAACTTTAAAGTTTGAAATCTGTATTTAGAATGAAATTTCCCCATTCAAAGTTGCTTTTATCGTAATATACTGTCTTTTACAATTTGAAACTTGCTTGAATTCAGTAGTATGAAACAACATTTTTGCAAGGGGGGGGGGGGGGAGAATAGCCTTCTTTTTTAGCATAAAACATATAAATAAATAGTAGCACTGTTCGAAAGTTGCAGGTTTTGCAGAAGGTCCAACTTTCTTAAGTTTTAAAAGTTTCCAACTACCACACAGGCAGGAAAGGGAATAAACAAAAAAGTAAGCAAAGTGTGAAAGTAAAGTCCATATCATTCGGATAAAGGAAAAAACAAGTAAATCGAAGTAATAGAAGTTGAAATGGGAGAAGAGAGAGAGAAGAAATTAGTAAAAATAGGACAGCAAGTTAAAAGATATAAATGAATAATATAATAAAAATAAGTTATTTTAATTTTCCTTTGCACTTTTTCTCTATTTTGTTCGCTCAATTTCCTTTTTAAGAGGTTCTAAACGCTTGTTCACGTTACATCTGGAAAAAACCTTTCAAAACTCCACGCCGTTAGATCGACAGCCGCACGATAGGTCCGAACCCGGGACCTTCACACTTCAGCCATCTACCATGTTCAGCTTATTATCCATTCGACCATGGTGGCGCCCATTAAACATTGAGAGATGGCTGAAGTGTGCAAGTCAAGGGTTCTAGTCTCTCGCAGAGCTGTCGATCTAACTACCTGAAATTTTGGGTGGTTTTCTCCGGATGCAACTTGAATAAATGTTCAAAATCCTTAAAAATCGATCAGCCCAAGGAGTCTCTGACAGCTTTGGTGTAGCCTTGCCTTAACTTAAAACCTGAAGAAAGACAGACCTTGTGCACTATCCAAAACATTATGCCGTTTTTTACTTATACGCACTATTTACAAAGTTCTTTATTCGTTTTGACCTTTAAACACCAGATATTTTTCGTGTTTTTATTAAACATGATTTACTTCATATAATATGAAACGCAGTATATGCATTTAGGTGCACCGTGAATTCTGTTTAATAAGTGCTAAATATGTATGAGAAATTCATACCTCAGCCCGTCAGATTATTCCGGTGTAACCTACACTCCGGTCTTCCACTCAGCATGTAGCTTCCCCCCCAAACCCCCCCCCCGATTAAAAATAACTCTAAAAAAATATACGGACGCAAAAGAGAGAGCAGCCGATAAAACAAAAAATAAATAAAATTACGAAAGCTCTGCGGCATTATGGACTCGCCCTAAAAAAAAAAAAAAAAAAAAAAAGAAAAAAATGCGGGGGACGCATGCATAAGAATGAGAACCGAATCCAGCGCGCCTCTCTGTCTCCCTTCTAAAACACACGAGTAGAGAACGAAAGAAAAGCAACAACAACAAAAAAAAAAAAAACATATATAAAAGACAAGAAGGGGGATAAAAAATATTTCGCTATCTTAAAACACAATATGCGGTTTCCTATGCGCCGAGGGTAAGAGAAAAGACTCCCGAAGACGACCTGTTTATCAAAAAATCATAAATTGCGAACCGAGAAATAAAGGAGAGCGAAGAAGCATGAGAAACAAGAAGAAGGGGGTGTCTGAGAGCTTGTTGCTGGCCGCTGCTGATACAGCTTGCTTGCTCGGTGGTTTATTAGAGAACGTCCGGTGACAGGGGATGTGCGGCTGCCGAATTAAATGTTTAGTTTCAATCACGGTTCTGGTACACATATACTTTTTTCGCCCCCTTTTTTACATTTCCCAGGATTCAATGCGAGGAGAATTTTTCATGACGGAGAATTAATATATTGCAACGGCCGCGTTTATTTATTTATTGAGATTTTCGATTCAGCTGATGAGAAGGTCACATTTTACAGATTTAATAAATATGAAATTATATGTAACCTTTCCCTTTTTATTAAAAAAAAAAGAAAGAAAGAAAGAAAGGAAAGAGCCAAGCGCTTTCTGAGAGTATGATTGCACTTTTTGTTTGAATGGAATTGAAATTTGTAATTTAAAAAATGACGAGAAATTTCGCTCTGGATAATACGGGTGTATTTATCAATGCACGAGGAAGTACTTTCTTTTCATAATTGTTTAGGTTCAAATTTAGGAAAATATGCTAGATATTGAAAATGGGGAGAGAGAAAGAGACAGAAAAGAATTAACGTACGAAGACGTACATACGTAAAGAAGACGTACGTAACACGTAATGTAATCACGTGTTACTTAACACCGTATAACGTAAAGAAGACGTACATAAAATCTTGCAAAGACTATACTTCTAGACAGTACGTCGTGACAACGTAACTCGTTATAGAGCCATAAATACTAATTTTTTCAATGACGTTGCAATAGAGTTTAACTGTACTTCATACACCACCTGTAACTATTTATTTAAAATACAACGCCTATTTTTGTAAAAAATATTTTAGAAATAATTAAGACAATTTAAAAAAATAAATACATTTTAATTGATTAATGACAATATTTCCAATGTTTAAAGCTTTTCAGATCTAACTCTTCAACATTGGGGGGGGGGGCTTTAGCCCCCATAGCCCCCTCCGTGGGTACGCCTATGCTTCTAGACATTGATGAACACACATTAATGTCCAAAGTTCTATTAGAGAAGCATTGGGAAGGGGGGGCGTCCTCTCTTCAACGAGATATTATTCACTACGCTATTAAATTTAAAATTTCCAAAAATTGTGAATTTTTCCTTCTTTATTCTTTAATTGATGCCTTAATGGTAAGTTTTGATAATATTATTTGAATGTTAGTCATCAATAACAGAGCTAGTTATCGAATTTTATTAAAAATATATGTGCCAGAATTTTGTAAGAACACAAGCTTTTGTAAGACTATCAAAAAGCGGAAATGGCGCTCAGATTCATTGGTTATAAAATTCAAAAGAGGAATAGGGAGTTTAAAGATAGGGATAGAATTTAAAATTGACTACGATTTATAAACATTCTTTATGTAGTAATAATAGTCATACACATATGGATAAGAATAAGAGAAATCATTGTAAAGAGAAACTTGGTGGTTTGCGGGGAAAGGGGAGACAAACAAAAAGCTGTGAGAAGACGACTCACATACTGCATTATGACGTTGCTACGAATATGTATTTGCATACTGATCACGCGGTGACTTTGTGACTTCACTTTTTTTTTTCTCAACATTGATCATGACCTTTTCGTGTGAGTCCATTCTTATTTTTAGGGATGTTTAGATGGAAACTCTATTGACATCCATTTGCTCCAATGAGTTTGATATAAATTTCAGAACTTGATCGTCTCAAAAAGATTTTGCGTACGGACAAAGGGTCACTTGATAAGTTTTTTGTGACGTTTTATAAAGACCACCATGGATACCACATAGTGACTTTCATGTAGAAATTACTACGGAGCAGTTATGCTATGACGTCACTCTGCAGCGTCACATATTTGATACGAAGAGACGTCACGGAAGGCGTGCATTTACATCACATTTTGTGATGTGACGAGCGTCGCCATAGCATCACTGTCAACGCCACTGCTATGTAGGTACTGCAAAATAAAATAAAAGCAAATTGGAAAATTGAGAAGTTCTGAAATTAGTATTAAACTTATTGACGTAATGGATATCAATAGAGCTTCCATTTTGAAAAGCTTGAAAATAAGGTAGATTATCAAAGATGGGACTCAAACAAAAACATCAAGATCAATGATGAGAAAAAAAAAATTCACCTTCCATCTCCCTTAGTAGCCCCCCACTGAGTTATACCAAGGATAACATCGTCAAAAATCGATAATAATAAAATAGATAAATAAGTAAATAAATAAATAAATAAACTTGTTCTGGAGGGGGAGACAAGGGGGCATAAATTTGCTTTGTTATTACTTCCAAAAGCATTGTCCTGATAATCTATCATCATATTTAAGAATGGATTGAATAAAATCTAAAATCTAGTGAACTTAAATCTGTTGCATCATTTCCATAATTTCAATTACTAAGGTCAATGGAATTTATAAGTGACATAGGTACAACATGTTACATCTTTGTTGCAGGCAGAAAAATAATTCCCTTAGGCTACAATATATCGAATATTTAAAACTAAATATTACTAATGATGTTGCGAATTTTTTTAATGTTCAAAGTGAAATTGGCGATACAGCTTCTGAAAGGAGATGAAATGTTTTTCCATTAAATATTATCTAGGTTCAGATGAGAAACAACTTTTTGCGAGACAAGACAGAAATTTAAGTTTTTTCTGAAACAAGATAAACATTTTTAACATTACAATGTAGGGATTTTGCAAGACGAGACTGGCTAATTTTTCATCCCGTGTCCATCCAAAGAAAAATTTGCAGAAACTATTTTAGAACTTTTCTTTTACTCCAACCTCTAGTTCAATTCAAGCTAAACTTTGCAACGTACGTGCATTATATTCATAGGAAAGTTTTATAAAATTATAAATACAATACTTAACAATATACAACATATTATAAATATAGCTTCAGCATTCGTAAATGCATCTAAATGCATCATGCGAATTCTGGAGTTATATTTATAACGTATGTTTGTATATTGTTAAGTACTGTATTCATAATTTAATGGAACTTTCTTATGAATGTAGAGAATAAGCGTTGCAAAGTTTAGATTGAATTGAACTAGGGGTTGAAATAAAAGAAAAGAAAAAAAAAGTTCTAAAACAATTTTTGCAAATTTTTCTTTAAATAACTGTAAGTCAAATACACTAAAGACCTTTAATTTACATTTTAAAAATATCAAAGATGAATAAAACTGATTATTAGATTATGTAAAGTAAAAAAAATAAAGAATATTTAATCACAAATCATTTGAACCCCTTTAAAAAAAGAAAAATCATAGCATGCTCGTATTTAAGACACTCCCTGAAAGCAAAGATTTGTGGGAATTGCATCTACGATTCTAAAGGGAATTCCTAAAATTGGAAAGAAAATGAATTCGATAAATTGTATTTCAGGAACACTTAAAATATGCGCGGTTGCGGACAAAACCTCATGAAATCCACAATAATATTCATTTTGCACGTTCACTTCCATTATTCTTTTTAAAATTTCATCTCCAAGTTAATACTATGCAGGCTCGGTATTGTTGTTATATATATATTTTTTTAAACTTCGCAATAAAATACGTCGGACACTTATCGTCTAGGGATATTAAAACACAGCTTGTTACGCTTGCAGCATTAAATATTGATTAATAATGCATAAGTTAAATACTCGGTGACACATGCTGTCATGAGAAAGGAGATGCCGTTGTCTCAAGGTACTTAAATTACGCCGTTTTCTGTTTTCTTTTAGAAGACATTTGGTGGCAACAACGTTTGGACTTTTATTCCGCGTAAATTGGAAACAATAAAGCTCAGAAATTTTGAAGGAAATAAAAAAAGTGTTATCTGTCAGGGAATATTCCTAATTCGCGTCATTGTAATGTATTTCTCAGCAAACTCAATTAATAAAACCGCAACGGAGGCTTCTGAATTAGAATGCAGAATTATTATTTTTTTTTTCATCTTAGTTTTAGTAGGTTTTCGCTGATTTTTAAAGGCTGCAAAGGCCAGTCAGATAAAAATGCTAAGAATTTACGATGAAATATTTTAGCATATAATTTTCGATTTTATCAAATTATGAAATTTGAATATTCAAAAGAAGCGAGACGCTAAGGGTTTCATGGGCTTTATGAGATTGAATTTAAGTTGCTAAATGCGTTTAACATAAAATTAATCTAGCATTTTTCTAGTGAACTAAAAATTGACGTCGAAGCGCTGTTTGAGGCGACGCTCGAATAATGATACATTTTTTATCTTTAAAACGTGATTTAATAATATTTGAGTTTTACATAAATATACTTAACATAATGCCCACTAGTTAGCTACACGAAAGCTTTGGAGAATCGAATTTAATTGTTTATCGCTGCATTTGATCGAAAGATCAAGCTGGCTATTTAAAAAAAAATTACTCAGGAGTTCAAAAGTAATATATTTTTTAGAAATATGCACCCTATACATTCTTACAAACCCCAAATTAAAGTAACATAATTTAAAAATCTAAAAAAATAAGCTTTAGTTGGAAATTTAAAACATGTACAAACTCTTTATGAAATTACACAGCTACATGATCTAATAAAACAAAGGAATAGGGAAAGGCTAATTATCTAATGCTATTATTAGAAAGCTATTATTAGTTATTCATTAGAAGGGCTTATTAATCTAAGCGTTTTAATTAAAACGAATGGTGGAATAAAACTGAACATGTCTGTTAATACATATCTTTCTAAATAAAAGCTAAAGTTATTCACAATATTTGAGTAAGTTTTGAAGTAAGTTTATAAGTGAGTATCGCATTTTGTTATAAACGTAAGACATGAAGAAGCGGCTATAACCATGCAACATTATGAAAATAAGCGTGTGTAGCCCCTTCACCCTATACTTGGGGAAAGATGCAACATGGTTCAGAAATAAACAAATTATATGAACTTTGAATTTCATTTTTCATTTTGTATACTGTACATTATAGAGTAAAATATAAATGAGATTAATAATTATAGCTATAATATTGTAATAATTATCACTTTATGTTTCTTCAATTAACAAAATATTCAGTATTTTAATGTAATGTTTTACACTGGCTATAATACATGTATATTTCCATATCTTCTTTTTATTTTTTATTTTAAATATTAAGAATTTCAAACAAATATAATTCTCATTTTATTATCATACAGACTATGCCTCAAAACTACAAAGAGAAAACGGATCGTGCTTCTTGCTCAGAATCAAATTTACTTCAATATAAGTTATTGAATAGAATTAAATTTGCGCTGTGTATAAACGATATCTTTAAACTAAAACAGGTCTCATGTGCGATTGGATTCATTACATCAAATGCAAAAAATGGTTGTACGATGATTGAAACAGTCATAATTGTACTGAATGAAATATTTTGCAGGCTACCATTCAAGCTTGTGTTCTTATTGGTTTTAATTGAATAATTTTGAAAAAAAATTAATTTGGTTTACAGATTTGTATGTTGTTATTGTTAATTCAAAGGCATTTCCCCAATGTTTGTGTAATTATTTTTGTACCATAATTGATGGAATCTTCCCTTATGGGGAAGTTGCCACAATTCACATGAGTTTATTTAACATTAAATTTTTCAATCGTATGCATACTGAGAAAGCACTTAGTAAGTATATATCACTAAGATTGAAAAAATGGTGTACTTTTTTCATTGTCTTGTGATTTCAAATTTGTTGATATTAAGCAAAAGAATCGTTAAATGTGTCGCCTTCCCCAGAATTACCTTGACCTCTAAAACTTCACTTTAAAGTCATTATAAAAATTGGATAAATAATTTAAATTTGTAAGTTAACTTTAAGATTTAAGTCTAAATATTAAAAAAATATATTTTAAACGCAACTTTGTCGAAACATATTTTAAACGCAATCAAGGCTTACGCATTTACATCATTTTCAAAGCAAATTTTATGCCAGGACACTGCACGAGCAAGAAGCAATTAAATATTTCCATTCACTGTGACTTCCATGTTTTTAAAAGCTAAAATAATAATAAGTTGAAATATCGTATTCTTCGTCCCCCAATTTATGCATAAATGTGAACTATCATTGATTCAAATTAATATTTTTTAAAGAAAAGGGCTCTAAATATAGGCAAAACAATCTTTATAATAGTTAAAAGCAATTTAAAATGAAACTAATAATAATAATCCTCACGATTTTAAAATTTTACCTGAAAGTAGTTGTAAATATTAAATGAATGGAATAGAATAACACAGAATTACAAGAATTAGAAAAAGAAGATGAATCCAATAAAGGATTTCTCTTATTTTATTTATAAATTCATATACTAGAACCATTTAGTGTAAAAGATCATAGCTACAACACAGCTCAATGTATTAATTTAAGTATGAATAATGAGAATAATGTATCAAAATAGGTATCTAAATAATGTTGATATTGTAATATAGTATTAAAATCTTTACAGATAATTTTATTCCATCACGAATATAAGGGAGACGAAAATACTCATATTTATGTACATGTTCCAAATAAGCAAAAACGCTAGAATCAGACATGGAAAAGTTCAGCATCAATAATTCTATTCAACTGACTCTGCAACAAAATTAGACCCAAATTAAAGAAAACGCCATTTTATCCTATTACTGAGAGAAAAATTTCCAGCAACCCTCCTCCGACCCTTTTACTCCCAATAACAGACGAAATTGAATTTGGCTTCTCGATAATATCGAATATTTCCTTACTCCTGGGCCAAGAGAGAAGGGGAAAAAAAGACATATAATAACGAATCAAACTCCCATCAAAACTAACTAAAACATCTTTAACTCGATTGCAGCATTTTGGTGCGTGCTTCGGAGGGGAAACTAAGGAAATGTAAAAAGAAATCAAATGACACAGAAGTTAGTGGAAGAACAGCGCCAGTGTCGATCACAGACCTCTTCGGCTCGAGCAAAAATTGAATTCCTACCTGTCATCAATGTTGCCTCCGTCTTAGGGAGAAAGAGAGAAGGCAACTGCAATTTTTGCATAATAAGATTCGCTCTCGGGCAGGGAGGCAAGCCCAGAGAATATTGAATGGCGAAGTGGTTAAGTTCCGATGACAAGTTTTCCCTGCCAGCGTTTAATAAATATTATAGTTTATTTGGAATTTCTCTTCGTTTAAATTCAGTTATGGGGGATGCAACAGGGAGCACGGTGAGAGCTCGGACCGATGAGATATATATAGGGAGGAAGAAAACAGCTATCGGGAGCCTGAGTGGAAATATGCGTTTTTGATGGTAGTGGGAAGGTAGGGGGAGGGGAACGCCTCACCGTTACTTTAAAGTTTGATCTTACGCGAGAGGAAATGAAGTTAAAGTATCCTGGTGAACTCGCTGTAATCGTTATTAATCTTTAACGTTATTTGATTGTTTATTAAGCTGGGTAATATTTAATGAAGAGCTAGTTTGTTGGATTACTTTTGCTGCATGAAGACATAGAAGTACAGCATAATTTTAGTAACATTTACAATATTATTTCTCATTTATCTCAAGTAAGGACAGCATATCAGGTATGTTGTCAATTCATTGATTTGTTGAAATCCTTATTTTAAATAAAAGAATTTCCTTTCAACCACTTTATAATTTAAAGATTGCACCTTGTTAAATGCTTTACTTTTGCTATTTTTCCGTGAGTAATGTAAACATTTTTTATCCTTTAATATAAACTTTAATTACTTAATATTAGGAATAAAGAGCACAAATAAATTCAGATTATGAACAAAATTTTTATAAACGAAGTTGTTTTAACCATTTAATATGCATCAGATGCAGATTTTGAGATTTTTCTCGAAAGTGAAAACCGCAGCTTAACTAAAAATTAGATATTGGCTTCAAAAACATAAATATTCTGTTAAGAAACGATATATTTAAGAAAACAATTTGAAAAGAAATATTTTTTTTTGTTTTAACAATGTAATGTGAGTAAATTTAATATAAAGACTTTATACAGTCTTGTTTATTGCTTATTTTTCGGATTTTGTACGTGGAAAGTAAAATGGTGCTTTGTACAGTAGTATAGATATTTTTCAGTGAGATTCTTCTTTAGACATCCAAATAATATTCAGATTAAAAAAAATCAATCATTTTAATTATCTTTATACATACCACATATTATGAGCAGAGTTATAAATTGCGACATTTTATAAAATTTTATATAAAAAGATGAATACTTTTTTCATAAAAGTTTGCTCAGGTATGTATGTATTATATTAAATTCACATAACTTTTAATCCTCGTCACAATCCCAAGGTATTTTTTTCGACATCTTTTTTCTGAATAAATAAAATAAAATAAAATAAGTACGTTATTTTCAAAAAGTTCTCTTATGTAAGTCAAATTTCCTATTTTGATTTTAACATTAATTTATCAGTTTTCATCTGAATCCAATACGTAGTATAAGAAACTATTATCGAAAATCGAAATCTCACCTATATGTATGTGTAACGAGACTTTATTGCAATGAAAAAATAAAATCTTACAAATCATGATGACAAAAATAATATTACAGTTATTAAATATTAATGATTTTTATTGTTATGTCTGAAAATTTGAAAGTAGTTTATTTGCAAGCATTTAAGGAACATATACTAGCTTTACTCAGTCTATCATTTGCAGAAGTAGAAAAGTTTTGACTTAAAAAGGAATACATTTATCGAAGAATTTCCAAGCCATTGAATAAGATGATTTGACAAGGGAAAAAAAGATAATTATCTAATTGTCATGTTCAAGCACAATAATTCTTGCTATAACACAAAAATATGCTGATTGAATTGATTTTCTCGATACAAAATTGAATGTGTTTTAAAAAGAGTTATTTTCATAAATTTCATCATTCATTTCATCATAATCATTATGAAGGATTGGAATATCTGCTTAAGGGCTCTGCCAAATAACATAGAAATATTTAGTTGTCACTTTATAAACTTTATTTACTTTAGTAGTATTTAGGGGAAAAGGAAGAACTTGCAGATCTTGAGAAATCCACATGATCTCTACCCCTCCCTCTCCCCCGAAAAATCAGTTTATACTAATTATACATATTTTTCCAAATTACATTTAAAGTGAGATTTAAATAGAAAAAACCTTGATTTGGAATATAGAAGTACTTTAAACATTCTGGGAAAGAGACTCGAATTCCCTCATTTTTTTCCCATTTTATGCATATAAATAGCCAATATTAAGTTCCTGCCGTTGGTGTATTACTTGCACCGTTAGAATCAACCTATTAAACACAATAGATCAAAACACGTCGCCGGTACACGGATGCATGTTTGCCCTCCCCTCCATTGAGTCGAGACTCTAATCGCAAGCTCGGCGCAAAAGCTATCTGCACAGGGTTATCCGGACGGGGAAGATGCTTCACCGATAAAGCCCGATAACATCTTGCGGTACGGGAAGCCATCTGTCAGGGCATTACCAGCCATGGAGCCTTCGCGTGTTCTTCCGTACATATGCCCATAGGATGAGGGCTTTTTTTTTTTTCCACTGTCTAAAGAACATTTTTATGGTAATGGTATTTGCAGTTTCTTGTCAATTAAATTTTTGCTGTAATACGTAACAATATATTCCTCTAGAATATTCGAGCTTTCATCTGCACTCCGATACCGAAGTAGTTAAAGAAATGTCTTGTTTAGTTACAAGGATAAACAAAGATGGTGGTACAGTAAAAATTTAGACACTTGATCAATGATCCACTCGCTCTCTGAAAATAAACTAGGTGATGAAATGGGTTATTTAAGTAGTCCTTACTTACAAATCCCTCTATTTTAAAAATACAATTGTTGAGTTTTGTAAAATGCAATCAAAGACCTCGATGCATTTAAATTCGCTAGCACTCTGCAAAAGACTTAAAAAAGATATAAGCTGCATTTTCCGCATGTTATTACAAATTTTGACAAGGAATTCATTTTGATTGACATGGACTTATCGAAAATTTAAAATGCATTTCAAACAACTACCACTGAAAGAGCTGAACTCACAAGCATTCTTTTGCATTCAAAAGTAAAACAGCTCTAAATGCAATGTACAAAATTTTGAAATGAAAACGTAAAAACGCAGCCAAATTTCACGGTAATCAGTAAAATCTAGTATTGGAAAATCTAATTAGCATTCATTTATCTATGCCTTTTAGGGTTAACTTACGCATGCTGTTACCAAGGATCAAGTATTTCTCTTGTTGGGGTAAGCAAGATAACTAAGCCATTCAAAAAGTGGCAATGACGAGGAAATTAAATTTAAAAAAACTTTTTTTTTTTGGTTAAATAAATGGCATCGAAAGTTCCACTACAGTATTCATATAATTTGTTTAAAAATTTTTAATTTAAAAAAGGATTTAATAAAAATAATCCCCTCTATTACCAATACAGAGAAAATGTAACATTACCGATTGGCTGTTAACATTGCCAGCAGATTCTTTCTCATATGTTTAGTCGATCACCACAATGCGTTTCTATGGAGAAACTGCCTTTACAGATTCAAAATTCAGAACGAACTATTGAATATTTTTCAATCCTTATTCTGAAAACATCCGTCTAATAATTTTACGAAGCAAAATTTCTCTAGTGCAATTAGAACAGTAATCCTATTATAATACAAAGCTTCTCAAACAGCTAGAAGAAAATTATTCCTTTACAGTTAATGTTCTTCCATTTGCAATTCAGAAATTTTGCTTATAAAATTAGATTAATGTTTCCAAATAAAGAAAAAAAATGAAAAATAGCATACAATAATTCGTTCTGGAACTTTAGTAAAGAGAGCTTTCTCCATAGAAAAGCATTTCGGTGACCGGAGAGGAGGTTTTTGTTTTGTGTGATTATGGAAACGCTTCACTAGGGCGATCTATCAAGGGTGGGGGGCCCGGAGAAAAGGATTTACAATAGTTCATGTAATAATACTTATGTATATCATATACAACAAGTGTACTTCTCAATTCACATTGTTCATATTGCCGTTGAAAACTAGAGTAAGATCAACAAGTTTATCGACTTTGATTTGACCTTGGAAAAGATTTAATACAGAAATAGAAAGAAACCGATTCTGTCAGGTTTAGCTTTCATTTAGCTGCTTTCGTGAGCTACGCGAATTCAGTGCCTGCTTTCATTCAGAACTTCGCTTCTTACACTGGGAATGTTTCACCGAAAAGCATTCCCCATTGAGAATTTCTGGTGCAGTTCTCTCCGGAGATTAATTTAGAGGTTTTCCTTGTCAAAAAAAAAAAAAAATACTAAATAAGTGATATTCGAAGGTGAGGGAGAGGGGGGGTTGGAAGGACTACCTCCCCCCTATTCTCCCCATCTGAACTGCCGCAATCGACTCATCCATAAAAGTTTCGAACGATTTAAGAAGGCGAAAAGAGGAACGGCGAATTATCGATCACCCCTCTTCCAACCGAAAATCCGAATCAAACTCTTGAAAGAAAAAAGAAAGAAAGGGGAGGGAATAGAAAGAAAAATTCAAACGCCTCTCGCCTTCTTACTGTTGTGTGCTGAAAAGGACAGAAACAAAAAGCGCATACGTGTGCCTATAAATCGAGGAAGAGGAAAGGGTGGTGTGTGGAGGAACTGGTTGAAGGCGTGCGAGGAAGGTGAAATAAAAATCGGCCAAGATCGTCGCGTTCTCAACAAAACACTAAATCAATAATTCGATTTCGTTTCTGCGTCATTAAATCAGTTGGAAGGAAGAGTTGGAGGGGGGGGGGGGCTTTTCTGGCCTCTTTGCGAATTTTTCGTGGCAATATACTTTTTCGAGTTGTTTATTCTCGTTGCACACCCCCTATTGCCCGGCGAGCCCCATATAGAATTACAAGGAGTTTTAACTTATTTTCTCCTTATTTTATTTTTCATTCCTTCCCCATTTCACGGCTAAAGAATTGGGCCGGTTAAAAAGGCATAAAAGGATTTTGAATTTGTTCCCCTTTCATCCTTTGCTGCGTGCCAATTTCGGGAAAAGTATAAGAGAGGATTTTTTTTTTTTTGTTCTTATTCTTTTATTTCGTTCTGGCGACACAGATAGAAGGAGCGGTAAAGGGAGTGGCTAAATGAATTCGATTCCTCCACACATCCTCAAGTTTTTGTTTATTTCATAAGTGGTTATCGTTGTAAAAGTTTTAAAATCAAATACTTCCGAGAGAAAGAAAGTTAAACGAAGTAAACGCGTACTGCTTATTTGCGGTTTTATAAAACACCGTTTGCTTTAGATGCTACTGAATTCTGCATATTGGATGATAAACTCTTCAATTAAGGATTTCTTTTACTGCGGAATCGCAAAGAAATAAAAAATAATAAAGCTGAAACGAAAATAGCTACTTGTTACTGCCTTTATATGTTGCAATAACGTAGAAGCCAAAATATTCTTTTATTGAATATTACGAATGTGAATTGTATTTAACTTTTTTGAATCCGTGAGGAGAAAGCTCGAAAAATTTTACTTTTGCAGACGGTAAAGTAAAACAAATAAATAAACTGTTTGAGATAAAGTTTGAAATATGAATTATTTCTCCAGAACACATTGATGCTGTTCAGTAAACGTTCATTAAACTATAGACAATTTGGTAATAATTTGTGTTTCGAAATTGTTTGAAAGATATATCTGGAAAACAGTGAATGTATAGAATTTCATTTGAACAGCTCATGGATTCGTTATGCAATAAAAGAAGGTATATATATATTCTGGAAATAATGAAATCTGTTACATTTTCTACTTGGTTTAGCGACATTCAAAGTAAATTCTATTCAAATGTAAGGATTTATTTCGAGATAAAAATTATTTAAACGCTTTGTCTTGAAGAAGGAAGTAAAAAAGTTGTGGACTTGAACCCGTTTAATATTCTGTTGGGAGTTTTTCTACACTCTCTTTCTTTAAATAGAAATTAACAGTTGCAATTTAAAGCGAGCTAAATATTAATCAAAACGTCTGTAGATATTTCTGTAGAAAGCTTCTCTGTAGAAAGTCTGTAGAAAGCTTTAAAGTAACAGTGAAAGTCTGGATTTGCATGAAAATTAAGAAAGTAGTAGAAAAATCAACATATCTGTTTATGCTTGTAAGAAAAATATTGTTGATTACCTCATTTATAGCCTTAATTTAAAATATTCCGGGACATTCATTTAATATGCATTCAAACAATTTTTGTGAATAATTTGAAATTTTTGCATTAAAATTTAAAATGTTTTGTAAATACGATTAGCTTTAAATAATGGTGAAATGGTTTGCTTAATTTTTAAAATAAAATATTGATCTATCTACTTTTAACCAAGCAATTTTATATCAAGTCACCTACGGTAGATATTTTTTCAGTTTCAAAGGAATTAAAAAACAAGAAATATAGTTTGAGCATATTGAATGCATATATGCTATAATCTGATAGTTTAAACCATGCTAATTTCTGTTAATTTTTATGAGAGAGTAATTTTCTTTCGTTCCTTTTTAAATTTTAACACAACAACATCAACAAGGAAGATACGTGTCTTTCAAATAAATTACTTTAACTATTCCTCATCCATTTTCTTAAAATTATTACTATCGCTGCCCCCTTTAACTTTTGACAGCACAATACTAAATACACTTTAAAGTGTTCAAGAAGCAATGAAGAACTATTTCAAAATTGTACGGCCAGCTTCTCCATTATTTTATATCCCTCCTTCACGTGTTAAAGACTATTCACATTGGCCACTGCAATTTTGACGTAAAAATTGAAGTAATTACGACCCTCGAAGACCTCGTGTCGTTTTATTTATTTATTTGACTTCTCAACTTTGTAGTTTACATGTTCCTTCAGACACAATTTCGTATTTACTTAACATCTTTTCACCGTTCAGATTCTGCCAGCGTTTGTGTTTCACCGTCTGCATTGTTCTCCGTTGGATTTAACAATGCATCAAAGAAACGGCAAAGATTGGATCTCGTTCTTTAAATGCCACTTAATGTGAGCTAGAATAATGTCTTGCTGTGTAACGACTAAAGGTTTTTATGAAAGAATATCCGGGTTCGTAAATAACAACCCGAGTAAATATATTGTGTTTCCTTAAACTGACTGACAAGTGACAATTTTGCATGATTTTCTTATTTTTTAAATGATTGAGAATTTAGTAACTGCAGAATAATATAAGTAATATGTATATTGATAACTATTATACAGTTTACCTTCTCAATAGTTGTACCTTTTATCTTGTTAAAGGTAAAAGAAATGTTTTAGTATTGTTTAGAGAATATGTAGAACCCAAATATGTAAGCTCTTTGAATTAATTAAAAACACAATTTGAAAAGCATGTTTGAAGAAAAATATTTCATCTAAATTAATTTTTTTTTTTTTTAAGAATGTAATTTGTATATAGTATGCCCACTAAAGTTTAGCCTCTTAGCTTCGGAACGGCTGCTGCTATATTCATAAAAATGGTGTCTATGTATAGTAAAGTAGCCATGCGCTACTGAATCAAACCGCCTACGGCGCCACCTTTTGGAAAACTGTGGAGTTTGCGTTCCTATCTCAAAAACGGAACGAAATACGGGAAAATATTCATTTACAAAGTTGTTCAATATCATCGAATTAGTAAGAGAACCTACCTTGAGCACATTAATTTTAAAAATAGAAAGCGTAAAATGCAAGGGGGGTAAAAGCGTATTACGTTTACTTGCGCCAGCTTCCGGTCATGAACAAAGTGCAGCGGGAATTGAAGACCAGAGTCCAGATATGTATTTTGATGACGAAAAACACTTTGAGCATAAAAGATAAATGAATCACCTAATGTCAGGCGAATGCAGTTTTGAAAAGCTTGACCATTAAAATGTGCGTTTTATACCTTTCATTCGTAGCATTATTGGGCACTTTGATGTGAGTATGGCGTCTTAGCTTACTAAATCGATGCTAACAAGCATGACTTTTTTCCAGTATCTCGTTCCATTTTCCAGATAGGAATGCTAACTGGTGCAGTTTTGAACCAAGTGGCGCCATAGGCGATTTCATTCAGTAGCGCATGGCTACTTTACTATATCTATACATCACTTTTACGAATATAGCAGCAGCCGTTACGAAGTTACGAGGGTGACAAAAGACTTTAATGGGCAAATTGTATATATGACGTAATCTAAATCTGTAAGAAAAATAACTGTGTACTGAACCTTTTTCCAAGCGAATAACTTATAATTATGTACGCAAGAGAAAGATTAATTGAAAAATTATGCTACATTCACTCATAAAGATATTGTTTTAAGACAGAACTGCTCTACTCTGCGAACAAATAAATCTGGCAAATATTGCACCCTGTTTCCTCTTTTAACATTTTTTAAATGCTGTTAAGTTACAACAGCATCGACAATAACAGAATTCTAGTTGAGTTTTTAGTAAAGCAAATGGTAGTGGTGAGTAGGTATGGGGGAAAAAAACCCACAGAAATCAGAACGAACAACGAAGAACAGCATTTTCAAGGTTTTTAGAAATATGTGCAATGTTTTTTCATCCTCAAATTTTTTGCGCGCACGTGTATGTATCTAAGAAAAGTACAGGGTGAAAAGATTGATAATACATGGAAACGTATCACATTAAACCCGTTTCTCCAATTAGATTAAAATTGGGTTTTGTCGTGTCCCTTTTCCTGACACCAAACACCGTCTGTGGGCAATGGATCAAAGATGTCCAGTCAACAAAACTTTTCTTAAAGTGGCTGGATATACCATTAATAGCAAAGATTCTCTGCATAATATAATCCAATTTATCACTTGGAGTCCATCACGGATCTTCTAAAAAAAAAAAAACGCGTTTCCCTCGAGCTGTAGCACACCAATCTCTCTGCTCCTGCCGTTCTTCTCTGTTCAGCTCACTTCATTGATGGCGTTAAAGGGTTGGATACATGACAGGTTCAATACCACATTATACACATTATGTATCGCGTTTTCAAAATATTAACTTGGCAATTCCGAGGTCTGTAGCTGAAGGTGTTACCTCTCTCGAGCTCGAAATCCTCACGCGCCAAATATCACTGTTAGAAAAAACCTGACCAATTACTAGAAGAGAAAGTCACTCGGATGGCTTTCTCTTTCGTTCTCATTCATCCAAGGGGAAAAAAAGGAAGAAGTCACATACATACATAAAGTTCCCGTAAGAATGATTTCCCCTATCGTTTTGCTAACAGGTGAATCGAAGCGTTGCGTGTGGCCCGTTCTTCGCAGGTGTCAATCCCCGTTATCCCCGACTACGCCCCTCCCTGTGGATGCTCAAAAATTAATAAAGTAATAATCCCGGACTATGCTGATGAGTAACGTGGGTGTAATGCCTCCCTGGGGTAGTGCAGGGCCCGGGCAGCTGGTAACGCTTACGCAACCCCCAACGTCACGCCCTTGCCTTGATGGACAGCTTCGGTGGTTCACCGAGAGAAGATGTTCCGTGCCGAATAGATATATGTATATATGCATTCATTTTTCCATACGCCAGTTGGGAACAAGCCAAGATCGAGGAGACTAAACATGTGAGAGGTATACATCTTTTCCTGTTACATTTACAGGCACATTTTGTTTTATTCTGAACACGAGCGCATCAATACCCAAAAGTACAGCAGTACAAGTATCGACTGGTCACTTGTCAAAAAGGTTTATAAGTATCCTTTAAAAGGTTTACAAGTAAAAAAATCAAAAGGTTTATAAGTAAAAAAAAGTTACGGAATTATTGGATGATGGTGATTGATGGTTGTTGTAAAGCCAAATTTCCAAATCATTCTCAAAAAAAGGTATATATCATGTCAATAATATTTGTATCCCCCCCCCCTTTTCTTATTAATAAACAATGATGTACTGTGCATTGACGAAAAATAGCAATAATCATTACAATAAACTAATATTTGTGAAATAATAATCTCTCATTTTTTCATTCTAGGAAAAATGCATTGTCTGGGTAACATAGTGGACACGAATTTGTGAAATAATATTTTGAACATTTGTGTTTAGTTAAATGTTATAAGAACAGCGTGAATCTTGTTGCCTGAAGATAACATGTATTATTATTGAAATTTATAATTTAATTTTTTTAATATTTGATAAGAATAGACATGTGAAAGTGCGATTGTTTTTAAATTTCGGTAAATGAGATAGTTTTTTAGCCAATAATATTAAAAGTAATGGAAAATAATTTTTAACAACTTGAAAGTTTTTCTTTTATTCTCGATACGAATGCATCAATGTTCAAAAGTACAGCTATGGAAGCATCAACGATACATCTGTGAAAGCATGAGGAATTGCATGAATAAGTTTATGACTAAAAAAATTGCGACATTTTAGGTTGATAGTCTGGTTGATGTTTGTGAATCCTGATTGCCTACACATGATGCGGAATACTTTGATTGAAAACTGCAGTTTTCACGTTATATTGCCCCGTACAAATAATGAAATAATCCAAGGACAAATCACCAAAGTTTAGAAGTCTCGCACTGATTCGTGTTTAAAATGAGAATAACAAATACATAACTCACTGAAATTTAGAAAATATGTTTTATGATAACATGAAAATTTAATCCTAACTTTTGAGTTTTAACGGTAATAATATCATTTTTTTAAAGTTTTCATTAAACTAGAAGCACTCCAAATTTAATGAAGTTTAAAAAAAAAATCAAACTAAGTGTACAAACAAATTTAATAACATCCGCTTTAATTTTTTTCTGTTCTTTTTAATTCAATTTGTTTTATTATTGTATATCCATGGTTGTGGAAATCTGATGTTGTTAATTTAATTAGCCAAACACACATGGACAAAATGTCTTAGTTTTTTTCAACAAGTAAGTTTTTAAAAAATTAAGAGGATCTTACCAACTTTTATTAAATAAATGCTAGAAATGATTAATGTTTGTAATGATTCCCAGCCAACAATCATGTAAACAGTTGTAGCAGACTGATTTGATTTGAATTTTTACTGATATGACATCTTGGTTTATAAATCTCATGGTGATCGAATTCCCATATGGTCAAATGCAGAGTAAAAGCTCAATTTGCTTTATAGAAAAGGGAAAATTTCAGTAAATGGAGTCTATGCAATCACTAAAAATTTTCCAGAATAGCACGTCTATACATTTTATTTGTTTTCATAAATAATGAAAAAACTATAACACAAACAAGCACATACACAGCTCATATAACATCTTTCATTTCACTCTTTCCGCCTCTTCTCCTCAAATGTGACACCATTCCTTTCCATATGTGTTTACTGAATAGTAATGATATTAATATCACTAAAAGGAAATAGTTTTACCACTTGAAAACTGCTCATTTCCTTAAAATAAAATTAAAAGAATAAGGCGATTAAGAAAATCACAACAATGGCTTCAGGTCAAGCTGTAAAATAAAAATTGCTGTAATAACTAGCATTATACTGTTCTGGTTATTAGCTATGAACGCAGAAATAATAGGAAAAAGAAAAGAGTTTTAAGTAGTAGATGGGTAGGATATTCTGAAAAAAAGTATAGTTAATTTTATGTATAACAATGCAATTTTTAAAAAAGGCACAAAGGCTTTTCTTACTTTTCAAGAGGAAAGTAAAATCCAAGGAAAGTTAATTCAGCCACCAAATAATTATATACTACATATTGGTTAAATTTCCTAGTCTCATGTTTAAGACACTCAGCTATTTAAACATTTAAATTCTTATTTACATTGATTTTATTAATCTTTATTTAGTTATTCATTTCGGATAAATGCTGATTATTATTTAAGATAAACATAATTATAAACCTTAACTAATGAGTAATTGAAAAGTGTATTGAGATTTAATAATTTATGCACAAAGTTCAAAGAATTCAATATTTTCCCAATTTTTAATTAAAACAAAAGACGTTTATAGCATTTTTGAAAAAAAAAAAGAGTGAGTGTTATGAATGTTTTTTAAATGTTACTGGAATAACATTTTTAAATTGTTCAAAACATAGGCTTTTAGATACAATATTAAAATAATGTGCTTTTAAAAAATGTCAATAATTTGAGCTCTTTGGTTACCTACAGGAAAATAAAAGTATTGTAACACAAAATTCTCCAAAAACAAAATTATTTAGTTTCATTTAAAGTGATACGTGCACACATATATGCGCTTAAAATAGTGTCAAATGAATTGTTACTCAGCTGTTGTTGGAGCCTTAAATTTTAGTTATATGATTATTTTTCTGAATTGTATATTTCTTACTCGTATGGTGCTTTTGAGATTTTTACAATCCGCAAAACTTTGCGATGGAAAAAAAAAAACTGAAAATATTCTTTATTTTTAATTTACGTGATTATAAGAGTACTGAAAAAGTTTCCTTTTTCCCTTTTTAGCAAAATTCTATGATTCTAGCTCATTTCGTTTATTACCTTAGGATTAATTAGGTAATTTTATAACACATCATTGAAATAATGCTTAAATTTCAAAAATACCGCGTAAGAAAGCTATTCAATTTTTACTATTAAAAAAGTAGCCAGTTTAAAGATTGTTTACAATTTCTTTTACACAAATAATGGTAAACGATCGGCGTAAAATTCAGAATACCGTATCGCTTTCATTCCTTCCCCTAAAAAAATCTTTAAATAATAATAATAATATCTAAAGGTTTAATCTACATTTTTATAAATCGAAAAGAGTTAAGAAAGCTACCAGAAAAAAAGTCTTAAATCCGTAGTTTTGTTGCAAAATTTACTGAAGCACAACATACATTACAAAAATATTGAATTTTTAACATTTTTTACAGTAAGTTTCAGCGATTTTACAACTGTTTATAGAAGTTTGTGGACTTTATAGAAGTATACCAGTTTGAGAAGTAAGGAAAAAAAATAAGCACCTTCTTCAGTTCTTGATAAAAGTTGCTTACTTATTATTCTCTTCATGAATTTCATGTATTTAAATAAAACGACACTAATAAGATGCATCCAGAATGCAAAAGTTCTGATTTTTTTTCTGAAGTAGAATAGCTTAAAATAGCTGCTAGTTTTTCATATTATTCAGAGTAGACTGATTAGTATTTATATGCACCCTGATAAGGACTTGCACAAATATCACTTCCTGAGAAAAATATTTATGAAGGTATGAATAATATATATAAAACATATGCCTAATAACTGTATCTTAAAAATGTACTTTTGAATCTATAGTATCTTACACACTGAGTAATATACTTTTGATCTTAAGTGTACACATTTGCGTTAGTATTTTATAATAAAATAAATACTTTTCAATTTTTAGTAGACAAATTTTACCTCAGGTAGATTAGCTATATATTTAGCTAGACAATATTTTTTTTCAGTCTTGTTTGGGAAAGATCAATTTTACAATTACAAAATTATAGTCTTTGTTGAAGGGGGAAAAATTGCTCCTTTCAAGCTGGTATGCTGGTATGGGCATCAACTTACTCAAACGCAGAAATAGTTTACGGCTTACAAAAGTAAAATAAAAAAAATTATCATTTATCTATACATACTTAGGTGCAATTTAGCGCAATTCTTTTTTCTAAATTTTGGTATAGTATCGAACTCCTCAGTGGCGGATCCTGGGGACCAACTAGGGGCTTCAACCCCCACCCCACATACCAAAACCGAGCACTGTTCAAAAGAAGATTTTATTTTATTGTACACTATATTTAGGTTAAGTAAGTTTTTTGTTTTTGTTTTAATTAGCCCCTCCCATAAAATTTACACTGCTTTAAGATAATATTTCGCTTTATTGTACATTTTGTCTATGTAAATTTTTAATTATTTTATTTATTTTTGTTGTTACTAGCCCCTAAGACCAAAAAATTTCCGTATCCCCCATAGGTATCCTTACATATTTTCAATAAAATAAATGATTATCAGTACATTGCATAGTATACATCCACAAAGTATGGTATTATTGGAAAGAGATTGAACAAAAAAGTCCTAGCTTGGCGTAAAATCTTTGGCTCGTCTCTTAGAAGCAACTCTTTCCATCGCTCTCCACTGATTACGAGAGCAGAGGGAAGGAAAGAGAAGAGAAGAGAAGAGAAGAGAACTGTTGCCCCAACTGATGTGGACTGCGGAGATACCCCGCGCCACATGCCGATGATTAACACACCGAAATCTCGCGGGGATCGGCTTATGGACCGAGCCATAAGTAGATTAGGGAACGATGAAAATTTGTCTGCTGCCCCGCTACCCGGCTTACTTCACTTCACCGACGCTCAGCGAGCGGGAACTGATGCACCTTAGCATCGGTTGCCCATAAAGAAATAAGAGCACAGGATGGGTAAAAAAAAAAGTAGAAAAAAATGTGTGTATATTCCCAGAGGACGTCAGAGTAAACTGAATTTTGTGTTCCCTGCAGACGATTTTGTGGCCGCTAGTAGAACTCGTTTAGGGGAGGGTGGCCGAGAAACGCACGTGCCTTGGTTTACCAAACATCTGGGTCACATGATATATGTTGGTTTCCCTTTTTTTTTACCTCCCTCCCACTTATTCCTTCTAGAAGTAGACGCAGACAATCCCCCTTTCCCAAAAACCCTTGGGTTCCAGATGAAAAAAATGATAGCATGTTAATGACATTCGTGGGTTAATTTTTAACAAGTGCGCCGTGATGTGACTGCTGGGAGGCAGAGCTATGCCCATTCTGAAGAGAATGGATTTAGAATGAGTCATTGTAATGCATGCCCTTACAAAGCAGTTATTGACATTGATGTAACACTAACTCTTTTTAAAACAATGTTACAATTCGTGAAGACTATATGTTATGCAAACTTTGCAAATAGACTATAACAGCGTACAAGTAAAACAGTCATGCAACACTATTCCTTTTAAATTACCTCAAAATAAATGTTCGAAATTGTAATTCAAACTGGAAAAGATATCTCAAGCAAGTAATTATAAGCAAGTAATAAAATCTTTATAGGAAGAAATTACATTACGGTCGTGTAAAACCCCAAATGCAGTGGAGTAGTAAGCGTAATTCAAAGCAGAGTTCAATTTATCGAAAAAAAAGAATTAATCTTCTATTTTTTCCCACCGAAGCCTATTACAGAAGAATGTTCTTAATTTGTAATAATAAACTCTACACAATGTCAATCTAAATTTCCTGAAATTACTTGCACTTCGGTCCGAAACATTGTACTTCTTAAATAGATATTCATTAGTACGTTAGATATCAATAACTTATATTAAAAATGAGAATTCATAGATTCTGAGGAACAGAATAATAAGGATTTTAATTTTGAATTTAGCCATATATCTTCGGTACACACATTCTTAGAGCAATCGCAGACAACGATAATGTTGGTACGGTATGCATTTTTTAAAAACGTACTTTAATTTAAATTAAAAAATCTAATGCATCAGGTTTTAGCAAAGCCAAGCCATCTAGGGGTGGATGCGAGACAAGGTAGAGATCCAAAGCTTTCATGCGAGATGAGACCGATTCTATAAAGGAATTTTAGAAGAGAAGTAATAAAGCTTTCCAGTTGTTTAGCGAGAAGAGGTAGGTCAATGTTTCGTCTCGTGTCCATCCCTAGAAGCCAACTAGCACTGAAACTCTGAAAAGCACTGAGCACAGTCCATCCCTGGAGCAGCAGTTTCACAGGATGGAGAGACATAAAAAAGGAGTAGTGGAAGAGGACACTTACTTTCTCTTGCTGTTGTAACTGCTTCATCATGATGCTTTTCTTCTTGTCTTTGCACCTCTTGTTCTGAAACCACACCCTGATCACACGCGGACTGAGTCCCGTCATTTCCACCAACTGTTCCTTCATGAGGGCGTCTGGTCGGGGGTTGGCCGCATAGCAAGTGCGCAACGTATGCAGCTGCTTCTCGTTGAGGACGGTCCGAACCCTTGTCGGCTTGTGGTCTGAGCCCTGCTTGTGCACCTGCGGCCGAACCGAGTCCCGATTCCGCCCCGTCTGCATGGATTCAGCATTGGCTGCAAGAAAAGAAAAAAAAAACACAAGAGGTCAACACACTCTCTCAAACTAATCTTCGAATAAAAAAAAATATCCAAACGAAACTTTAACCTGAGCAAACGTCAACTGCTAAGACAAACACCGAGGGGGAAAAGTCCTTATTAACCGAGCCCCCTGCTTCGAATTTTGTTTAAAAAGTGGGCCTTCACGGGGTGCCAACGAGAAGAAAAAAACCCACTTCTTTTGTTATGGGAAAGGCCGAAAATACGCTGGGAAAAGCTAGACTGGCCGATGGCTAAACTAGTCCGATCCGCACGACTAGCCAACTTAATCTCAAAGCAAACACCGAGGGGAAAACAAGAGAATTCTAAAAGCGGTGTTTTTTCCTGCCGAACCGTGGATGTAGCCGCCAGAGAAAAAGAAGAAGAAAAAATAAAGATGATACGGAGGCCGCTCTCTGGAGTTTGGAACAGGTAGGAAGAGGCCTCTAGGAGAAATGACTCACGCAGCTTTTAGGGAAATTAATGGTGTTCCATATTGAGCGCTTCTTTTAATATTTTTAGATCTTCTATTAATGAACGCAAACTTTTTCGTGTGAGCGTATTTTGCCAATCTTATTGATTCTTGGAGTTAATATCCAGTGTCACAGAATATATCTTTAGTAATCACTCAAAGGAATGGGATAATTAATAAATTTAATTTTCTTTTTGTTTATAAATAGGATTTTCAAGCGTTAAATGTATATAGTTAGAACGCAAATCTTGCTCTGTATGAAGTAGTTTAAATGAATAATAGTTCTCTAAAATTCCATTCACGTATTCGGGTTTAAGTTTTTGCATAGTTATATGCAAATTTCAAAGCTATTATCGGAATAACACCTGTTTTAAGTGGATTCCTTACGATAAGGAAACTTGTATTAAACGGAAAATACTTCCAGGATCGTTGAATGCAATTCAGAAAATGAATCTTTCCTTTGCAGTTTCATTTAAAACAAATCTCACAGTATATTTTATCAAACAAAATATTTCATTCTCTATTTCGTGGCATTAAGAATTTATCTGCTTCATACATGTTAACAAGAGGTCAGAGGAACACTTAATAAATAAAAGAAAATTCTCATAAGATGTAGTACAGCTAAATTTTTGATATGTTTAACGTTCTTACCAGTTATCACTTAAAGTATCGATTTTAAAACTGTAAATAAACAATTAGAATATAAAGCGATTAAAATTGCAACTCATTTCGCATGTAATTGTGAACTGTACAACGATAAAATATTAACAGTACAACGATAAGATTTTAAAGCATTTTCACTACCATGTTTTATGTACGTGTGTCACATTGCAGGAGACATGAACACATAGAAAACCTCAGGTAGTCAACTCCATCTACCCTATCTTGTGGAACTAATTATTTAGTGGCCGCCTTTGTAAAAAAAGTGTCAAAGAATCATTCAGAAATGTATTTTGAAATTTAATTTGAAATAATAATCAAAATCAAATGCAATATCTAAAATCTTTTATGATTTGGAGGGAAGTTAGGTGTTTTTCTCCTTTCCAGGTAAGTGTAAATGTTAAAGTATTTTGTGAACTAGTAAAGTCTTCTTCCAGATAAGAATTCGATCAAAAGACCTTTTTTTGTTTCTTTGATTTCTAAAACTTGGTTTTTCGTTTTTATATTTTATGCTTTTAGTAATTTCAGAAAGTTTGAGTCAGAAAGTCACTTATTTTATTATTTAAAAGATATCTTTAATAATGTTATTTTCCTCTTTCGATTGTATTTTTTGGTGAAATCCAGATGATGCTAAGAGCTAGTAAATTATTTAGCATCAAAGTATTTTTATATAAATTAAATCAGTGGCTTACACACAAGGGGGGTGGGGGCGGTGTTCAAACCTCCGCTTTTCGAAAAACTTTTAACAAAGTCCATAAATTTTTAATTTTTAACATTAAGATTACGTCCATGGCACGCACATTCCCGTTCAAGCATGTCTGTATATGTCACTGAATTTAATGTAAGGGATTGCAGTTAATTTGTTCCATCGCTTCATGTTTTAAGCGAAGTTTTTGCTTTTTAATTGATAAACAGATTTACAAAGTCTCTTTGTATACTTAAAATGTAAAAAGGCTTTTCGCTTGAATAGCAAAGTGAATTTTTTTTCTTTTAATTAAAATGTGATGTAATTATTTTAATATTTTGAAATTAAAATTTTCAAATAATTTCATTTGTTAATTTTTAATTGCAATTAAAAATTCCATTAAAACTTTCGTTCGTTATAATTGTCTGATATTGTTTCAATAACTTAATCCGTTTTTATATGAAACTTACCTAGATATAATTTTTATTTAAAACAAATTATCAGTTTTAAAGTAAAAACTTCATTAATTTAAGAGATTAATGATTGAAACTTTTTAAACCTAAGTAAAATATACTCTCACAATTATTTTCTATTAATTGAATAACTGTTTATTATCCTTACGTCAGTAACCTTCCATAATAAATTCAAATTTGAAGAATTTGACACTAATGATATATTAAAACTATATATATATTTTTTTCAATTAAAATATTAAAACATTATTACAACCTTCCAATATTTTTTTTTTAAAGTGCAACTTTCAAATGAAACATATTGTCAATTCTACGTGTTTATAACTAATCAAGAAAAAATTATAATTATTTAAGTAATGAATTCTTCAATATTTCATAAAGAAACTTTATGACAAAGAAATTAGGAATAGAAATTTCAGCTGAATAATTAATTAAAAATGAAAGAATCATAAAAGAACGAAAAGTTTTTCAAAGTAAATGTTACTTCAATAAGATTAAGATCATGTAATCTTAACATGGAAAAAAATGTTCAAGTCATACTGAGAACATAGGGAAATGTATTGCACAACATAGTATCAATTTTTTTTTGGGGGGGAGGGGGCACACGTTTCAGTCAATTCGTCACCTCTAAAACACTGCATTCATTATAATATTGCATTAGGAATTATATCAATTATGTATTCTAAATTGAAGATATGCAGATAATATTAATAGAATGATGATATTGTTAAATCTGCTCGTTCTAAACTTAAATACATTAAGAGGAAGAAAAGACGATTCTCAAATCTCTAAAATTTCTTTTCTAATGTTTCAAAAAATTGGTTAATGAATCTTATTACTTTTTTTATATGGATTGACTAAACTATGCGTATTACGTTACTTAAGGAATATTGTTACCAATCTTAGTTTGTCAGTTTTTAGATTGCGTATGCAAGTAGAGGAAATATTGAGACTTCTTTAAATGCACTCCGAGTTAAACTGCTAGATGTAAAAATATAAATGCTACCTCCCTTGAAGACTTATAAATGCTACCTCCTAAGACTTTGAAGCGGAATCTTGCAAAATTACCAATTTGCCAACAAAATGAAACCCAATCAAAAAAGTTGTGGCTGTTTTTGCTCATAGGTTCTGCGCTTTTCATTCTTCTGCATGATCAATGGCGTATCTAGGGTGCGGCATGTAGGACAAGTTCCATGGGCGACACTTGAAAAGGGGCGCAGATTTCCATTTTCGATATTGCGGCAATTGAAGAAGTAATTAACCCATTCGCTCGCATCGATGCAAGGACGCTACAACAGTGATAATTCCTTCTACACCAATTGTTGCTTCCCGCCATGAGTCTTTGAATGCTCTTGCTGCAGCTCGGCACTGTTCTGCAATAGAAGCATTCAAAGTCTTCCGATGGGAAGCAGCGATGCGTATAGAAGAGAGAACCACGGCCGTCGCGTCCTTTCAACGTTGGGAGCAAATAGGTTAAAGTCACTAAGACACTAAAATATTTATTTTGAATCACTGTCCTAAGAGCCTAAATGTATGAGGTGTTTTTACCCCCCATAGACAATAAACCGCTAAAATTATCACACTCTCAAAAATTATTTTTTCAATTCAAGAAAATTTTGCTGAAAGCAGAGCTGACGAAATATATTTCCATAGTTCCACAAATATTCCCTTCTTTCTTCTAATGTCAATTGAAAAAACTTCCATAGATTCAACGAAATTTTTCCTTCTTTAAATTTTCGGGAAGAATTCGCGGAAATAGTATCGTAGCCACGGGGGGTGGGGGTGGGGTGGTACAACCCTCTCCCTATGAGGAATTTTTTTGTCATTCATTGTATTTTATTCACTCTCACGTATACATATATATGAGTATACATATATATGTATATGTCACGTATACATATATATATTATCACACACACGTATACATATATATGAGTTGCAGTAGTCGTAATCCACCCCCCCCCATGAAAAATTTCTTGCTACACCACTGTACGGAAATTTCCATGGAGTACGGAAATTATTAGTTGAAGAACGAGGAATAAATTAAAGACGCCCTCTCAAAAATTGTTTCTTCAATTCACGGAAATTTTTCTGGCAGTACTGCAGCAGGAATATCTCCGTTATTTGACAAATATCCGTTTTCTTTCTTTTTTCCTCCTGTCAATTCAGGCAACTTCATCCGAATTCAACGAATTTTTTCCTCTTTTTCAGATTTCTTAAAGACGAATTCACGTAAATAGTATTACTTTCCTATAGAGAACGGAAATTATTCGTTGAAAAATGAAGGATTAACAGTGTATAAAGACGAATTTTTCTGAGAGTGCCTTCTAAAGAAATTTTAAGAATGGCCATAGAAGCGAAGCGATTGGTCTCATTACTACTAAAAAAAAAGAGCGGTGTTTTGTTGTCTGCAATAAGCGCTACTTCACCTGGGTACGCTACGGGTCATGTTGAAAACCAATCGACTTTCATAAAGCATATTCTGAATTAAATACATGAGGAACAATATGACGAAACTGTGTTACATCATCTATTCGTGACCATCAATAATGGGATCGGGATATCTCGACGAAAATATCAGCATCATGATTGCAAGAGGCGGCACTGTTGTCACCTAGGAGGCCTTCATTTTAATTAACCCACTAGGGCGCAATCGTAAAGTAGGCTGGATACTGATTCACTCAGAAGAGGGCGGGGAGAATCCGTGAGAACTTATCAAGTGTGCAAATAATTTTCCATAGAGAGAGGCCTTTTTTACGTTCAAGTGGCCAACGGAGGTTGAAAGTAACTTGGAAGCATTTAACGATTTTTTATTAAGGCATCGAAATGTATAGAATGATTATAGTAAGGGTTTCCCTATTTAAAGCAGGATACAGCAAAAGTCAGAGTATTATAAAATGTATAGCAAACATCAACTCCTTCGGCCCTGAATTTTGAATAGAGCATATAAAAAAATCAATGGTGGTTAGATGTGCTACACTGTATGTAAGTATCTAAGTATTATAACATTGAGCCAATTACGAAACTGATTAAAAAATGTTTTAATAATAGGACATGAGGCTATAATTGAATAAAATGAGAAAAAAAAATATACTATTTTGTGTGAAACATTTTAAAACAATTTCTTTGTGCGTTAAAACATGAAAATATTTCACTCTTCCCATGAATTTTGATTGCATGTATGCATTCATTCATAAAGACGCATTTAACTTTTGGTTTCAAACATCTTGACACGTCCATTCCCTTTTCTGCTGAAGGTTTTCTGCCATTTCGGAGAAAAAATGATAAGGTTATGCTATTCTTCCATGTATTTTTAGTAGGACACTAGGTTTTGGTGTTAAAATTATTGAAAATGAAGAATATAGTGTAATGCAAAGATGTGTTCTAATATTAGGATGTCATGGCCGAAGGGATTAATGAAATAATGGGTAAAGGGTTTCCGATTAAAGAGAAAAGATTAAAAAATTATCAATTGATCACTTGGCGCTTCACAATGTTCTAATGTGAACAAAATAGACAAAAGAGATATTACAAATCACATATGATGCGTTTGTGAAAAACATATTCAATGTGGTTGTCTCTTTCGCAACAATTATCTGAAACCACACAAAGGCGCGATCCACTGCTGATTGCACTGTATGGCAATAAATGTAATGTCATATTTCATGTGATGCTATCGTTGAGGTTTTATCTAATTTTTCCCGGATCCTAAATATTGCAACATAATATATAAAACCTGTGCTCTAAAAATAATCAATAAAAACATACAAAATATTTTTCCGCTTGAAAAGCAAACCAGCAGTTAAACCTGGGAAAGTAGTAAACTTGAAAAAATTAATCGCCCGATTAAAGATGCCACTTTTTCAAAATTTTACTTGAGCTTCGATTTACGCGTATTAATGCAGAAATATGCAGTGATGCGGACACTTTTAAAACTAATCACTTAAGCATGACTCGAGGTTGGTCTCGATTTGTACGTTTAAGTGTACTTACATAAGGAAACCGTCAGATTTCTCATACAGCGTTTTTATAATTTAAATTGTATAAAAAATTGAAATGTGTTATAGTCAAAACTAGATGTTCAAAAAATAGAATTTCTTCTAATGTGTTAATGTACTGCTAGTTTACAGATGCGTAACAACTAAAAAAATGCCCTGAACACCAAAATGTCATATCGATGAAATCTTTTGAATATTTCTAATTATCTAACTGATAATTAGAAACAAATGGATATTATAACTACTCATGTGTCCGTTGGCCATTTAATAGGTGTCTGCATAATAAAATGGTCAACAATCCCGAGTGCAGCAGTGACCGTTGCATGCAGTAAGTACCCACTATTTAAATCTAATATATATAATTCTCCTGTCCCAGTGTTAGTCACCTAACTCCTCCGGAACCACTCGACCAATTTTAATGAAATTTTCTATGTATATTCGTTAGGTCATAGAATAGGTTTTTAACTATGTCTCATACCCCTAAGTCATAAGGGCGGTCCACCCCAAAATGTTTAGCCCCGAGTGCTATTCATTTCAATCAGGATTTCTGTGTAGACATTAGCGTGTCGAATCACTTTTCAAATGTGTTTGCCAGATAATGTGGAGAGGGGGGGGGAGAAGTTAATAAAATGTTGAAAGTCGCACAAGGTTTGCAATTTTTGATAATTGATCGCTAAATGTGGTGCCAAAACGCGACAATTTATTATAAATATATTTCGCGTATAGTTAGAAAACGCCTAGCGTATATTGTAAAAGAGTTTTATTAGGCGATTTTAATATAGATTTCTATTCCGAAGAAGTTCTCTGTGGAACAAGAAAGGAAAACACGGTACACTCATGGATTAGGATGCCCATTCCAAACAGCATTTAAAATGTCTTTGCGGTATAGTTGGAATATGCCTACAGGAAGAATATGCCTGGCGAAGATTGTAAAACATTTTCAGTAGGCGATTTTAAGATAGATTTCGATTCCAAAGATGCGTTTTATGGTACAAGAAAGAGTTGATTCCTATTTTAACATGCCCACTCTCGCCAACCTAAAAAATCCCCGTACTTTGGCGAGCTTTGCAGTCATGGGTCTCTGGGAGTTATGCACAAGTTTTAACGGTACTTACGTATTATCCCGGCGGTCCGGCAAGACAAGCAATTTTTCACCAAGATAAATGCCGGGCACAAGAAATTGTTGATGGTTTGGAATACGATTGTACGATACGGTAAGTACCGTTTCAACGCTCCCAAAAGAACCAGATGAAAACTAAAGTAAACAAACTAGCGATAAACGCACCAGTTAAGGAATCTGAAGACACTTAATTATTAAAACTACATTAATTGGCAATTCAAAATAAATAAAAATGTAACGGCATGCTTTACTTACATGTTGTTCCAAATCGCCATTTTATTTCTAAATTACGATTGCCACATTAATGCAAAAAATCGTCATGGTAACTGCATATGTTTAATGATCGCCACCTTGGCGAGAGTCGAGGCGTTAAAGTAGGAATCAACCCAAGAAAGACAAACCGGTACATTCATGGATTATGATGCACATTCGAAACAATATATAAAACGATGAAGTATATTTGTAATATACTTGGCGAAGATTGTAAAATAGTTTTAGTAGGCGATTTTAAGATAGATTTCGATTCCAAAGATGGGTTTTACGAAACAAGCAAGAAAAATAGGCACAGTCATGAATGATACACTTTGAACTTAATGGAATAAGAAAAATAGGACAACGTATAACTAATGATACGATTTTAATATATAGCACTATAGTGTGTATTTAAAACCTGAAAGTGTTTCAGATTTTCATCCTTTTTTCTTTCCGAACATGTACCCTGTAAGGAAAGTATTGTAATCATGAAAAAATTCGACTTCGAGATTTTGATGTATTAACACGTTTTGAGGTCTTCTGAATTCATTTATGCTATTTTTACGAGATGTATGTTTGTGTGTGTGTGTGTGTGTGTGTGTGTGTGTAGTGTGTAAGTGAACACGATAGCTCCTAAACGGGGCATTCGATTGAGCTCAAATTGGGTATATATGTTATAAACCACCATCGTAAGACCGACATTGATTTTGATGTGTATAGAACTTATAGTTTTTCTACTGGGCCACTACAAAGATTTCTTTTACATTATGGCTTATGGGGGGGAAATTCTTGAAAGTGCTCTAGCGTTTAAACGGTACATTCGATTGAACTCATATTGGGTATATCTAATAAATAAAATTCTCATGTCACAGTGTTAGTTACCATACTCCTCCAAAACGGCTCAACCGATTTTAAAGAAATTTTATATGTATATTCGTTAGGTCTGCGAATATGATTTTGTCTCATACCTCTAAGTCACAAGGGCGGTCCACCTCAAAATTTTTAGCACCAGAGTGCTAATAAGTTCAATCAGGATTTTTGTCTAGGCATTAGCGCATCGAGTCCCTTTTCAAATGTGTTTGCCAGATAACGTGGAGAGGGGGGGGGCGTTAATAAAATGTTGAAAGTCACACAAGGATTTGCAATTTTTGATAATGGATCGCTAAATGGGGAGCCAAAACGTGACAATTTATTATAAATATATTTCGAGTATAGTTCGAAAACGCCTGGCGTATATTGTAACACAGTTTTATTAGGCGATTTTAATATTGATTTCTATTCTGAAGAAGTGCTTTGTGGAACAAGAAAGGAAAACACTGTACACTCATGGATTATAATTCCCATTTCATGTCTTTGCGGCATAGTTGGAATATGCCTATAGGAGGAATATGCCTGGCGAAGATTGTAAAACAGTTTCAGTAGGCGATTTTAAGATAGATTTCGATTCCAAAGATGTGTTTTATGGTACAAGAAAGAGTTGATTCCTATTTTAACGCCCCCCACTCTCGCCAACCTAAAAAATCCCCGTACTTTGGCGAGCTTTGCAGTCATGGGTCTCTGGGAGTAATGCACAAGTTTCAACGGTACTTACGTATTATCCCGGCGGTCCTCCAAGACAAGCAATTTTCACCAAGATAAATGCCGGGCACATGAAATTGTTGATGGTTTGGAATACGATTGGCAATAGTTTGCCAGCAAATTTGACGAAAAAGTAGTTTGGCGGAAGTGACCGCCGGCATAATACGTACGTACCGTTTCGGCGCTCCCAAAAGAACTAGATGAAAACTAAAGTAAACAAATTAGCGATAAACGCACCAGTTAAGGAATTTGAAGACACTTTATTATTACAACTACATTAATTGGCAATCCAAAATAAATAAAAATGTAACGGCATGCTGTGCTTACATGTTGTTCCAAATCGCCATTTTAATTCTAAATTATGATTGCCACATAAATGCAAAAAATTGTCATTGTAACTGCATATGTTTAATGATCGCCACCTTGGCGAGAGTCGAGGCGTTAAAGTAGGAATCAACCCAAGAAAGACATACATGGTATACGCATGTATTATGATGCGCATTCGAAACAATATATAGAACGATGAAGTGTAGTTGTAATATACTTGGCGAATATTGTAAAATAGTTTTAGTAGACGATTTTAAGATAGATTTCGATTCCAAAGATGGGTTTTACGAAACAAGAAAAAAAAATACAGCACAGTCATGAATAATATACACTTTCCAACTTAATGGAATATGAGAGAAAAATAGGGACGACGCATAAATTATGATACGATTTTAATATATAGCGCTATAGTGCGTATTTAAAATCTGAAAATGTTTCAGATTTTCATCCTTTTATTATTATTTTTTTTTGGACAAAATTTTTTATGGAATGACTATGAATAAGTCTCAAGGCCAAACTATGTTTGTTTGTGGCTTAGATTTGAGCACGCCATGCTTTTCACACGGACAATTATACGTGGCATGATCTCGAGTGGACAAACCATGCAGTTTGTTTGTGTTAGCTAAAAATTTTGTTCATTCTATTCCGTTAAGGGATTGATATTATTTTTTAGTAAAATTATTGTAATTAGCAATATATATAAATGTAAAGAATAAATTACAATGAATTAAAAATATAAATGTTTCGTATTGTGTTATTTTTATATTCCAGCATGGTTCACAGCGCTCCATGCCTCTTCCACTCATATACCACATCCTCACACACTTACAATAAGTTAGTCATTTCTTTTTACTAAAATAATCCTAGGAATAATTTATATGGCAAAACAACGTTTGCCGGGTCAGCTAGTAAATAAATAAATGTCTTTTTATCAAACTGCAATAAATTAAACATTTACAATATATAATTTCTGTTTTTTTCTGAATTGTTTACCGGATAAGAGATCATACTATTTTTTACTATCATGTTTTTGCATATATATATGCAAACGTCTATAAACAAATAACTACGCCGACATACAGAGAAAATTGTATTTTAAAAAAGTGAAAAACAAAGATTTACTGAGAGAGAAGGTCTCATGTTCAATGAAATATTTAAAACCTTGAATTCGGAGTGAGAAAACGTTCGAATGCAGAAACATACTTGTCTAATTCAAAAATTTACAATATAGGATAGATTTTGTAGCTGTTCAATTATAAGCAAAACCTTTCCCTTTGATACTCCGTTAGAAGCCTTTATTAAAATTCCAAGAAAACTTTTCTAAAGTTAAATGTTTAAGATGATATTTTTGCAGACTTGAGTCTTCGTTTGCATATCCTGTTTTCTCGTTGCTGACTTTACTCACTGGGGAAATCGCAAAATATATTTCCGGTGTAAAAAGATTTTTGATCGCATTACAGCTGAATAATACAGCACATGTTCCTCAGTAAAACTAGCTCTTTGCACGTAATCAGATCCTTATACATCTCTAATGAACTGTGATGTTTACTCGTGCACCTTATACTAGAAATAAGAGGAATTACAGTTTACATTGTTTAATACGGACGTTTAAATTTAGCGATAAAGACGCTGTTTTTAATCTTCAAGAATATGTTATACATATGTACGTAAATAGACCTTGCTTTTATTATAACTTTTCAAGAATTCGTGAAATGATTTACACATGAGCAGCATAAAAAATATTTAGGTTAGACGATTGCATAAATAGCTCTAACTTTCCACTCTAAAACTATGGCATTAATAATATTTCATTCATTGTAACTTGTAAAAATATTGGTTTTGCGTGTGTTAATTCATTTGAAAACCTCATCATAGCATTTGATAATTCATTGAAAATAAATAGGAAAATGTTATGTCAAAATAGGTGAGAGAGAAAAAGAGTTAGTTATATATGAAAATCCTTTTTAGACAAACTTTAATTTGAAACATTTATTTTAATGAAACTAAATTCCTTTAAATACAAATAACTTATAAAAAATGAGTTTATTTTTCTTCTATTTTTTCAAGATTCTGCGTTTTTCTAGTTTAAGTGGGTGTTTTACTCTTTTGTGCATGATAAAGATAGTAAATTATCGGGTAATATCTTTTGCATTACATTCCTAAAAGAAAAGGTTTGAATTGATGTTGAATTTTTTAAACTAATATTAAACCCTAAATTTGAAAATAAGTAAATAAAAAATTATGAAGCGCCCTATAACCTCAGGAAATAGCTAGTATGTGGTTAGGCGGCAAAGCAAAGCGAGGAATGCCCAAAACCCCAGATCAACAGATCGTTAGATCAATAGCCGCGCAGTAGGCCAAAACCTTGTACCTTCACACTTCAGCTATCTACCAATGTTCGTGTCTTACCCACTGGGCCATCGACCGGTAACCTCAGGAAATAAGAGAACTTTATTAAATTTTGGTAAGAGAAATTATTGAAAAAATGCAATTCCGCACTGAGAAAGAGGTGCGTAAGCAGAAACATCTTTATATGAGTGTAAACCTAATAGGATCCATTTTACTCTTTTTTCGGTACATATTTTACCACACAATATGTGGCACTGTTTAATTCATAGATTCTCATTGATAAAACTTACATGGATATAATCCACGATACATTTCTACTACATCGCACGAGATTTATTTTTGTAAAGTAATCCACAATGCTTTTGAATCAAGACAGGGTAGGAAAAAATCCAGTTTCCTCCGAACATATACCAATCACACGTGCCTCGCCATTTTAGTTGGCCACTTCATTTCTAAGCCAGAGTGCGGAAACTAAAACTAATCAATAAGAATAAACTGGCAACGGTCCTTCATCAGTGACCCGCAGAGATAAAACCCCGAAGTTACGACGGAGAAAAGAATTAATCCCATAGAAACGTGTCGCAAGGCACGTGCCGGAGAGGGCACCCCAGATACGACGGGCTCGTGAGAAATTAGCCCGCCCACTACAAACGCCCCTCGACCGTCAGAAGTGTGCCCCTTCTCACGGCGACCCCCTACCGAGTCCAAAGGATAATAATTGTCTGTTAATAATCGATGATGTCGCTAAAAGGCGGTATTTTTTTGTTCAATTCCATCCCCCCTTTTCTCATGCCGTTTCCAAATGAATCGTATTGTAGTAAGCACCGTTGCTAATTTAGGAGGAATAGATTATGTGAGAAACCGAAATGATCCAGCGGTCGGAAGAATGGAGATTGATTGGAGTTTGATGAAGTCCCGATTCTTCTGTCGAAGGATATTATGGGAAAATATGAAAATTCTCAACTGTTTATTGCCGTCAAAATAATTGAAGTCGAAAGTTTTGCTGTGTATTCATGTGTGAGTGGGCTTTTTGTTGTTGTTGTATTTGGAAAATCTTATTTTGGGCTTTGTGTGCTCAATTGCAAGAATTCGATTATAAATCCTTGTCGAACACAGCAGACCGCACAGAGAAAGGAAATCTAAACAGCCAGGGGATTGAGTGGGAATGGACCCCACGACTGTGCACTTTAGGAGATTTGCGTGCAGGAGGGAAGGCGCTTAACTTCTAAGACACCGCTCATCGTGCGAGCGTCTTGTATATTAAGAAACATAATTTATTTATTTATTTAATATCTGAAAACAAAAAAGTTGAGTTTGAAGATTCCTATTCATTTTTTAATTTGACAAGCTCCAAAAATCACTTAAGTCACAAATTTTCAGGAATCAATAAAAACTGTAATGTACCCAAAACACATGGATTTTGAAGAACTTTTGGGGGAGTTTATTACAGTGATTAGAACTGGAAGTATGCAATATTTTTATTTTATTAACATTGGCATAAAATATAAAACTGACAAAATGTGTTTGACAGTTTAAAAAATATATAAACTAATAAAAATTCGTTAGATATATAAAAAATAAGAATCTGAAAAACACTTGAATTTGCAACCATGTTTTTTTTAAAAATCATTATTATCTTTATTATTATTTATTTACTTGCATCAGTCATTTAAAAAACCATGACTTACATGTTTCTTTAAATGTCCGAACCAAATAAATAAATAAATAATAAATATTTTCAAAACCATATTTCCAAATTCAAGTGCTTTTCAGACTCTTTAATTTTTCACATAAATAAACTATTTTCATAAGTTTTCCACTCACATAGGGATAAGTAAACCAACCTTGTAAGCTTAATCGATATTTGAATGAAAATGTAAATGGTCCGAAAGTATGCACATATAGTTCTTGGTCTGGGATCGATAATTTGAATACCTCTTTTAAATCAATACGTAAATAAGATGCACATCATCTGCATTTCATTAGTTTTATCATATTTTTTACTTTAAAAACGCGCATTTATTAGGATTTTTGAAATTATTTTGAACATCCAATAAACAGCAATAACGTGCAATGTGTTTATGCAATGTGCTATTAATTAGTAGCTATCAACTGGTTTGAAAAAATACAATGAAACCTCCCTAAAGAGACCACCTTCTAGACCATAGGAAATCGATCTTGAGAGAGGTGGTCTCTCAATAGAGGTAATCGGAAAAACAAGATTTGTTCAATATGCACTCTAAAAAAAATATTATCGAATGAATATTATATTATGGCAAAGTAGCTATACAGCTTTAATGAAATATTTTCAATCCGTTAGATAAGTGACGATATATTTTAAAGAAAAGCATTAAATTTGAGATAAAACTGGAACTTGGATATCTGGACAACTTTTTTTATTTCCTTGAGGGTATAAAATGGGGTCTTTCTATGTGATTAACTATATAAACGTCCTCTAGCGAGACATATCAAAGAACATGATGCAATCTACTACCAACGCACACATTAGAACAACGTAAACTTAATTATTACGACTCACAGCGCCATCTTACAGGTACATTTCGCCTACAGCTCTTAGGATGATCGTCTTATATGCAAGCCCATACCTTGGGAAAGAAAATCATGGAGAATTTTGGAAAAAGGTACAATATCCCCTTTTTTGCCAAACCTTTCAGAGGAGAGAGTAATTTCGAGATTTCCACCAGGGAAGCAATCTTACCCTTCAACTGAAAAGTTGAAATAAGGTCTATCAGGGCGGTGCAGAGTGAATAGGAATCCTTTATTGGAAGGAAAAGTAACATTAAGTCTATAATCAGAAATTACGTTTCTGATATGAACGGTCTTTATGAGCGGTGGTCTTTCGGAGAGATTTCACTGTATTTTTGGCAGCTGATTCCAATCAATTTGCTTAGGCACGCAGCTAAAGAAAATTACAAACTATGGATGTCTATTGTTGTCGTTTTTTTAATGGAAAATTGATAAAATGTAAACTTGCGAGGGAAATTATGTATAGTTTACTTAATTTTAATTTGCTAAGAGACCACTTTTGATACGTTAATAAATTTATTACAATATTTACGATGCAACTAAAAATAAAAAATAAAATATTTAATGAGAAATCGTTAATTAGGATAACCATTGTTTTTCGATAATTATTAATTTTTACGTTGTAATTAAGATCAAAGTTCTTGGAAACGTGATCAAAAGGGACTAAAACATTTTTCCGCTAAATCCAAATGTCCGCAGGACAAAGTTGCTTTAGGAATCAAAGGAATAAAAACAGACGTCTGAAAATTAGGTTTGTGTTTAAATAAAGGTCAGAGTTCAAGAAACTAATGATGACATTACAAATTTTAGAATGTCTCAGAGTAGGTTTAAAAGTGTTCCAGTATAACGTCAAAATACCGCAATTAATCTTAGTAGTAGTAGTAGTAGTATATAAAATTCTTTAATATTTAAGTCTTATGTGAAGAAAATAACAAATGTTCGATCATTTCACCAGCAAAGTTGGTTGACAAAAGAAAAGTTAAATGGTGAATTCGTTTAAACGCGCTTGAGTTAATTTACAGTATTAATTTCTTTAAAAGTCTGAAATCACATAAAGAAACAGTTACTCTTGTGCAATGAATCTTTATCGGTAAATTTGAAATTCTTTTTTCTTACAAGATTCTCAGAAAAATATGAATTAGAAGGGACACGGATTCGGTGTGGCCTTCTTTGCACAGCTTGAAGTATCCACTCAAGAACAATCATTCGCAGTTTTAATGATCCATTTAGTGAGACATAATCCACACATTGCTGAATATTCCACCTGTGTACGCTAAGATATGTTGTGCAGATGCCACTAAGAATGCATTTCTTGACTTACCTGGGTTTCCTGCCATCTGTATCGTTGTGCCGTTGGTGGTAGTTCCGTTGTGTCCATTAGGCGTGTGGTGCCCGTTGGGCTTTTTGTCTGTGGTTGCAAGGGTGCAATGTTCGGCCTTGCAGCACAGGCCGTCTTCTCTGAGGGCGAACTCGTCGCCCGGACACAGCTGCCTCGCACAGGATATACACCTGAAGCAGTCGATGTGGTAGATTTGGCTCCGAGCGCGCATCACGAAGTCGCTCTTGCTAAAGCTCACATTGCACCGAGAACATTTGATACCAAATAACCTAGTCGGAGAGAGAGAAAAAATGTGAGCAGATTGGAAAAAATTTACTTAAAAAAAAAAAAGAATTCTTTTGTTAATGTGCGGTGGAAGCACCATTTACATGCTTTACAGTAGACTACGTTAAAAAAAAAAAATTCGAGAATCGCACAATTAGCAATTACTTTGAATGCATTAACCCTTTGAGGCGCAACCCTTTCCCTATGCTGAAAAAAGGGCAGCCGTTGCCATTGCTCGACTTAACTACCAGCAAGATGGCGGACGATCGAAACGTTCATCGCGTGCCACAGATCTACAGACGCTTTTTGGACGCAGCTGGATGTGCCACACAACCGTTTCGATCGTCCGCCATCTTGCTGGTAGTTAAGTCGAGCGATGGCAACGGCTGCCTTTTTTTCAGCATTGGACAATCTATGCAGCTGTTCTCGCATTCTTCCATTTTTCAGCAAATGTCAGTGCTGTTAAAAATAATCGTGACAAATTTTTTACGGGAAATGATGTGCTAAAAATTAAAGGATTCTCGTGGAGCTATGTCACCCGCAACTATTTTTATAGAAATCAAATCTATTCTTCGTGACTGGCAACAGTCAAAACGTCAGAGTTTGGTGTTCCCAGAGCGGGAACACTGCGCGATAAAGGGTTAAAACGCCACTTAAAAAAATTATTTAAATAGTTACAGGGTGTTTCAGAAACGGGGTTATGAACTTCTAGAAGAGGTAGAATGCACCTTAATGATTCTGATTCACAAAGGAAAGTATGATCGGAAGAACTTCATGTTCCTATTTATAGTCAATTCAAAGGAAGAAACGAAGCACCAGTCAAATTTATTAGCAACGTTTATAAGTAATGGGCGTATAATCAGATTATTGCATCACCATTAAAATAAAAAATAAAAAAAGGATTTCTAAATATAATCTGCTGTACACAAAGATTTTTGTAGAAGATTAGTTTGTATATTTCAACCTGTCATTGTTGTTAAAAATGCTGACTATTATTTGAAAACGATTTTCATTCTGATTAACTAACTAGCGCATGAAGACAACATTTGTCACCCATCGATATAGAAGAACAACAGCATGGACTGCGCAAATGACCCCAACACCCCAACGATAAAAAAAATGCAACCATTGCAATCGCTCGATTTGAATGCCAGCAGCAATTGCCAATCAAGTGCCAAAGAGCCAAATAACTTGTGGCATCACAACCAGTTGTTTCAAAAGAAAGTTCTTTGGCTTTGCGACACGTCATTGGCGATTCGATCGACCGCCATGTTGCTGGCAGTTAAATCGAGCTGTGACAACAGCTGCACTTTTTCAGCGTCGGACAGTCTATAAAGTCGTTCTTCTGCATGCATGTTGCAACCGCACATTCCTATGTCACCGCACTATGTCAACTGAGATTCTGAAGCTTCCAGATCCCTAACATTCGTTTTTTAACTCTGGTGTTGAGACACCCTGTAGATCAAGTTAAAAAAAGAGGAGAAAAATTCAAACGCCCATGATGCCAATATAAAGCGGTAAAGGCTGCACTTAGCTTGTTCCTTTAACTAAACACACTGCCCTCCAAAAGTTAAGGTACAACCAGTTTTTTGTGAATAATATGGAAACGAATGAACATAGAAGCAAAAAATTTGGACTAACTGAGCACTAAATAGTTCTTTATTGAGTACGACATAGAAATTTACATAAATTCAACAAAAACATGGTATAAAAGCAAAAGAACACTTTTGGAGAAAACAGTTTATCAAAGCTTTTTGTGGAAACATGAGTGGAAACATTACAAAAATGAGTTCTAATAAGGAATGTGTCCACCCCTAACTGCAATCCACTGGCGGCATCGATTCTCCATGCTGCTAATTAAGTTGTCGGCACCTCAATAGGGAGCGAAGACCATGCACGGATTAGTCCTTGTTCTAGCTCATGCAACGATCTTGGAAGAGGAATTGAAGCAGCCACTTGTCTGACAAGGTAGTGCCAAACATGTTCTATCGGATTGAAGTCTGGAGATTGAGCTGGCCATTCCATTCGCTCCAAACCTTGACTCTCAAGATAATCCTCAATAAACACAGCTCTGTGAGATCGGGCATTATCATCCATCAGAATGAAATCATTGCCAATAGCATCAGCATATGGCCGAACATAGGCATCAAGGCTCTCGTCCCGATATCTCACACCAGTCATAGTTCCTCCTTGGAACACATGCAGGTCAATGTGACCATCGAGTGGGATCCCTGCCCAAACCATTATTCCACCATCTCGATAACTGTGTCTTTCCACAGTGTTGGATGGATGGTATCCGGTGCTTCGTTCCCTCCAGATAAACAGACGTCCTGAATCGCTCTCCAGTGTGAATCTGGACTCGTCTGTAAAGAGTACAGAAGCCCATCGCTGTCTGGTTCAAGAAACGTGTTCTCTTGGCCAAGATAAACGGGCCCTTCTGTGTCGTCCGTTGAGGGGGACACATACAAGTGGTCACCTTGCATAGAGACCTGCATTGTGAAGAAGCTTTCGCACCGTACTAGCGGATATTCTTCTCTCTGATGCTACAGAGTGGTCTGCAACAAGTTGTGGCACAGAAATGCTTCTTCTTTTCCGGGCCGAAAGAGCTATAAAACGATATTCTGCGCGTGTTGTAGCTCGTGGTCGTCCTAGAACATGTCTTCTGGGCACAGAAGCTTCCGTTTGATATTGATTCCAGAGACGGTGGACCACACTGCGAGGCACATTAAGACGCCTACGAGCATAAGCCTGTGACAACTCCATTTCCATTCATACCACCAACCACCACCTTTACGAATCGGGCAAACAGTTTCTCTAAGACATTGCGGGACCCTGCTACCTATTGTTAACGAATCTGCTAACAAAAGTTGTAAATCAACAAAAGCTACATTATTATGAAAGCCTGATATTTGCACATTTTTCTCTGACTCATATATGCCTGTTCTTTTCTATAAAAACAAAGTGGTATCTATCGTTTTTGCATAAATTTGCATAAAGTTCATTTTTATCATTTATATAAACCATAAATTTTACTGTCAGTGTCATTTTTTTAATGGTGAGCTTCGAAAAACATGTTGTTCTTTAACTTTTGGAGGCCAGTGTATTTCATAGCTAGTTCCTGCGTAAAATGAAATGTAATAAAACAAAAAAAAAATTCTTTTTGCAAATTCAGGCTTTTGGTTGACAACCTAATTTAGTTATTTTCAAATCTTAAATAATTTAGATCTTTCACTATTAAACAGTTTTACCTTTTATGAACCTTTCGTGTCTTAGCGAATAGAAGAGATGTAAGAGACGCATTATGTACTTCGCAATTTCTGAAAAGAGTATCATGTGCATCCAGTTCTACATTTTTGTAGCTTTAAAATTGGTAATAATACATACAAGGTATTATCCAAAACTGAATTTATTATTTTTGAAAGAGTTTTTACTTTTTTAATTAGTGTGAAAAGGTTAACAATGGAACAACACTTTTAATGTTGTCATAGAAACTAAAGACTATAATGCAAGCGCTTAGAATGAACGAAAATTAAAGCAAAAAAGTGTATGAATGTGAAATATTTTGACTGCGCTCAACTGTACCAAATAAATTTCATCAAAATAACTCAAAGAAAAAAAATTAAAAATCTTTGAAGCAATTACTTTGCACTGAGAATATTCCACGCAAAGTAGATAATAAGAAAGGAACTAAATAAGAAAAGAAAGCATGTAAAAATAAATAAATAAATAATATAAAATCAACATCTTTCAAATTTTATCTTAGTACCAGAGTGTTTTTTTCTAATTTCTTTTTATGATAATATAACGTATTTGATATCTAAACGTATTCATGCATACATATTTTTAATGCCATTTGGCTATTGTTTGTTTGTATAAATGTTAGGTTGTTTTTTTCTGTCAAAAAACACTTTAAATTATCTAGCTCTCTTGATACTCCTTAAAAAAATCAACTTTTATTTTTATTTTTTTTTTTTTTATAGAGTCATTCTCCCATCCTTTTTGTTGAAGCATTCAGAGGTAGAATAATTATTTCTGTGCTTCAAAAAATAACGATAAAACTTTAGCAGCAAACACCCGCATTGCACGTTCTCATATTCACAATATTAATATCAAAAGCAAGGAAATAGAGCGTTTACAACTTGCGGACTGCATTTTCCACATACGTCAATTTTTCATCACTGCCACATTTTTCACAGATTGACATAACTCCTCAACCATTAAAAAGGGAGAGAGAGAGAAGTATTGTATTATTTTCTATTTATCACTGTTAACAAAATATACATAATCGACTTCCTACAGTCGAAAAGTTTATACAGAAATCGCATTTTCTGACAATTTTAAATCGAAAGTAAATATTCGATACTACGTAACATAATTCTCATGCATATAATGTTTCCATTTCTTTGCACTGGAAGCTGCCCGTGGCCACAGAGCATCGCGTGCGTTGCTTCAGAAACTTCACAGTGAAACGCTGTATTTTGTGAACTTATTAAAAGAACCGGCTCAGAATCGATAAAAATGAATTTTGAACGCGAAGTGAAGCTCTTCCTTCCAGAACGTACGACGTGACAGCGCGGCTGTGCCGCCGATCCACCATCTCTCTCCCAAAGGCACACCGGCATGCATGCAACAATCCTTTTCTTCCAAGCCACCGATAACTGATGAGTAATCTTCAAGGAGCAAGTTACGCAAAAGTAATTACTCCCTCCTGGCTCTCAAGGATTAGAGACTTTCCTAATGAAGGTTCATTAAACAACATTAAAACATCTCGTAATTATGAGCGAGAGAGGCTGGACTGCGCGCTGAAAAAAAAACCCTTTCCAAATGTGCTTTTAATATTTCGTGACTGGTAGCGATGATAGAGCAATTTGTTTCCAGGGGAAGAAGGGATTATTAATTATCTCCGTTAAGCTAGAGTGATATTAATGATAATTCGGGCTTCGTACTTCTGTCATAATTGAGAAAATCGTCGATGCTGCCATTTTTTTCCTCTTCTTTCTCGTAGATTTCTTTTTTCTTCAGCTGTTATTTAGCTCAGAGTGATTCTGTGACATAAATTGAGCTGGAAGTTTGGTGTAGAACATTTTATGTTAACACAAGATTTTTTTATTACTATTTCTTGAATTAGAACTTTGCTTCAGGAGTTCTTCCTGTTTCAAAATTTCAGATTTAATAGTTTGAGAATTGTTAATAATTATTATCGGAGTAATTCGGTGTAATTGCCGTGCTAAGCATTAAAATCCTGAACGGCTGTTTGGGGGAGATAATTAGCAAATTTATCAGATTCAAGGATAATGAAAGAACAGATTAAACACTTTTTCCTAGCACTTGCTTTCATAAATAATTCAACTTATAGGGAAATGCTACACTTGGAGCAGGCGAAGAAATTCCCAGATATATTATAGTATATTGCAGTATTATGCAGATGTATTGTAGTATTGTTATACAGATATATTGTAGTATTATGCAGATGATGAACTACTCGATAAATTATGGTATTCGAAATTATAATAAACATAGAGCCTGAAAACTGCTTCAGCTATTTTGCAGTCTGAAACCGAAAACCTCTTTGATATACATTTAAGACGAGAAGTGTTTGAAATACAGACATGGACAATCAAAATAATTTTCATTTCTGCCTCTTATTAAAATAGAATAAGACACTATACTACTAAAACCGTTAAATGGCATAGGCACTGAGTAAGGCCCATGGGGGCTTATGTCACTCCAATAATCTACTCCAGCAGTTCCCAACCTTTTAACATTGTGCCCCTCCTGCCCCCATCCAGCAAATAATTATATTTACAATAGTGCCCCCCCCCACACATACACAATTTTCACATTCTTCAGCGTACATACAGTTTTTTATTTTTCAACAATGGGCATTTAGTTGACTTATCTACAAAATTATGTTACCGGTAAAGTTTCAATAAATATTTTAAGGGAAAATACGATAGGTTTTCGAGTAAGAATAAGAATAAATAAGATGGCTATTTAAAACATCCATTATCACTTGCTCTTTCCTTGTTTTTCTCGTGTCCGAACGGTTTTGAGCCGCTGATCTATATATGCTTTATATGAATTTGTGCACACGATTGGATCCAAACTTTGCTAATAATCTTTAAAATTTCACACTTGTCATGAATAAACAAATACGAATTGTGCTTCTAAAGCAAACCAACTCAAAACTACTTGTCACTGATGCGGGTCAGTTAACCTAAAACGTGCAACGTACATAAAGGTAGGTGGTCAATGGGGCCTAACTTCTTTTACACTTCCTCATCCCTAATGGACACTGTTAATCTTTCGAAGCGGTTTAAAACTGTTACTTAGACAAACTTCACTTAAACGTTTTAGGAATGTTAGCTTAAGCATTTAAAATTAAAAAAAAAATACTTTAAAACGTCTTAAGGGAGCATCAATTTCAGTTCCAAGTTACCAATAAAAATGGCAACTTTTTAATATTGATATCGGTACCCATCAAGTAGTTGATATTGATACCCATCCCGTTATCTAGGAGTAAACTCTCAAATTTTACTCTACGGAATACTGAATATTTATTACGTATAGAGTTGAAAACTTTTCAACTCCACTAAGTTTAAAGCGTACTTTTTTTTGTTAAAAGTAATTGGTATAAAAACTTTCGGTATTATTTACACTGCATGCATATTCTTACCTTTCCTTCCATCCTAATAATAGATTAACTTCAAAAAGCTGCTGGGACCGACCGAAGCTTTTAATTCTAAGTAATATATATGACATGTGACAGAAAAATGAAAATTTACTTATCAAAAATTTTAAATCGGTTTCAGCACGAAATCTTGACCTGGCGATAAAATGACTGCGAATGTTTGCGTAATACTTCAAGTTAGAGCTTTTGTGAAATGGCTACTCAGGTTTTCTAAAAAGGGAGCGTGACATTTTTTGAATACTAGCGGGGGGGGGGGGGGATACGGTATTCAACCTGAAATCGAAGCCGCTATTATGTGACATTATTTTAAAATAAACAGATAAAAGAAAAATAAACAGCACTGCACAAAGGCAAAATCAATTTCCTTTCATTTGTTTGAATTCAGTTTGTGCTCCTCCGGAGTATATTTTTTCGCATTAATCAAATATTAAATCCATTAGAAAAGGATTGAATTCACAGATTGCATTATTTCGTGAATTATAGTGTTAGCAGAAATTTTAAACTTTTACTTTTTTATGCTGTACTATTTTTCAGATAAAGTAAGTAAATTTATTACGGCATTTTATGTGTTTCTTAAGAAAGAGACAACGTCTACATTGAATAAGGTAAAATGTACTGTACACATATCTAATTTTACTATTAAATTACATAAAGACAACTTGCATTATTGCATGGCGAGTTACGTGTGATGGATACCTTATTCAAAATATAAATATCATAAAATTATTGTTTATAAAAATCAAAACCTTTACATAGATTTAACTTACTTTAAAACGTCAACAGAGTTAAGATAACTAAAGTTTTGTACCTCTTGAAAATTGCATGCAATTATCCAAATTTTCTCCGATTTTTAGACAATGATTTATATTAGAATAGATTTATGTTTATAACAAACGCAATTTTTAGACGACACTATATGTAAATTAAAGGGAAATTTTAAGCACAATATATGTGTCAAAAAGTATTAAGTACAAACTGAGAGTTTTTTTTCCAGAATAATTAAAATTTCCATAAAGTAAATCATGATGCAAAAAAACAAATTGGGAAAAGTATATTTTCAGTCTGTTTAAGCTTTTATTTTTTCAATAACCATTGCTAATAAATAAAAGCAATATTGTTTGATAACAATGTTAAATAAACAAAGTTTTCGAGATATTTTCGGTGAAAATTATGTACATTGTATTCTTTAACCGCTGAAAATAATTAAGTAAAAGAGATATACTTTGAAATGTACTGCAAATGCAAATTCAGTTATAGTTTTATGAACAAAAAGATACAGTTTCAGTACGCCATTTTGAAAGTTAAACAAATTAAAACTTCCGATTTAGATTAAGAACAATAATTTAATAAATTCAGTTATCATTCAGACTTTATTTTATTATATTGTTCAGAAATGTATTAATGAATAAATGGGTTAATGCAATGAATATTTAAAATGATAGAGAATTAAAACTTTAAACAATCAGAACAGTCTAAGACACGTATGAAAAAATTTCTAATTTTAACTAAATTAAAACCCCAATGAAATTAGGATTTGAAAAAACTTTTAGAAAAAACTTTTTGCGCTGCATTTCTAATAGAAATTTTAAACTTTTTGAATGAATTAAGACAAACTTATACAAATGGAAGAAAAGGTTTTTTTTTTCCTTTCCATTTGGCAACCTCACCGTTATAATAAGGTTCTGTAATTGGGAAAATTTAATTATTTTCAATATTTTTGAGAATAAAGTTTAGAAAACCGACAAGTGAAAGAAAAGTTTCATTAATAAAATATTTAGAAACAGTCGGTTTTCCCCAATACTTGACTAAAAACTTATTTTTCTGAAAAATTTTAATTAATGGTTATTTTTCTTAGGAATAAACTTTAAATATTTCTTGCTACACACACATCATGAATACTTTTGTATTCGAATTAGATATTTGAAAAACTCACAAAATCAAATTTGGTGAAACTGCGTTTCACAAACATAATCCAAATAATATACTAATGCATGAGATTAATTAGATCCAAAAATATTCATGTTTACTAGTCTGATATCTTCTTTTCATACAGGAGAATTGGCCGACTCTGGATCTATTGCATCAATAAAGAAGTAGATATATTACTTATTTTAAAACAAGTGGCGTACTTAGGTAAACACACAATAAAACTGCGCTATGTCTCTTAAGAATGAGTCGAATCATTTTCTTTGTTTGGTTATTCTTAACATTTCTTTTAAATGCCCATTTATATTCTTTCCTTTTGTGAGGGTACACTAAGCAAATGAGAAAACTGCCATAGATTTAGGTTCTAAGAACAGTGATTCAAAATAAATATTTTAGTGTCTTATTGACTTTAATTTATTCGCTCTTATTCTTTGTAAGGCCACGGCAGCAGCGATTCTACCTTCTGTACCCATGCCGGGAAGCAACGATGGGTACAGAAGGGAGGAGCTGTTGTCGCGTATTTGCAACGAAGGAAGCAAGCAGTTTAAATGCTTTTTTTGTTGCACCAACCTCGCAGTGGAAATATACGCCTCTTTTCAAGTGTTGCCCATGGTATATGCCCTATCTGTCATAACATAGAAACGCCACTGCTTAAAACCAAGTGAGTATAATATCAAATAATCACCATAAAAATGATTTAACAGTAAAGAGCGTTTGACAAATGATTATACAAGTTAAATTTAAAAAAAAAGTATTAATCTGTTGCACATTGACGGAGAAAATATTTCATTTTTGAAATTAATGTTTTCTTTTACTGCATTGAGCTTTCAAAGTCAGATATATTTATAGAGTTTCAGAGGAAGATGCTAGTAATAAATATTACCCGAAAAGAGAGCATGTGGGAAATGCTTTTTAATAACAAGTGATAATAAAAAATTTTCCTTTTTTTTTCCTGCTTTACTACAGGTAAGAATTCTGGTGCAATTTATGCCATCATATAGTATAGTAGGAACGTCAAATATCAATTCACTAAAAATTTCACGATTCATATTTTCTTTTACTTAAAAAGAAAACAGAATGAAAATAAGAACGGAAATTAGGGATACTTAAAATGCAGTAAAACGATATTATAAAATATGCATTAAAGAAACGTTAAGTTAATAGGATGAAAATGAAAATAAGTACATACAATGAAGTTCATGTATTTTTACAAAATCATTTCACTAGCAGATTGATTATTTTTCTAAGAAATTTCAATTCTACTAACGATTAATCAGTCAAATGATGAAATATGACAGATAACAGTTGCTTCCACATTATTTACAACTTTTTTTCCTTATTATCTGCAATCACATTAATAAATTCCCTTTTGCATTTCACGATGCTCGCTCTTTTAATTAAAAGCTTTAAAATAACCGAAATTAAAATGGAAATTTTATTTGTGCATTGGTTATTTTTATGACATAATTCATTTTATGGCTGTGCCGCACAGCCATCTGCGTCAAAAAAGGGTCTCTAGGTCTGTGGCACGCGATGAACGTTTCGATCTTCCGCCATCTTCCTGGTAGTTAAGTCGGGCGATGGCAACGGCTGCCCTTTTTCAGCGTTGGGAAAGGGTTGCGCCTCAAAGGGTTAAGAGAAATAATATTAATGTTTTTATGAGAAGTAAAGAAGTAGCGTTAATAAATGTAATTTCAAAAATAAAACAGACACGCGTACTCCATTTTGAATCTATAGAACATGATGTAGTCAAAAAACAAAAGTTTAAAAATAATCTCCGGGTGTTGACGTCTCTTGTCAAAAACACAACAAAGGCGAATTCAATCAACGCAATTTCGATCAGGTATTCTATTCCTTACAGTGTTTGCGAGACTTCCCTTAGAACAGCTTCCGAAAATGGGTCGATCATAATTATTGTTTACTCATAATGAGCGCTGGAGCAATCGTTTGAGTCAATATAACTGACAAATGGGGATTCTGTTTTTGAGTTCTGTTTCTTTTTTTTTTTTGTATATTTTAATGCATGTCAAGGGTATTTTTGGTTATCTCTCAATGTACACTTCATTTAAATCTTTCCCGGAAAAAAATCTTTTGGTTTAATGATTGTGGAATGGAGAGATTAAAACTAGCATTGCATAAATTTGATAATGGCTCACTGAGGAAAGCAAAACTTTTAAAATATTTACGCCGTCAAAAATTTCAAACTGAGCTTCAATAAAATGCGTGCAGAATCTTTTATGGCATCAACTTTAAAGTAGTTAATTGTAAAGGCATTGGTTCAGTCATTTAACAGTTCTGAACTGTAAATTTGTAGTAAGATTCAAGGAAAAAATTATCTTATTTATAAGGAATCGTAATTTTTTAAAGGAACTTTTTTAGAAACAACAAAGTATGTCCAGAGCCCGACTAAACAAACTTCAATCCCATGCAATCATTGCTCATGGGAACCATTTCACACTGATACAAGCATGTGCATCCATTCATACATGAAACAATAATAGTTTTTTATGTATATTGATATTATATGTATAGATCCTCTTATGGAATGCACAGAATTTTACAAGAATATTCAATAAAATTAAGGCAAGTTTATCTGTAGGCTTATAGGATCATTTTCGTAAGATATATGTGTCACGCACACAAGATTGGCCAATTTCTGCTATATGCAATAGCATCTGTCTAATAAGCTGCTATATGCAATAGCATCTGTCTAATAAGAGCGCCCATTTATTGGCGCTTTTATAGGCGAGGAGGGGGGGGGGCAGCTACCTTTCCTGCCCTTGCCATAGTTAGGCTCCGAGTATATCGCGTGGATTTAAAGCAGGATAAATAAATTAATTACGCCCAGAGGCTCAAAACCAACTCAGAATATTTTTTCAGAAGCCGTTCCAACACTAGCAAGTATAAACCGATGAATTCTGAAACTCAAAAAGAAAAAGAAAAAAAATAATAATAAACTTATGCTTGCCTTACAAAATAGGTTAAGGAATATGTCTGAAAGTCCTGTGGACAGCTCTGAAAGCTGGATACTTTCTGATGGAACCCGAGTGCCCAACTTTCAGAGATTTCACCGTACTAATATATATTTAAGTAATCCAATGACAGCAAGTTTTTCAAGATCCAATGATAGCAAGAAGTTTCCAGGTGTCATGCCAATAAAATATGAAATATTAAAAACCTTGTCTCGATCGCAAAGATTAAGCTGAACTGAGTTATAAAAAGAAAAGAAAACGATTATTATATTGACTAGAAAAATGCGGTGGGTGCTAACCAAATTTTGAACCTCGCACCTAATATTTGAGAACTAATGCAAAATTTTCCCAGAGTTTCCCAAAGAATCTTTCAATGCTAACTTTAGTGATTAACTTTTTGAAAAACTAATAGACCACGTTATTTATTGCACTTCAACCTTTTATCTGTTTCACCTTGAAACAACGTTTGGTAACTAAAATGCAGTTATACGTACAAAAATATTGCATCTACTTTTATATGTTTATGAATGAGGGAAAACTTTAGAGCGAAGCTTTCTTTTGCCTTTTTCAGTTTTTTTTAGCAATTGAGTGCTATTGATTTCAGACAAGGATTTTTGCTACGTGGCGAAACGGCGATTCACTTTTCAAAGGCTGCCTGATAGCGGTGAAGGTAATAAAATATAAAAAATCGCGAAGGTTGGCCATTTTGGGGGATTTACCTTCAAGTGTGGTGCCAAAAAAAATTTAGTCTTGAAATTTGAACCCAGCTTGGCGATATCTTCTATATTTGGCAAGAAAATTCCGAATTCGACTATTTAAAGGAATATTAATTAGCGTCTACAAAAGTGTCCATATTAGCGTAAATAAAAATGAAGCATAGTTAGAATATGCCTGAGGAAAACTGTAAGCAGTTTCAGTAGGTGATTTTAATTTAAATTTAAAAAAAAATAGTTTTGTGAAACAAACAACACAACGGCACGCTCCGATAGATTATGATACAAATTCTAGAAAGTATTTATAAAGATGAAATATTGATAGAAAATGCTAAGATATTGAAAATCCGTTTGTAAGCAATTTCAACAAAAATTTCAATTTCAAAGAAGCATTTCATGAAACAAGAAAGCCAAATAAAGCACATTTATGAACTGTGGTACACTTTTTAACGAAAGGGAGCAATGAAAATAAATAGGACCGACGCATAGATTATGATACGCTTTTAATGTATAGTACTTTAGTGCGGATTTAAAATATGAAAAAGCCTAAATTGTGAAAGATTTTCTTTCTTTTGTCTTTCTTTATTTTTTTCTCTCACATAATTGCAACAAGCACAGCTTGCTTTAATTTTACTTAACATTCTTCTTTGCGAAGCATCATCATTTTTCTCTTGAACGTTTAATTAACGAAATTCATCAGCATCCTGTCTTCTTACTTTGCTTTATAGAATAAAATTTAACTTGGGAGTTTTTTCTTCCTCAGATCAGCAATCATAAATTTGATATTTACCTACCTAGGAAATACCAGGGAGAAGAGGGCTCCATAACCGAATTTAGCTTACTCCCATAATTCCGAAGTCCTCTTATGCATGCTTAAAAATCATTTTCTCTAAACATACAAGCATCCTTGTTCCTCCAATACCTCCAAATTCATGGAATAATTATCCTCTTCATTCCCTTCGTTCCGCCATTTTTATTCGTAACCCCCCCCCCCCCAACCTTTACTTTATCATTATAATTTTTATTTATTTATTTATTTCCCTGCAAACTCACAACTTCGCGGATCGTTTCACGAACGGGTGAGAAAACCAAAGGATTCCAGAAGAACGCAGGCGGTTGCTGCAGCACTGGAACGAGATTGAAGAGTTAGGCAGGTAGGTAGGTATGCAGCTCCATCTCGTGTTGGGGTATAGGGAAGAGGAGGTGCATGGAGATGATGCTGAATAATTCAACAGTTGATTCTGGAGGCGCACGAGCATCAGTTCAGAGGTTTCTATTAAAGCGAAAAGCATAATGTTTGGAAGCAAATGGTGAAGGAAACGGAGATGAAGGGGAAAGGGGGTTGGGGAAGGGGTTACAGAGATGAGACGAAAAGACCCCTATAGCAGCCTGACCAATCACGAAATTAGCTCGGGGACCGCGAGGCTTGCGATACGTCTCGATGCCGGGGTATTTTCTCTTTTCCTCAATTCGGATACGGTCATGGGCGAGGAAGTATTCTGTATCGACAGTGAGATTTAAAAGTCGCTGGATTCAGTCTTGAATAGCACCGTGCTATGCGAGGCTCCGTTACCGTAGCAAAATTCGAACGAGGATATGTCAGGCAAAAGGGAACTGTTCGGCTTTATCGCTTTCCGTTCGCTCTTCATACTCGGCTTTTTACGTGCGAGCAAATGAGCTGATGCGAAAATTCTGATTATGTCGCATTAAATCGATTGTGCATTAGTTGCTAAGGTATATACGACGACACGTTAAAGTTGCATTATATATACAGGGGGAGGGGGGGGGATTTTTAGGGTTGTGGTGCATTTGGGACAAGTTTTCCAAATGTGCAAACAACAGCAGTATGAAAAAAATCGCCAAGATTGGCCACTCTTGGCAATTTTTTGCCAAGTTTGGCACCAAAAAGTAAGTTTCCAAATCTGATCCAGCTTGGCGATATTTTCTGTATTTGGCGATAAACTGCCAAACCCTACTGTTTTACAATGGGAATAATTTCTAGTTACAGTGAAATAATTTTGTCATAGCTTGAATATTTGTCACGAATGCGGCTTGAAATATTTCACGGTGCTAAATACTCCAATCTGCAAAGGATTATGCATAAGAATGTATGGAGAGGTTTTTATATGGCAACCATGATGAGAAATGATTATCGATTATACGCAAGCGTAGACCGCCAAAGAAAAGCTCCAAAGCCTCAAAAGAGAATTAAAAGTCGGAAATGGTGGCAAATATTATATTTGCCGTAGACCCTTAGTAATTTACTAGACTACTACCTAGCAATCGAACAAAAAATCTAAAATTTTATAAGTATAAAAAACTTCTTAGAACTTTGCTTGCTATTTAACACTACGGGCGTCTTGGGCAATTAATGTAAAGTTGTTTTCCCGGTAAAATTTTCATGCAGCTTTATAGTCATAAAAAATTAAATTAAATTTTGATTGGAAGACTTGTGACTTGTAATTATTAAAGAATAAGCTCCTAAAGTACTTACGAGATTTAATATCAAAACATATTTTATGATACTTGATACATAAATAATTTAAATTATAGATGCATTGCAGTGAAAATTGGAATGAAGTGGACAGGATTTTACGTCACGGCCGATTGGAGGGCTAAATGCTTAAGTTTTAATTCCATTCTAACAGAATATTTGTATGGTACGCCGGAAAGTTCACAGTGGAAAAGTTCAAAGTGGGCAGAAGAATATCATATCGTACATCTATGTTATCATTATACAGATTACAGTTCGCAGTAACATAAAAATTTAGAATTACAAAAACTCAATTATTGCGGAATTTCGAGATCAGTTATTTTGAATTAAAAGCACTAAGGATGTATTTCTATTTTAAAACAGCTGATTTTCTGTTTCTCATATCGCAATTTATTCAGACTGACGCTATATACGATTTTAGGTCTGATAGTTCTTGCCGTAAACTCTTTCAACAATAAAATAAACTTCAAAAAATATTTTGTGATTAATCTTTCGAGGAGAGAGAGATATTTTCGACAGTTAAGTTTTCTAAATTCACAAAAGCACATCAACTTACTTTCAAATATCAGCTTTAAAAATGCTCTCGAAAACTGCCACATGGTAGAAAAAAATGCTTTGTGATTTGCTGATTCAACAAGATATTTCTTGAAATTAACCATATATACTCTATATATATATATATATATATATATATATATATATATTAGGGTGATTCATAAAAGACCCCAAAAATTTTTTTTCCCTTTTTTTAAACTCTCAACCCCTAAAAATGGTCTATTCCACTAGAAAACATACCAGTATTTTTTAAAAAATTTTTAATTGATATTTAAGGGTCGCTACCGAATTTTAAAATATGAGAAATGAAGCAAAAACGATAAATTTTTGTGGTTTTTCTGTCTATAATTCTTAACAACATCAAGTACTGCTTCTGCTCCTCATCGTTTGTATGTAATTTGTTGTATTCTTCCATCAAAGCAACACCTCGTCGTTCAGCTATATCATTAACGACTCTCATGTTTTGTACAATTTCTTTAGCTGACCTGTAGTTTTCTTCTTCCCACAGCTCAGGATCTTTTTATATGAACTCCCATGAAATACCAGTCGTGTTGAAAAATTTCATTGTATTTGTTGTAACGAAATCTTCGATATTTTGATTTTTGATTGCATCATACCTCAAAGATGCCTTTTTAGGACTGTTTTCCGAACTTTCGTTATTCAGTGCTAAAATCATTCTGCGTTTTGTTTCATTAGAAATTCGCTTATCAAAAAAAGCTAGAGCAACCAGATACCAAAGATGAAAGATACCAAAGATGACCCAACATCTTTTTCCCGGCGACTTTGGCTAAAACTGCATCATGTTTTTCGAACTCAACTATGTCCTTCAAAATCTTCAGGTCATTTTCAGGTGCCATATAAGCCACTGGCGCTGTAAACCAGTATTTTGCATAGACAAGTACAACAAATATGCAGATATCCGTAATGGCCTTAGCTTCTTTAATTGTGATCTTAAGCTGGTGCTTAAATAGAAACATTTTCAATGCATATACAGCTTTCGCCATCCAACATGCACGATGCATTCCAGAAGGGGCTTTGAATGAGATACCGCTTTCAGGAATCCCTCCTAAAAAGATAATGATTAAATGAAGGAGCTCCCTGTAATCGTCACGAGGCTGAAATTGTTGTAGTCGATTCTGAGCAAAAGTAATTATATCGGTCGCAGCAGTTTGAACGCAATTCCAAGTAGATGGTTCAAAAATTGCAGTTTTGAAGTCTTCCTGATTTATTTTTGTCCAACGGCTCTTAAATTTTTTGAAAATTATAATTTCAGGATCGCTGGATGGTCCATAGCTGATACTACGACAGCTTCCAGTACGATTTCTAAGATGTGATGCCGACAAGGGAGTCAAATCAATTCTTTTTGCATTTTTTGTTCCAAAAGAATACAGGCTCCGTTTATTCGCCCAGTATTAGATGCCGTTGTGTCAAAGCACATACATCTTATTTTATCACGTAAGTTCCACGATGAAATTGTCTCGAAAATAGCAGACGCCATGGTTTCTCCTTTGCCATCTGGAAGCTTAGCAACGGCCAAGAGCTAGTCCACTCTTTTTCCAGATACCAAGATTGGTAGACGATCTACTACTTCATGCCCTGTTATGTCCTCGAGCATTTTTCCATCCCAGTGCACAGTTAGTGTAGTTTGGGGTTGGAAATCAGATTTTATTAATTCAGCAAGCTAGAGTCTATTATTCATTCTTTGGCGGCGTATAGAGGAATAGCTTACGTTGTATTCTGATACATTACAGCCTAGACTTTTGAGTGTAGATGTCAAAACAACAGTCGCTTTCCGGTCGCTCAATTTAGCGACATCGAGACTAGTTGCTAAATTAGAATCTAGGATTGTTTTTCGGCCTCGATTCCTTGGTATCGAAAAATCTTTGCTTGAAGAAGGTCCTGGCTTCGGAGAATTAGGACGACTTTGACTCATGTCACTATCACTCCTGTCCTCTGTAGAAGAAGTAGCTGAAGATGACAATAAATCGTATTTCTCAGTTAGTCTATTTATTGCTTCTTTTCTTTTTCTTTCATTTTTTCCAACTTAACTTCTTTTTCTAATTGTTTAGCAAGTTTTCTAGCATACTGTTTATCAATCTTACTGATTCGTCCAAGACGGTTCATTTTTCTTTGGTTCAAAAGAAATTGCTTATCTTCGTCAATATTCATTATATTTAGAGCATTAGAGTGAGCTATATCAAACCGAACATTTAAATTTGATTGCCACTTGTTTTCTTTTTCTTTGATTGTTGCTGAACGCTTTGCCTTATTTTCTTTATTTTTTTTTTAATTCTGCCATTCTGAAATATTTATATTTTTACATTACATTTTTATAGTGAAAAAATAAACTCATTACTTCTTGCACTGAGGGTAATCTTGTTTGCACTAATTCTGAGCAAGTGTGTCCGATTAACTATATTTCATCTCTTTTTCTTGTTTTTATAACATCTGAAGCCATTATATGAATAATATTACAATACTAAACAAAAAAACAAAAAAACAAAAAAAAAAAAAACGAAAGTAAGTCGCATTCACGAGCGAACACAACCACTTTGGATTTCAATGATTTTATCTCTGGGTAAGAAGCAGGATTGTTTATGTTGTAAATATCAGTCCAGCTAACTAAAGCTGGGGAATGTCATATGCATAAAATGTTTGTTTTTTTTCTTTTTTCTCCCCCCCCCCCACATCCTGCAGTGGGAGGTGCTCAATTTATTGGTACTTGCTTGATATAGGGGTGGCCGGAAGTAGAGAGGAAGGAAACGCGTAGACACAAAAGGGCGTTATTGCAGTTAATTTTTAAACTTTGAGAGTTGGTAGCGACCCCCAAATATCAATAAAAAATTCTGAAATTATTAACCAATTCATATTTTAGTAGATAGAATGATATTATGGGTTGAGAGTCAAAAAAATAAAAACTTGAATTTTATGAATCACCCTAATATATATATATATATATATATATATATATATATATATATATATATATATATGAAATGAACAAAACTTTTATTTGCTTAACAATGTGTCAACGAAAATTTTCTCGAATTCAACAAAACTTTTTTTTTTCAGTGAAAGTAAATAAGTTAAATAAACTATGAGGTAAATTACTCTAATATTCTTAAGTTTTTTTTTGTTTTGTTTTTTCGGGGAATGGGGGTGGGAGAAACCGCTAAATATGCAAATGAAAAAAAAAAAGATGTAATTACAGGGCAAAATTTTCATGAATATTTAGAGCCATAAGTGCTTTTATTGTATATTTGTAGAGAAGATAATCGATAAAAAGTGCAATCAGTAGAAAATAAAAGCGGTAGCTTGCAGACACAACGCATTATGCATGTGTAGAGCCTTAACCTGAAGTCCATTATCGAATTCGTCACTCAGAATAAATAAGTTGTAAAGCATCTGTAATTCTGTGGTTTGGGAGAAATACATATTTAAAGGAATAAATATTTTATTTTGTGACCGATTCAAGAAATTTAACTGAAAAATGTTTTCAGTGTTTCCTTACGAACATAGCTCTTTTTCAAGGTTCCACTACTAATATTTTGTTTTTGAAAAGTATATGCATGGGATGAGGGTGCGACAGAGCATAGAGAGTGCCCACAAAAAAATTATTGGTTTTAAAAGTGAAACCTATATGGTGACATTTAAATATTTTTTACAATGACGGAAGTAGGTTTACCATTCATTCACTTAATAAAAGAACATTTAGTTCTTTATTAAATCAGAAGTAATTTAGGGTGGGGGGAACATTGATTAAAAAATATATATACATACTTAATATTAAATTTATCTACTGTTCAAAGTATTTTACGATCTTTAGGTCGGATTTACATTTTGGCATCACTTGATTTTAGACACTTGACATAAATTTGAGAAAAAAAAATCAAAATACAGTTCAATCGAAAAAGACTAGTTTGTATTCCTTTAATGCAGATTTAGGTTTATGTAAAGTAAGTCATTGATATCTTAGAAGAAAATTGTTTAAAATTTCAAAACTCTGTGCTGGAACTTGATGCATTTTTTATGCATTGTTTTCAAGTTTGTAAGGATGAAAAAAAGCATGTTTAAGTATGAACTGTAGGCAAAAAAAAATTAAATAAAAATGTATGACAAAAAAAATAAGACCTACGTTAATCTATATTGTTGAGTCTACGAGAAACTTTAAAATATTGAAATTTCAAATGAGAATTTTAATTTGCATATTTTACTATATTAAGTACTAATTAATTCAAGGTCTAGAATGAGGTGTCCTCATCAGTGAAAAGAATAAATGCAATTATTTTGATCATAGGTTGTAAGAGTGAAACGCCAACCTTCTAACATAGGATTTTTTTAAGGGAATGATACTTTTAGCCGGTCATACTGTAAGAAAATGTTTTAATTATGATAATTAATATAAATTCAGTATTCACATTTGATTTCAATAAATCTACTTGTAGTATATGTTTTAAAAATACCAGACTTTAGCTTAGGAAAAATGCCTTAATTTAATTTTATGTCCTGAAAGTACAGTCTGTAGAAACAATTTTTTTTTTTCCTGACGGTCTTATCACTTTTTTCATTCACACATTTCCCAATGCCGTCAGTCTGTATGGAGTACAGCTTACACGCTTTTTCAATCTTTACTAATGTTCAATATTTTTTTTCAATGTAATAGAAAGTGAAAAATCTTCATTAACAGTTTCAGGAGAATATGGAGAATGAAATTACCATGGAATACTTTTTTCACCAAGAAAATTGCAGTTAGTCATGAAAAGTGCACGAGCACATTACGGTGAAAGTGTTATCAGGCCTTGTCTGTTTATATTTCAGATGTTTTACACCACACAGAATCACGGAAGAACACAGAACTCTTATAGTGTCTTTATATTTGTTGTTTGGTCTTGTACGTGCTTGATGTAGAATCCTGGGTCAGTCGAAACACACAGTAAGTAGATCTTGTACTCTTATGCACGTCCTAGTTGCTTCAGTCTTGAGGATAACTGATGTTTTCCATTTAAAAAAACAGATCTTTGATCTTTTAGTCACGTCAGTACATTTTGTCTCAACAGTGATTGCAAAAAAATAAGTTCCGTTTTTGCAGTTTATATCCTTATACACTCAACATGAAGTTACTCTTGCTTCATGGTTAACATCAGTCTTGAAAGAAAATTTTCAGAATTCTTTCCAGGTATTTATAAAATTCAATGTGCTGAGTGAATACTTATTCCAGACTGTGCTTGTACATACCTGAAGACTGTTCATTGACCTTTTGTGTTAAAGGTTTTTCTTTGAGGAACATTTTTGTTATTGCTATTGTTGAGTCATTATTTAATGTTTACTGACAGGTATTCGTTTCTGAGCATTTGGTCAAAAACTTGATTATACTATTACTATGATATCGTATCACAAAGCTTATGAACTACCTGAATTCAGTTGAAAGAAAAGAGAAGATAGCTGTACTCCATACAGAATGATATCTTTAAATAATATCCAAGACAAGAGACCCTCTGAAAGAAGTGCCTAATTTTTAAAAGGAAAAGTGTTAAAAAACCTTCGAATAAATATAAGTATTTTACCTAAGCTAAGGTCTGTTACTTTTAGGGCCCATTTTGCTTTGTGTCATTAAACTGAAACTGAGGCGAGATTCTCTGACGATGGAAGCTTTACCACATGAAATGAACAGGAGCAATTTAAACTTAGAAGATTCAATGTCTTCAATGATACATATGATCACACTGGAGAATTTCCTTTGAAGCTCACCTAAAATAGTCCCTTTTACAATACGTCTTTCCTTCCCTCACGTAGCACGTGCACGTTTCGTCTAGGAACTGGTGGCAGTCCGCACACTTGAGGCACGCGGCATGCCACTCCAAGTCTGGGGACACCCTTAGTATGTACTGGTCTGTGATGGGGGATCCACACCCCACACACATCGACGATCGCCGCTTTTCTGAAAAATAGAAGAAAAAGGGAAAAAAGTCAACAAAAGAATCTATAAATACAGTTTGGTAATGCATCACAACTCATATATCATTCAGTTATCAAACAAACTCAAAAAATTCCGAGTGAGTTGGGGAAAAACAAGAAATTAAAGTTCGTTTTTATTAAAGTAGCAAATAAAAAGATATTTATAAGTTTTTCTCCTAGAGACCTCCCAGACCTGTCAAAATAATTACGAGTTACAAACTTGATACATGCTTTTTCAAGATTGAATCTGAAGACTGGTTCATTTGACATTCAAATGTGTTTATTTAAATGTTTCTCCAAGTCCTGAACTACGTTTTGAAACTGCTCAGGCTCAAATTTAAAAATATCGCTGTCTCAAAAATACTTAATATTTTTTCGTTTTGTTTTTCAATAAGATCAAGATAAATTAGAATTTATTACAACAGAACATTTTATCAACAAAACATTTTACTGTAATTACAGCCCAAAAGTTCGGAAAACTTAGCATTTATGTCCACTGTCTCGTTGGCACAGAGATTTAACACCGCTAAACAATAGAACCCAGTTGGCATAGACATTCTTAATATGATTTACTTTCAACAGAAATTACTGCCAAAACCTCTCTTCTAACTAATGCGAATTATTCACAGATTTTTTTACAGACAAGTGAGCTACTTCAGCACAAATGGAATTTCAAATTATTAAGTCTCATATTATCAAAATTCTGCGCATTAGTTAGCTAAAAGTTAGGAGTATTCTAAAATCTTTTAAAATGGTTCAATATATGTATCGTAATACTGAATTAAGTGTGTCCGGCTTTCTTTTATCATTAACATCCACATTGCAAAGTAAGACGATTAGACTAGGAAGCCCCACAATGTAAGTGAGTTTAATATCAGACATGGACACACGAATGGAACAACATTATCTTTTCGAACAAATCTTGATTCTATCTGCTACGTACCATAACAAATGTAAAATATCCAACAGCACCATTAATATTTACCTAATCTCTGGTTGTTTTAGCGAGAACATTGGATATTTACGATACTTATCTCTCAATCACCTAGTACACGTTACACTTTGCCTAGTTGCATTTGAAGACGCTACTACATTACTGAAAAATTACGTCTTACTACTTTTTTTTTGCATTCAAAGCGTACGACCATGTTCCCATTTTCTACCTCACGTTTAAGAATTCACTGTTTTATATTTTTACCCTGCTTCTCTAATGGTATCGTGGAACATGTATTTGTGATTGAAAAAAAAAAAAAATTGGTCCTGTATGCACAACCATCTCTCCGAAAACCTCGGCAATGCATTACAGCAACAAAGATTTTCATATACCTCAAGCATACACCTGCAAACCCTTTCTAAAAAGGACGATTTATCAGAAGCGTTACTACTAACCGTGGCGGCAACTTAAAAACTGTTCTCTGCATTTCGTAAGCTCAATAGTTAAACTTTCGATTATGTTACCATTTATTCTTACACATGAACACTTCTGCATGTTGAATATATAAGATTGTAATTCCAAAAGCTGTTAATATATGATTTGCAGCTAGTTCCTAAAAAGTGATAGATAATCTTCTTGGATCAGCAACTGCATTTTTTGCAGAACAATTTCGCATGTTTCTTTCAATCTCTTTATAAGTTTTTAGCCTCTTTTTTAGTGAATTTTAGTTGTTCATGTTTATGTTTCAACTTTCTTTTATAGATACAGAGATTTTCGAAAAATAAAAGCTACACAAAGTTACACTGAATTATGTGATACTTTTCTTAATAGCCGAGGAAAAGTCATGTAAATATAGCTCAGTGGAACCACCGAACCATGAAATGTTGCGTGTTCGCAGCCAGAAACCGATGGGAGTGGCTAGTATCTGGCACAAAGAGATAATTTAGAACCATGTTTTGCAGACTGTAAATAGGTGAGGAATACAAACGGTTACAAGCTCGTTAAAACCACCAAACCTTGACACCCCGACACGATATAGTGGACAGAATAAGCCAGAGCTTCAGGGTGAAAATGCCAGGAAATAGAAATACTGATAAGTGCCTACTAATAGAAGAGGGTTTTCAAAATGTAAAAATACTTAAACGATAATACAGGAGCTCAGATGCTAAAAACATCATAAGTTTCTGAAAAGAATGGCTGTAATTTATAATGTAGTTTTCAGAAAAGATAAATCGTGATTGACAATTAATTTTACGATTAACGATTGAAGATTTTTAGAGAATAATCACGTTTAACGATATCGTCAATCGTTATTACTATTCCGGATTTTGATGACCTAAAAAATCCCTAAAAATGCCCTTAAAAAATGCAAAAATGGCTTTAAGATAAAAAAAAATGCTCTAATAATTAAACAAAAATTTCGATCTAAACAAACAAGTCCTTACTAAAAGTAAACTTTGTTGCATTAAAACTTATACATCTACAGAAACTGAGATGTAACGAATTAATATTTAAAATAAATATGCTAAAACAATAAAAATATAAAGAAAGAAAAAATATATTTACACCTGACTATATATTGGCATCTAAATAAAATACACTAAAAGAAATGAGATACGTATTCTATAAAATTTGAAAATGGAAAATAGTAAAGGCTAAAATCTCAAAATATTATGGCATATTATATAGAAAAAACTTACATTTCTTATAAGAATAACACAAAACAAAAGAACGATGCATATCTTTAGACAATTATTTCCAACAAACAAGAATCCGATAAAATTACGCAAAAACCATAACAAGAGGAATTCTTTTCCCATTGCATTATGTAAACTTAGTAAGTGCGTTGTTCTTTACTTTGTTGCAATATTGACAGAACTGCAACTTACTTGTTTACATAAATCCATCTTTATAATACCTTGCTACAATATTTGAATAGAATTGATAGCCTTGTTTCTATATCTCTAAACTCGAACTATAATTTATTATTACAGAATATTTTTAAAAATAATTATCCTAAGATTGTCTATAATATTTACAATAAGTTTAAGAAAGTATAATTATATTTGATGCATACATTTATTTAGTTTAGGATGTAACGGAAAGCTCAAAATTACCTGATGTTATTAGTTAAAGCACTGTGTGCTTATATGGATATAAACTCTGTGAGCCATACTGTTCTTTATATATTGCTTAATATAAGTGATAATATTAATTTGTGCCTAATTAGCGTTATAATACTTATACATATCGTTATACTAAACTAGAAGCATAAGCTATATTATTCTTTAAAATATTTTTAATTTAGTGTTTCAATTATAAGTACTTAATTTTCTGTTTTAATAAGTAATATTTTTAATTACCTGTTTTAATTATAAGCAATATTTATTTTCTGTTTCAATAAGTAATATTTCTTTTCTTGAAATTCGGATAGCAGCCTGGCTTGCCTTTTATTTAATTATTTGTTTTCGCTGGTACTTGTTTTACTTTACAATACATGGTGCCTGTGGATTGTTCTGGGTGGTTTTGAATTATATTTTATCATTAGTATTGACTTTCTAGCATTTGATGGCACTAGTGAGATACTTTGTAGATTTGGGGATTCCACATATTTAGAATTAGGCTACAAGGAGAGCTTAGAGATATCCGTTTCGACATTTAGATAAGATTTCAACATTGTTCAGTCTTTATTCTCTTTTTACTTAAATGTTTTTCTTTTTTTTTATATATTTAGATTTTTTTGTGTAGATTTGGATTTTAAAAAAAAATTAATTGCAATTTTCTTCAAATATTTTTACCATGTAGTAAGTGATGGTCATGCTATTCTTCTTTTATGTATTATAACGGCTAGTGCGGATTTATTATTAGAGATATTTTTGGATTTTGGATTTTTATGGATGCTCTACTTTTTACATCAAGATTTATGTGTTGATGGATGATTTTGATGAATTAGTTTCTCAGATTTGTCTGGGTGTTTTTATTTTGCTTATAAGCTCCATAGCTTATATATTTTTTCATTTATTGCTGGAGGTGATTGTTTAATCATTAAAAGAACTTTAAGTCTCATTGTCAGTCCAAATGCCGACATAGAATTTTGAAAAATGAGCAGAAATAGAAAAACCTTCTTTATATCTTTAAGGTTTTTCTATTTCTGTTCTTGCATTTTTACACTGATGAGCAATTGAATTAGGGAGAGCTGTGCCCATGTCTGGAAGTGACTTGCAAATGAAGTAAGCAGCTATGGATAGGTCACTCCATTTCGAAAGAGTGCAGAAACCCGGATTTTCAGTAACCAATGTGCTAAGGATATACCGTTGGTATGTCAAACCTAGAAAAACCATCCATGCGGACAATAGCGTGTGGATGACTGAAGTCGTCAGCTGCTCCCCATTGTAACATAGGATAAACGGGCAACAGTGCACCATATTACTCGTCAATCTAACGCTAGTGCATAGCAACTTGTAAACTGTCACACCATGCAAAACAGTCTCCTCTTAATTGGGTAAAGGAGTCATCGTCTTACGAAAGGTATATGCACAAATCAGGGTGCCACGATTATCATAGGCACGAGAACATTGCTAACGGACCATCGAAACGTGAAAAAATGTTACTTGGAGTGACGAGTAGAGATTCATTTAAGTGCATGTCGGTGGCAGAGTTACGTGTACGGCGTAAACCACATGATGCGATGGATCCTTCCTGCCAGCAGGAGACTCTCCAAGGTGGTGGAGGTAGCATTCTTGTCTGGGGAGTGTTCACATGGACTGAAATTGAGGCCTTTCGTTCGTGTGACGACGTCTCTTATAGGTGAACATTACCAAGATACCTTTGACGACCATCTTCATTGTCGACAGCCCACTACAGAGATTGCCTTTCAATAAGACAATGTACGGTGTCATCGCTCTCGGCATGTATCTGAATTCCTGGATTAAAATTTCACAGACCTGCACGTGCTTTCCTAGCCAGCTAGGTCACCTCACGTCAAGCTCATCGAGCACATTTGGGATGTAACTGAGAGGCTCTAACCAACTTCCATGTAGTCTTCGTGAATTGCGGGAGGTTGTTGAGGAGTTGTGGATACGAACCTCTTCCTATAATAGTGCCTTGTAGAGTTCATACCAAGACGAATTGTAGCCGTCATCAAGACAAAGCGCGGTGCTACGTACTATTATACAGGTGTTCCTAATTCAATTGCTCTTCAGTGTATATTGTTCTACTGTGTCTCCTTTTCCTCTCTATATGCTATTTATTGCTGAGTGATTTATTCATAGTTCATGGTCTATATTATATATATATATATATATATATAATTCAGAGAATAAAGTAAAATTTGGAAAAATTAAGATACTAGAACAAATTTTGCTATTCTTCATCGATCGTGGATCAAATCCACACACATTCACTAAAGTTAAGGGACGAAAGAAAGTACTGAAAAAAGATTTACGATATAGAATCTTGGCAATGGTAGCTTACTTTCCAAGATGCATCTCTTGCACATTTATAGAATTGCAAAATTCTGTATCGTACCGTATACATACATGCATCATAATTTCCATCTTGATGTATTTTCCAAACAACTGAGAATGTAACATCAGTCCGTATGTATGAATATATGTTTAGATTTGCATGAATTTCTTTACAAACGTGTTTAAGACGATATTCCGAAATCACAAACGCGCATTTATTCATGACCCTTGGGAAAAGATACATGCAGAATATGGTCAGATTTTTCCTGCAGAATATTTCAATGCACTCGTAATAAAATAGTGCTTTAGTTTTTCTTTGTCCACCATCGTGTTTCACGAATTTGCAACTGCAGATATATGCGAATGCACATAAATTCAAATCACGTTTGTGTTCATATTTATGAAAATTTAACTGTATTATTATAAAATAAATGCGTCTAGTAAATCAGAAATATTTATTCCTTTAAATTAAATAATCTATTAACATAATTTTTTTATGATGTTCTTTTATGTTATTTATTAGTTTTGCAAAGAAAGGTTGTTCCACACACGTTTAAACGATAAGATTTTTTTTAACTTAGAAATCTGAAATTAAATTATAATATTCGTTTTTCGTTAACAAAAATCTTCTATTAACCATTATATAAAAGACCGAAGTGTAAATGTAAGTTATTGGAAATTAATGCTTCCATTAGCTTTTCAGAAATTTACATCTTGGTAGCAAAACTTCGATAGTTTAAATAATATAGCTAAATCAATACCCATTATTATCTATAAGTTGAGAATAAAAAATCTAGGCCCTGCACTTATACATAGTTATAAAGTTCATAGAAAATTATAATGGAGCACAGAAGCTTCGCCCTTCCTCGACCTTAGATATAAAGACATAGTTCACAAACCTAGTTAACATTTATCGTGGAAACTCTCGAAAATGCTTCAGTAGAGTCCATAACACCTTTTCACTCCTATTTCCTCTCGTATTTGAAAAGGGGGTGATGCCTCGCACACTCCTGAATTTAAAAACACGTCGAGTTGGTAGGGAGTTAGAACCACCTCCGAACTCTGGTTTAATTTGTTCGCTGTCATCATCGAAAAAACGCAGCGGACAAGACTCTCCTTCTGTGACCGGTGTTGCTTTCCAGCTTGGGTATTTGGTAGTCATTGCTCAAGAAAATCATAGGATTTTGAAAGTCGTGGTCTTTAGAAGTCCCAGGTCTTTGTCTCTGATATCCGTCAGAGCCCAGCTATTGCACCCTTGCGTCTTTTTAATGATGAGAGTGAACAGGCTAAACCTGAGTTTAAAGATAAATCCAGTGGGGGGGGGGGGGAATGACTAGTTGAATGAATTGTTCTCGAGCAGTTTTCTAAAACATTATCAAAGTGCCACTCATTTGCTTCGCTTCGAAGTAAGCACACTCCCTACCAAACACGCACGTGTATTCCACGCCACTGTTTTTTATAACACCGCCCCTGTGATTTCTTCCTCCCCCCCTCTCGCCAATCTTTCTTTACTTTGCGGTAGATAACATGACCGAGACTCACTCTTAACAAAAGAGAGAGGCCTTCCCAATCATGGGTGGTGCCGGCAAGTCGGCATGGCTCTCATCTCGCACATTCTCTCTCTCTCTCTGTACGCAGCACATACACAGAGGAAAACCCGCACATCAGATCCCAACGTCTGGCGTTGGAGTATACGCGTTTATTTGTTGAAGAACCGTCAGCGTTATGTGCCGTGCGCTTGATTTGTTGACTCTATGTCCAGCTGTAATCATGGTATTCGTTTATAGAGTCTCTGTAAACAAAGAGATCGAGTGACTTGGGGAGAGAAAAGAAGGGAGACGGTGCTGCAGACTAGAGAGTTTTTTTTTTCTCTCTCTTTCTCTCCCCTTTATTCGGGGCTTTCTTGCCTTTGCCGAGCTGAGTTGAGTTGCATTTGCGTGACGGATAGGGCGTGAAAAGGTGACGTCCACATCTTTTCGAGATGTATGTGTTCTCGGCTCCTAATAATAGATTTTCTGCAAGGGATTTCTTCGGTGACTGACAGGTCAGAGAAAGAATGGGGGGAGGGGGGGAGAGAAAATCATATGCTCAAATGGAATCAAGGCTGAGGAAATTTTTGCCTTTATCACATAAGTCTTTTTTCTTTCTTTCTTTTACGTCGTTCTGTGATTAACAAGGCTGCTGAAAGTCCCCTAATGGCCGGCAAAATGCTTTTCATACATAATGCTGGGTTCGGGAACCAATTGTTTAAGAGAAAAAAGAAAAAAGTATGATGCTTGCGTGATAGGGTGATATGTACGAAGTTTGTACTGCCATTGCTGATGTTCTGAAGTACGAATCCAGAACTGCGAAACATGGTCGGAAGTGTTCGTTAGATCTAGAGCTGAACGATTCGTAGTTTTAATGTCAAGAGTGAGTCCCAGTTTTCAATAGTTTTTTTTTTTCCAGAGGTGTAGCGAGCAGAACTGTCTCCCGGGAGTGATATCTTTTTGGCGCCTCCCCTCCTACTACTGTTTGTCAAATCTTTGTCTTAGGGACGATTTGGTGCCTTTCTGGTAGTAGCGCCGGGAAGAAGGGATGCACTTATACATACCTTTGCACACATACCTCGTACACAATTTTGGTTACTTCCCACACATCGGCACGCCAAGAGATCGCCAACAATTTCACCCCCTTTTCAAGAACGATCAGTGCGTGACCCTGCAGATCTAGACTCAAGGAAAATATCGCGAGGATGGCCCCCGTTCTAAAGTGGGGATGGCAAAAGCGGGAAGATAGCAACCCATAAATTACTCCAGCCAGTGTCATTCGGAGATGTCTAGGAAGGGTATAATAAGAGTTCCTTTATCAGCAGCAATAATTAAAACTTGTCTTTAGAAAAATATTTTAAAACGCTAGAAGCATCGCACTTACTATCGCTTGTTTTGAAAAAAAAAATTTAATATTTTATTCTTTTTTTTTCACGATTTTAAAATTCGCTAATTTTAATTTAAAATGCGTGCGCTCACTGTCTCAGGAAGGAAAAAAAGAAAAGAAGGGAAATTTGAAGGAAGAAAATTGCGTTAACTATTTACATATATTTACCTCAAAATTTACTTATTCGTTTTAGTTGTGGACGCAGGATCTTATTTTAGGCTGTGTATTCGGAGCACGTGACATAGTGCTTCCATTTTATAGTTGTCCTAGAAACTGCACAGATAGTATCAAAACACGTACTAAAATAATCTTTCACACATTATGAAGGTTTAATTTCTACCTGAAAATCAAAGTAAATTATCTGAATATTTTAATTGAATCCAACAAATTATTCGAAGAGTTTAGTTTCATAAATTGACATTTATTTTCCTATTTTATAAAGATAGTTGCAAGTTATGCATAAATGTATAAATTTAATAATATCTGATGCTAATAACTAATAAGTAGTTCGAAAAATCCTCTAAAGTTTTAGACATTCTAAAATTTAAACTTCTGGTCAGAGAAAAGAGAAAATTAGATTTTTTTTTTTTTTCGGAAACATATATCGTAATTTAATGTGTTCTCTTGAGTATTTGTAGAGCCTGAAATATTTAACCCATTAACCGTATATAGAACACTGTAAAACTAAAATTTAAAAAAAAAACCTGTTAAATTCTTTTTAAAAGCATTTTCTTAAATTCATGTTATATATTTTTTGCAATTCCCCTAAAGAACTCTTCAGCAATGTGACACAGGCATTTAAAAGTTTAATGTTAAGAAAATCTTCATGCACGGGTGATTTGTGAAACGTAAATTAATTTCATTTAAGTAATATTCCACAACAATTTTTTTTTCGGGGTTTACCGCAAGTACCCTACAGAGAGTGTTCACACATTTTTGTAACGATTTTGCAAAGATATGTATAGAAATAAATATAAGAATTTTATTTTCTAATGTGTTCAGTCTGATAGCCCTTTCTTTGAACCATCATATTACATCTTGATTTCAAAGATGAAAGTCCTTTTCTTAAAACATCAAGGCTGATATTATTCCACTCCTCCATCACAATCTTGTAGTAATATAATCTTTTGTAGTAATATATGAATGTATCTTGTGTTTGCGTGATTATGGCAACGCTATACTAGGGCAATCTGCCAAGGATGGGAAGGTGCCTTGGCAGGAGAACTTTCTAAGGGGTTCTAAAGCGTATTCACGTTACATCTGGAAAAAACCTACCAAAAATCCACACTGTTAGATCGACAGCTGCTCTTCGGGACCTTCACTCTTCGGCAGTCTACCATTTTCAGTGGCATAACTACTGTGCGATGGTAAGGCTATAAATGTATCTTAAAGTAGAAAGATAATTCAACTCATCTTCGTTTAGAAATATATTTAATTTTATATTTCAATTCCATTCATTATCACTGAAAAATAACGTTCAATAAATACTTGTCACACATTTTTGCTTTCATGCCTTTTAAGATGCAATTTATTCCAGGAAAAACTTATGTATATGTAAAAAAAAAGTTACTATTACATTTGTTTGTTCATCTTAAAATACACTGGAATAAAATAAAAAAACCATAAACTCCAACCAACCAACCAAGAGCTAATAAAATATTCAGCCTTCAGCTGAAATTAGTTTCCCCTCCGCTAAAGAGGTTTTTTGACAGAACCTTTTAATTTGTATTGGCAGCCATGTACAGGATGTATTTGCATGTAAATCAAACGGGGAGAAACCAACCGTTCTTCCAGTGGTGTCAAGTATTTTAAACAATCCGGTATTTCGGGGAATTCGAAGCCATTGCTTATAGCTAATTGTGGTATTGTCAATTTAATCAAACAATCGTAACATGTTCTGCAAAATTTGCCAATATCACCGATATCTTTGTAAAAGACTAGTTTTATAAAGTCCGTTGTCGCTCCTTTGGACAGTAAAGTTGTTTTGGAAAGGGTTCTTATTGACTTTTTGAACCACAGTCGATCACAACAATAGCATTGGTGGATTGGACCATCAGCAACAGCTTCGAAAAATTTCTCAGCTAATTTACGAAATTCTAGTTCTTCACACCTTACATTTAGATCAGTATCTGTTCTTGGTCTTTTCGATGGTATATCTAGACAGAGTCGTAAACGTTTTCTGTCTTGTCTTCTGGATTTGGATTCCGCTTCTTGAGCACGAAAATCTGGATCTTCCCTTTTTCTTTGCATAAATAGACGGTTCATTTCACGATGACTTTCTTCCGGATTAGACAACTGGCGAGGACGGCCAGCGCGGCCTTAAACAACAGTCCCGGGTATATTCTTCTGATATTTAACGATGTAATACTGAACAGTAGAGCGTGAAATACCAAGCCTACGAGCTATTTCACACTGCGTGAGTGGTGTGTCAGAAAAATAAAGCGATATGATTTGGTCTTTAGTCTCTTGAGAAAGCACCATAGTCTCAATCAATCACGGTTAATAGCTTACTTTATTTACTACTATCAATTATCATCCACGACCTTTTTTTGTCTAGATATATTACACCTTTCAGCTACATAAATTTGTTTAGAACAAAAAAGTTATTTTTATTCTAAACTATCGTCCTGGCAACCAGCGAAAGAAAAAGAGGAAAAGAATCTTCGTTGCCATCCCCGCAAACACCTTGATGGAATATACGTAAATAATTTAATTACTTTTAATTCATAGTTATTAATACAAAACTATTCGTAAATCTTTTGTGAAAAATTGCTCGAATTTATTACTTCATCCTTTTGTAACTAACGTAAAGCTAAATGTATTTTTGCGTATACACTAAAACAATAAAGATTTTTCATGTATTTTATTGATCCATATGATGCGAATTTCAAAAGTGCATATGCTTACTTTATTTACTACTATCAATTATCATCCACGACCTTTTTTTGTCTGCCAAAAACTATTACCCTCTTTAGCGGAGGGTAACTAGAAGTTTCTGTAGAAAATTTTACTTAATTGAAGTTTTAGACGTATTTCGTATTTTGAATGTATTAAGAAAATAAATGTATTTTGTATTTTTTCAATTTAGAAAGCATTTTGTATTTTGTAATTTTTCGTGTTTGAATAAATGTAATTTGTATTTTGCATCGAAAATACATTTTTTTATGTATTTTGCCCAACTCTGCTTCTGTAGTTGCTTTCAAAGACCATTGCAGAGCAAGCAGTAATTATTTTTATTTCCAACGGAGGGGAGAGTATGAGGGAGCGTCCTCTAAGTGAAACTGTACTCCCCCTCTCTAAACAACGGGGGATGAGGGGGAGAAAAGCAATAAACTTTAGGTTTACCTTTGCCGATCTCTGGGAAGATAGGCACAATTTTATATGCTATATATATATATATATATATATATATATATATATATATATATATATATATATATATATATATATATATATAAACTGAAATTAAAATAGATCAACTCAGTAATAAATAAGGGAGCTTTATAGATTTGCACAAATAAGAAACTTCCAAATGCACATAATTGTTTCGAGTCTACTCGGGAATCTCATCTTCAGTGCAAGTATGAACAATGCGCATGAATGCACACCTAAGCCGAAATGAATAGCGAAAAGTGAAACCACTATATTTATATTATGCCAGATGTACCGAGTTAATAGTAAAATCTAGTGGCCAAAAAAAGTCATCCAGATGCTGAAAAGAAATGGATACTACAAAAATCATTAACTAATTTAAATATTTTTTTAAGATATGGAAAGCCTTAAATAGGGCTCAATTTGGATGATACGAGCTGAATAAAAATCAAATATAATTGCTTCATGACATGAAAATTAAATAATTATCTTTCCTTTTTCTTTTTTGCCACTAGATGTCACAACAAGTTCTGTACTTCTGGCATGGTATAAATACGATGGTTTGTATTTACTGTCACTGATTCCTACATAGACTCCTATTAAGTTCACATGTCATTGATGTCTCTTAGACTCGCAACTTTTGTCTCTATTTTGATATATTTCGTATTTTTGGAGGGTTTTTTTTTTTTTTTAATGTCAACACTATGTCAGAAAAAGTATAGAATCTTCAAATCTGTCTGATGAAGGAGTTGGTTTTTTTCTTCAATTAGAAGAATTTTCTTTGTCAAAATTGCTCACCGTATGCAGTTTTCTGTAATTTGTAAGAGTAAATATATATGTTTTAAGAAGATCACTTTAATATAAATGGACGTACTAAGAAATGGGATTTAAAAATTTACTAAAAGGGAAATCAAATTAAAGCGTTTGTAAGAAATTGTACTGGGAATGATAATGGGAAAATATGTATTCATGCGAGTAATGTACATATGGCTTGAACAACTGCAATTGATATATCAAACCAGCAGTTATAGCAATAAATTATTTTGCAAAAGGAGTTTAAATACAATGGAATGAACAACACAGCAGATGTTAAGAATGAATCAGTAGTAGTAGTATCGATAAATTTTTACAAATAACAAATTTATTTAGAAATAATATGATGAAAAATTGTAAAAACTATTATAGTACAACCAAAAGAATGTTTTAAATTTGGACAAATGCTATGTGTATGCAAGGAAAAGATGTAAAGCTTTATTGAGATTCAATTTATGGTCTTTTCCCATTTCTATACCGAGAGTAAAACATCGAAGGTGATAGAGATTAACGCACTCCAGTAGAGACTTATTCACTACCTTATTCCACCTCACTCCAATCTCCAATATCGTTAAATTTTGTATATTGTATTTCATGTGTCCTCAAATGTAAATAAATAAAATAATTATAATTACTAGGATAAAGTGCTCTTGTCAAAAAGGTTGAGAAAAGAAATCATGATTTAAAGGGGCATTGTATTTTAATACTCATGGAGAAAACTAGAAAAAGGAGAAATAAGAATTATTATACAAAACTTTTATATTTCAGATATCTACAAATAATTGGGCTGTTCCATCAAGTACTCAAATTTTTGAATCCCGACTAAAAATATCATCTCCTTTAGGGTACTCAAACAGTGCAAAGATTTCCTAGCAATTAAAAGAATTCCGGTGATCCAATGCTGTGTAAAGCCCGTTATCGGTATTCAGAATTGCCATTATTTTTATGCATTCAACGAACATATCTTTTTTTTTTTTCAACCCTGGATTTCAAAATTTTCAATGTATCACCTACATACACATTTTATTTTATTTTATTTACAACCATCCTTTCAACTGTCAAACTTCGATTAGCGTCGGCCAGAGACAAATTACGTCGTTTTTCGATAATCCTCGATAAGAAGTGACGCGCGCGCCCCCTCTTCTTTTTTTTTCCTTCCACCCCCCCGACATCACCCCGATCAGAAAAAGACTATTGTCCGATTATCAAACGCTATCTTCCCGCTGCGTAAATATTTAATGTTTTAATCTGTTATCACGTGAGAGCGTGTTCTCTCTTTCTAGTTTATTGACAATGAAGCCCTTTGATGTTTTTCTGATTGTGGCCTGGTAAAAAAGAGGGAGATGGCGTAAAATCGACTTTAGAAAGTGATAATAACGTCTTTCGGCGCGCTATATATATGCAACGGAGAAGCGTGTGTGGCTCGGAGAAGTGTGTTTAGAGTGTCAACAAAGGAAAGAAACAGTAAATAAATAAGATAAAACCGACACCTCTTGAGGCACTACATCAAAATCGACATCTGAAACAAAGTAATCCACTTCTCTGGGCACTAAAATCTAGGAGATATGAAGCTAACGCTGAACTGAAAGCCAGAATTCATGAAGTCATACAAAAATACAAGTCACAGAGTGGGCATACTTTAATTCTTTACAATTATTTTTGTACAGTCAAAGACATAGCTGTCTATAGAAAAAAAACCCCAAGAACTACAAATTATGCCTCAGCCAACACAATGATTATAAAATGCTTTCTAACACAATAATCTTAAATGTTCAGCATAACAAATTTCGGAAACAATCTCTCAAGTTTATTTCTTTCAACGACTGTCATCTATTTTTACACATTTGCGGCTTGAATTGCTATTATTATCATTATTTACGCTAAAATGAATAGTCTATGTAAAATATATAGTCAAAATTTTCATCTTTTCCCATTTAAATTGGAATTTTTAAGACTCTGGTGTCAAATTTGGCAATGTATCATTAATTGCAACCAAAAATTTGGTGAGGTTTCGAATATAATCTCCAAGAACTATATAACTATTCATGTAATTTTGTGACACTCTGTAAAAGAACTGTAAATGTTGTCCATCCTTTTCGATAAAGAGTAAACTATCATAAAGGTCTTACTTGTTTTATTAAGCTTGAATGCCAATAAACTGATACAGAGCGTATCTGTTGGAATTATTTTATGTCTCCCGGCAAAAGAATTATAAATGCTACATTGACTACTTTCGATGGAGAGTTTTATTTTGTAATCCTTAATAACATGTTTAAATTTTGTTTTGTTTCAATAGATGAATGTCTCTACCACGGAACAAAGTTTTGTTGACTCAACAAAAATTTGTTGGGCGCTATTTCAACCGAATAATTTTGTTGGTTTCAATAAATTTTTTGTGAAATTCGCGAAATATTTCTTTGAATTAAAACACTTTTTTGTCGGTTCAATAATAAAAATAATTCTTTGAAAAGAGCCAACCAGAATTTTGCTGAATCATCAAAACCCCAATGTGTAAAATGCACTTTCAGCAATGACTGCCGATAGAGCATAGTGCATTGGAATTATTTCGGATGGTCCTGTCAAAAAACAAATAGTGTCATGTACACCATTTTCCATAGGACGTATGATATAGTGTACAGCAATTACATATATAAATATTATATCAATGTACAAATATTTACGGCACAAACACGGGCAGACAGGCTGAATTCATTAATACTTTTCAACTTTTGGAAAGTGTTAAAAATAGGGACTTCAAAGCGAAAGAAATTAAACGATTTGCAAACAAGATTAAAACGTTACAGGGGTCGCGCTGTCGATCGCCAAAGTCGCAAATTGCGATATTAAAATTAGTTTGGCGAAAGAAAATGCGATTTGGTGAAAATATTGGCAATTGCATTTCTTAATGATGTCCGTCAAAATCTAATTTGGCGAATGGATTGGCGAAACTTAAAAAAAAGCCAGTGCGACCCTTGCGTTAGACACAAAGCAACAAAAATGTTTTTTTTTGTTTTTTTTAGTTAATGCAACTTTATTTAAACTTGCGATTAAAATTTATATTATTTTTTTAATGTTACTTCTTGTATCAGAAAAAATGACAGCAGTTAGATATACTATCGATGCTTCAAGACATAATTTTAACTTTACGCTAAGATAAACACATCCATGCTCCCATTTTTGTGAAAAAATGATGATTTCAGCATTTTTGTAAAATCTCATACCAGTTTTATAAAAGACATTTTTTCTCTTAAAATAATTTACAAAACAATCAATATGTAAGGTAAGGCGTCAATAAAAGGTCTTTTTATTATTCGATTGTACTGTCGTGAAATGGCAGTTGAAATCAATTGTAATTTTGTGAAAGGGTGTCTTAATTGTATTTTTGTGAAGGGGTCCTTTCAATGAATTGTAATTCTGTAAAGTTGAGGCAAAAAGGGCCCAAATTTCATTTGCATTGATCCCTGACTATACTATTACATCAAGATCGTTGCATTTATCTGCAGATGATATCTAAGATTCGAATAACTGGCAATTGGTCTAGCAGCTGTTTTACCGTAAGAGCTCTTGCATGTTCAAATAACGAATAACTAAGCTGCATCACAAATGTAAATGTTCAGATGCATTAAAAGGCTGAATAGAGATTTGGGCACTCAAAACTACTGATTCCCAACCATAAAATTTTTTATAGTTCTTACATACTTCCCGGTTTCCTTATGTACACAATTATATGGTCCAAAAGAGGTTGTAATAAATATATCTATTATAACAAATGCTGACATGTCTACACACAAAATACAACGCTATCGTCATTTCAGCTGTTAGAGCCAGTAATCCTATTTTTATCATGTTAGTTTAATCAATATATGCAATTTCTTATTAATCTTATTGCATATGAAAACACGTTTAAAAAGAAAAGAAAATTGTTTCTAAAAAAAAAAGAAAGAAAAAGAAAAAAATATCAAGCGTTATCTTCATTACACAACATAGCTGGAATTGCATTGCAATTTCCCGATATTTCTAAACGTTTTAAAAATGGCTTTTGAAAATATTTTCTAAAATGGATTTCACAGGCTGTATGAATCGATTTGGCACTCAAGATCTGGAATCAATCAGACTGCCTGTAAGAAGTTTTGGTGATTTAAAGGCTATAATATTTCAAATTTAATAAGATTAACAAAATGTTTACAGGTTATTTTGACGAACAAAGTTACTACGTTTGCATCACATTAAAACACTTGTCGAATAAATTTTCTTGGAAGAAATCCGATTTTCGAGCATCAAGAAACAGTATTAAATTCAACTTGCCAGATGATACTAATGAATTTGTAAAGCAAACCTTCGATTAATAGATGGTTCTCATTTAGTAGTCGTTGAGAATTTTCGAATCATGCCAATGTTTAGAAATGGATTTAAATAGTAGGAAGACCTCGAAGATGGCTTTCAAACAAGTCAGAGCCAGCACAGAAAGCTGTTTCACTTAATTTAACAGTCTACCAGCAAGAACCTTAGATAAATTTGATCCAGAACACTTGAATGAAAAGTCTCCATCCAAGGCATCTTACCGCCAGACCTACATTTCTCCTGTGGATCAGCCTTTATGAAATAACATTGACGCCTTATGTCTTTTCAATTTGATAATAGGAGAGAAAAGCAATACAGATTTTTCTTATCAACTATCACGGAAACTAAGTCAACTTCAGTAAATTCTAATAATGCTTGAAAAAAATCTGGGAAAGGGTGAAGTGAAAGGAGACAACTCAAAAGTAGTGAACCTGTACAAGGCATTGATACCTTTAATTGTGTTATTACTTTTAGTAAAATTTTAGTATACAGTAAAACCCGCTTAAGAAGTTTTCCAAGGGGATGAAAGGCAACAACTTCTTAAGCGGGAAAACTTCTTAATCGGGAGTCTAATGTTTTGAAAATAATAATAATAATAACAATTTCAGTCAGTGGCGTCGCGTGGGGGGTGCGGGGCTGCGGACCGCACCGTGTGGCACCAGCAGAGGGGGTGACACAAAAAAAATGGTGGTTTTAAAATTTTCAATTAATAAAATTTTCAATAAATTTTCAATAAAATGTGTTGTTTCATCTCGACTTTTTTTTTTCCTGTTCAAAATTTTCAACATTTTCCTCATAAGACAAGAATACAGTAGGTAGTTCTCTCAACTTATGTGTTGCTATTTCATCTGCATTTTTGTTCCACTTTTAACCATGGACACTTTCTTCTGCTGGTGGGAAGGGGCAGTGGATCTTAGTGGATCTTGGACTAAAGAGATGAAAATGAGGTGCTTGACTAAATTGGAGGTGCAGTAAATATTACACACGGCCTTACTCAGGTCAAGGTAGTAATGTACAGAAATTCAGTGGCTGTACATTACTACCCCTTGTACACTGTAAAACATTTTATTTTTGTAGTGTACAAAGAAAAAATATTATACCCCCAATGCTGTTAAGTATTTTGCTTATTCTTATGCAGAACTAACTTTGACTGGCCTGTATATTTGGAGGGAGGGGTTGGGGGTTGACACCGAATGTGCCCGCACCGGGTGACACGATGATTAGCGACGCTACTGTTCAGAATAAATATTGAAGATATATCTTTTGACATTATTGAAATATTATATAAATAATATAAAGCTTATAATTACTTATAAAAGTAGTTTTGCACACTTAAATTAGTTAATAAAGTATAATAATATAATTAAGTAATCTACATTAAATCTTTAAAAAAATATATTCGCTTTAAGTATTATTGGATTCGATTTTACAGAAAAAAAATCGTCTAGTTTTTTTTTTTTTATCGGCAATCTTTGACTGGTCTTTTGTTTTTTAAAAATTTTTTTCATTCACATCTTCAACGCTTTTAATAAAACGACTAAAAGTTTCTAGTCCTATTACAGCATCCGGAAAACTAAGAATTTCCACAACCTCTTATTCAGTTTTTCACATTTCTTAAATTTTCTGTAACCTCACGACTTTCATCCACTGATAGGATTTCACTAGCCAATACAGTCGTTTTCAGTCCTAAACATTAATTTTTAGAAACAGTAATAAGAAAGGGGTGGAAAAAAAAAAAAAAAAAAAAAAAAAAAACGAAAGGCACGTGTAAACACGCTCTGAAAGTAAACTTAGAGGGGAAAACTTTTTAAGCGGGAAAGTGTTTGGAACGAAAGCTTTTAAACGGATTGTTTTAACATTGTAAAAACAGGAAAAAATTGGGAACCACGAATAAAAACTTTTTAAGCGGGAACTTCTTAAACGGGTTTTACTATATTTTGTATTTTGTTGCTAAAAAAGGTGGATACCTAATCGGTGGCTTGCAAGGACCAGTGACTTTCATTCCTAAGAAAGAATTTGGAAGAATGCAAACTCGTATCAATTCTCAAAAGAAGCCTTTGGATCACTTGATGAACTCAGAGACATTCGAAATACACGCTCAAATTATCAAAAATAATTATCTTTTCTTTAGACGCGGCGCCCAGTTGTTGTAGTGGCTAAAGAACCATTCTATCGCACTTTGGATCGGGGATCGATTCCCGACTTGAGTTTGGGTGTTAACTTGTCCGTCCCTTCATAGGGGTTAACGCTGTCTGGTCACTGGGTGTTTCCATAATAAAATCATTTTATGATGGATGGTGCCCAAATTACTGTCCATTTTAATAAAATGGACAATAATTTGGGCCTTAGTAATGGCAAATGCTTGATGAGCAAATTCCCCGCCTTTGAAAAAAAAAAAAGTTTTGGGGACACCTAGTACATGTAAAGGAATTTGTTTCCCAGCTAAACCACCAGCAGATATTACTGCATGTGTTTTGAGATTTGCTCAGCAGCAACTACCAAGCTACAGATGATTCACTCGGGTCACAAGAAAGCCGTTAAATGCCTAAGTAAACTCTTTTAGTAAAAAGATACATTTATCAGGCAGATTTAGCTATTTCTATACCTTCCCTTTTCTAATTATCTTAGTGGTAGGTGCGTCTAACGTTTCGACCAAATCAATGTAACGATTTCGGTTATGCCAAAACCACTGGTCTCTACTATTAGAACTGGAGTGATGATAAAGCGAAGCCATTTCTTTCGAGAGTGAGAGGACAGAACTTTAGTTATTTACGTTACAAACATTAAAAAATATCTTATGTTAAGGTACAAAAAAATCTCATCACACACACACACAAAATAAAAAAAAAAAGTTCAGTAGTGCATATAGCTCTCATCTGCATCGTACACAGGATTTCGGAAGGCTCGAAGTGCCCTAAAGTTTATCCTCTTGTTGGTCATCATCACTCCAGTTCTAATAGCAGGTCAAAACTCGGATCGTCTAATGCTTTCTTTTTACGCAAAACAGCAGAGCTATGGGTATTGGTGAATACTGCGGATACATTGACCAAGTAATAAAAAATTACCGTCTCCCCCAATTTTCCCATGCACTGCCAAAGCTCAGTATCAACCTTTAAGTGGATGATCACTGGGTTGCTTGCTCACTATGAAGATAATTTAAATATCCCGAAACGTCTAACAATGTTTAATTTTGTTTTGGGGAAGCTAATTTCCTTATTCACAGAAAAAAGTGACGCCTGCTTCCGAACACAAAGACAAACTTTTAAAAAATTTCAAAACAAAATTCGTAATTGTTTACTCCTGACCAACATATGACTTTGGCTCTTAACAAAGCGTAAGTAAAATAGTTCTGCTAGACTAAGTTTTATACAAAAGTTTTGGAGAGAAATTTCGCTCTTTAAAGATATTTCAACAAAATGTTCAATCAGTATTCAATATCCAATGACCAAAAATTATAATTCTAAACTTTGAAGAAATGGATTCACATTATTGTCATCAGGAAGTGAATGAAAATGTGCCTCGCCATATGTTTGCATAACAATACACTAAACAATGCAGAGAAATACAAGTGAATGAAGACAAGATGTCATGCAGCATGGCACTGTTCGTCTTCAATGTAAGGCAAGCTGATGAGCGGATGAATCGCATTCTACTACAGAGTTTCTAAGATATTTTAAATTACTTCCCTAACTGTCACTTGCTAGTGGTCTTTAAGGTCTTAGCCAGTGATTAGAGTGTGACAACATGTGCAATTACTTGAAAGATGGACCTTGGATTGTTCTTTAGATGGAGAAGGTATATTTTCAATTGAATGGAGCAGGTATTAAGCTTTATTGCCGTGCAAATTAGATGCAGAAAAACCACAGAGGTGTATGAAAATACCAGGACACTTTTTAAAATAACAATATGATGTGGTTTTACTTCCATTTTCCTTGTGGAATTTCTACATTTCCCTGCAAATATCAGCCGTGTAGATTGTGAGATATATATTGATCTATACAATTGGATGATCTATAACAATGCGAGCTTTTCGCTTTCAGTTTCAAATAAACTAAACAGATAATTTAATTTTATCTTAAGAGGTTTGTTTTTTGGATGTAAAAATATTAAATCTTTTGAGAGATCTCTTGAAGATTATAAATCATCTAAAACCTTAGTCAGGAAAAAAATAGTCTCACACATCTTTAAAGTAATTGAACACTCAATTGCAAATTCTATCACCTTAAGTTTTCAGCTTAAAATATTTTAATCTTGCAATACTGCCTATATTTGCTTCCTCTTTTTATTTACTGGAGTTCTACCTTTTGACATTGAGTGCGTTATCGTGACCTTCAGGTTACACTGAAATAGCAATCGAATTAAATGGCCAATCACTTACATCTTTTTTTCAAACAGTATGATTTCGTAAGGTGTTAGCAAAATGCAAAGTCATATTTACTTTTTCCATCAGACAGTCACGACCTCAGGACTTCTTTGTCGCATTTTGAGTTGGTCCAAAGCAGGTGATTATATAAAATGTCTCTGCCACACAGCTGAATGTACATGCTGTACGTCATTGACTCGAAATAGAGTCAGAATGAATTATTTTCTAAAGCTACCTTATTTTTCCATTCTAAAATGATTTTATTTCTTCGAGATAAAGATAGTTTCTCGAAAAATAATTTATCAGTGTACAGACAGCTTGGCTTCGAACCGTAATTCTATTTGTTCCGGTTCAATTAAAAGAAAATATCAGTTCCGGTTTTCGTTCCGCCAAAAATAACGGTTTCGGCTCAGTTCCGAATGAATAATTTTATTTTATTTATATTCTTATTTGTACAAAAAATATAATTCTATCATCAATTGAATTAAATCTGCCTTCTACAAGTAGTTTCATGCGAAACTGAAACAGAAAAGTAGTAGTGAACATCAAAACAGAAAATCGAGAAGCAATGTACCCCGGTACGACCTATTTATACCATGTACAGGCCTATTAATACTATGTGCAAAGAGTTACTTGGTTTCGAGCGAACCCTTCTCCTACTCTTCCCGTTCTTCCTATTTTGATTTTCAATCGAAAAATGAAGAGGGATTGAAATCAATATTCAAATTCGTTCATAATATACGAATTTGAAGGGGTTTTACCTCTATAGATCTACTTGCTGCAGTTAATCCAAATTTCTAGCTTAAATATCCATGATCTGGAGAAACTCTACGAGCTTTTCTTTTGAAACTGGAGAAAAAAATCTTACTAAAGAAAAAAAAAAAAGTTCTCGTAAAATTATGATTTTACAAAATTAATAGCAACAAAAGTGGACAAAATTAATCCATAACGTAATTTCAATTTATTCCAATTGGGTTACTTTGAGGTTTTCCTTTAGATAGATTATTTTCACAAAATACGAATATTTCCTTTAGCACAATATTCACTTTCACAGTATATTTTCTTTGTACGTTGCTGTGATGAACCTATTTGTTTATGAAAATTGTAACACTGATCATTTTATAGCTCTTCCGGTTGTTCTTTTTGTAAATCATGCAACTTTTGAACACCTTTTCAAAAAATTTAATTGTGCTAGAGACTTGGAAAAATTTAGACTGCTTCTTTACAAGATGAACTGTAAATTGTTATAAACAAGGAACCGATGGAAGTTACGGAACACTTATAAAGAAATTCTAAACATACGGATTTTCAATATTTTATTTAGCTAAAGAAGTAAATCCTGGACCCATTTTTAAAGCAATTTTTGTGCTTATGAATTTTTTCTGAAAGTTTCATGAGGCATACAATTTTACTGTTGGTATTAGTCCATAGTGCATTGGATGAAGGAGCTTTATTAATTGTTTAGGGTGTTTAACTTGTAAACACCCTAAAAAGCTAAAAAGGTTTGTTTTAAGCTGTGTTTAACTTGTGTTTAACTAGGGTGTTTCTTATAAACATCCTAAAACCCTAAAAAGGTTTGTTTTAAGCTGCTGAAAAGCTCTGTGACGACGATCACTCTTATAGAAAACCCTTAACACAGACATGCTATTTGACTACCGATTAGATGAAAACGTCAACATGCTGTTTAGAGGAGGAAATGGACACGTCCATTGGTTGTTAGGGGTGCCAGTCAGATGTGCGCTTGCAGAATTACTTCGAAACGATTGATTCTTGGATGTTCCAACTCTTTTATTCTTTAGGAATACTATGTTTACAAATACAACCGCGAAATTCTAAAGGATAATATTAAATCAAATGAACTAAGAATAAGAATTCAATGAACAGCACGAAATACGTGCATTCACATCGCTTGCTTCCCCTCCCCCTCCCCCCTCTTCGACCGGTTCATTTGGATTCACATTTATTGGCAGCTTGCCAATTTTCCAAGCTAAACGGAGTCAGGCAGTACTTGGGAGTTTTGCCCAGTCTAAATTAATAAGACGACGATACGTTTTGCATCGTCCAATTAATTAATTAGACTGTTTTTCTATGTGATAAAAAAAATTTACTTCTGAACATTTACATGTGGTCTTAAAAATAAATATATTTCAATGGAATGAATCCGCTTCCCAGAGAACTCAATTGAAAATTACTCATTACTTTTTTTGTTTCTTTTCGGACATGCATAAACCCGTTTTAAAGAGTAAAGTCCACAATTTTGTAATTCTGAATGCGAACATGATAAAGCAATATCTGCACAAAGAAACGAAACCAGAAAACGAAAAAGAGCAACATCATTACAAATTAAAAGGAAATTTCGTTCCCGCTTTTATTACTTTGCTCAGTCGGATTTACTCAGTACAGTTTCTAAAATATCCAAAAATAGCTCTTAGTACGGGAAAAACAAGAAAACAATGATGGATATAAATCCCCGATCAGAACCTGCTTATTCAACTGAAATCCTTATATAAATAAATGTATGTCACTTAATCTGAAAGCCATAAATTTATGAGGAGCAGCGCAACATTCTACGCTAAAATGAATGGAATTATTAAACAAGAAGCATTACGTCAAACAAATGTGCCACTTCGTGTTAATAAAGATAAAAAAAGAAGGTTTCTTAAAAAAAATTACGGAAATACAATTTCTGTTATTCTTTTAGCTCCCCCACTTCCCCTTTTCAAGCACTTTTATAATCCATTTTCATTCTTAGCAATAAACCAATTGTACTAGAGTAAATTTTTTTGGAACACTGCGCGTTGAACTGTATTGGGAATGGAAAAGAAGAAAAAAAATCTTGATGCAAATAGTTTCATTTGGTCAGGGAATAACTCAGAACTAAAGGAATAAAGAAAGCAACCACTGGGACTGAGATGCTGTGCCCAAATAAAACTGCAGATAAAATACATTTTTAACCTCAGAGGCACCATGCTTATTAGAACAAGGATTATAATAGAGTGCATTAAATAAAATAACTGTAATGTTGTTTAGGGAGGAACGTATTGCTTCTAGTTCTGGAAAATTGAATATTTCTTTCCCATTTGCTTTTTTGTTGTTGAAAAAACGCAAAAAAAGGACATTTTTCAATACCCTCCCCTTTTCTATTATCTTTTTCTGAAACAAGAGTTTTGTTCTTTAACACATTAGTCTAGTAAACTGTCAGTGAGAGCTAATCGTTTTTATTGGATTCAATTTGTCATGATGTGTATAATATTTCAAAATACTTTTTTGAAATGTCTTTTTTTTATAGTCCCCTTTTTGAAATAACCGTAATATAATTTTATTCTCTGTTTGACAATTATTTTTTAGGAAAGATTCAGACGATAATGTCACGTTTAATGTTGAAACGTCATTCGTAAAAGTAAAAAAAAAAAAAAAAAAAAAAAAAAAAAAAAAAAATTATAATAAAGAATGCATCGGCAGCATTCTAAAATTACATTTGATCTTGGGTAACTCCTCCAAGGGACTAGAATATTTCAGACGCTAAAGCCGGCTGGTGTATTGAGTGATGCTAATTCAATTTTTGAAAATTAAATGTAAAAAGTGAAGGAATTGACTTTGAAGAAACCTAGGGTGACTGCAGTGCTGCCAGAAGGTTTTGGACACTAATAGCAAGAGGTTGATAGAAATGTCGCAAAAGTGACGTCACATTATGGCTTTTCTACGTTGCTGGTGAAAAAATCGCAAATCCTAAAATTTAGTAGCATGATGCTTTCAAAATTTGCGCAAAGTCACAAGATCTGGTAACCCTTGGTGAATTTAAAAATTCGTTCAAAAATCTGGTGTTGAAAACCGTTAAACATAGTAACCTGGTTCATTTTATGGGGTTATTTTACTTAAGTTAGTGTCACACCATACGGAGTGACAAAAAATAAATAATAAATTATATCGCAAAAGCACAACAAAGTAAATTAAACTACCAAATATACAGAGTCGACTATAGGAAAAAGGACAGTTATAAGATCCTTGCATCAAGAAAACTATTAATTACAGGCCTAAAATTTAAAGTATTAATGGCATTGAATATCATTGAAAGGAAAACCGTCAGAAAATCTTATATTACTGAATAAATTAAAGTTTCGCGCATTTTAAAATATTTTGTTATGGGGTATTCAAGCAGAAGAGGATCTGCTTGAAATCCCATATGCAGTCGTTAATGAGAGATAAGTTAACAGTAAAATTTGGCTGAACATTTATTTACCATGTTGCACAACCGTTCATAAAAAAAACCTGTGAATATCTGTTTTGTCGCACCTCGCATTCACGCCTAGTTAAGTATGCTTTAAATATGAAAAAAATGTTAGTAAAATAATTGTGGATGTCTGATACTTAATGTATGTCTATCTTTAAGAATCTCGTCCAGCGACAACCGTTCAAATACATCGTTACAACACTATTTTCATGATCCTCGTTTATATACCTCGCAAACCACCGCTTGGAAACCAACCAATGCTATATTATTTCCTTAAAAAAATGAAAACGAGAAAAAGACTGAAAAAGAATTTTCCTTTCATTAAAAAATAATTCATTGTGCAGGGGCTTCTCTTAAACTGTGGGTCGAAAGACCCCCACGGAGGGCACCCCACCCATAGGCCTAGATCCCTCCTGCAGATGATCGACCTTAATATCACAAAAACAACATCAACCGTGGTCGGTCGCGAGTATAGGGAGAAACGCGAGACGAAATATAGGCATGTCTGGCTTCGCGAAACACTGCAAAAGCTTCGTCTCGCCTCGCAAAATCTCTGTATAGTAATGATGGAGATATCTGTTTCGCAAACTGCCTGATTATCAATAAGCATAAAGATAAAACGTCTGTCTCGTCTCTCATAATACGTGTAAATCTCTGTCTCGTCTCGCATCTATCCCGAGTTGCGTGAGCTTGCGGTACGCTACTGACTTACTTAAAAGAGTTCCCATTTTCCCCATCTATTTTTGATATTGCAATCAGTTTAAATTAGAAGCAAATTTCAGGTTTAATTCTAAATTTGATACATTTAACATAGAGGTGTCTTAACCCAATCCTTCTGCATGAAAGCTCATTGGCAAAAAGTTCTTTATCCTTTGAGGCGCAACCCTTTCCCAATGATGAAAAAAGGGCAGCCGTTGCCATCGCTCGACTTAACTACCAGCAAGATGGCGGACGATCGGAACGTTCATCGCGTGCCACAGATCTAGATACCTTTTTTTGACGCAGCTGGCACAGCCGGCTGCGTCATTGCTGGTAGTTAAGTCGAGCGATGGCAACGGCTGCCCTTTTTTCAGCATTGGGCAATCTATCCAGCTGTTCTCCCATTCTTCCATTTTTCAGCATATATCAGTGCTGTTAAAAATAATTGTGACAAATCTTTTTACGGGAAATGACATGCTAAAAAGTAATGGATTCTCGTGGAGCTATGTCAATCGCAACTATTTTTATAGAAATCAAATCTATTCTTCGTGAATGGCAACAGCCAAAACGTCAGAGTTCGGTGTTCCCAGAGCGGGAACACTGCGCGCTACAGGGTTAAAGGGAAAATATAAGTACGTTGATTTGCAAATGAAACCAGCAAAAGCCATTAAAATGCATGCGTTTACTAAAACTTTACTTATCCTAAACATTTAATCACACTAAATGCCCAGTCATTTTTTTTCCAAATTGAATTTACTAGTACTAGTTACCTACTCGCAATGCGATGCTTTACAGAATAAAAAACACAAAGAGCGGGTAATTTTTTTAAAAACTATTATTAAAGACTGTTGAAAAATTCTGTATTCTAAAAATTTCTCAGGGTTCATTTAAAAATGTCGGTCATTTTTAATTAATCAAATCCGTTTGACGGTCATTTAAAACTGTTCTTCTAGCAAGGCAGGCATGGCTTTGCCGACATTACCAACAAAGCATAGGAAAACTGATTTCGTGCAAATACTGTGTATTATAATAATATTATATTGATTATTCAATCGATTTCAAACATTTGATTTGAACATGGCAATGTTTTCAAGGCTATAAACGGATCGCGTAGTACCCATTCTTAATGCACGTAGACAAATTTAGTATTGGCCACATAGTGCTCAGAACTTTGATATGTATTTTAGAGTTCTTCCGAGAATTTTTATACATTTCAGAAGATTTTGCATAGAATTTTCTTTTTCAAAAGTGCTCCGCGTGAAATTTCGAATTTTAAAAGTGAAGTGGTCAGATGCTTAAAAAAAAGTAATAATAATAATTTGGGAACCCTTCACTATGGTATATCTTTTGAATGTTATAATGCATAATAAAACTGATGCTGGATTGATAGCTTTTTAAAAGCGGTTGCATTAGTTTATATTCACATAGCACGTCAGGAAAACCTATTGAACCGATTTTTGTAAAAACGAAAAGTTCCAACAAAATCTTGTGACGATGCAGTTAATAGATCAAAATAGTTGTTTTCTGAACTCTCAAATCTTCTAAAAGCTAGCAGTATTTCCTCTTTCTGCTCCCTTTTCATGAAACGAAAAAACAATTCATGCAACTTAAATTACCACAAAAAAACCGACTTGAACTTAAATATATGAAACAACTAAGGATCGACCAATACCAGTTTTTAACCTATACCGATTCTTCACTGATAATTTTAATTTTAAAATGTACGATAGCGATAATTTATAGTTTTTAAATCCTCGGGCACCCATAGTTAACCGCTATCGATACTTTACAGGTCCTAGTGTCATTACTGCTACAACTTAATTTATTCTGGGCCGCTTTTGTTGACTAGAGTGTCCTTCTTGTTCTTTTGTTGAAAAATATCAGATATCCTGTCAAGCCAAAAATAAAAATTTGTACCCAATGAAAAAACATTAAAAGCAAGCAGAGAATATAGCTAAAACACTACTGTATTTATTTACTTTCTATTTTATTAAAATTGCTTTTAACCAGCAACAGCAGGGACTTTGAAAGAGATAATTTGGTACAGTAGTATGTTTCAAGAATTTACTTGTTTGTTATGTAACACTATCTCTAGAAATTGCAGTACCTCATGTTTTTGAACATCTATCGATCACAATTTTAAAAAATAATCTTTAAAAGTAGCAATTATTCTTAACAAAGGAGAAAAAAAAAACATACGCACAAAAATTTTAAAACCAATTTGTGGGAGCAGCCAAATTGTTTTTATGAATGTGATTGGCACAAATACTATGATGAATCAGCATAAACATGGCACCACAAAATCATTATTGTGAAAGAAACCCTTTGCTCATGCAAAAATCACGAAATACACTAACTACATTGTATATGGATTACATGGTAGAATGCATAATAATAGCCTATGAGAGCTGTGAAATTAATTTTAAGGAGTTAAAGAAACAATATGAAAATAAAATACTCGTCCTTGTTTGAGGCTGACCAAAGCAAAATTAAATCAATTTATATCCCTTTTTTTTATCATAAACAATTGTATCCTGGGGATTTGGGATCAAATTTTCTGAAAATTTCAAATCTGTTTAGATCTCTGTTGAATATTTTTTCAAAAAACATTGATCCATAACTGATTTTCAGTAGTTATGCATTCATAATTGATTTTCAAAAGGGTTATATTTATAAGCTTTCAGTTATCAGAGTTTTTATTTTTTAAACTTTTTTTTTCTTTCCTAATGGCGAGCACTTGCCGTTTATAGGCGTTGGCTTACTACTAAGCCCGAAATTACTGGTCATTTTATGATAGAGACAAGTAATAGGTGGACCAGCGTTGCTTTCTATCAAGGGACAGGCGGAATGACACCTAACCCCATACTAGGAATTGAACCCGGATACATGGTATGGTAGAATGGCTCTTTAGCCTCTACATAGCACGGGTGATTTTTAAAACTACACGGGTACCGATTTAAAAATAAAAATTTTGACCGGCAGTAAAAGATATTTTAAATTTTTCAAAAAAGAGTGGATTTACTGTATACGTTTGAGGGGAAAAAACAGAAAGTTTCTTTTTGTTAAATGAATGATCAACCAGTTCGAAAACAGCGGTGGCAGGGAAACGGTGCCTGCCATCACCGTAATAGATTCAAGTACATATGTTGCACGTGTCAGTAAAAATGGACTAATGTATAGGCAACAGATACTTTTAAAGTGTCAAAGAACCAATACTGAAAAAAAAAAAAAAAAAAAAAACAGTTATCGGGGCCGATACTATCGATCCATCCCTAGAAACAACACGAAATTTGTAATAATACTTCGAACGAAACATTTTTAAACTCTAAAAATTTTGATGTTTCTCTGAAATAGACTGAATAGTTTAATAAAGTATATGAGTTAACCTACTAAACGTAAACAATTATTTTTTTGTGTGTGTGTTTCTAGCGACAACTGTACTTACTACCTTAGAATTTTTTGAAATTACATATAATAATTTTCCAAAAATAAAATAAAATAAATTTTTAAAAATGCCTATAAACAGGAATTTTTGCTTGAAACCAAGAAGAAGCACTAAGATTAATCTTGATTAATTACGAAATCAGCACTGACAAAAACTTCTATTTTCATTCTTTAAATAGGCTAAAAAGTTAGCTCTAAACATTTTTCCATCCTTTATCCACTTTGAAAAAGGAAGAACTTCCATTCATTTCTTTACTTTTTTACTTAAAATTAATCACGATATAATTATATAATAATTATTGTAATACTGATACTTTATCTTAATATAATATAAATAATTTGCAATAAATGTTAAAGTTAAATTATATATATACATACACGCACAACAGCAAAAAACGGGAAAACGGAATAGTTTATGCATAGATATACGACGAAAAATAGTACACGAAAAAAGGAATACCTCCAAACAAAGAAAAGACGTATGCCACATTTATTATAAATTTAATTATAATTTAATTTTAGAAAATAGTGCTTATAATAATTAGTCCGACTTTTTTGAGAGAAACCACTCTTTATTAATCTCACGAGAATTGTTTAACTTAATTAAACTCAATCAAATTAAGTATTAAATATTTATTTTAAACGTTGTTTTTCATACAGTTGACTTAAAAGGGGGGTTTTCTCCAAGGGGAAAAAAATGAAATTATAACAGCTGCAAAGCTTTTGTTTGTGATGAACTCGTATGTTGTTCTGTAAAATCCATGACAAAAATTTGAACAAACAATTTTGTTTAAGATTTTTGTAGTATTTTTATTTGTGTGTATGAAAATGTTTAAGTTATTGAATTATATAAAATTATTAATTTATTCTTACTTTTAACAGAATACATGCTAAAGTTAAATAGTTTTCAAAATAATAAATTTAAATTAGAAATAACTCGCTTAACACTAGTTTTTATTAGTTTGCTTGACAGTAGTTTTTTTTTCTTCCTAATGTCTATACAGCATACGCAAATAATTTGGCAAAAATCAGGTATAATTACACTCCAATCTACGCCCCCCCCCACACACACACCACAAAAATATAATAATAATCGGGCTGGTTTAAAATTAAAAAAAAAATCAAACTACCCAAAGAATCAATTTTTTAAATTATTTTATTTTTAACATTGATTGACCAGACACACACACACAAAAAAAAAAAAAAAAAAAAAAAAGCATTATTGGTTTTAGATCCTGAAGAGAAATAAATATAGCCCAACATAAGAATAAACCTAAAGTAAATAAACTACTCTTTCAGCTAGTTTATTTATTTCGCAGCATACAACTTTGATTAAAAGTAATAACAAATAGAATACTTTAATTTCCAAATTAAGTACACTTATCTATGTATTCTTTTTATTTTCCCATCAAATATAAACATGTTTTTACTATTTTTTTTCCTTTAAAAACAAAAATCGCACCCAACGTGTTCTGCAGCTTTGATCATAAGAATGAAAAATGAATAATAAAAAATTAAAATATTCTTTTAACTGATGCTTTGTAGACTGGGCAACTATTCCATTCAAAAAAGGTACAGAGAATTTGATAAAAATCTCATTTGAATACTTCTTTTTAGCCCTCCCAAATACTCCGCCACTGGGCAGAACTTGTAAGACATGGATGGTATATAGACTTTTTAAAATTTTAAAAGAAAAAAAATGATGCACTCATACGGAAGAAGCGCTCTCCTATATGTTTAGGATGAGCGTAGAACTTTTTAAAGGGTTTTAATGAGTATACATGATACATCTGGAGAAAACCATCCAAAACTCCTGACCGTTAGATCGGCAGCCGCGCGGTAAGCCAAAATCCTGCACTTTCACACTTCAGCCGTCTCCCAATGTTCAGTGTCTTATCCAGACGTCTGCCTTAGTACTTGAAAAAATAGAATATTTATCTAAACTTATAGTACAGTATTTGATGCTCTGTATATCTCCTGGGGAGGGGCGGGTGATGTTACACCATCTAAAGTATTTTATCACGAGAAATTTTTAATAAACTTTACTAAAATATTCCAGGAATTTTTCTAAAATACAGTACTATTCCTAGGGAGGGGGGAAATATATATGTATATTTTTCAGTGGCGCACTCAAAGGAAATAATCAACTTCGTAAAATCATCCAGTAGTTTTTGACATTTTAATATATTATAAAAGTACAGATATTTATTTTCAGCTGTTAAGATAAGTAAATAAAAGCATAATTCAAAAACATGCAGCATTGCACGGCGGGGAAGCCATTATAAACCTAGGTTACGAGAAAAAAAATGCTGTGTTACAAATTTTTTTCAGGTTGATATCACATCTTTATACCTGGACACCTCCAAGAGAAAATCCTGTGTGCGCCACTGATATTTTTAATTCACAGATTTAAAACACATTCTAAAACTTATCGGGTCTTACTCCTCATTTTTTACCTTATATTTTTATAACCATGCATATAAGTTGTCGTGATCTTAAAAATAAATTAGTTAATTAATTCTTAAAAGAAAGAAAGAAACAGCAACCTTAGATCAAATATGTTGATGTCGGGGGTTTCTCATTCTCCTGCACATATGCGAAATCGAACTAAAGAATAAGCGTCTCCATCCATATCGGTTCAATAAAAACCGTATTCTCTAGATTGTATCCTACTTATGACGTAGAAGACAACCGTTTTTCTTTTCCAGTGGATGCTTTTTCCCCCTCCATATGGTTTCGGAAAGGCACGAATTGAGTCACGTGTCCGTAATATTGCGAAACATAAATGTATTTATTTAGCTTGATATCGCTATCGAGAAAAGAATATCCATTTCTTATTAAAAGCAATGTTTCACAATACGGAAAACGTACTTACATTCGCGTTAATAATTTTCACGTATTACCTGTCTTCAGACGAATTTATGTTCTCCGAATGCAATTGTTATTGTTATTGTGCAGCACAAGAGAGAACTTTGCGATGTAGGATATTTTGATGCTTGTCTTTTGCTTTTCTGCCGCTATTAACTTTTAAAAAAATTAGCTGTTTTACGCATCAATATTTTGTGAGATTTTAAAATAAATTATTAGGTGTAACCGATAAACAATGGCCTTTATTTTACATACAATTTAAGCAAATAAATTGTCAACAAGTACTGAATTACAAACAAGCTGTGCCTGAGTATAGGACTCATTTGATAAATTTTATACATATTTGTTTTAGAATTTTATGCATATTTTTTAAGAACTTTATGCATTTTTTTAGAATTTTATACATATTTTTTAGAATTGACACATGTTTTTTAGAATTTTATACATATGTTTTTAGAATTTTATACATATTTTATTTAATTTTATACATATTTTTTTTAGATTTCTATACATATTTTTTAGAATCTTATACATATTTTTTTAGAAGTTTATACATATTTTTTTCTTTCGAAAAAATGGCCACCCTCCCACTTTTTTTTAACGTCTACCCTCCTTGAAAGTTCATATTCGAAATGTTCTGAAATGAATTTTTAGGTATTCGTGAGCGTTGTATTTTACAGCAAGAATTTTATGGATATATCTTTTGTTCTTTGGAGATCACGCAAGATATGTGAAAAGAACGTTTTGGCCTCCAATCTTCCATAAATTATCAATTTTGGAAAATCGTAATTTTGGAATTCACCAATCTAGAGAATATGCTAAAAATTTCCCGTACGTGCCAAATTTCGTACGATTAGCTTCAGTAGCTTAGGCTAGATAATATATTAATATTCGAAAAAAGGACATTACTTTTCTGTACAACTAATACTTTGTATAAAACACACATGAAAGAAAGAAAAAACATGTTAAATTCAACAAAAAATTTAGTTGGTGCTATTTTAACCCAATTTTTGTCGTAATGTGACGGAAACACAAAGTAGACCATTAAAGCAACAGAACTTTCAATGATTCAATCAAACGTAAACAAATAATTCGTTCATTCAACCAAATATCAACGATAATATATATATATATATAGATATAGATATATATATATATATAATATAATATAATATAAAAAAGCTAAACTTACGTAATATGGAATCCCAAGTAAAATATTAAGTAATAGCACATAATAACAAAAAAATACTGAAAATATGAAATAAATAAATATTGTAAATATTGTAAATAACAGAGCTGTCAAAGCTAAAGAGAAGTGGGAAGACAAGCCAGGTGAGATCACGTGGGCTTAAGCCTAACTTTTCGGACTCAAGCAATGAAGTGGAGATGGAGTGGAAAATTGAAATGGAGTACTCCATTATCAAGTACCACCCAGTGAAACTTCTATGACCGACCACTACAAATAAGCGACTCCCTCCTTCAAAGACCAATTTTTTGCCCTATCTAATTAATGCTAAAGATCCTCTGGAAGAGACCATACAACCCTCTATAAGCTACCGGTCCCGGTCCCCTGTTCGAAAATTTTATTTTATTTTTCCGGAAGTAAAATAAAAACCACATTCTAAACCAGCCGCTCTTCTGCAAATTGACGCACGAGAAGAGACCTGTCTAAGAAACTAGGGATTTTACTGCTGGAGAAGTGCATTGATGCGATCGAGTCCCACGAAAAAAAGAAATTCGAAGAGAAAAGGACCCAAAAAGCAAATCGATTTTCTTATGGCAAATTCTGAATGCATGAATAATATCAGTATAAATGCTCTTCAGCAGGCAAATGTAAAAAAAAAAAAAAAATATTTTAGAGAGTGATGTACAGTCGGAGCGAGAAAAAATAATGAAATAATCTGAAATTTCTAAATTGAAATATGTTTGTAGAATTATTTATGTATAAGTAAGCAATTTCATAAATAACAAAACAAACAATATATTTTAGCACTTTTCATACTTGGCTACCAAATATTTATACTTCTTTAAGCGACCACCTCCTTTAACGACCGATTTTGCGCGGAACGGAGGGGGTCGCTCCCGTGAGGTTTCACTTTACATATATATATAACATCAAAATATGACATTATTTTTATGGTAATGAAAACTAAAATCGAAATGTGAAACTTATTAGTCAACATATTATCACTCAAACAAACATTGAAATTTCTGAATTTTAATTTATAGACTGCCACTTTCATAAATAATAGATTTAATTTCTGAAATTTTGGGTGTATTTTTAGAATTTCGAATTTTAAAATTCAAAGGGAGGAAATTTAACGTCTAATACACGAGTGGTGCTTAAAACATAAAGAAAATGCACGTTACTCCTTTTACAAATGTTTCCATTAACAAAAACGACTTTCAAATTATAATTCCAACTTAATCACTATTTATCTATACATCGGCCACAGTAACATTTATAAAAAAAAATTCCTTTGACTCAAAATAACTTTTGAGTGCCACAAAATTAGTGTATTTTGACAGTTATAATATTTTAAAAACAGGTTATAACATGCATGCAAAGATAAAAATACACGTTTTAAATGTAAACAAGTCACAATCGTACATTACACACAAATAAATCATCTAGAAAACTGACGACTACTATATTTCATTTTTCTAGGATAACATTGCATCTATAATTCCTGGGATGTTGAAATTCAAAACCATTATTTGTTCTGTAAACCAAACAGTTGCTTTCCACAATCAACAATGAAAATCCTGGGATACCAGTCTACGTCAACGGGTATTAAAGTAGGTTGTGTCTAATTCATCTTTTAGTGACATAGTTAAGAGATTTAAGGTCTTTTACAATCAAAAGAGCATGAAACTGTTCTCCACATTTTCGTATTTACTGTCTGCTCACAATATTTGCAATAGTCAGTGATAATAGAAGGTAGCATAGCAGTTGGAGAAAAACTTTTAATATCGTGAAAATAGAAGAGTGCAGAGTAGTTGGGAATTTAACAGTCACAGGGATAGAAGCCACGAGACTATGAACTGCAAAATTAGCTGCAGAGTTAATCTGCGTTTACTTCTAAATGAAATTTTCAAAGAAAATATTTTCTTTTTGAAAAAGAAATATTTAATGTGCATTACATTTAATATAAAACAAACATTCCAGATCAAATAAATTATTTGGGGTTTCTAAAATTATAAGGGTGAAAAAAAAAATCTTTTCTGTGATTGCGAATTGCAACTATATACTACTATCTTTTTATGGAAAAGGGATGTACTACGAAAGTTTATTTGCTTCTTCAGTTATTAGGTAAATTATTTAAATAATTTAGTAAAGAGTATTCAGAAAAGCAACCCAAATAATTGGAAATATTTTGTGCTAGGGAGGTGGAACATTAAGTTCAATTCAAATCTATGTTCACTGTCGCTTTCAGGGACAGATTCTGGATCACGCGAACCACTGCTTAGTAAATTCCTTGATTAATTTTTTCATGATTAAATTTCATTGTTCCATATTAAATTCCAAAGCAGAACAAAATTTAAAATTAAAATATTCATATTGATACCACAGATCTGCATGTACAACTACAAAGTTTTCAAACCATACTTATCTGGCAGTTTTAAAAATATAATTTATAAGCATAAAATGTCGCTTTTAAATAAATTCATTAACGAGAAGTAATTCTAGTTTGAAATAGAAATTTCCTCAGTATTTTTTTTTTCTTTTTAAAGGGTGCAGAAATTTGATTTTTTTGTATACTTTGTGCAGTGCAGATTTTCATTTGGAATTTTCTGTTATACATAACGTGCAAATATTTTCTCATGCTTATTCGTATACTAGCGATCTAATTCTTTTTAATGCATCTTTCTATTATTGCGACATATTGCAATTAATAGTTTAATGCACTGTAACAAGCTATTATGTCAGCATGTTTATTTACACACAAGCGAAATAAGTTAAATGAAAATGTATGAATCAAGTCTTTTCCATAAAAAGGTAAAAAACCATCGTAAGAATTTTGTAAGTCGAATAAAGAAGTTTCTATTTAAATAAAATGTAGCAAAATCACCAAAATGTCCACCAAAACGTGAAATCTATTGAGAATGAAAAGAAATTTTACGATTAAGTCACTTCAATGGGAAAGAATGAAATCCACAAACATTCCTTTATGAACAATAGCTCAACTGGGTGTGGGGGGGAGTAAATATTTTCCATGTCAACAATGCATTTTCTACGTAACCGTGGATTAGCGAGTTCCCCTAACTAAATATAACTCCCACAATAACTACTTTTCCAGGATATCGAAACATTCCCTTTTGTTGCACTAAATATTTTGCACGTTGGACTGGTCAGTTAATTTCACCATGAACAAATGTTTGAGAGAAACTAAAAATAAAGAGATCCTAGATTAATATCGTAGCCAGTTAAATTGGGTAAATTTCTGTAAAATTTTTAATTTGCGAACATTTTGCGGCACTCTCCTTATCCCCACCAATATTACAAAAATATGTAGGCATACATGCATGAAAAGAAACTTTGATGAGAGATTTTCAGTATTTAAGCAATAGCAAATACAATAAAACATAAATCTTATCAGTAAAGCCAAATGATCCAATGAAATTTTTGGCTGTAATTCAAACGTGAAAGATACAAAGTAGGATTTATAATGTATGAATACAATGAAATAACGGTTATAACATACTTAACGGTTGTTTAAATAATATGCCTGCCAATCTTATTCATTAAGTACTTTCTTGAAATACTAAACTTATTCGAGTGGTAATGATGTCTCAGAAAAGGATATTTTATTGGAACTTCTTTTCTTCTTAAGTTATTCTAAGTTTTAATATTAAAATTGTAAGCATTATTTTTTAAATTTAGTACATTAACTATTTCCATGTAAAATTTCTAATAACCCCCCCTCCCATGCATTTTAAGTAACATAAGTGTATGTACTAGCTCTGAAAAACACTTTTACATAAGGCTGTTCATGAAATAAGTAGTCGTATCCTATAAGGTTTTCGGTCATTTTATACAAAAAATAAAGTTCTTACTAAAAAAAAAATCATAATATCTCTGCTTAAGCTGTACTTATTCATACAAACAATGGATTTAGGCTACCCATGAGCCATCCAGAAAAAAAATTTCAAGTCTGAATAGTATTGCACTTTTACTAAAGAGCAACCCATTTATTAAAGTACCATTGTGTTTTACGTCCCTTCCCCTAAAGATTTGTAAATTGTAAAACTGTACAGATCAGATTGTGAAATGATATTCTTCGTTGTTACGAGACTTGTACTATTTTGTAAGCTTTAAAAAGGCTAATAGGGTGTATAATTTTTAAAAAGCTTTGACTTAAATTATTGATTCCTACTTCTTGTTATTTATCACAAATGTAAGTTATCCTTCATTGGGCATAGCATAGCTAACATAAACATTATGATTAAAAACGTTTTAAATAGTAATTTTTCATGCATTTAAATTAAAAAATTGTACATGATATTGAAAAATAATTTCATAATTAATATCGCAAAAATTTTGCTTTTTTAAGTGTGTAGTACCGTAATTATTAATATGTTTTTTTTATCAAGATCATCAAGATTTCTTTTTTTTTAAATTGCACACACTTAAAATATTACGTCAGTTTAATCTTTAGTTCAGTCAACATTAAATTAAACTACTTATAAATTTCAAATTTTATTTCTTTTGTAATGCAGAAATATACCTGTTATTTCAACATTTTGACTTGACGATTAAAATATATTGACTGTTGCGGTAGGTAATACAAATAAAAGCAGAAAGGTACTGTTTTATAGCCTATTTACTGCTTTTTAGCTCAAATTTACTTCACCCAATATCAACTTTATTCAATGCTGCAAATTTGTTTTCTCCTTTGAGGATATGTAATAATACAATCATACACTGAAATTTTAATGAGCCGTACAAAGATTAATTAACTTGTAAGAAAGTGTATTTGAAAATGAAGGTGAGAAGACTAGATTGGACGGGACTCTTTTGATATAATTTTCACCTCAAAAGAAACAAGCTTACCTAAGTATAACAATTGACTTCATGCCTCAGTCACTCGTAAGAAACTGCAGAACTAATTAAAATGTTTCAGACTTTTTTTAAGAAAGGGAAATCGCACAGGGCCGATTATGGCAAACCGAAAGAATAATAAATTTCAGAGCCTGACAAGTTTTTTTTTTAATCAGAGAAGTTTCTTGATAAAATTGACAGGAAAAAAAAATTGTGGGGTGAAGGGTTTTTTTTTAAATTGGAGGGATGCATGACATGCCCATGTGATAATACGACCGTGGTTCTGGTGTATATTTATCTTTACAAACGTCTATTTTTAATTTATCCTATTTAGTAGGTAGATTCGCGTCTTTATCTTAAAAACTTTCGGTTTAGGAATGTTAATAAATCTAGGTCCTCTGAAAACAAACCAATAATGCATACGGCTGATAGAGAGTAAACACGTGCTAAGTTCATTCAGAAAGTAAACAGAACTTGGTCTTATTCCTAGAAATGGTAGTAAACGTGTTCCAGATCTTGCTGTGACAAAGAGAAAGATTTCCGGGGATTTCTGTCCCACCCCTTCGGGGTAAAGGAATTCTCTCTTTGTACGCTTCTGCATAGGAACGTGTGGGAGAGAATTACAGGAAAATTTTTTATCTTGTCTCATAAAAAGGTCTCACGGAACTAGAATAGTGTTTTATGGTTTCAAATAACGTGAATGCAGTGTAACACGACAGCTGTTGCAATATCAGCTGATCAGAAATGTAAGGGAAAATAATGTGTATGACTTATGTGTTTGCAAAACTACGGAGTTAAATATCGTTGTTTTGTACAAATTATGTAAAAAAGACTGGTTTTTATGCGATATTAGATGCTGCTAGTCCCGAGGCTGTAAGGATGAGGGGATCCTATTCCAAAATATTTAGAAAGAAATAAAATCAAAATGAATTTTATTCAGGGAAAATTTTAATAATTCACATAATTATGATGTGGGAAAGTGAATATCATGTTTTCGCTTTAATTTCCTGTAAAAAGCGAGTTCTATAAACAGGAAATATTAGTTACATATTTCATTATAAATTCATACAGGCACAAATAAACTGAAAAGTTGCCAAGGAGCGATAATATCAAGCTTGCTGAAAATTTAGTTAGTGTTTGTGAGTGGCAGCCAACTACGTGAATAAAAATATATCAAATTTAAACATAATTAGCCAGTGGCGTAGCGAGAAATTTTTCATTTGGGAGCTACGACTACTGCAACTCATATATATTTATAGGTGTGTGATTAGTGAGTGAGTGAAGAAAATGAATTTTGTATGATAAAAAAATTCCTCATTGAGGAGGAAAGTTGTAACCCCCTAACCCCCTGGATACGTCACTGTCATTAGCACATCTTAGTACCGGTTTAATGACACATCTTGCATTAGATTTTTAATGTAGGTACATAAGAAGCATATAAAAAATAATACTTAAAATTTAGTTTTAAGCACAAAAATAAATAAATATACATTCTGTAACATTTAGAAAGGTACAGGAACTTTTTCTAGAAGCTAACTCATACAAAGCCAGTTTGAATTGAAAAAGAAGCTTTTCAAGCGAATATTTGTTTCTCTTGTAAAACTACAAAAGATAAAAATAACTTATGTTTTGGTGCTTAAAAAAAACGACCTGATCAATCAAAAGGGCCTTCTCTCTCCTATTTGCTTACAGTGAATTCATATTTTTTGAAGAAGAGAATCGATCATAGAAAATGAACAGATAACATCAAATTTCTAGGGGCGAATAAATCAAATGAAACATTTTAAGGAAACATTATTATGTAAATAAAGTTCAAAATATGCTTAACTTATACTGTTTTAAAACTGAATTACCTTTGTAATTTACAACTAACTTTTCAGATAATTTACTATTATTTTAAAGGTTCAGAACACAAATCATATGAATGAAGATCATTTTACTAACACACACAGAATAATTAATTTTAGAAATCTTAGACTTAAAGGGGAAAACATTATTATAGACTTAATTACAGGAATATGTTTTTAAGTATTTTCACATTTTGGATTAACCCCTTAAGTACTAGGGTTACCGAATGGTAACAGCAAACAATGGTTTATAGTATGGTCACATAAAGGACTACCGTGACCATATGGTCACCTGACCATATTTACTAAATCTCACATCTGACATCTAAAAACATAGAAAAGGACATTCTCACTCAAGTAACCCCAATGAAGTTCATTCAGTTCAGGGGAAAGATTGGGGGGGAGGGAGGAGGGTAAAATCTCCGTCCTTAATGGGTTAATAATGGACATGGAACTGTCAACACACCAAAAATTTGGAAATGATTTAACACAAGGCTCAAAAAGCACGTGGCCCGAACTGCACTGTTTTGAACGAAAACATAAACAATAAATAACAGAAATATAATAATGATGATGATGGAAACTTACTTTGCGGCTGGGAGTCTGCCATATCGGCACTATCTCCGCTCTTAGAGGGCGAAATTTTGACGGTTTCGTTGGGTCTCAAGGTGGAGAAAGTGATGTAAGCAGCCGCGGGCTCCTTAGCAGGCAGGAGATGCGACAATATGCGGTGGGCCGCTCGCCTGTAGGGGAGCAAATGTCCAGAAGCCAGCGTGATGCCGATGAAGGGAATCCAACTAGTGGCTGGGCGGCATAAGCTGATGAAGTATTCCCATACACGGAAAATATGTCTCGAGCACTAATTCTTTCTCTCTCTCCGCAGAAGTAAGTACTCAGATCTCACGCGCCTTCAGGCAGATATCTCTATCTTCAGTCGTTCCCAGTCGACGTTTTTTTTTTTTTTTTTGTGTGTGTTTTGTTTTCACCTTTACAGCTCTTTGTACAAGATCGACAGTGTCAGCAGGAACTAAATTCGATGTTCGATTTCGGCATGCAAGACCAGGATGTAAACAGTACTGTCATCCTTTTCTTTTTCAGAATATTGCTTTGAGATGGAACTTTTTTTTTTTTTAATTACTGTCGCGAATGATACTTAATTCCAGGTTTTCCTTCTGGCTTTCTTTTTTTTTTTTTAGGTTACTTTTAAGCACTTGTTAGACATCCCCAGTTGTTTTTATGTAACAGATTGCATAGAACGTTCGATTCGGCGGATATAGAATATTTTTTTTTCCTTTTTTACGTGGAAATCGTTCTCTCAGTCGTGAACTTCCTTGAGACGCTCTATCGATAAAAGGATAAACTTTGGCTTTATTCACTACTAACACACAAATCTTCGTTGGCTAGCTGTAAAGTGAAAACGGACGGTCAAATTGCAACGGGCGTCGGTCAGACTAAGAGGCCCCTGTCATGTAAACTGAAAATCCCAGCAGAGCTGGTTTCGGTTAGGCCCCGCCTCGCTTCGATCTCATTGGATGCTTTGCGGGAAGTACCGGATCGGCAATATTAATATTTTTTTGCGCGTCGCGTCACTAGTGCCGCCTAGGGAAGAGATCTGGAACTATAAGATCGCTACTGTGAGGGAGGATAAGTTTCCTGCATTATAATGATACACCTCTCTGCGACGGGGAAGAATGCAGAATACCGCTTGAGAAGTATTCGCTGCCCTTTACGCACTAGAGGATGGATTATCCGCCTGATTGGCACAAAAGAGATTGCTATTATTGCTGAATTAAAAGATTTATTTAGAAGAGAGAACAATGGCTAAATTAAACATGATTTGTGTTTGTATTCCCTTGTACAAAGATATTTTGAAATCGCCATAAAAAAAAAAAGACAAACTGTATAAACCCCATTGCATCTTTAAAAAGAATTAGGACCACTGTAAAACAGAAAAAAAAAATTAAAGCTTAAATAATTATTTGTCTTAGTAGGCTGCTTAAAATACCTTTTCTTTTTAATTTTCAGTTTATTTTCTAGAAGCGGGAACCATATTTATTTTTAAGATTTAATGAAAGTTATTCACTGAATTACCATTGAACTTTGGATGAATATTTGTTATTCTCACGTCTATTGGAATGAATTAATATCATAATTATGTATTTAAAAAAAACGTCATTATTAGAAGGAGTGCCGGATTTAGAGGTATGGAGGCCCCTGATTATTTTTCGAACAAGTTGAACAACCGTTTAAACGACCTGTGCAACGAAGTGGATCCAGCTTTAACTCACTGCCTAGGAGTCCCAGGTTTGATTCCCACTGGAAGTAAATTTTATTTACGTAAAAAAATAATAATAGCGTCTTCTTGTCTGGTGTTGCATCATGGCCGAGTAACTAAAGACACTGAATATGGTAGATGGCTGAGCTGTGAAGGTCCTAGGTTCGGGCCTATCGTGCAGCCATCGATTTGCAGTTAACGGTGTGGAGTTTTGGACGGTTTTCACCAGGTGTAACGTGAATACAACTTAGAACCCTTTAAAAAAGTCCTCTGCCCAAAGCACCCCTCCTAGGCAGATAGCCCTCAAGTAGTTGCCTTAATACACAATACAATACAATACTTGTCTGGTGTTGAACTCTTAATGTAATGTCGATGTGGTTCACCCTCATTTACGTCACGGACGTACGAAAGGGGGGCAGGTTAGGGGGTTCGGACACTCCCTTTAGTCTATGCAAAAATTCTAATTTTGGCCAAATCCACTCTTGTATGATCCGCGCCTCTAAATAATATTCAGTAAAAATACATTTTAAATTTCATCATTTCAATAATAAATCTTTAAAAAATTTAAATTAATTGCTGAAAATTCTGACATTCTATAATTTAACCTTTAACTACATGCGCTTAATATATTAACACAGGTACACGAGTGGTGCATTTTGTACACTAACACAAAAGCAAACAGGAATACGTTAAAAGAGAGCAAATATTTATGCTAAAACGCTTAATAATCAAAACTACTAATAAATATTACTTGAATAAAAGCGAAATACAAAGTAATAGATAAAAAAATGTCAACCACTGACCATATTAAATTTCATCGGTGAGGTCAATTCTAAGGTCAAGCAAATGGTGTATTTTATACACCAATGCGTGTAGTTAAAGGTTAATGAGTAGTGAAGAAAATTTTTTATAAAGACTGAAAAATTATTATGTAATTGAAAATTTCTACAAAATATTTATAGTGAAAAAAAAGAGTAGTGTCAGTTAAATTTTATGGTAAGAAAGGACACCCCCATCTGGACCCCTGCCATGGGAAATATGAAAGCTGTAGCTCCCCCGTGATTCATGTTGAATGCCAGTAGTATGCGAAATATGTGGAAAGAAGCCGCTGGATTGCATCCAGTGGTGCAACTAGGATTTTAGCTTAGGTGTGGCTGGGCTACAAATACTCCTCTGTAGTGACCTCTATGATACTTACAACTCTCTTATAACGTCAAAATATTTTGAAACACATGATGCCCATAAATCAGAAGCTCACTATCAGTGTAGCTCCTTGTAGAACCATAAATAATTATCTGATCTTTTCAGTGACTTTGTAATTGAGTTAAACTGTGTTTTATAAACTAGCTAGCGAGGTATTTATTTATAAACCAGCGTCTTTTTTTTTTTTTTTTGTAAAAAATATTTTACAGATAATTTGAAGATGATTTTTAAAAATAAAATATTTTAATTTATTAGTGACAATTTTCAATTTTTAAAGATTTTCACTTCTAACACTCCGCCTGTAGGGGGGTTTTAGCGCCCATAGCCCCCTCCGTGGGTGCGCCTTTGATTGCATCTGACCCCTTTGAAATCAAGGTCGTGTCGTTATTTTTTAATTATTCTATATTGGGTAGAACATTTTACGTAAAAATGTCTATTGTGGTGACCCCAAGGCTTCAGCCCTAGTAGCCCTACCCGAAATCTAGCCCTGATTAGAATTTCACAATAACGATTTGTCTCAAGCAGTTTCATTTTAAAACTTATTCAGATTGCGTTCATTTATTTTGTAGATTCATTACAAAGAATATCCATTTAATATTTTAGAACGATTGTTTCTGTTGTCTGTCAGCCTCAAAAATTCAGGGCCACTATGGGAGTCCATACATATGGGCAGGGAGAGGCCATGCGCCCCCCCCTCTAGCTACCATACTATCGTTATGATTTACGTACTGGTATACCGTAGAAGAGTTCAACTCAGTGGCGTAGCCAAGGGAAAGATGCCTCACCATGGCACAGTGGTTATACTACTGAAAATGGTAGACGGACGAGGTGTGAATGTCCCGGGTTCGGGTCCCATCGCGCGGCTGTCGATCTAACGGTCTGGAGTTTTGGTAGGTTTTCTCCAGATGTAACGTGAATACGCGTTAGAACCCCTTAGAAAGTCCTCCTACCCAGGCACTCCTCATCCTAGGCAGATACCCCACGTGCAGGTTTGCCTTAAAACACAAACACCCACCCAAGGGGGAGATAGGGGAGTCACAATCCCCCTCCCCCCCATGAGGAATTTTTTGCCACGCAAAATGTACATTCTTCACTCCCTTATTACACACATGTACACAAATGTGTGAGCTGCAGTAGTCATAACCACCCCCCCCATGAAAAATTTCTGGCTACGCCACTGGTTCAACACTAACATATAGTAGCTTTCTGGGGCAGCATCCTTGACTTGTCGACCCTCCACCTACAAAAATCATATGGGCGTCCATAAGGGCCACTGTTTGGAGGGATAATGGTCTCACAGTACCGATGCCCAGCTCTGCTCCCCTCTAGCTACACCTCTGAGTCTCTGGCGGGATTGGTTAAATTTTATTTTCATACCAAGACCGTCAATAAGGTTTTGTTTCTTCGAAAAACTCAGCCTTCATCTTATTTTAAAATAATAAAGGAATAAATGAAATTTAAAAAATAATATGACAAATCCTTCTAAGTAGAGACTATCAGAAAGGGCTTAGTCAGGCACACGTTTCGTTTCGTTTGCAATCAATTGTGATAAATTACTAAAATAGGACTATATATTTCATAGACAGCTTTTTTAAAGAGTCCAGCTGTTCTAGGTCTCGAAATATTTTGATTGTCTCTTTATAAACTGCACACAAATGAACCATTGCATGCGCAGTGAATTTATCAAAGATTAACTTACAACGATTAATTTATTTGTTATATTTAAAATAACTTTCTTTAATAATCAAACTTAAGACACTGCATGGCAAACAGTTTTTACAGCCGTATAATGTATATAATGTGCACGGAAAGAAATATTTTGTTGAATTGAACAAAATTTTGTTCATTCAACCAAAATTTTTTGGCGCTATCTCAAGTGAATAATTTTGTTAGTTTTAACAAAACTTTTGTTAAATTAACAAAATATTTCGTTGAATTAACAAAAATTGTGTTCATTCAACAAAACTATTTACTTGAAAAAGCGCCAACCAAATCTTTGTTGAATCAAATAACATTTCTTTCAGTGTATGTATGTACACTGACGAGCCAAAACATTATGACCACCACTACCTTTTTCAATAACTCGTCTGGATAACATGGAGAGCACGTAATTAAGGGGGAATGGTATTTAATTGTCGCTGGAGAAGGTAAGGAATTCTTTCACTTACATTTGTGAGTGATGGGAAAGGCTGTTGATCTAAGCGAATTTGATAGAGGGCGGATTGTAATGGCCAGAAGACTCTAAACGAGTATCTCTAAAACTGCACGACTGTTCGGTTGTCCAAGATCTGTTGTTGTTAGTATTTATAAAAAGTGGGTTAATGAAGGTGAAACCAGTAGCAGACGCCAATATTTTGGGCTCCAACGCATCATCAAAGAGAGGACGTGGGAGACTGTCCCGCCAAGTACAGCAAAACACGGCAGGCAGTGGCTCAGCTGACAGCCGAATGCAATGCAGTTCCAAGTATAAGTGTTTCAGGACGCACAGCTCAGCGGGCACTGTTGCAGACATCCTACTTGTGTGCCTCTGCTTACCAAGCGCCATTGTCAACTACGCCTACAGTGGGCACGGGAACATCGAGACTGGACCATGGATATGTGCAAGAGTGTCTTCTGGTTGGATGGATCCCGGTTTCTCCTTCATTACGTCGATGGTCGTGTCAGGGTAAGCCATCTTCAGGAGAACAGCTGCTCTCCTCTCCCCGGCAGTTCAGCGCTCACCACCGTGTTCCAATATCTCGACTTTGTGAAACCGCTGCTTAAATATTTAGTATACAACCTATCTCCAGTTACTTACCAAGAAAACGTGGCATCCATGGCGAATGGCGATACAAATTTGCGGTTTGCACGGATAAAATTAGAGAGATTTCGGTTCTTTTTAATTTGGAAACTTGCTTTACATTGTGTAGGTCAGCGCCTTCTATTCGTAACTTTTGCAACCAAAAATTTTTTGTCATTAAAAAATATTCAATATCCTTCTAATCTTATTCGTGCCCCGCAATTTTTTTATTATTATTTGTTGGTTTTAATGAATTATTTGTGTTTTAACGAACTTTTGTCTCACCCGGTATGTACTCAGTTTTGGTCACGATTTTTTACTTTGGGCTTCCCATATTACCATGTATTGATGTGCACTATTTCCAATGCAAAATAAATTAAGTATTTACAGCGTTCCCATGAAAAACTTCCAATCTGATGATAATACAGTGAACTATTCTTCTAAGAATTCCCCTATACCATCAAAATATTACATACCATTCAGTGACTCACCCATAAAACAGAAACTCTCTTATAAAGCCACTCGCTTAGAGCGTCATAAATAATCTGGTCCTGTAAATGACATTATAACCGAGTTATTATTATTACTATTATTATTATTATTATTATTATTTTATATCGGTGTGAACAATTTACACCTGCGTTTGTTTACAAGTTCACACCAAAATATTTTGATTACTGATGATACTTTTCAAACTACGGCAATATTTTCTTCTTCTTCTTCTTTTCTTTATTCCCCTCGCGATTGTTTTCTTTTGATAGTTTTTATACCCCCTGACTCTTGTTTGGGGAAAAAAAGAAAGAAAAAGAAAACAGCCACAAAAAGCGAAATGAAAGCAGGGTTTTACAGCAAGCCTATTTACCATACTCTTCCCAATAACAACGATAAGCGAGCATTGCCTCCCGTGTATAATCTGCACAAAATTAAATTCCAAGTACCAGAAAGAAAGTGCAAGTATTTTCTTCTCATTTTCTTATTTTCTTTCTTTCTTTTTACTTTTCTTTTCAACTCATTCCAATCTCTCTCTGTCGAAGTTTCCAACACTCGGTAAATATATTGGCAAACGCCAAGAATGGAGTTAGATTGAATTGCAAGAAAAGTCAACCCAATTTCCAATTCTCGACCCCCCCCCCCCTTTCCCACTCGCCTCTATGTTTCCAGTTTTCTCTCTCCCTTTCAAAAGCACCAAATGTGCCTGAAATTGGTCCTGCGAAAACCGCATTAACTTTACCTATTAAGCCCCGGGGCTTGAATAAACACAAAATCTCTCTTATTTGCGAGAAGGGGAGTTTTTGAAAAAAGCCTCTTTACTTTCTTTTTAATCTTTTCTCCCTTACCCTGTATCTTTTTTTACTTTTTTATTTTTATTGAAGTGCTAGAGGCATGTTTCGTCTCCCCTCTGGAGAATAGGTCGTGTTCCATGGTTGTCGCTGGACTCTTGTATAAATTTAAATGTCTGCTATTATTTACATCAGTAGCGGAAAAGGTTTTTAAAGTTTGATTTTGTGCGAATAGCGATCCGTTAAACTTTGTTTTGTAACTTTCTGTGCAGTATAGCAAAGGATTATACACAACATATACAAATATATCTAGTTTAATTTTTCTTTTAGTGAAGCGCTTTGTATAAATTTAAATAATAAAATCAATAATAACAATAGCGACAAATAATAATAATAATAAATTTAAAGTTTAACAAGTATTTGCAGCGTTCAGATTTTTCTGACGCTTGAGATTAATTACATATGACAGGTAAAAATACCAGCATTTTTAGCTTTTCGTTTAAAATACAGTAATAGAATCATGGTACTGCAATGTACTGTGAAACTATTTGTTAAACTGGCGGGGGGGAAAAATACGATTGGAAAAAGAGTAAAAACTAATTATCGGTCTTTAGTTACAGCACGTATATATAGAAGGTAACATCAATAAACCTACAAATATCACCGGTTCGTTTCAACTAACAATTAGTTCAATGCCATTCATTTCCTGTAAGAAGAATACAAAGGGCATATATTATCTGTTTACCGCAAAAGTCTTAGCTTCTTCCCCCCCCCCTGCGAAATGTTTTGTGGGCTCGATTTAATTATTTATGATTAATTCCAATTATTAGTTGTTCGCACATTCGTCTGTATTAGCGACAGAAATGATTCAGTAGTGATTTGTGCGAAGAGCGAAAATTTTATAAAAGTAAGTGCTTGCTTAATTTTATAAATGTAAAACCATTAGGACTTAAGATGCACTAAAACTACGTAAGGCAAAAATTAATTATTAATGAATTAAAATCAAGAATACGCAGTGTAGTATCAGTTACAGCGTACTTAAATTAGGGAGATAGGGGGCTCAGCAGATCTGTAATTTGTAAGGTGTTAAAAAACTTTTTTCAGTTGTCATAATCTGATATTTCCGTAGAAGGAAAGGGGGCAGGAATAAAAATTTAAAAGTATTTTATTTAATTTTTTAAGATAATTAATTTTGTGTGTGCGTGGGAGGGGAGACACTCTTAAGTCCCCCTCTCCCACACTGCAGACGTTGCTGAGGCTTAGTGACTATCAGTATTTTTCAGGATAAAGTACATCCCACTCCGACACCCCTCTTAAGAAGGCATTTTATGAAACAAAATCATAACTTTTAAGCATCTCCAGAGAGCATGCGTAAAGTTGAAGTTTGTAGAAAAGTTATAATAATCATTTCTTACCATGCTCCTGCATTAAGCATTATTATTGCTTCCCATGTAATAAAATTATAGGAATTCTAGAAAAATTATTTTAAATAAATCGAATACTTTTATATTTTAAATACGCATTAAGTACTCATATATTTATTAAAATCGCATCACACTTTATGTGTCGGCCCTATATGTTTTTCTTACTTCATTACATTGGAAAGTGCATAATTATGCACGAGTCGTCCCTATTTGTCTTCCTTGTTCCATTACTTTGGTAAGTGCATCATAATCTATGACAGATACTTTATTACGTACGGAATAATGTTTGACGAAATAAAATCCATATTTCTTTCTATCTCTTTTTCCCGTGAAAAAATAAATAACTGTGTACTGCAACTTGAAAATAACCCCCACTAAAAATCCTTCGTTGTTCCTAGGAATAAGTCAAACCTAATTAAGTTACTTGCTCGTGTTAGACGAAATTTGTTAAGACAGCACTAACTTAATAACGAATTTACCTGCTTCACTCATTTAATTTGTGTAACACTGCAACAGTAATGAAGAAGAAAAAAAAAACAGGGAGTAATTTGATTGATAAAAAATGAAAAATCCCGGAAAAGCATTCATCTAAATTTTTATTTCTGTTTAAGGGCCTTTTCTCCTTAAATTTTAAAATTGTATACGATATTTCTTTGTACCTAGGCGGACCTTAGAATATCACGTGGTATAGTTGGCGCGTTTCGCGCCACGTGTGTCTGATATTATATAGCTTTGTAATTTGTAATAGAATAACTCTAAGAGAAGAGATAGATCCCTTTAGCGCAAAAATGCAAGGTTGTTTTCAAGTTTAGGCAGTGGCATTCTTGGAAAGGGTTTTGTCCAAAACATAGAGAATTATTCCTTCCCTTTAATTCCCTATATTCCTTCTCTATGGTCCAAAATCCTGAGAGGGGAGGTGGGAGGGGGGGGCAGATAGGGTATTCAAAAGACTAATTCGAGGAATTAACGTTCGGAGTGAAAAGGGAATCTACTCCATTGTGTCGAGAGTGAACAAGTTATTGCAGGTGAAAGTGGTAATCCCAAGAATATTTAATCCAAAAGTGACAGGTATAGAGCGCATGTTTGCCACTTTTGGTCAATTTTATGAGCAATGTTTAAATTTTTTGACAGACATGGGGGATACGCATTACGCGCGACGAGATGCATCTTTATATACAGATATACGGATTTTGCGAGAGACAAAGCTTTGCAGTGGGAGAAGCTAGCTATACGAGACGGGACATTGTGTTTTTTTGTCTCGCACCTATCACCAATAACAATACTTACGGGAAACAAAAACTTTAACATTTCAAGCTCTCATTTTTTATATGGTGCTCAACTGTGGTTAAGATTGAGCTCCATAAACAAAAGATTATTTTTCCAAGCTTATTATGTATGCAAAAATAAAGAATAAAAACCATGTAGAAAATCGCACGAATAATAAATGCTGAAAAACTGAAAACTGTTATTTCATCCATGGAGTCCGTATGTTTGTACTGGTGATGAACCTTCTTAATACGTTCGATGCATATCTGTCGTCTTTTTAACATTTATTGTTCTTGCAATTCCATACTTTGATGTCTGATGGTTCAGTCTTGTGTGTGTGTGTGTAATACTGCACAAGGGTTTTCCAAAATATCATCTCATTATACCTAGTTTCCTCTACAACAATTAATTGCATTTTTATTTCTTTATTTGGAAAGTTGAGTATCTGCAGCATTCACATTTATAATATTCTAGAGCAGAAAAGGATTCTGCAGAGAGCATAAGGCTCTGTATTGTTTGTTTTTGTAAGCGATCTTTCAATTGCTTGCAGAAGCTTACTTTTGAATGCTCTTAATGAATACTTCATTGTTTTATACTATAGCTGTCAGTTTTCAACGAGAATTTTAACCCTTTAACGCGCAGTGTTCCCGCTCTGGGAATACCAAACTCTGACGTTTTGACTGTTGTCAGTCACGAAGAATAGATTTGATTTCTCTAAAAATAGTTGCGGGCGACATAGCTCCACGAGAATCATTTACTTTTTAGCACGTCCTTTCCCGTAAAAAAAAACCGGCACGATTATTTTTAACAGCACTGACGTCTGCTGAAAAATGGAAGAATACGAAAACAGCTGGATAGATTGCCCAATTCAGTGAGCGCACAGCCAGCTGTCGTCAAAAAGGGTCTCTAGATCTGTGACACGCGATGAACGTTTCGATCGTCCGCCATCTTGCTGATAGTTAAGTCGAGCGATGGCAACGTCTGCCCTTTTTTCAGCATTGGGAAAGGGTTGCGCCTCAAAGGGTTAACCGGTGATAGAATTTTGTTGTGGGCGAAATACAATATCTGAGCAAGCTTTTGTGCTAAGCTGACTCTTATAAATCAAGTTACTGACTGTTAATTCCTGTGAATTGTGCGTAGGAGATTGTTTGCGTCAAAATTCTAGAATCAATACAATTTGTATTTCTAACCGGATTGAATTGTAAACCGGACTTTTTAATTGAATTTTCAAGAGTTTTCTGCAACATTATAGCGTAATTTGTGAAAGAAAATGTACAAGCGTACAGCTTTGAAAATTCAGAAGGTTATAAATGATGAAAAGTATTTGTGATTCTCCCTATAATTATTGTCAATATGTATTCTTTCTTTAAAAAAAAAAAAAATTGTTTAATTGCATAATAAATCATCGCTTAATGAAACTAGATCACATATCGTCACTGGTAGAATCCTTTATCGAAGAGGAATATCTTAATTATTAAACCACATTGTTTTCATAAAGTTGGTCAATTTCATTTTTAGAACACTGGCCATTTTGCGATTTCAGAAAATCTTACTCTATACTCAGATCTACAGAAAATTCCCTAGGGCAAAATGTTCTTTCAGATAGAGAATGAAGCAAGCAGCTCACAATATATAGTGAAACTGTGAGATATTCTACTCAATATTTGAAGAACATTGCTCTGAGAGTATTGGCATCGTCTGTTGTTGTTGTTTCAAATGCCTTCTGGCAACCGCGGAGTGGTGCAAGACCCTCCATATAGGACGAGGATGGTCGAAAGGGAGAAGCTTCCATCTTAGCGAGCCCCAGTGTTCCGCTGTGGAGTAGTCACTAAAATCTGTTACCATAAAAACACGGAAAGTGAAGCAGCACCGTCTTGGACAGTGCTTGGGAGGGTGAACTGCTCTCTCTGCTAGTGGGTGCCGTTGCACGTAAAATCTTCCACTGGGGATCATTTAAATGGAAGCTGCTCCCTTTCGCCGATCGCCGTCCTACATAAAGAATCTGGCGCCGCTTCGTTGTTGCCAGTACAACAATTTGAGCACCCGTGGGAGGAGGACCGACTTAGCTCGGAGTCTTCTGACTTTTAACTCATCCCAGGTGAGGGACCTAGCACCTGAAATCGTCACTCCCAGAGATATCGTTTGAACAGGGAGTACACTCAGTGGCGGATTTAGCTCTTGAGATGCCAGAGGCGCAATTCCATTTTGAGGTCCCTCTCCTTAAAAAAAAAAAAAAAAAAAAAAACCGTTTACTAACTTTACATTTTTACATTGCGTTTTCTCTATGCACACATTTTTTACGGTAATTAATGTTTTACTATCACTGATTAGCCATTATTAAATTACAACTGTCTGGTATTTAAAAGGTTGCTTAATGTTCCGGTTGTAGTAAAAGTATTAAAAAAATCTGATAATTCTTGATAAAAAAAAAATGCTTGATTGTTATCGTACTATTTATTAGTATTTTTAATGAATATTATTTGTAAATTATTATAATAAATTTCAGTGTTATTTTCTAATAATAAAATTGGACGTTTTGAACAGCAACTGAACATTTTTGAACATTAGTTTGAATTAATTTCATTCTAAAGATTCGAATTTATTTTTTGGAGTTTCTGGGAATGGGCTGATTCATTAAATTCCAAACGAGAACAAAGAAATCTGACATTTTGATTCTGTATTCTCTAAATGTAAACTATGCCTAAATAAAGACATTAATTTATGTTTAAAATAAAATTATTTTAAAATGTTCTCACTCCTTTCATGTCTACAAAACCGTATTAAAATACATCTATCTGCGCCTGCATTTTTTGAGATGAAATATAGTGAACTAATTAAAACAATTCACAAAAAAATTTAGGAACTTTCCTTGGAAATAATAGATAGTTGAGGGGCCCCAGAATTCCATGGAACGTTACATGAAAATACCAGAAACTCTACAGGATAACTCAAGAGAGTTATCCTGTAAAGTTTCCAAGTCCTGTAGAATCCAAAGAGAGTCCACTGAAATGTACATTGTTCAGTAGGTTCTTGGCATTTTCATGTAACTTCCCTTGCAATTTAGGACACTTCAGCTGCCTAATATTTTTAAGGAACATTCTTGGATTTTTTTTCCGTTCTGGTCATTTTAAAAGTGAATTGCATGTTTTCTAAGCGAGTCGTGAGAGCAATATTCGGTTAAGGGGGCGAGTTAAAGGAAACAGTAAAGTCCTCAAATGGAAATTGCTTCTTTTTTGTATGGCATTTGTAAGTCTAACTTTTCCCATTATTTCCAAGGAACACTTCTGAATCTTTTACAGTGAAACAAGGAATTAAAGCACTATTTACTTACAAACTAAAAGTATTAGTTTTTAACGTATTAATTTATCTTATGATCCAATGCTGTGAAGTGGGAAAGGGCAGCACCAAAGAAAAGGTTGTTCAAGAGCGCTTTCTACTGCAGGAGCAATCCTGGATCTATGAACAATAATTCTGTCTTTTGAACAGAAATTTATATGTGCTTTTTTTTCTTTTTGGAAACCGAATTTCGTGGCCCCTAAGATTTATGAGGCCCGAGGCGTGCCTCATGCGTCCATTAGGAAATCCGCCCCTGAGTACAACACTGGAGTCACAAATAGATTTTATGTTCACTAGCTCCAAGTACTAACGCACACTGCTCGACAGCAGTACAGTCGATAGAGGAGTTCACCCTCCCAAGCATTGGCCAAGCCGGTGCTGCTTTACTCTCTTGGTCTTACGGGAACGGTGTTTAATGGAGGCTAGTGCGGGACATTGGCTATCCAATATTGGATGTTTGTTTGTTTGCCGAGTTTACAAATCCACACCGTTCGACCACTTAGTTTGAAATTCAACGTAGATATGTAAAACAGAGCAGCTCGAAAGGGACTTTAAAATTTCGAAAATGTAAAGTCGTGATAAAATTCCATTTCCAGATTTTTAGCAATTGTATGGTGTAGAAAGCTACTCAAATGTCCGATTTGAGCGCATTAGTGAAGATAGTTAACAAGGTGAGTTTTTTTTTTTCTTTCAATAATTTAAGTCAGATTGGTGTCACTTGAATTATGATTTGTGTCGCATTTTGATGTCACGAGCTTAGAAATGCAGTAGAAGCTCGATTAGGTTAAAAGGCTTTAACTTAAAAATTATGCAACTTGGCAAAAAAAAAAAAAAAAGTTAAAGTTGGAGACTAGTAGGATTATTATTATAATTAATAATTTTTTATTTAAAAATTTCGTCATGAGCACAAAGTCTTTCGCAACTATTTGAATTTTATACTTTTAAATGTCTCATTTAAATTAATAAGATTGATTAATCCCCCACCCCCACCCCTTTTTTTGAAAGTAGGGCAGCTATTCGTAGCAAATCGGAATCCGGGAATTCGGAGAATTCTGTCCATGTTGCCACTAGGTAAAGAGCAAACGCACTCCGATAAAATAGAAAAAGAATTCCCTCCGTCTGGCGTTTGTGGAATCTTATTGGATTCCGATTTTTTGGAAATATACCCACTGCTAGAGTTCTTATGGACTGCAATTTCTTTTTAAAGTTAAAATTATCGTTATAGTAGACACATGCGTGTAAAAGAAGAATACCATTGTTGTCAGGCTCAAAATACATTGAGTAAATAGGAGTTTCGTCGGGACAAAAAAAAGGAAGAAGCTATCGTTTTTAGATAGGCTTATCGTTACAGATGTATAACGATATATACGATTATGTACAGGTTTCACGGTATTTGATTTTCACATAAAATTAAGAACTACTTGTAAGATCGACGGGAACATTTCAAAATTCAGAAAGAAGCCTTCCAAAGACACAAGCCTAACTGCCTAAATGATTTCTACTTTATATTAATTTATACCTCACATGCTCAAATACTTACTGTATACTTTACTTGAAACCCGAAAATTGTCTTTATGTTTTTCCGATTCATATAAAAAAGAAGTTCAAATAAACTTCAGAAGAAAAAAAAAAAAAAAAAAAAAAAGATAGAGGAATTTCGACACGGGATATCTTTTCCTTTCGTTAACATTTTCTTTCTTCTTTTTCATTTTTTCTTTTAAATATCTGTTAATATTTTTTCACACGTCCAAATCTCAATATCATAAAACGATTAATAAATAAGAAACTGGAAAGTAAGTGAAAAGCTGGATCCCAAAGGAAAAAAGAAATCGGAAATCACTCCCGCGCCTTGCCCAAAGGCACACAGTAAGATGGTCAATCTTGCGCAATCCCTCGACACCCAAGAACTATACTGCCTGCTCATTCCCTAATTCCGCCTTAATCCAATCAAGACGGGGGTGGGGGTGGGGGAAGACTGAAGAAATCCGGCCTCTATTGTTTCGTCCGCTCTGTGGCAGCACCGTGTCCACGCACACCTTGCCGAAACTCTAGAAGTCAGTCAGGTTTTTTTAATTCAGCGAGGGAGCAAATATCCATGATCTAATACGTCTTGACAGACGGCAGGTAATTTGTAGAAAGTCTGTCTCGCTCTGTCGACACCCGTCGTTCACAAGGTGGGGGGGGAGGGGTTTGAAGAGAACGCTGTAAAAGATATATCATTCATTCTGTTCTGTATCTCAACCGAAGATGATAGGATTAGGCTTAGCGTCCGGAATGAGAATTTGATCGGCATATTGTGTGCCGAAAGGGGAAAGGGGATACTGTGGGATTTTTTTTTTTTTTCTCAACTTCTCTTTTTGGATTTTTTTCTCTCCTTCTCGTTACCTTTTTTTTTTTTTTTTTTTTTAAAGAATCGAACAAGTTACCAAACGTTCTGTTCCGTAAGATCTGATGCAAAGATATGAATGACAGTGTAAAAATGGTAAAAATGAACTGCTTGTTCTGTTGGCAGTGTATAAAGTTATCTGTCCAAACATAAAGTGCGATAAGTATTCTGTTTATTAATTATATTTTCCGTTTAACATTTCACTGGACTATCAAAAAAAAAAAATTTTAGAAATTCTCAGTACTACAGATTAAACGTGCACCCCCCCCCCCCCAAAAAAAAAAAAAAAAAAAAAAAAAGTCTGGCAGAGTTAGACTTTGAAGGCAGGGTTGCCAATGTGGCTAGATCTGACCACTTCCATATTCTATCTCTTTCAAGAAATTTCTGACCATTTTTAACCGTCGCTGATCAGAGCCCGACTAAGCCAACATGGGGCCCTGGGCAGACATTTCTGATGCCCCCCCCCCTTTCATACATAATCATAGGCGTAGCCAGGACGGGGGGGGTGCCCAGGTGTCAAAATACTCTACGAATCGTATAATACAAATTATTACTAAAATTGTGTAATATCAAATGTGTGTCATTTGATCTATGCAGTGGGGTGCCTGGGCACCTCCTCCCCCCGGCTACGTGCCTGATAATGTATATTATATGTATTCCCATATACTTGTTTTTTGTATATATTGATCATATACGCATATATCAGGGCTGTAACTAGGATGGTGCCATTGGTGAAACCCCCACACGAAAGTTCTGTTTTGTAGGGGAGGGTGTAAAATGATTAAACTCGCACCAAGCACAATATAATCTAGTTTTGGCTCTCAGGGATGAGATTGACAAAAAAGCAAAAAGACTGAAATCATACGCAAGCAAAAAATTTGATATTCTATAAGATTCTATACATTAAAGAGAAAATCAGAAAACATCTTCAGGTCAAGTCAAAGGTGGACCATTCATGACCATGATGCAGTGGCCCATTTATCCCCACCTATACTTCTGGAATACATTCAGATTTTTTTTTGTACATTGATTTTAAATAATATCTAAATGCATCCTAAAATTAGTAAACAGATATACAAAGGCTTGCTAATGGACACAGTTTTCATGAAATAATAGAAACCTTTCATCTAGTTCTAATTTTACTAAAAAAGGAAAAACTTACTTTTCAACCATGTTCTTGACCATCTTACCCTAGAGGGAAAATGGCTTCTCACAAACAGTGGAAAATTTGATGAATTTGATAGAACAGGTAGCTCTATCTATTTTGGTGGCATTTAAAATCATTTCATGCAAATACTTTTTTATTTATTGTTAGTGGCCCATTCATTACCACTCTCCCCTACAATGATTGATAAACAAATGACCAAAAATCAGGAGACATGTATACAAAGCAGATAATTTTAATAGCAATAAAGAAGTTATGAACTTCTTAATGGTTTCTTACGAATTTTGTGTTCTGCGAAGGTATTTATCATCTCATCATAATTAATGTTCTGAGTAAGATCAGAATTCATACAGAGCACAGAAAGAAGCGACAACTTTCGTTGAAGGAGATAGGACCGAAGTGGTGATTTCAATCTTTTTAACAAGAAAAGACCTTTCTCCGCTACAGTTTGAAACTGGAATAGTCAAAAAAATCCTAAAGGGCAGTTTCTACATTGGCAAATGCAGAGGATAAATTTAAGGTCTTTATCATTTTCAACATGTCTAATGCAGATGAATTTTCAGTTACTATAGACCTAAATTGCTGCAATTCATGTGGAAATTCTTCATCTAAATCTGATGGATAAAATTTTAACAACTCTTTTCCATCTTCTTGGACAGAGGTGCCATTCATATTCAAAAAAGCAAATTTTTTGGACAAGTCTTCATATGGCACTTTACGTCTACTTAAATTGAATATTAACGAATCACAAAGTACATAGTGACATGTATTATTATAATTGGTAGGAGGGTCAAAGATTACTTCAGGTGTCTGACTGTCGTCTAAACACTTACTTCGAGGTGCAATTCTTTTTCTTTTTGTTTCATATGACGTGTCTGGCAAGATTGTCAAAGCTTCCCTCTCATAATTATCAAAATTATCTCTGACAGATTGTATGTAGTCTATTAATGTATCAAACATAGATGAAACTAATTCCAATTTTGCTGAGGAACTTTGGAGAACTGTACTTGTTTGATTTAATCTTTGCAAGATCGAGTCCCAAATAACGGTATTCAATGCATTTTCAAACTTTAGTAGTTTTTTATGAATAACTTTTGCTTCATTTCGGGTCGATGGTGTTTGGTTTGCATCAGATGTCAAGCCTTGCAGAGTATTAATGATTTCAAGATAATTTTTTCTCAGAGCTTTTATTGCCTTTGCATCAGCACACCATCGTGTACACGATCGATTTTTCAGTGTCAGTTTGTGTTTATCGTTTTGCAGTTTGTCGTTTAGTGCTTGCTAGCGGTGTGTTGATGCTGAAAAAAAATTATATAATTCTTGCAATAAAGAAAAATAAGTTAATGCAGAAGTGCAAGACTCTGCAGCACTTACACCAACTAAGTTCAGTGTATGAGCTGAGCATGGAACATATATTGCTTGAGGATTCAAGCTACGTATTCTGGCCTGAAGCCCACTATATTTCCCTGCTAAATTTGATGCGTTATCATAGCTCTGGCCTCTGCAGTTTTGTATATCAAGTCCAATATCCTCTATTGTCGAGAGAACGGTGTTGGTTAAATATTCAGCATCATGGCAGAAAATTGGTATAAATTTTAAAAATCTTTCAACTGTATCATAATCTGGACCAAGATATCTTAATATGAAACAAAATTGATCAATGTGTGTTATATCTGGTGTTGAATCTACAACTATAGAAAAGTATTTAGCACCCATGATTTCTTTTACAATTACGTTTAAGACTTCCTTCGCCATTAATTCTACAAATTCATCAACTATAGTTGATGATAAATAGTTCACATTTCCTGTTCCTTTATTAGCAGACTTTTTAAGATGTTGAGCTAAAAAGGATCGAACTGTGCAATCAGTTCAAGACAGCCCAGGAAGTTTCCGTTGTGTGTTGAGCCAATGGTTTCGTTTTCACCATAGAATGCCGTTCCCCCCGAAGACCAAAATTTAACAGTAGCAACAACTCGGTGTAAAACTGAACGCCAATAATCCACTTCAGTACGCTGCTGAACAACCATTGCAGAGTCTATTCTTTGAGCACAATTTAATCTTCGAGAAAAACTGAGAACATTTTCTCGATGCATGAAAGAATTTTCATGCTCTTTGAGTCTTACAGAAACATGCTTCGAGTCATCAAAGCCTGAAGTCGCAATGCTGGTTGTTTTATTTCCAAATAACTTACATACCCAGCAAAAGAGTTTCTTTTCTGACTGGGACAAAACAAGCCACTCTCTCAACACTTTTTCATCATTTTGTTTCACTCTATAAAAACGACTTTCGTTTAAAACACGTTTGCATCCACCTATTATTTTTCCGGTTTCAGCCAATTTATCAATATTTTGTGGCGGTGGATTCCACACAAAATGTTCAATCATAGCATCTGTGACCGTATTCCATGTGGCTGGGTCACAATTAAAAAAACTGCCGCTACAGCATGGTTCGATTTCTGCCACTTCTGTATTTGAGTCTTTCACCTCCTCACAATTGAAAATACTGCTACTGGAACATGGTTCAATTTCAGTCACATTTTCTGTAGCGTTCGAATCTTTTACAAAGTCTTTCACCGCTTCACAATTGAAAATACTGCTACTGGAACAAGATTCAACTTCAGTCACATTTTCTGTAGCGTTCGAATCTTTTATAGAGTCTTTCACCTACTGACAATTACTAAAACCGATGTTAGCATCAGTATCATTACAATCTGCCTCTTCAGAACACTCCAAAACTGATAATACGTCTGGCTTTACCGTATATTTTTTTAGAATACTGTCTTTCGACTTTTTTGACTCAATATTCTTAGTTTTTCTCAGTTTTCTTTTCTTAGCTCCAGACATATACTTTCGATACATGACGAATCTGAATATAAATCACATTAAAAATATAAAAAAATTCCTTTCAAAAAAGTAAAAAACACGATGAAAACCTTAGCATTAGCAATCATCACATCGAAGCACTAAAAAACATGTGAACAGAGCAGCACGCTATAGTTGTTTTGTTGCCACAAAAATAAGAAAATCGGTTAGTTGATCATGGAGTTTTTCAAACACAAGGAAAGTTGTGGATAGTGCAAGTGGCAGTTGACGTGCCTAGTAACCAGGGGGTAACCCCCTTCGTCTTCTGTGTGACAAGCAATGAGTTCCTGTAATATAATTTCATGGGAGAAACGGTTTTCAACACCAAAAACCGATATTAGTTTTTGGGTGACTAAACGATCAATGAATGATTCTAATAATTTGAAATCATTATGCAAACCATTTATCTTCCAGCGGTATTATTTAATGTTTTACTGGTTATGTTATGCTTATGCTTCGTTGGTCGAAATGCCCCATAATTAAGGTGACCACACATCCTCGATTTTCGAGGACAGTCCCCAATTTTTGTGCTTTTTTGCGACGTGTCCCCAAATTGTAAATAAGCATTTGAGGACAATTTTTAATTATTACATTGTTTTTTAATTAGATTACTGTTAATTATTTCATTAATTATAAAATGTCCTCATGCTCAGAGACAGAATTGGGGAGACTCTGAGACAGGGGGGAGACATTGACATTGGGGAGACTCTGAGACAGAATTGGGGACGTGTCCTCAATTCTACGTTCAAAAGTATGGTCGCCTTACCCATAATTAGCCACATCGATTTAAATATTGGCAAATAAACGTCTGAATTATATATCAGATTTCTTTTTATCATTGCTCATTTTTAATGTTAATGTTAAGTCTGAATAAGATAGAAATTAACCGAGACATGACATAAATTCATACAAATATACTGATACTGTCCTTTAAGTGACATCACAAAGTAACGTTTGGCCGTTAAGTGATGTCACATCAAAATGCAAGAAACCTATATGTTATGTTTTACATCGTACTACCCTCTATATTCTCATATAATCCCAAAATAACTCAAAAGTGGTCTTTAAAAAAATAGTCCTTGTAGTGCAGTAGCTTTAAAAAACAATGGTTAACGTTTTTAGCAGAAAAATTTTCTTTAAAAAAATTGCACATTTCTACAATAGATATTAGTGTCATTTCTTGATTTGGGGGCCCCCCTTAGGTCGGGGGCCCGGGGCAGCTGCCCCGCCTGCCCCTGCCTTAGTCAGGCTCTGTCGCTGATCATAGTCCGTTCCGGTCTCTTCCATCTGTAGTTTTTCATTTACATTATTAAATGTTATTTGAATTTACTTTATAATGCACATGCGCAAACTTCTGGGTATAAAATTTCACCATTGAGCTATTTTTAAAAACGTAGTTGATATGCGGGAGCGATATAAATCTTCACAGATTACTGTCTGGCGATGTCGACAACAAAATAATGCAGTTTCTCTTGATGTCACAATTTATTCCGTTGAGGACACACATTCCACGAAAATGAGGCTTTTTTTTGTTGTTGTTATTACAATCAGTTATGAGTAATTTATTTTTTCCCTCAGCTCGAAATCATTTTTCGTCATTTCTAGCTACTTTTCGCTTTGATTCTAGCCACTTTTTCTTCGGCAGTGTTGGCAACACTGCTTAAAGGTAAAACTTCCCACGAAAAGTTCTGGTTATTATCTTCTTGTTGTCAAAAAATTGCATTTTGAAAGAAGGGAGGCATGCTCCCCGAATTACATCCCTACTACAGTCATTCGAGAATGAGTTCGAGTAAAGGCAATGTTTTTATCGGTTTTGATAAATAATTCTGCAGTTATTCTCCTTCCCCTCATCCTAATATTTCAATAAAACCATTACAATTATAGTTTTTCAAAATTCATGCTTCGATTCAGCCAGATGAATGATTCAGTTTTCGTGAACCACCTTTTATTTTTGAAATTAGTATAGAAAACTTCACTAACATTCCTTCTTCTTCTTCTTTTTTTTTTTTTTGAGTAAGGTGAGTGTACAGTTTTTGTTTGCGTTTATCCTGTGCCTCTTGGAATGTTATTTTGTTCTACTTGTTCAGTGCTTGCCCTAGACTTAAAAATCTGCGAGTCAGGCTGTCTCACTATCAATAAAGAAAGACAAAATAATAATCAAAGAGTCAATTTTTGAAAAATGCGAATCAATTTAAAAAGTTTTTAAAAAATGCTTATTTTTTTAAATATAGCATAAAAGAAAACATGTGATTTTATTTATTTTTTTCTTATAACGATTTTACTCTTAAATATTAAGGTCAAAGCTAGTAAGAGAAAATTCACATGTGCATTGTGTTTAGAAATATACAAATCTTAAACTTGAATCCTGAAGATCGGTACTCCAAGCAAGCATTTTCATGTATCGAACATATAGAATAGCTTTGCAGATTTGCCAACCTGGGAAAGTCAAAATGTGTAAAATACTCCAGGTGCAGCACTTTTCACACCTTTCACTGTACAACTTGAGAGCGTTATCTTTGTGAAATGATTCGAGTTATGCATGATGATGAGAATTACAATGTGGAATGAAAATTTTCATGAATTTTGTTTTAATACAAATGGGCCGAAATTTTGCCAGTCAGTTTCAAAGAATGAGGATCAATTTTTTCGAAAAATATCGATTTACGCGTACAACGAGAGCACGCGCAAACGATTCGCTGTATTTGAAATTTTGCATCGTACTTTGACTTTTAGGGTAGCTTCGGACTTAGATCTTTATCTTACTTATTCCGCTAATTTTAAAATGCAATCTCATCCAGTAAACGTCGGCATTCTATGAAAATCACCCATCGTGCTTTGAAGATTCAGAATACTAAAAAAATGAGTCACATTGCTGCCAACCCTGATTGCTATTCGATTGAATACAGAGTGAATTAAAAATCAAAAATTGAAATTTCGATATTTTTTCAACCCTTCACAAAAGGCAGACATCTAAAATTTTCTCATGACTAATTTTGAACAGTTACACCCCATGCTTTTTGCATGAATTTTTAACTGACTTTTAACAATATACTTCTGATGATGTTGAGCTGTAGTAATAAACTATTAAAAAATACGTTTAAAGAAACAGATTTAAACAGAGATTCATAGACTCTCTAACAGTAATAGGACGTTTCAATAAAAAAACATTTTGGGACATTTTCATGAAGTGTGAAAAGGTGAAGTATGAACCAAAATGATATTTTTAATCTCTCAATAAGCAAATTTTAAAGGTACGATCACTTTGATATTTTAGACGGAAGAAACTTTTATTTAAAAAGCTCATTTGTACTAGATTAACCCGAAGACTAGATTAACCGATTTGCACTAGATTAACGGATAGATTAAACCCGAAGAGAAATAGAAAAGGCATTAATAAGTTTATACAATAATATTTGTCTTAAATGAAATATTTTTGCGATCAGTTGTAGGTTTTCGATAAAGTAATACTGTTGGGTAAAAGTATATTTTGAACCAAACATACAGGAACATTGATCATATTTTCCAGACATCGGATTAAAGACTGTTTAAAGGACTTTAAAAACTGTTAAAGGACTGTTACATTCAAAGCTAAGGCGCATTAGCACACAATTATTGTCTAATAATGCAATTCAAAAATTTGTCCTAAATTCACTCATAGCATACTTGGAATTTGTTATTGTATTGTCCTAACTTCAACGATAGCCTATATAGAATATTTAGGTCCTAAATTTACCTAGAGGCTATTTATATGATATTGATTGATTGCTTATAGTTACTGATTATTTCTATAAGAATGTGCTAATATTTGAGCATTAATTGACTTGTATCATTCATCGATTTAAGAAAGCTGTTGTTAAAATTTACGGAAGCTTTAAGAGAAAAATTATTTTTTTCGACCCCCATGCTTTTTTTTTCTCACTTTCTCCCCACCATTTATTGATCGATCATACATAATTTCACTCTGTATTATATGCATCTGCAGAATTAATTATTGAAGATTTTCTAAGTGGAATTCGCAATGTTGAAAACTTCTATGGAGAAGAAAAAAAGACTCACTTGAAACACCACACTTGTCCATAACTCGATTTGGAACATGCGAAAAAATCAGGAAGAACGACCGGATACTAAAGATTTTCGAAATAAAATATATACTTGCATTGTGATGCTTGGTCCCTTGACGAATCAATTCCCTTCATCGGCAGTTGTAAAAGACGCTTAACTGACTTCAATTTCCGCCCGTTTAATTAGCCTTGGTGTTCAGAAATTATCGCGTAATGTAAAATACGAACGCGACAGCAAAGTTAATTTCCGCTTTAACATATGTGCATTGCAAAAAATATTTCTATTTATTTTTAGTTAGAAACATATACAGGGTTACTGGTAACTCCACGTATTCCTGGTAAGATGGGATAGGGGAGCCAGAATGTTACAATTTTCACCCCCAGTTGCATCGCCGAAAATCAATAGTTTTTGAGAAAACTGAAATTTAAACTTTTTTCTTGAATAACCAAACTTTTTTCTTGAATAACCAAACTTTGACATTCAAGTGCAAATTTCTAATATCTACTAATTTAATGGGTTGCTTGTTAACTTATTTTCATAGTCGAAGCTCTAAGCTAACATAATCATAAAAAGTACAAACTACTTTAAAATTAAATTCACGAGCCATTACATGTATTTTTTCAATTTTTAATTCGCGTTTCCTTTCAAAAGCTGTTTATTATTTCAAAAAATAAGATGGTAGTAAGCGCTCTATGTAAGCACCCTAAGGCAGTAATGTGGACTATTGTAAGCAAACTGTTTTCATATTGTATTGATTTCATGTGTATTATCATTTGTAATTTAAAAACTGTAAAATTCTGTAAAAATTAATAGAAGCCGATGCTTTGCTGGCCACGCGCCTGGAGCTGATCTTCAGCAGGACAATAAAACTCTTCAGGAACTGTAAAAGGCTTTAAATCAAATAGGTAGACCGTTCTAGAAGGTAGTATTCTACAGTATTCTATACTTATTAGTAGACGGCGGATTATATGCACTTAAATAATGACAAAATATGCATGCAAATATGCATAGAAAATCTTAAAATATGCACTAAAAATTTAAAAATAAGCACCAAATAACTGAAAAAATATGCGCATATCAACAGAAAATAAGAACTTATTTACTTGTAAAAGTATTTTCTATCACTTACCTTGCAAACACATTTTTTTTTTTTTTTTTCTCTCTTTGAAACTTGAAGACACCATAAAAGACAGAATGATAAAAAATAATGACTGTTTATGGGTTAAAGCAGAATAAATTTTTATTCACAATCTTAGTGATATGAAATATGAATTAAACTGCTTTCAGTAATTTTCGTTACAATACACAACTAAGCTGTAATACACAATATATGCTGAAACTGTTCTTTCAACATCAACGATGTTACTGGACAGTACTTACAATATTTCGCTTTGGGTGATTCCACTTCTTCGAATAATTCTCACCCCTCACCATTAATAAAATTATTTATATTATTCACTGTCGAAAATAAGGAATTTTTATTTAAAATAAAATTCAAATTTTCAATGATTTCTTCTCCTAATAACTCTGGAATCTTACAAACACATCCCTATACTTTTACAACTTGACTTATTGCATCACTCAGCAGCAGATTTTGAGATTCTAATTTCATGAGAAAATTGATAGATGGGCGTTACTACTGATACCAGTATGGCGAAAGATAGCTTTGTTCAGGCCCTGAAAGAGGTGTGCAATAGTTCTGTGAACAACAGAAGGAAAGGAGAGGAAAAGGAAACAGGAGGAGGAAAAAGATAAATTTTGGGCTATTTTGCTGAGAACCTGAGGTTGTATAAATTTTTCAAAGCGTGGGACTTAAAGAGTTAAAGAAAAAAAAATACTAAAGGGAAGGTAAAAATGAGTTACAAATTCAAAGCTGGAGAGATTCAAATATGCATCGAACAGAGGAAATACGTCGTTTTATGCAAAAAATCCAAAAACACCTGAAATATGCGATTGCATATAATCCGCGGTCTGCTTATTAGGATACTATAATTACCGGCGTACAAGATATAAATCGCTTTTCTTTCTCATTTGGGATCTGTTTATATTAGGGATCGACCGATACCACATTTTCGCCGATGACCGATACCGATACTTTATTTATAAATTCATTTTCTGAAATAGCCGATACCGATACTTTTAAGTTATGGTATCGGCCGATACCGATACTTTACATAATTTAATGTCATTTAAACCTACATCTGTATTCTGGGCAGCTTTTGTAACGAGAGTGTAGTTTTCTTTAAAATGAATAACATCATGATGAAATTTGAGCCCATAGAAAGCATTAAAAAGAAAAAGCAGTGGATACATTGAAGTGTGAATTTAGAGTAGTTCTGATTGATTGTGTATGAATAAGGCAAACCTGCGCGAGGGGTATCTGCCTAAGATGAGGGATGCCTTGGTAGGAGGACTTTCTAAGGGGTTCTAACGCGTATTCACGTTGCATCTGGAGAAAACCTACCAAAACTCCAGACCGTTAGATCGACGACCGCTCGATGGGACCCGTACCCGGGACCTTCACACTTCGGCCGTCTACCATTTTCAGTGATATAACCACTGTGCCATGGTGAGGCCTTAGAGTAGTTCTAATCTTTCTTTTCTATACAATCATGCCGAGGAATGGCCGAATTTATAAAAAGCTGAGCACTGGGAAGCGTCTGAGTGCGCAGGTTCGGAATTCTTTCTCCTCGCGTGGCTGTCGATCTAGTGATCTAGAGTTTTGGGCGATTTTCTCCAGATGCTACGTGAATATGCGTTAGACTCCCTTAAAAAGTCCTCCGCCCAAGCCCCCCCCCCTACAGGTAGATGTCATTTAGGCTTGTCAGAACACAAACACGGGGGAGGGGAGTTAAAGGGATATATTAATAAGAAAATCCATTTCCAGTGCCGACTGGTACAAATATTTAAATCGATTTTTCTCAACCTCTATTTTGTCGCCTGTTTGTTGCTATGAGCCAGATAAAAGGTTTCCATATTAGACCCAAAACAACTTCCTGCTTGATCTTACTATATGTGTCTTTGTTTTTGGTTCATGCCCCGATTTTGTGCTTACAAAAGTAAACACATGAAATTTATTCAACTTCAAAGCTTGCAAGTTTTATTTAGATTTTCTGTAATTATAAATTTTTCACATATGAAAATATTTTTTAGATTACTTAAACTGCATTAAATTGTAATAATGTATAAAACCTATTATGTAAGTACATATGTATTTACATATTTTTCATTAAATACGTATGTAAATTCTTCCCTTAAAATGCATAATAAGTTCGCATTAATTAATGGTTTTATTTATCTGCTCCAATTATTTAACCACTAAGTGAACTATTAAATGTTTTAGCAAGATTTATTTTTAATATGAACTCATATGATCATTTTTAAGTTCTTTTTTGAAAATTCGAATATTTTGATTCTCCGGGCAGGGTTAAGTCACAATTAATTCGGATGATCCATGTAATTGATCTTTTCCGTACGAAGAACAGGTACACACCGATTATTCTTGTGTTTTCCTTATATATAACCAAATACTATTCATAAGAAATATGTTTTTTACACTAAAATTCCAAATAAACTAAATAATAATTAGTATTACTAATTATACTAATACCCCAGACAGCACATAAGCTTAAATCAAGTTTGACATTTCTTTGAATTTGACGCACTAATGCAAGCTTGACAGTTCAACTCATTCTAAGCTGGCAGCAAGCTTGCAGGAGTCAAGTTGAATTGTCAAGCTTAAATACAGTTGATTTAAGCTTGAAAATTGATACTCGCGTGATTTTTCCTTTTTAAAGGAGAGCGTTGATGGCACCATCTGTGAAAGAGAATAGACATTAATTGTCTAACGTCCTTTAAATTTGCTGAAAGTTCGTAAAAGATGTGTTTTATTTTTATTACGTGTGCCATATATATTACCGGCAAGGCAAACGGGGCAACTGCCCAGGGCCTACAGATTTTAGGGCCCAAAAATCTTACATCTTACACTTTTGTAGTTTTAAAATAAAATTACAAAAGATTAAAAAAAAATCAGAAGTTAAATAATTTTTTTAATTATAATGTATGAACAATGAAAATAATTCAAATTTACATTTGTATAAATTAATTTAAACTTATTTTTAATTCTTCGAAATGCTCTATATCGATATAGCATACCAATATGTAGGAAAATAACTAACCACATTTGTAAAGAGAATTTTTAGCGTTAAAAAATAGCAAAATTTTTCAATTATTTGTTATTTTAAGAAATATTTACAAAAATGACTAAAGTGTTTGTATTCCATACATGTTAGCAACTGTTATATAGCATTTCGAAGTAACGTTTAACTATCTGTTTCTTTCATTTCAGATTACTTAACACAAAATTTGTGTTAAGTAAACCCATTCTATATTTCCAAATATGGAAATTCTTCAAAATAAAATACAATTATACTACGAAATTGATTTCAAAATCAGTCGTTTGTCTCGATTTTGGCCAGCAGTATTGCTTCATGAGTGTTGCGGTACTGAAAGTTTTAAAATGTGTTTTTTTATTTTTATTTTAATTTTAATTTAATTTATTTTGATGCATTATTTTAATTTTTATGCATCCCATGGAAAAATAAAAGAAACAAATAACACATCGCCCACTTATCAATTTGGCGAGAAGAAAACGTGGTAAGTCACTTCAAACTTTAGTCATAGCTGCACAAGGCTGCGGTGGCGGAATTGATAGCGTGCCTGGCTGCTAAGCCAAAGGGGCCGGGTTCTATCCCAGCGACGAACACTCGATGGGAACAGATTAAATTAAATAGAAATTTCAGCGTAGAGGGGGGAAATGCGCGGAAAAATAAATTATGTGGGGCGCGTTAGCCAGCGGGCACCCCGTGTATTAAAAAAAAATTTTTTTTTGGAAAATTTTTTAAGCTTGAAATGTCAAGCTTGATTCAAGCTTGAAATGTCAAGCTTAATACAAGCTGGGCAAGTGTAAACTAGAACACTTGATCCAAGCTTGCATCAAGCTTACACGACTGGAATTTTCAAGCTTATTGACTTGATAAATCAAGCTTGCTGGAAATTTGCTGTGCTGTCTGGGACAGTTTCAACTTTTTAAATTAATAATATAAATAATTATTAGATACCGATAATTATTACACTTCTCAAAACAGAATGATACACAAATCCTATGTTCTCTCCTTAATCTGATAGATAATAAAATCATGCATGTTTGATAATTCGTACTTTTTATAGTGTGTAATGTTTTAAAAATGAATCATTTAACTTCTGGACCAACATAATTAAAGTTCACGGGAGTCGCCAGATTTCAAGTCACCGCCAAAAAGTTAACTTTTTTGCGACACAAAGAAGGAATAAATTGTTTTTATATATAGGTTTATTCGTTGATAATTTTAGTATCATTAATTTTGTCATTGAAACAGCTACAATATGAAGAAAAATATTTTTGCTCGTTTTCAAGCTACGCCTTGAAGGGTCTAAATAAAAGATGCTTAAAAATGACAAGATTAAATGAAGGTTAAAGAAAAATTCAAAAATGATAAACTAAATTCAATTTTCAAGTCTTAAAAAAAGTTGCTACTTAAAGTATCCATTTTAATGAAATTGATCTTCAGTGTTTTTGTTTTTATGATCATTGTTAACATGTTTTTGTGATTGATATGAACAAATTTTATCTGTTTTAGTTCTAAGCTCTGAGCAGGGTCTTCGTGGCACGGTAAGCAAGGTGTGGGTGCCATCGTCGAAAGGAGGGCCATTTCGAACGTGAGAAAATCTTGATCTAGAGCAGTGGTTCCCAAACTTTTTTGTCCTTCTCTTCAAAAAATCTTCAACTAGATTTTTTTTTCGCGACCCACTACTACATAACGATAACCAATATAGACTATATAAAATAGTATAGTTTACTATCTATATAAAATAATAAAGTTTAATTTTTCCCACCCTTTTCGACTCACCGAAATTGTTCCCGTGACTCAACAATGGGTCGTGGCCCATAGTTTGGGAACCACTGATCTAGAGCACAAAAGGGGCGCCTTTTTTACGTTTGCAGAGGAGCATCATGGGGGGGGGGAGGGGTATGTCCTACAAACGTCATTCGGTTCAAAGCCTATCCCCGTTTGCATGCGGAGAAATACGATTCACCTCCGATAGCAGAATGCTACTTTCGGTTTCAAATATTTCCGGCTGACTAATATTAAAATGTCTGTATCCTAAGTACTATAAGCTAAATAGAAACAAGTTCCTCAAACGTATTTCGAAGGCTGAAATATTACACTTTAACACATATATGGGCAACCGCCGGCTTGCGGAACATTTGAAAACTCCGTATAAGCCATTCAATATCCCATATAAATCCCAATTATACGGCCCGCCAATAATAAAAAAATACGCAAGTTTAGCCCGCGACTTCGCAAACATCCTAAAGTTTGGCCCACAACTTTTCAAAGGTTGCCCATACCTGCTTTAACACTTTAAAGGTCGTCATCCCCTGAAATATCAAACGATGTCAATGACCGTCCCCCTCCCATCAATTTTGATATCTATATCATACCCAAGACGAATCAGATGTCCTTGCGCCAATTTTTTTAAATAAATATTTAAAGCATGTCTCTTAAGCGTGAAATCTAAATCAAGAGCTAGACTTTCTCCAACCATATCAAACGCCTATATATACAGTAGAATCTTCCTATTAAGAAGTCTCTTTACAACGAATTTCTCCCTATAACGAAATTTTTCGTGGAAACGTAACTTTAAGGCTTAAATAACAGTATAAACATTCACATTCTCCATATAACGAAGAGCTTATCTTCCCATAGAGAATATTTCAGATTTACCTTTGATTTTTTTTTTGTTGTTAGTTTTGAAGAAAATTTTAATTTTTGAACAGACCGCTTAGTGGAAGAGTAACAGATGATAAAAATGGAGGCCACGAAAGTGAAACTGATAATGAAGACACTTCACCAGCGCCCGATTATGACCAATTTTATTACATATATTAATTATTATTTTTACATATTTTATTCTCTAAATTCGTGGATTGTCTTTACTTTTCATCATTTCATATATACAATGAAAAGTAAGAAACCGTAAGTTTAACAAATTTATAATAAATACCAATTTATTTTTAATTGAAAGTCCTAATTTAATACTTTTAAACATCGAATTAACTAAAAAGTTTGTAATATTTGCTAAAATAACTGCAAAAATCTCTAATCTCCGTACAACGAAATTTTCTCTATAGCGAATTTTTTAACTGACCGAGTGAGTTCGTTATAGAGAGATTCAATTGTGTGTGTATATATATATATATATATATATTAATGAACTCTTTTTCGGGTCCACACAGTGAGAAAATAAATGGTTTATAAAACCGAAGTAAAGTTATAGCCTACCTCTCGACATTTGTTTTTTGCAATCCTTGCAGATAGCGTATTTAGTGATGAGCACCAATTCAAAATAATTTAGAATAGACGATTGTCCTGTTAAACTGTCATCTAACGATTCTTTGTCCCTAATTTCGACCACATTTGGTGATACGACATCTATTCAGCGATGGTTAGAATTTAAAAAAAAAAAAAAAAAAAAAAAAAAAAAAAAACAGTTCGAAAACACTCGCGCAAACAAATGTGCCAATGAAACGACGCCTCTCATCTCATTACCAAAATAAAGATTCTAGAATGGTGTTGCGCCTGCGTGGTTTTCTTCTGAAAAGCGAAGTATCGGTTGAAAAGTATCGGTGAAAATGGATGAAAGCAACAGAAACCGATACTTCCCGATACTTTTAGAATCGAAAGAACCGATACCGATACCTAAAAATATAGGAGGTATCGGCGCCGATACTATCGGTCGATCCCTAGTTTATATATATAACGTTTTTTCTTTAATCATCTAACTCAACGTTTCCCGACCGGTGGGGCGAGCCCTCCTAGGGGGCACGGAACGTTTACAGGGAGTGGAGAGAAAAACAGCAATGCAAATGATAATGCGTGTTTTAAAAAATCCTCTTACTTATTTTTACTCTAAAATAGAATTTATTTTCGCTTAAAATGTTTGCTCAAACTTTAACCGATAACATTATTTTGTAGAAAAAGGGACTACATGTTCATTGTTGAAGAACGAAAAACTTAATGTATGCTTAAAAATGTGAGAGGGGGGGGGCAACCGTAAGTTAGCATTTGTTTTGGAGACACGACGTTAAAAGGTTGGGAATCGCTGATCTAACTTATGATATACGTGTAATTTTGTAAAAATTACAGGGCAGATCAAAGAGTATAGTTTTTTTTTTTTTTTTTTTTCACTTTTGTTGGTGTCTACGAGATTTCGCCGAATTCTGCATTTCTAGGAATACTTTAGGACACTCCTGTCTTTTAACTTACCAAAGTTTAAGGACCATGGATCCGCAATATTTTCGGTTTTCTTGATTAATATGTGCAGGAGCCAGACTTCCATTCAGGTAGTTGTCACTTACAGGCTTATGTGCAGATTTACGTAGGACTGTCGAAATTAAACTTCTTAATATTTAGTGAGGCTGTGCAGGGCGTTGTACGGGTCTAAATGTCATAAAATTTGGACGACTCTTCCGACCATACTCCCGTGATTCATTAAATGAAAGAAAAAGTTTCAGCAGCGGTTTAGACTGACAAAACGTCCTACAGACCTCCCTTTGACCATTCACGTGAAAATTGCCCTCATTCGTCCATAGAATTCTGCACGGCTAGAAGGCACCAACTGTTCCACCAAGCACAACCGCAAATGCTTTTTCAGTGTTAGAGTCTTTATCTTATAGCTGATGAAGATTACGAATTTTGTAAAGAAAAAACTCATGATTCGTCTCAATTACTTCACAAATGGTTTAAATAAGACATGTCAACAGCAAGAAGAACTGTAGGTACACTATAAACACCAAATGTGGGGATTGAATTAGTTACTTCCACAATCGCTCTTGACGCACCTTTCAAACATGAAGATTCTTGTGCGAATGGTATAGTTTGGTCGTGGATCATTTTCGGACGAATGAATCCTCTTTTCACATGAATGGTCAAGAGAATATTTCTAAAATGTTTCGTCAATCTAAAGTGTACGTTCTTTTCAATTATTATGGTGTAATAAATCACGAACCCTTGAGAGTCTTGTCCAAATTGCATGTCATCATGATCCATACAACGCCCTACATAGCCCTTTGAGTTGGAGGAGTTAAATTCCTACAACAGTAATTAGTATTTTTGAAGGAGTCATCAGTTAGGCTTAGAAAAGAAGTTCTGGTGATTCATCGACCAACCGTTTTGATGTTATTGTATTGAATTTTACATTTTATGAGTGTTAGTTTTCTTGTGAGTGGTTAGTTCAATCTTACTGCAGAATATATTTCTGCTAGGTATTTGAAAAACACTCATCCGAGCTAATCCGAATGGGGTATCACTAGCTCAGTAAAAATATAAAATAAAATAAAATTCACCAGTTCATTGCAACATTCAAACTCAAAAGCCTGTAAAACTAAATCTGAATCGACTATAAAAACTTCAGCATCTGTAGCAGGTCATTGTGGAGAAATGTTTGTCCAGGGTGTTATCTTTTTTGTCGCCTCCACCCCATTGTTGATGCGATCCTTGATTCCTTATTCCCGGCCTTCCCGATTAGTCTACTCGAGTACATTTAATCCTGTAGACTATCGATCTGCACAATAAAAAAAGGGGGCTCCAACACTTTTCTACGGGCCGTATCTCCTTTGTGAGGCGCCGACATTACAGGGTGTTTAGTACACGCATCGGCACGCTTGAAGTCGACAAGTAAAGCGGAAAAACGGTGAAGAGGATAAAAAAAGAAAGGCTTCGAAAGGAAAAAAAAAAAAAAAAGAATTTGGAGAAAAGTATGTTGTTCTTTGGAGTCTTAGAAGTTTCTTATACTCTCACACTAACTCTTTTTAATCTCGAGAAACGAGCGGAAAAGTTTGGGTCAATGTTTATCAGAATCTGTTTTTATTTTTCTCATGGTCCGTTGCACGGAAATCAATCTCAGTCTTTTAAAGCATCGCTTGAGATCATCTCTTTAGGGAGTTTTTTATCTTTGGAAAAGTGAAAATGTTAACCTATTATGAAAAATAACTATTTAGTTTAAAATTGGGTGATTCATCATTTATTTAAAAGTTGCATACCAATGTTCTGTTTTCGATATTACACATGCATTTAAATTTAAGGTTGGCCCTTAATATAAAAACATGTGCCTCATGACTCTTCTACTCAATTAATATTTAAGATATCACTTCCTACTAGAAGAAATTTACAATTTTTCTTCACCAGTCAATGGCAAATGAATGTAAGTTATTAAACTTCTGGAAGAAATAAATAATTAATTAATCTCATCGTAAAAATCTGCTGACAGGAAGGGGGGGGGTATGACTCTTCAAGAAAAATGGCATATAATGTTAAAGAATTTTTTATTGAGGCCATGGTGAGTGAAAATAATGCCATCATAATAAATCAAAACAAACGACGTAACATGCTGTATGAAACTAGAAAGACTCGTCAGCTGGTTTTAATAAATTGTTATTATTATTACATTTTTTTGTACAGGACTTGCTTCTTGTTGAAAACCAAGCCACAAATTTCATTACTCAGAAATGATCGAGGAAAATAATCCTCACATGATACTAACAAACTGTGCATGATAGTTTGAATTCGAAATTAATAGGTAGATTACTTATTGATTGTTATAGCCACACCGAAGAATAATGCTGATATCGGGTCTGTGAGGACAGTAGAAATAAGAGTGAGTAGCCCTTGCTTTTGCTCTAAAAACGAATATTATTGCAGGAAAAGAACAGAGAGCCGCTCTATGGAACCTATATTCACAGATCCATCCGTCTAAACCAAGAGCTCAATGCCATTTAATAATATAGTTGTTTGCTTCTTAAGATAGATAATCTTTAATAGATAATCTTTAAATCCAAGATATCAGTTCTGTATGAACTCTATATTTGTCGCCCTGCAAGATGAATTTATTACGCTAATTCTTATCATGAGGAAACGTAACCATCAAGGATGTGATGTGCTCAGATCTGAAACATTACCATGGAAAGAAATGTATGCTTGTGGATCAAAGTGATATTTCTTCACACAGAGCTGTTGTCTCCTTCGTTTGAATTGTTATCAAATGCGCAATAGATGAGCTAAGATTCCACACATTCAAGAGATGTCCGTGGTTGTTCTGGAAAACCAAGCATGGATTCATACACTATAAGAAAACAGTCTTCGATAAGTCCTAGACACACATTAACACTCACATTTCAAAAACTTTTTCAGAGAATGAAGATGAGCTGTCAGACCAATTTTTTCTATGGTATAGATGGTGGTCTCTTTAAGGAGGTTTTACTGTATTATGATTAAATTAAAATTAGAATTATCAGAAGTTAGAAATATTAGAAAATCAAATCCTCTTGGAACTCGGAAAATAATGTAATTTCATTTGAATATTTCATTAACAAAGATACCAACCGTTTTCGTGATCAACCAGCAGATTGTAATTGTTCCGAAATACTATTGACACAACCCTTTCGATGAGTACAACAAAGCAAGAAAGGATTAAATTGGATAAGAATTGATATTCTAACTTTCAGTGAGCATAACTATAACAAATGGGTATTGATTTGGCGATGGTCTGAAGAGTCATTTAAATAAATAAAAAAAGACTAAAACGTAGTTTCAAATTGTCAGATTTTATGAGCTATAGAAAAAACTAAGCATTTGGTTACCCATGGTTGTTTCCATCCGCCTGTGATCTCGTTGTAGTTTAATATGTACTGCTATTCTTCTCACAAAAGGTGGGAGCAAAATATTGAAAGTGTTCAATCATTTACAGATTTTTATCTCACTGTCACAAAGAAGCAAAAGCGGATGCGGATTTTTTTCGGGGTGGGGCTAGTTGTTGAAAAATCTTAATCTTTTGACTTAATCAAAATGAACAATAAATCAAAATATTACTATAAGCAAAGCAACAAATTTTGAGAGTATGTCAATTTATAAATAGTCAATTTATAAATAAAAACTTATTTCAGCTAAACAAAGTATAGAATGCAGCAAAATATTTCAGTTTAGCAATGTCTTTTTCCTCTTTCCAGGGGAGGGGGGGGGGGGGAGGGACGTTAATGTCCCATAATCTTGGATCCGCCATTGCAAGAAAAATGCAAATGTGTAGCTGCGGAAAAAAAGCCCATTTGCTCTTTATTTGGCCGTCGTACAGCAAAGTTATATACACCATTCGTTTGCAAATGACGTATACTTTAATTCACTATTAATTTAATTTGCATAAGGGCCGTCTTCATATTTAATTCTGCACCAACTTCGTTTTTCTGAATGGCAACATTCTATTTTGACTTTATTAAAAGAAAGAAAACCTTCAAATTACCCTAAATTTTCACCAATTTTCTACGAAAACTTTCGGAGATATTGCGAATTCTCTTTTGCGTGATTTTAAGGGGCTTTCTGCAAATTAAAAAGCGGTATTTTTAGGTTCCGAACTTTTCGCCTTTCATTCATTTCGCTCGCGAGAGTTAAAAGATATAAATATTATTTGTAGGGAAAATTCTGTGTCTAGTCCTAAAAGTATTTTATACGGAGACTATCAGAGGTAGAAATTAGTATATTTAGTCAGTGCCAGTGGTCCAAAACTCCCACTCATGAGTCCCAATGGGTGGAATGACCTATCACTCCAAAACTTCCTTGGTTCGTATACGAAATGATTTAAAGAAAAAATTAAAAACGACTGCTTACATTTTGAAAATTTTTCTAATTTTGAAATTGTTATTGAATATTTGAAGGTTCTCTCGGACAGGTGAAAAGTTGCCAGGAGGAGATGCTGTTCTCTGCGCTTCTAACTACAAGCATGAATGTTACTCAGCTGAAAATGAAGAATGGGGTGTGTTGGTGTGTTTAAATTTCATGTAAAAAACGCAATTACTTTTTTGTTTGGCCTTCCAGGTCCCCAGATCTTACTCCTTGTGATTATTGGCTCTGGGGTTACCTGAAGCCTCAAGTCTACCGTGGTCGACCGACTTCAGTTGGGATGCTAAAAGACAACATCTGACGTCAGTGTTTCTCCACAACTACAGTTATGCTGTACAATGCTGTTCTCAACATTGTCCCTCGATTACAGCTATTGCCGTATTGCCGAAGAATGACGGTCGACATGTTGAGCATTTGTTCTGAAGAACATCGTCTTTGAGATTATCATTATTTGTTATGCTAATTATTACTTTTCTTATCACATGAAGCGCCATCTGTGCGCCATTTTTTGAACTTTTATTACTTTGAAGTTGCAATAAAACCCCATGTCATTCCAAGTATGTGTGTCCATTTTTACTTCTCTATCTACATTAATCCGTGAATTATTCATTTTTCAAATGTTCACTCATATTCTGATCACCTTGTATGCATAAACGTGTTTCGATCTATGAAATCTGTATGTAATTTTTTTTTCATTTTTTACCTATCTTAATAGATATATGCGTGTATACCTAGTATATATTATGCACGGGTCGATTATATGTGCCGTCCAATTAGATCAGACCCTTGTGCTGCTGGTTGGCCACTAGTTCGATTTCTTGCTCATCAAAAGCTATAACGTAACACTTTCAATTCTAAATAAATAAAAAAAACTATACTTATTCTCAGATCCGCGAACCAGCAGTTTTAAATCGAGACTCCAGTACGTGAGATCACTCCATCGAATAACAGAAAATCGGAATCCCCCAGTAAAAAAAAGAACTTGCCAGCTCAGGAAATATTCCTCGTTTTCGGCAGTACCATCTTTAAATCTACGGGACAGCCGTGAACGAGAACTACCACCAATCGAATCCCATCTGTTGGGGAAACCCATTTTCGATCTGTACCGCACGCCTCACGTCCAGACCGAGCGAAACGCAGTAGATAAACGCCCCGAAGTCCAGACAGTAAAGGGCCCGAGCCAGCAAAGCAATCTCCGGCTCCGTCCCGACTTGATGACTGAATGGAGAAGATTCGGAATGATTTTCAAAGCCCCTATTCCCCGTCGCTTCTGCATAATTGAACATCGCTTCAATGCAATGAATCTCGGATCGTGTGTTCTTGGGAAAGGCAAAAAAAAAAACACCTACAGGTATCCAGGCAGTGTACATAGTAGTACACCTCACTCTTTTGAGAGAAGCGTCGGAGATCGAGGAGTTATTTTCCTTTTTGTGATTCTCCTCGCCAGTTCTTGGTTGCTTATTATTTGCGGAGGTTGGAACGTGGAAGATGTGAGTACATACCAGGGGGAAAAAAGAAAGTAAAAAGCAATTCAGAGAGGTTTTAGGAGGCTCTGGTTATGAGTACACATATTTCCCAAGACTTTCAGAGACAAAATATGTTTCTAGATGGTTTACACTGACTTGAAAAGGAAATTCTTATTGGTTCACAGCCTGTGCTGCCGTTTTCTTCTTCCGTATTTTTTCTTTAAAAGGTACTGTGAAAGGAAAAGTCGCATATTAGTGAACATAATTTTATTCATATCTTCGTGTTTAAATGGTCGTAACCTTTGTATTTTTACTGCCAAAGTTCATATTTAGATTTAAATTTTAACAGTTAAAAAAAGTCATTCAACATCAAACATTAATATTTCAAACGATTTAAAAGTGTTCATAATATTTACAATGGTAATAACTGCGCTTTTACTAGATTTCGGGAGCGCATTTGTAAATTATTCACAACTGTGACTAGACATCCATTTTGTTACATAATAAGAATATTTCAAAATATTAACATGAAGCCAAAAGGAATGCTTTTCAATAGCAGGAGCATTCAAAGTCTCTGAAAGGGGAGTAACAACGGTAACAGAAGGGGAATTACTGCTGTCGTAAGGACCGATTTTAGGGACAAGTTAGTGCACAGTACGTGGTGGTCAAATTTAAGGGCGGCGAAAAAAAATGTTATCAAGCATATGATTTCTGAAAAAGGGTGGCCAATTTTAATTTGCATGTGGGAAGCCGATGGTCTAGAACCGGTTCCGACCTCCACGACTTTGTAACGATGGCAGCAAACAAACTGACCTTTACTAAGCAGTTTTCTAAAAGCAAATAAATATGCATTGGAAAGCGTTGCGCAATTCATGCGTACAGGATAGTTTATCTTTCTTGTTTTCAAATATTTTTGGTAGGAAAAAAAGAAAAATGTTCCAGCTATCGTCTGGACCACCCACGTCGTGGGTAAATGTCGTCGCCTCGTCGCGTCGATCACAGAAGCGTGCCACAACTCCACTCTACTTCTAATCCGCTCCGGAATAATTATCTCACTGTGTTCCTCTGGCTCTTTATGAGTGTTTAGGCTTCTGAAAGCCTCATATCTATAGTTTTTCTTACGAACTGAGCGCGGGTGTGATCCGTCAAAATGTGTGCTGGAGGTGTTACATCGCAGGACTTTTCCGGGGGTAGAAAATAAAAAATAGAGAGCGTGAAAGAGAAAAATTCTGAAAATATCTGCCTTCCCGGCGATTGCATAAAGCGTCTCTTTTAAGAATACAGATAACCACTAGAGAGCTTTGAGGAGCAATTTATGAATGTGGATAAACATGCATGTGAATGAAAATGAGCGAGATATATTTATAGACTATTTTTTATAAACAAACGCACGCACTTTCCAGAGAGTGAGATCTAAATAAGGAATGGTTTAGGTTTCTTTTAGTGAAACTTAACTGATTTAACGCAAGTTAAAATTTCCAGAGCTTCTTTATCATAGTTTTTTTTCTTTTTAACAGATATCAGTTGCTATTTATTCTGATGTGCAAGGTTTATATATACTTTTCTTCAAAATAGCCCTTTTCACGAGCTTGCAAATATTTTAGAATGAATGATAATTCGTGCATGAGATTGGGTGTGAGTGTAACACGTAATGAGCTCAAGTTCCAGGATTATTCTAAGTAACAAAATCCGAACTCAACTCTCTTTTCCCCAAGTGCTTTCTACTAGATCTAATGACTCTTGAATATCAAAAGGTTTCCTACTTTCATACTTCGATGAGACGAGAACTCAACTTTAATATGGAAGATACTTTTTATTTAACCCCTTGAGGCGCAACCCTTTCCTAATGCTGAAAAAAGGGCAGCCGTTGCCATCGCTCTACTTAACTACCAGCAAGATGGCGGACGATCAAAACGTTCATCGTGTGCCACAGATCTTGATCTCTAGATCTGTGGCACACGATGAACGTTTCGAGCCGATGTCGAGCGATGGCAACGGCTGCCCTTTTTTCAGCATTGGGCAATCTATCCAGCTGTTCTCGCATTCTTCCATTTTTCAGCAGATTTCAGTGCTGTTCAAAATAATCGTGACAATTTTTTTACGGGAAATGACGTGCTAAATGTAAAGGATTCTCGTGGAGCTATGTCACCCGCAACTATTTTTATAGAAATCAAATCTATTCTTCGTGACTGGCAACAGTCAAAACGTCAGAGTTTGGTGTTCCCAGAGCGGGAACACTGCGCGTTAAAGGGTTAATAGAGTTTGAAATTAGGAGACGAACAGTGAAAACGCTGGAAAACTTGGCTACGTAGAAAGAACTGCATGAGTGTAGAGCATAATGCATGAGTGTAGAGCATATGTGCGAGGCACGAGTGTAGACAAGAATTACGCTAAAGGGCGGGGGGGGGGGTTTGCATAAGACCATGAAGGAGTCCCAATTGCTTCCCACAACCACACATACACATTTATTTACTACTTGCTTCATTTTAGGGGGACAGCTGCCCTCGCCTGACTCGCACTGGCTAAGCCCCTGACGAGAGGTATCAGACATTGGCCATCGTAGCAGAGTCTAACTTTATAAGTCTATGTAAAGTTACTTCGAAGATTTTTTAGACTATTAGTGATCAGTGAACTACATCGACATCTGTAAAAGTGACTATTTAAAAAGTGATAATATATATTGGAATAAGTAGGAGTAAGTAATATATTCAATTAGAACGCCATTACTCTGAGAGGGCCATACTTAATTTCTGCAGAAGTATTGGTTCAATTTTTGGTTCCTTGTGTACAGTTAATAACAATACTTTAAAGAAAAATATTTTTTAAAACTGAAATAATTTCCGAATTGACTATTAACCCATTCCAATGTACTTATCAACAGGCTGAGTTGTACGTTGTAATTATAAACCTTGAATATTAAGTGTGAATCACATTCATGTGGTGAATAACATTTCTTTCTACTAGTCGTTTTGAAAAAAGAGTTCCTGAAAGATTTTCTTTCTGTAAAATACAGCTAAATTATGTTTTCAGCCCGATTAAAAAAATGACATGATATAAATTGTAAAATTTTAGAAAAATAAAAGTTTGCGTGAATTTCTACTTCTTGCTTTCAGTTTGCTTTTTCTTCTTTACTGAGAATGTAAAAATGGGTGTGTCCCCCCCTCCCTCTCTCGCTCTTTTTACTTTGATATCAAAATGTACAAATTTATATTTTAACAGCGTGTTAGTGTTCGCTTGGTAAATAATGTATGAAGCATGCAAACAAAGTTTTATATATTACAGTTTTACAGAATAGATAGTGGTATAGTAGACTAGAATAAGCTTAAATTTCTCCTTTTTTATTTTGGCTGATTGCTCCTTGTAATGAATTTTCAAAATGCTGAGATGAAGATAAAAAATCAGTGCTATATACACAGCAATATTTTACTAAAACTATCAGTGATTATTGCCTTCATTTGTTTTTCTGAATTACTTTAATGATTATTACTTTTTTCACATATAGTATTAAGTTCATATTCCTTTTTAATATCTGTACATTCCCGAAATAATTCACCAGTTACGTCTACATATCTTTTTGTCTTTTCTAAACTTTAAAGGTATTTATATATTAGTCATATGAATACCGTACATCCCGGCGTATAACAAGCTCTGTTGTATAACACGCATCAGTAAATTTAGGTTATGTCAACTAATGTATTTTATATTTCATATTCTGCATTTTATATTTGATAAATAACATGCACACGAAAAAATGAAGTAATTTTTCGAAGATGAAAGTGCATGTTATACGCAGAGATATAGAGTACTATAAAAATGCTAGGTCGGTTTTCATATGGTAATTTCGTACATGTTACTCAACCGTATATTAAAAAGCAAAATTAACCCCTTCCGTTAAGATAATGAAATATGTGCATAAAATAATCATTAAATTGAAAAAAAAAAACTTTTTCCATTGACATTTCAAAATATATACTGATCGGGGTGGTGCTGACACTAAATGTATGTATGAATGAATTCCCTTTGAGTAATAACAATTTCGCCATGATTTCCACCAAGAAGTTCTAACGGTAAACAGTGATAATGATATACGATATCAACATACTGAAGTGCTGCCGTATTCAGTTTCCTAGAATTTTTAAACCAAATTCGTTATCATATTCAACAGTTATTTTAGTCGTATGACGAGTAAAACACGTCATTGTTTTGTACTGCATGAAAAAATAATAACAATAGCTATACTCTTTATTTTACCAAAAGGGGTTAATTTTCAAATGTCATGGCATTAATTTTATTTTCACGGTTAAAACTTTCATTTAACATGCCTTCTTCTTTCAAATTTACACCAATCATTTCATCCTGTTTACTTTGCGATTGCTAATAAAGAAAAAAAAAAATGATTGAAAAACCATCCTTACAAGACACTGCAAGAAGAAAAACACAAATCTTGTAAAAAGAAAAAGAAGAAAAAAAGAAGCCTCTTCCGACTTTACAGATTTCTTTCTGCTGTTCGCCGCCTTTAAAAAAGAAATCTGAGGGTAGTTGGGGGAAAAGAAAAGGGAAAAAAAAATCTTGTGTTTATTTTACCAAGGATTTACTTTTATACGCCGACCTCGGCGGATAGTGAAGGAGGGGGATATACTTGATAAATCCCAGCCCGTCTCTGCTGTGGTGGTAGCAGAAGTTTTTGTTTCCCAACCTCTTCAGGAAGGCTAGTTTGTTTTATGCACTTGACCGTTATATTGGCCTCATACACTGGGATGGGCTTACAACTGGCCACTTCGCACGTATCGATTCGTCTTGAGGGCTACTTTGTAAGTGCTGGTTTAGTAAATTTGAAAATTTTTATTTCCTTAGGTGTGCTCATTGCCAGAAATTTCTGGTGAGATTGTCCGGCAAGTTTCAGTAAAACTAATGGCGTTGATGGACTATTTCTAATTCTTCGTTAATATTGAAGCTGGTTGCATTTATAAAAATTTATTACAGGAGAAGAGACAGACTAACAATATCCAGGGCGTCAGTTGTGATAGCTGTTTTGCTTTTCATATTCTTCAGGAAAGACGGGCTTATTATTATTATTATTTTTAATTCACTGTACGAAGTAAAAGGAAGTAAATATAATAGGATGTTGGATTCCTTAAATTCATTAAAATTCTGTGGTCAACTTCTATTTCGGCTATGCCCAAAACTTCACAAATCTATCTCATTATTGGCGACTTTTGGAGAAATACTGCCAACTTCAATGCCAAAAATTAATGTTTCAAACTGAACTCAGCTCTCAAATACTTGGATGGAACTCGCTAAACCTTAGTATTATTATTGAAGTATTTTATCTCTTTTAAATGAAATAAGATGAGATCAAGTGCACCGAAAATATTCATAATAGACATAACAAGGAAGTCGTGTGATGTCCACACCAGATTTCTGTGAAATGCATTTGAGCATCATATTGATCCCATATTCTTAAGTAGGTTTTGTAACAAGATTGCGTTCGTATATCGATTTGATTCACTTTTTATTGACTAAAAGCCATTAATAAGTACGAGAATCAGAGATAAATTCCATAAATGCAGTATACTAGTGATATAACCAAACGATTCAACGCTATGCCTTGGAAAAAAACTACTGATAGACATTTTTTTTAAACGAATAATTGTTTCACATTAGGAATAATGACAGAAAAAATCCGAAACTCTTAAGACCCGCAAAACCTGTACAAAACTACCTTAAATCTGGAGTAAGTCACCTGTGTATGAAACAGACTCTCAGCAATTTCTCAAGTCCGTTTTTGGGATGCATTCTCGGCCTGCTAGGATATAATCTACGAATAAAAACATAGTAATGTTATTATCAAAAGAAAATGCCTCTCCCAGTATGGCCTAAGAAACATTCTATGACGCTTTGGGCTCGAATTCCGGCCTGGGCATGGGTGTTAACTTGTCCGTCCCTTCATACGAGGTAACGCTGGCTGCCCACTGGGTGCCCACATAATGGCCCCAAAACCTGCGGGCAGCTGTAGTGGACAGTGCCTAATAGGGAAGTGCCCATCCGTTGAAAAAAAATTAAAAAGAAAATATGAGGAACCCGATGAAAAATTACAGAGAAGGTGAATCAATTACTTATTTAAAGTCTAAGCTTTTATTTAATTTAAAAATTCTTATGAAATTTATATACTACATTTAAGAATATACTTACATTAAATCATAATTATACTTCATTTAAAATCACTAAAAACAAAAGTTAGAGAATAGGATATTATTTTAAAGCTTGTTATCGATCTATTTAGTATAGCAACGACTCAAATAAAGGTGTCCAGATTCGGTAGCTGTAGCGTGAGTGAATTAATATTCACTTGATATTGATTAAATTTTTGTACGTTTTAGAGCTAAATTTTGTGACGACGTTACTCATAAAACCTCATGACACTGTAAACATTTAGTAATTCAACATTCAAAGAAAAGAAAACGCCCTTTAATTTTTTTTTCAAATTTAAAAGAAATGCATTTTAACTAAAAATTGATTTTTGTTGAAATTCTTTTTTTGATGAATTTTGTATTTTGTACTGGCTTATACAAGAGTTTGACCTAAAATATTTACATTGCAATATATTTTATATTGCAATTGGGAGGGAAAATCCTTCACATACGTATATATTTTTACTGCATACGTATGCAGGTTGTCCCTAAAACACTTTAGGGACTCTTAGAACTTTTAACCTTTTTCTTTTAAACACTTAGAAACCTAGGTATTAGGATTCTACTCTTTAAATATTATCCACCCCCCCCCATCCCCACAAAAAATAAATAAAAATATTTAGTAAAACGTGTCCCGTTCATTAAATAGGTGATGTATACCAAATTTGGAAATTGTATCTTAAAAAATTTCAGCGATATGAAAATAAATAAATTCGGACTTATATCATTTTTCAGTGGCTCTAGAAAGAAAAAATTCAGGCCAGATGATCGCTTTCAGGGGTCACAAATTACGAAAGAAAACAATGATTACATAAATACATAATAAATTTGCTTTATTAATATTGCATAGCCCTTCGTTTAAACTTATCTCTAAGTATTTTTATGATGAAAGGCTGAAACTTTTTAGATCACCTAAATAAGATATGGGGCAAATTTTACTGAGAAGTTTTTCGTACGGAGGCCGTATAAAATTTCAAGTTTTTCATTGATTCAGATTTAATGTTCTGAAAATTTTAATCAATGCCATAATTTTTTTTTACCTTTTCCACGTAACTTTATAATTTATTATGCATGTCTGTGATCAATATTTAAGGAATAAAATATTAGGTCATTGTTTTTGGGACACCCTGTGCACGAACTATATAAACGCATTTCCGTACAGTGACTCGTGCTATAAAATATCTAAATTTTTAATGATCCGATCCATCATTATTATTTTAGACGTCCACTTAGAAACGTTATTATTTTTGAAACGTGACTAATACTTTTAATAGTCTTTTTCTGTATATTTAGGTATTATTAATTAATTTTTTGGTATGTTGTCCAAATGCTTCTTGCATCCGCAAGGCTAATAACTTACAGTTGATACTTCTAAGAGTGTTAATTAAATTACATTTGTTGACTGTAGATCAATGCATTAAGTAAAAACCTTTCTGTGTTTTAACTTTGTAAAACTATTTTTAAGTGTAATAATTTTTTGGGAAATGCATAACTTAGATCATTTGTTGTTAAAACCACACTCAATATTTGAACCCAAAAATGCATGATTTTTTTAAAGGGCGAAAATAAAATTGTGATTTCATTTAGACTAACTTATGCTAGAAAAAATATCCTTAAAAAAGTTTGCACGCAGTTTTCAAAAAAAAGAAAAAAAATTCATGTAAAAAATTCAAATTTGAAAAATTAGAATGTCCACCCTATAGCTCTCATAAAACAACAGAAAGTAATATAGCCTAGTTCTACCTTATTTAGTCCTAATATTACTCTTTTTAACAGTTTTGTAATTTAGCAAGAAAAATTAAAAGCAATCGAAAATTCGGGGGAAAATTTGTTCAGCGAAGTGGATGAAAACTGTATGAGCTCATGCTTGTTTGCTAAAAAAAAAAAAAAAAAAAATGACGTTGCCATACATTTTAAAAAACTAAAAATTATTTCCATGTGGACATTTTTTAAATGCATATTTTAGACAAAAAGCTACAAAATTTTCTTCTTATTTCGGAAAAATGAGCCTATTAGCTACAGTATCCACTGTAGGGTTAAATTATGTTACACTTGTTAAAAAAAAATCATTTAGAAATTTTAAAAAAAAATTGCCAAATAGAATTCTATATTAATTTGGATTGTAATACTGTTATTTTTACGTAAGATCAAAATTAAAATTTATTTCAATACAAAATAATTAAAAAGATAATTTAGATCAATTTTCGTCTGTTTAATTATTCATACCATAATTTAGCGAGATACATTTCGAATTAAGTACTAGATATTCAAATATATCGCTTAACTGAGGCGAACTGGTTGTTTTCTTTTACTTATCAGTGCTCTTGCAGTGAAACGGATTTAAAGGCAAAGTAGAGCTTTCTTTTTTTTCTTTGGTTAAATAAAGTTACACGAGGTGTGTCACCTAGGGGGGCGGGGGTTGCCTTAATGAATTGGGCCATACTTTGGGGGAAATCAGGGATACATGATTCAAATCATTTATCTATTAATTATTATTAAAAGTAATTTATTTATTAAATGAGCTGCTGATGAAATACAAGATATTTGGTTTTGAACAACATAATTTTTTTTAAGAGAACAAAATTAAAATTTACTGTAACACAAATTAATTTATAAAATTTAGCAAGTTTATTTATTTATTTATTTATTTATTTATTTTAGAGAAAAAACTCAGGATATTTTTAAAATCACGATTTTGATTTATTTTTAAAATTGTAATCATATGTAGAGTAAATTCAATATGCTTATTAAAATATGACAAATTCAGCATGACTAATAAAATTTAGCTTTATGCTACCAATAAGATAAAAAGAAAATTATTTCGAATTTATTATTATTTTGGTTGTTGTATCTTTTATCAACATAACCGAGCCTTTAAAGAAAATCTGATTTCAACGATATATTCCATTAGAAAATATGCTTTTTCTCTTAACAAAATAAAGCTGATACAATAGATTGGACAGACATTACATTATCGAATAAATCAACACAAAACACTGAATCAATTTCCAGAACATATATTTTCCTGCAGAATCGCAATGCCTCATACTCCACAAGACTCATAACTTTCAGCAATAGAGCATTATTTTCATAGCCTATACATACTGTATGACCGCGTATATATACACGAAACACTCCCAGCAAATGTAGCAACGCTTTTACACTCAGCTCTCCCCCAGTACCCACTTGCTCTACCCCCCCCCTCCCCTATCCTTGATTTATGTGACTTTTTCCTACTGAAAGCTCAATTAGGGATAGGGTTCGACTGACGCACTGCTGCAGCTCTAACCATGTTTATACACAAACGCGCGCGGGCAACCCCTTTTTACGAGTGTAAGAAACGACTCGTGTCGTCATGTCCAGTCAAGTGCGACTTTGCGACCGCGGTCTCTCGATCACTTGACCGGGGTTTAATGGTCAAGTGAGCAGCGTCTGACACTTCACTTTCGGGCACTGATGAAGAAAGCGGGAGGAAATTAGATAAAATCCTACCATCCCCCCACACACTTCCACAAAAACCACTGATGAACGAGGAGAAGGGAGGACCTGATTAACTGTTGAAATTAAGATCTGGAGGGAATTGATTCGTTTTGGGGTGGTGTTGGGCAATCAGGAAGTGGAATGATTAGTGCCCAGCGCGGGGAATCAACAAATGTTCTTAGAATCGAATTAAGAGACGTATATTTGTTTGGTATGATATTGTATATAGGCATGGATGATTCTGGAACTTAAAATATATATGTTTTACCACTTAATATTGTGATAGGGCGAATAATCATATTTTTCTGACTCAATCTTGATGCTGTTGAAGATCAACAAACCAAAGCAGGCAGCTATAAAACAATTTCCAATATGAAAAAATCAATTAAGATAAAGTAATTCCTGGTGTTTTAGTTTTATTAAATTTCATATTAGTTTCAATGCATTACTTAATGGCACAGTTAATATAAGTCCACAATGCAAAATTTTAGTTTTAAAGAAACTGTAAAGAAATGCTCAGTTTTAGAAACCGAGAACACATTACATTAAATCCATGATGTGTCACTAAAAAAGGTAAGTAAATCGACGTGATGATATTAGAAGGGAACCAAAGATTTGGCAAATTATTGATTTATAAACCAGTCCCAATCGTGCACGTCATAAATGTTCCGATTTGCTGAGGAAGCAGTCAAATTTGCTGAAAACTGTTCACAAAAAGGCAACTACACAAAATTCGCGTATGTTAATGATAGGCCACACATAATATAGTGGGAATTTGTACATATAATCTCAATAATAATAATAAAATACTTAAAACACACAAATTCTCGTTGTCTGTACTTGTGAGTTATTAACCCATTAACTTAAATTGAAATAATAGCACATTAAAATAAGTAATTTTAATCACAAAATTCTACAACAAAAATAATAAGGATGACTACAGTAATATGTGATTCATCAAAATAACACATACACAAAAAATATTCATAATTTCATGTGCTCACGTCAGAAGAAATGCTGTCTTGTGACCACTTGCTGCAACATCATGCGAGTAAAAACTAAATAAATAAAACACCTTAGGTTTTGGCGGCACATTACAAACATAAAGGCATCTTAGGTAAATTTCAAGAAACCCAAATTTTATTTTATGAGTGCTGTAGTTTTGATACATTATAATATAATTTAAAAAGAGAGATTTCACTTTTCAATTCCATTATTTTGTAAAATTTTGCATAAGGGGTTTTAATAGGATTTAGGGTGTAATACCACGAGTTTCTCAATGAAATTGAAAATTTACTACCCATAGCTTTTAGGCTTAGTAAGAGCTTGTAAAGATTTCAACAAATGTATTTTTAACCTAAAAAATAGTTTAATAAATGTTTCCTTATTCATTTTATTGCACTTTATTTATCAATTGTTAATACATCCAATTTATGTGGAAAGTATACCACACACTAAGAAAAGATTCCAATTTAAAATTCTAAATTTGGGAAAAGATTCCCAAAATTTACTGTTTAAGGAAAACAAACAGGTGTATAAGATAGGTGCAAGGTGAATAATATTTTAAAGAGTAGTTTAAAATAATGAACATGCTTTCATCTAATCTGCTGAACAGTTTCTCAAACTCACAGAACTCTTCAAATATAAATTTGATGATGTATATACCAAATATAAAATGCAAATTGCATTTGTTTTTTAATACTACCATTCACTTTATTCTACATTTCAAATTATATCAGTACTATAATTTTAACCTTGCAAATACTCCCTTCAATGAAATTTTAAAAAAGAGTTAAAAGCATGTATTAGTAAATACATAAATCGATATAGAATTCCTAAGAAAAAAATCTAGTATGTAAGAAATGTATGATAGAAACTTTGTTTTGAGGAAAAAAAACTTTTTCATTATTGATCGCGCAGTATTTTAACTGCACCGTGTAAGATAATAAAAAAAGATACCAGATGGGAATATTTTAAAAATGTTTTTCTAAATTACCCGTTTGAAGATAGCAATTTGCACAACATACTGAACATTTTTTTTTTTTCGAGTCATCTCTACATGGTAAGAAAAAAGGGAAAATTGGAGGATGGTATTTCTACAAGGACTGTATCTTTTGTCTTTTTTTCTTTTTTCTCTATAACAGCGCACTTTGCACTCATTATTTTTGCTTTAAGGCTGAGCATTATTTATAGAGAGTTAGCTTTTGAAATAAATTATTATTTCACTTGATTTTGAATAATTTAAAATATCTATGAAGTAGGGGAATAGGATAAAGGTACTAGATAGTATTAATAAACTATTGAATAAAAACAAAAAAGGGTAAAGGAAAAAGGTATTTTTATCAAAACTGCATGCAAAAATGCGAAAATGTAAACAGTATGAGTAATAAATCATTTTATAGAAAAATTTAGTAATATGTAAAGTATTTATTTTATTCTGTACTCGGAATCGAGCATATTAATAGATTTAAAGTATATTTTTACGATTTATGAAGAACTGTGTTTTGCAAATAAGTAAAAAACAAACCATGAAAGCTAAAATTTTGCTTGAAAAACGTATGAAACAATAGTTAAAATTATTTTTTTTTATGTCAGTGTCATATTTAAATACCTTTACTTACTTACAAGTCTACTTTAGCCTTGCTGTTTTGAGTTGTCCTGTGATTTTATTACATGAGAATGGTTCAAAAGTTCACGGTTTAAGATTCAATTGTGGTGAAAGTATGTCCCCTTGTACAAAATAAAAACCGCTGCTTTAAATTAAAAATTTCAATTGTGGTTGGTTGGTGTTTAATGGCACAAATTTTCACCTATGAAATTTGAGTTAAAATAGGGAAAATTCTGATAGGATCGATATTATACAATTTTAACACGGGTTTTTCACTCCCTTTCTCACTCTCTAATTGACCGTTACCCACACTCCATTCCAAAGCAAGATTTAGAAATAAATATCTGATTGTACCTACTTGTTATTGCGAAGTCATAGGAGTAATCACTAAGCCTCTGTTTCAAAATATCATTTGTTTAAGATTCAATTGTGGTGAAAGTATGTCCTCTTGTACAAAATAAAAACCGCTGCTTTAAATTAAAAATTTCAATTGTGGTTGGTTGGCGTTTAATGGCACAAATTTTCACCTATGAAATTTGATTTAAAATAGTGAAAATTCTGATAGGATCGATATTATACAATTTTAACACGGGTTTTTCACTCCCTTTCTCACTCTCTAATTGACCGTTACCCACACTCCATTCCAAAGCAAGATTTAGAAATAAATATCTGATTGTACCTACTTGTGATTGCGAAGTCACAGGAGTAATCACTAAGCCTCTGTTTCAAAATATCATTTGTTAGTTCAACTTTGAAACATCAGAAAAGCTTCTCTACTCATAACTTCTGTACGTGCTGGGATGTTCCCTCCCACCCCACCCTCTTCAAATTTTTGATCACGCTATGGCGATATGCGTGAGAACGTACCATAACATTCCTATGTATCACCCTCAGGTTATATAACGCATGGATAAAGAAGTATTCACTCGAAACAACTACCGTTATATAAATACTTCTACTCCAGCATTTCCCAAACAACGAGTTCCGAGTCAATTCTTGGTGGATTGCGACTAAAACTTGAAAGCACACATCTAGATGTATCTTTCCAGAACCTGCTAGGGAAATATCATATCAGCGTATTGAGGTTGAAATGGGTCTTTCGCGATGGATATGGTTCCTAAAATGTGGATCGGTGCTGACTCAATTTTAAAAAGTGAATCACAATGTTTATAACTGTGGATACCACTGTTAATCTACATTATTTGTCTCTAGTCTTAAATATTTCTCAATGAAAATGCGCAGAAGGATTGAATGTATATGGCCATGGGCAAGGCTGCATTTAAAATGCCACTGACATCTAGAAAATAATAGGTGGAACTAGAATTCATGAGTCTTTGTACTCCCTATAGATAGTAGGTTATAGAATGTGATACTTCTGAACCCAATCATTCAATTTTTAGATCACTCCTCTGTAATCTGGTACTTGTACCCAGATGAAAATATCTGTAAATCGATGCCTACGCTAGCGGGTAGACTCATAAATGGCACATAAATGGCACTTCTAGTGCATGATTGTATCGAACGATAACTTTTCTTTACATAAACTAGTCATTATGCTGTGACTAACCAGAATACTACGGACTAGAAACTTTTGACCATTTCGTCTATACCAGTGGTGTGTATCACTTACACGCATAATTCTACAACAATGCCATCTATTCTTTCAGTTTTGGGACTTTGGGACACAGTAAACAGCCATCTATTCGTTCTTTTTTTTTTTTTTCTCCGTGTAAGAAAATTTAACGGGCGTGCGTTTCAAAATGGTGATAGATGCTCCATACATAAAATTGCACTTTTACATTAAGTACGTGACAAATTAATTCGTGATAGCTCAAACCCCCCTCGCTCATTGCATGCTTTTTTTCTCTATATATAACCCTTTTCGAACAGTTGTAAATCAACCCAGGGGAGAGAGAATGGACAACCACTCTGGCAAATCCGTGGAGTGACATCACGGACTCGCAAAGCAGACTGAGAAAGAAAACAAAAAAGCAGCGAAATCGATACCAAACGAAGTCCATTGATTGACCCATCAGTGGAGTAAGTTAGCATCCATCAGAAGGAGCAGGGGGTAGGGGACAGAGAGATATTTAATCACCCTGACAAGTGACGCGCGACTCCAACCGAACTCTATCCCTTCTGGTGCCCTTTCCGGCGCCCCCCTTTATGCCCCGTTCGTTACCCAACCCCCAGCCCCTTTACGAATAATGTTTTCGTCTGGGGGGGTAGGGGAGAGCAGAGGAGTAGAGAACTCATTTAGTAAATGGAGGAAATAGGGAATTAATATGCGCAAGCCGAAACGATTATAGCTGCTCGAAGATCGCACAGGTTGAAAATGTGGGGTTGCAAGCAGACTTCGTGTAATCATAATCGTGTAATCGTAATCGACTGTAATCGATTACATTTTCTTGTGTAATCGTAATATAATCGTAATCTGGCAATTAAATTTTTCACGTAATCGTAATCTAGTCATAATCTAGAAGTTTATTTTTTCGCGTAATCGTAGTCTAATCGTAATCTAGAAATTTCATTTGCCAGATAGTCGTAATCGAAGAGCCTGTAATCGTAGTCGCTTTGATTACGGGACGATTACAAAACGATTACAGTTGCCCAGTTTTAGTTTTTGTTCAGCTTGCTGGGAAAATTTTCACGGGGAGGCACAGGCATGCCCTGAAGGCAGGAAGTTCCCCTGGAGCTCCGACATTTGGAGGAAGACAGGAGCTCACTTGTATTATTTTTTTTTCCCCGGGAAAATATTTAGATGACCATTCTTTTGTTGTTGTTGTCTGTCGTCTTCTGTTCATCCAAGTCTGGACTGGTGAGAGACAAGAATGGACTTCCCAGAAGAAAGTGAGAGTTGCACGGGAGGGAATAGCTAAAACTATTTCTTGTGGTGTCAGATCTTTCCTTCATTTCTTCATGTTGATTTGCGATCGTGAAAAAGAACATAAATGGCACCTACACAGGAAAAAGTGCAGCATGTTTTTTCAGTTTTAGAAAAGTATAAAAATAAAAATGGAAAAGGATGTGCATTTAAAAACTATGAATGTGTTGTTTGGATTAGTGGACAACAGATAAACTTTGGTTCCTTGTGTTGTTTGGATAAGCAGGTAGGAGCGCATATATTTCCGTTAAAACTTAGTATATCTTTGTGCTATTAATAAGAATGTAATTGCATAAGAATGTAATAATTTTATAATGTATAAAGACCTTTAGAAATATCAATATTTTTTAATGATCGATAAATTTCTGGATAAATGGGTAAAAAGTAGGGAACATAGACAATGATCTACAAAATCCCTTTTCCCCCTTAAATAGAATTAACATTTTTTTTCCTTCAATAGAATTTGATGGTGAGTAAAAATGCGTAAAAATACATAATGAAGTATTAAAAATCAATTTTGTCTTATTTTCGACTTGATTGGCTGCCTTGACTTATCTGAAAGTTTAACGGATAAATAATTTATTTTCATTTATGCCAGTGTTAGTGATTAGACCCAGAAAACAGTTCATTTTTAAAAAAATATGATTCACAAAGTATTCATACTTCGTTTTTTTCACTGATGAGTGTGAAAATTATTTAAAATATTTTGTTTTTATCTAATTTGTACTGTACACATATTATATTAAAACATAGTACGTCTTTCGAACTTGAATTGTTGGTATCTATTTATTATCAATTTGGAATTAAACTGGAGACTAATTATATATAACTTTTCTATTGTGTGTATTATAAGCTTTTATAATTTCTCCGAGAATTCGCATTAAACAACATAGGCGTAGGACAGGGGACAACATCCGCTTGCCGTCTACTTTGTTTAAAATACCATCGATTCAAAAGTCTTTTCCTCACGCAAAACCTATAAAAATTTCACTATTTCCACTCTTGAATATATTATATACACACATCCCTCCCCCCCCCCCCATCCGCAAATCTTTGACATCTCTACGTCTATATTAACCTATTTTCTATCTCTCATAAAAATGTTAGCTCCTTTATACCACATTCAAAAGTTTAAACAACTTTTGGCACTATACTATTTTCATTAAATTTCAAATGCATGTATGTATGTGTATATTAAATATTCAATATGTAAAAGGAATTCTTGACCGGAGACAAAAATGTGTGTCAGTTCTTTATCATATATAACAGCAAATTGCTTAGAAAGTGAGCATCTTTGAACGATTAATTATTTATAAAATAGTTTTACAGTAAATTCGGGCCCTTTTTATTGTAATTGGCATTACGTTGGGTTTTACCGTTCACACCGCCAATATCACTGTCCAGTTTTGTTTATTACGTTGTACCAGCACCAATACACTATATATGACCCACCACACTTTTAAGATGTATGTTTAGAGATATCTTTAGACATCTCCATTCTGCTATTCTTAAGTAATTCTTATTAGTAGTATTCTTAAGTCTTTCTTCAATAGATAGTATGCATGTAGTTTTGAGTTAGTAGTTAGTTTTGAATTTTTAAAACTGCGTGTGTATTCTAGAAATTAAAAGTTTGTTTGTTTGGCAGGCCCGGTTTTAGATATTTAATGCCCATATACGTGTTATGAAAGTATAAAAAAAGAAGTTAAACTGTGCGGAAAGTTTTCTGTGAAATAATAACTGCAATATACGTCCAGCCTCATCTATTCAGATTCAGGCTAATGGTTATTGTGGAGAAAACAATGCATTTGTCGAGAGCCCCTGTTTTTAGCATTTTACTCAATGCATTAAAAAATCTTAAACTTTGGTTTAATATGTTCGCGCACATCGTTGCAAGATCGTAATGACAGAGGTTCCTCCTTCACGGCTGAATAGGAACCACGGCTAACTTTTCATGCGTCTGCCAGTACCTCTTTCGAAACCAGAAAACCAGGACATAGGCAAGGAAGCAACGCCGATCATAGAAGGGATCAAATATAAATTTTTGTATACTAATTTTTTCTTGATTAGGATAAACCTGGGTTCATTTCAAAGATGTGTTAAACCACCAAGCCTGTCCCCCCCTCCCACCCCACACGCACACTGCAAATGACATATGTTTAAGTTAAAATCGAAAAATGCCATGTTGAAATAGAGGTTCGTATGCATTAAAAAACTTTTCACAAGTGGGCCTAGGAAATCAACCAGGTTCGTCTAATAGTATGGAAGTTCTTACTGTATGGCATTCTTGTAATTTAGCTCCCTGAACAAATGGACCCATTATTCTGTACTTGAGTTAAAATTGTAAAATTTAGACATTATAATATAAATGCCAGAAGGGTGAAAAGAAAAGTTTTGTAATCGTAATGTAATCGTAATCGGACTCAAATGTAATCATAATCGAATGTCTTAATAGATTACATAATCGTAATCTAATCGTAATCGGAAATTGGGTTTTGTATGATAATCGTAATCTAACCATAATCGGGAATTACACTTTCTCCGGTAATCGTAATCCTGGTCTAAAAGTGAAAATTAATCGTAATCGTAATCGATTACACGTATGTGTAATCGGCACGAAGTCTGGTTGCAAGTATAGTTTCGAAGGTGAATTCTCGGTTTGGTTGAAATTTGACTATAAAAAAGCGATTTTTTAGCTGTATGCGTGCGAACAGGGTGATTTATTAGTACACATTTCCAGGAGGAATACCTTACACAAAGCCAAATCGGAATTGCATATTGCAATGTGGGATCTCAAATGTCGTCTATATGCGTTATTTAATGATAAGTTCGGAAACTTTTGACTTGCTCGTTTAAGTGCTCATAAGCAACATGCTTATGCATCGATTATTGAATTATTCAAATAAAATAGATTTATCATGTTCAGTCTAACTGTTTTTACATAAGTTCAGTTAAACTTATTCCAAAACATTAGTCATAGTCGTAATGTTAACTATTGTTTGGACAAAGTTTTCTGAACGTTAATTAATATTCCACAAAGACCTCGTTTGCGACCTCACATAGCTGAGAAATTTCCGATTCATTTTTGATTAACCAATCTCCTTCAATGCAGCATGCAACAATAAATGGCCCTTTTTTTAGAAGACAATAGTGGTCTTTTAAATTAGAGAAAAACTGGGTAAATCTGTTATTTTTAGTACGTATATGCTGGAAAATATTGAGTAAAATGTATTTAAAAATTTCGATTTTTCAATATTATTGAACTACGGTACGGTTAAGTTAAATAATTATTAACTAATACTTATAAAAGTGCTTTGTTTTTATTTGTTTTATTCATTTTGTCTTTGTTCGTTAATTATAACAGCCTTAAATGTTATCATATATTGTGCTTGGAAATGTTTTCAACGTGAAAAATGTATTTTAAAATTTTTTTAAGTATTTAAGAGCTTTGAGCGCTTTATATATTTCACCGTCTAAAATTTACGTGAGTATTTCTCATTACTCAAAAGCAAAATAAGCTTGATCACTATACAAAAGCAGAAGTATAAAAAATATACATAGTACAACCAGTTAATATTTGTTTTACACTCTAAGTCTGTTAAATTCATTAACTGATGTTGATTTTCAGAGCTCCTCACCCACCCCCTTAGCAGAGGAATATATATATATATATATATATATATATATATAGATAGATAGATAGATAGATAGATTGATTGATATTTAAGGTGTATATTTTACTAAGAATGGGACATAAAATTTTATTATATATTATCTAAGGAGATATCAAAATAAGCACTGTGATTCGAGACTTTAATATTCTCAAAGTTAAACGCATTTTCAATCTTGTAAAAATAAATAAATATACTCGAATGCCGAGATATTGAAATAGTAATTAGTTTTTAAATAGCAATTTAAATTTTTTTCTGATTTTACTCTTTATAATTAACCGTTAAGGAATATTTACTGGGAAATTTTCACTGCAAATGCTTTATAGTTATTTTTCTGAAAAAAAAAATTAAACTGGTAACACACTTCGACCAAAAGAGAAAAAACTTGGAAGTCATTATGGCATTTGTTTTATTAACACTCGTACCAAACTTGCGTTATTTTCTTTTCTTTAACTAATTCTCTCCCCTCCCCACATTCTGCATCAAACATGCATGTCACATTCGCAATGGAAACATCCAGTTCCACTAGAAAATTATTGCCTCTTCAATGATCTTGATAAGAAATCCTTTATGATTTATAGATGGAAATTGTGGTGACGTGCTTGAACTGCACAGACATCAGAGAAGAGTCAAAATGAACTTCAAAATATTTATTTCAAATGACATTGCTTAAAATAACTCTTCTTATACTTTAAAATAATTTCTTATAAAGCATTGCTTTATTTTAATATCGTTTTTCTCTTCACGGGCTTTTATTCCTAAAATTTTGCTCTTCACGTAGAGCATATGTTTTGATTCCATGTCTGTACCAGATATCTCTAATCAAGATAATGTGAGTTATATCCTAAACTGATCAAGCTATGCTAAAAATATCAGCAACTTTACAAGCCTCAAAAAATTACAACGACCGGATTTTTGTGCTAAATCCTTACCCATTTTTTTTTCCAAACAGCTCATATTATATTTGAAAGTTTAGATAATAATACCTAATCGATAGGCATAGTTATTTATCGAATACCACTGATATCGATAAAAAAAAAAGTTTCTTTTGCAATCGAGCCTTTGTGATGTTTCTTTTATTTTCCATGAAATTCATTGGAACTGAAATTTACAAAGAGGGAATATCACCTTACAAATTTAAAATATTACTTTTGGACACTTTAATCAACAAATTAATATTTTAAGAGTTAATCCACCTTATCTTTTCGTTTCAATAAGTGTTTCTCAATATGTTATGAAGATATAAATATTTTAAACGCATTTAATGTATATTTAAACGCATATTAACGCGTAATCGTTAAATGATTTTCTGTTACACTACTGTACATGGCATAACTACTCTTTTTTCCCGTTGCCTAATGCATGATCGACCCTCAGATGACCTCACCAGCAACACAAACAGAAAACAAATTGATATCTACGAAATCGCAGCGCAAAATTCGAAAGCTGAGCGTCTTTTTGTCCGATGTCATAGGACTGAATGAGTCGACCCTTCCATACGATTCTTCCGCCTTTTCCTTCCGCATCCACTGCTTCCGGCTGTCTTCCGGTCATCTGAGGAGAGCGAACGTCCACCCCTTTCGAAGGAAAGAAAGGGGTGTGGATGCTCAACGAACATTCGGATACCGGCTCGATGCTTTAATGAAGCGTGACGTTTTGCGTCATGCAAGCGTGTTTGTGATTTTCTCCTCTGTTATTTAATTTGTTCTTAATATAAGAACGCATAGCAGGGGAAAAAATGTTTTGTTGAATTCATCGCAAATTTAGTTGGTGCTATTTCAAACTATTAATTTTGTTGAATAAACAAAATATTTTTAGAAATAATTTTGTTGCATCAACAAAATATTTCGCTAAATCAACAAAAGTTTAGGTGTCTGTATTTCAATTTAATATTTTTGTTGAATGAACAAAATATTTCTCTAAATAATTTGTAGCACCAACAAAATATTTCCTTAAATCAACATTTTGTTGAATCAACAAAATATCCTGTTAAATCAATAAAACATTTCATTAAATACATAAAAATTATACAGTAAAGCTTTGTTGAACTCATCAAAATTATTTTTTCAACAGAGTACAACTATAGCTATTTTGATTCCTTCAAATTCAGAATCCCCCCCCCCTCCTTTTTTTTTTCCAAGCTCATTTATTGCTGCACGTGTAATCGTGTCTTAAATCATATAATGTAGGAAAATTTCATTTATAATATTTCAGAGAATAGAAGTTTAAAACACAACTAATTTTATTTTATTACTTGACAACCATTACGTGATGCAAAAACATATTGCTGTTAAATATCTGCTTTTCAAAAATTGAATCAATATATTCGCCATTCTTTTCTTTCTTTCATTATTTTACAGAATTACTTAAGCTTATATTTTAAAGAAGTGTACGCTTCGCACATTACTTTTAGAATCGAGAACTTCATAGGATAAATGCGTAAATTGAAATCCTTGAAAGCGCTTCTTTTTTGTAAACACTTCAATCCCTCATAAATAGCATCGTCAATCAAAATAGCGTGAACCACCGTCATGAATTTTACAAACTTGGAAAAGAAAATATTGAGCATAAAGTTTATTTTATAGAAACGTGTGCTTAAAATGAAAGGCGCTAGAGAGGAAGAAAATTTAGTTTAAATATAGAAAAATAGGCTCGAGTGAAAATTTTCAGCTACTTCTAACTTCTAAGTCTCTGTTATAGGAGGTTTACCCACTTTAAAGTCAAAACAAATAAGTAACACATTTATTTATACTTCAGGAACAGCCGATCAAGTAGTATTTGTTTGAATTAACTCTTTGAGGAGCAAACCTTTCCCAATGCTGAAAAAAGGGCAGCCGGTGCCATCACTCGACTTAACTATCAGCAAGATGGCGGACGATCGAAACGTTCATCGCGTGCCACAGGTCTAGAGACCTTTTTTTGACGACAGCTGGTTGTGCCGCACAGCCGCTCTCGAGTAGATTTTTTTTAATATACCAATGAAGATTAAACTTGTAATAAAAAAATAAAAAATAAAAAATTCTGATTATTAAATTTATGCAAATCCTAATCGATGCAAAATGATTAGTATTTACCGTCAGTTTCGCATATATTTTTAAAACTTTGTGTCCATTATTGTGAATGCCAGGTCTTAGAAAGTTAATTTTTTTAATTAAATAGATTCATTTGATACTTGTGTCTAACGTTTGGTTCGAAGTCTCGAATTCAATTTTAATGGCAAATTAATATTTTGTTTCTCTATAAATTGATTTCATGTAAACTTAAAACTTGCTTCAACGGAAATTTTAAAACGCAAACTAGTATTTTTCTTTGAGGTGTTTCTTCCTTCTTCCAAAATGATTATTACAGATACGTGAAGACGACGTTTAAGATTCTGATTCATGTTTGAGAAACTTAATTCATCCAGAAATTTGTTCCATCATTGTAGAATCACCCTGAATATCATATCAGGACAGACTTTTATAAAGTGTCTTAGATCACTTTAAAACTGCATAAATTAAATGTAAATTTCGTATAAGAAGTACAAAGTATAGTTAATGCACTTAAGTGAGGCTGCCCTGTCAATCTTAACACAGGCTCCACCTTTCTTGGGTGGAAGCGATTTAGATGCCAACGTATATGTGCTGTTGTTCGATGCATCAGTTATGGGTCGTTTCAGTTTAATTATGTGGATCTTCACTACGTAAACCTTCGTTTTGAATGCTTTTTTTATTGTCGAAAAATGCCTTTGATTTTGTAAAGTTTGAGAACGAACTATTGAATATTTTTCATTCATTCTTTTTTTCCTCTTATTAAGAAAACATTCATCTAATAGAGAGGTGGAAAACTTTGAATACTATATGCTCCCATTTTTATTTTTTTATTTATTTTTTCAGTCGTTTTCATGTGCGCTGCAGAACTCAGTAACCTGCGTTACTTCTTTACATTTTAGAGTTGGAAAATCAGGGACTGATTTCCGGAAAGACATTCGGGGCTAGCGTCCGGGAATCTTTATGGCCTATACAGTGTTGTATGCTGATTGCGAGGAAACCGTAGAGCTGATTTTCAATCGGAACGGAACCTATAATATGAAATATTTTCGTGCGTGGGGTGAAGTGAAGATCTATCTTACTGTAAATAAAGTATACTCTGATATAAATATTAGGACAGTAACTATAAAATATTTTGGAACATATTTAAAAAATGGGCAATGAAAATAACGATGAAAATGATCTTCTCTACTTATTATAAAAGAAGATGTCTGTGTGTGGCTCTGTGTGTGGGTCTGTGGGTCTGTGTGTCGGCGGCGTTACGGACAAACGGCTACACCTAGGAACACCAAATTTGGCACTCGGGTAGATGTAAATATGTAGTTGTGCACCTCGAAGCGATTTTTTCAAAATTCGACCTAGATTTTTTTTTATTTTATGTTTTATGCGATTTTTGGCATTTTTTCTCACCTAATTCGTAATGACGGCGGAAATTACGCTCGCAGCAAAACGGCATTTGTATCATCGGATAGAGGAGAAATTTTTCTTTTAAAAACAGTTTGTTCTGAATACGTAACATAATTTACCGATTTTTAGGAATTTTTTTACTAAGCATCGACTTCGGCGAATTTTTCGTAAAATAATTTTAAAATTGTCGCCATCTTGAATTCTATCCGTCATAACTTTTTGATATTTTGACAAATCGTGAAACATTCTTTTCTCCCTCTTTTAAAATAAAAACGAAAAAATTATGTAAATTAGATGATTTTTTACGAATTTTAATGCAGCCTAATGTTTAGAATTTAATAGCATCAACACGATATTACGCCATTCATTACATTGCGATCGCGGCACGAGAACTTATGTTCGGTTGTTGCCACAGAAAGAATTACAAAAAAGGGTTTTTTCAACCAATCGAGCTTTGAAATGGGATATCGGAATTTCAATTCGCAAGTGAGGATCTATGACGTCAAATGCTTTAAGATACGTAAAAATTAAGCCATAATTTTAACTCATTTATTCCAGCTCTATTTTCAACACAGGGAGACGATATTTTGATTAAAATTTACTGTAGAAATAATCTAATAAATTCACGATTATTATTATTAGAAGTGGTATTTTAATCCGGTGCTTATTTAAAAATTGAAATGTCTTCACGGTGCTGAAAATGTTCATTTTAAAAGTTACAAAGTTCGTTTCAAAGCGCGATATATTAAAATTTTTCTATTTACTATTTTTATTTTTGGCATTTAATTATGGCGCAGGCGTTGCCTAACGAATGCATGCACGTTGCGAGTATAGTTTTATTTTAACGTTGAATTACGTTCCTCCATAAAGGAGAGCTTACGGGATTACATTAAATGACACGTGTTAATTTAATTGCGTTGCCACAAAAAGGATTAGAAAAAATGTTCTTTTTCCAACCAATCGATTTTTTAAATGGGATATCGGAATTTCAATGCGCAAGTGAGGATCTATGACGTCAAATGCTTTAAAATACGTAAAAATTACGCCACAAATTTAACTCATTTATCCCTGCTCTTTTTTTAACACAAGGAGGCGATATTTTGATTAAAACTTACTTTAGAAATAAACTGAGAAATTCATGATGCCAACCGGGGTATCTTTTACGGTAGTTAAACAGTGACGTCATAAATTTTTAAAAATGCGTGAAATTTGTAAACTCTGCAACTCTAACGTCCTGTCACAGTTATAGCGATTCTAAATAGCTCCTCGAGATGACAGAGTTTGATGTTTTCAGTCGACAGAACTATGGAGGATTTATAAGATATCTTTATATTGGATACATGGATATTTAAGTTGGCACCGCTTGAATATTTTTCACCACGGTGAGATTAAATGTTTTGCTGTGCTAAATACGCCAATCCTACAAAACTATGCATAAATTAAATTTGTATGGAGAGCTTCCTTAATAGCAACTATTATGGGAAATGAATAATGTTTATGGTAATGCGTAAATTGCTAAAGAATCGCCATAGAATATAAAGGTCCCATTTGTGCCAAATAATGTAAGCTGTTTCGTTAAATTGACCATTAAAGAGGGAGAAGCGAAGATAGATAGTATTAATATGCGTAATAGGTAGTATTGGTAGATTTGTAAGGATGATATGAATAAATCCCAATATACAACGTTAATAAATATTTCATGAAATTAAAAGTGTTCTGTTTATCCTTTTTCAAGGGTTGTTTTACAACCAACTGAACGATAAGTAATTCTAATTTGCGTTGATATATCCCGCAGTAATTTCGACAGAGGAGATTACTTGAACTTTTTGAAAATGAAATTCGCAGCTATTTTAAAATAAATAGTTGTTCATTTCATGTAGTGTCTGAGGTATTTAATGCTACAACTTGAACCTCAAAACAGTATGATATAGAAATAACACATTTTGAAAGTCAGGAGTTCTCTGCAAACCGCTAAGCTTTTCACTTTTCTGATCGCGAATGACACTGATGTAGTTTTTTGAGTCATGATATTGCAATGATGCCAAGTTAGTACTCATGACGCAAACTTTACATTATAAGTCAAATAATTTCACTTTTATTTTAGCTTTCACATCACTGGAATTAAGTGGAATTACACATGTAAGGAACATTTTCGTTTCCTACCGTGCGAAGAACGGGCACACAGCTAGTATAATATAAATGAACTATTATTATCCTACATAATATTATTATCGAACTATTGCATCTCTTTTTGCATCTTGATTCAATAATCATTTGTATGCTGTTATAATATCCTTCTTCGTGTGGTGCGATATAAAAGTTTTTTGTTTGTATAAGAAAGTTTTCATAAGAGGGGGCCCCATGAAAGTTTTGCCCTAAGCCCCATCTCTGCAAATCGGTCCCTGTGGAAAATATGAATACGGGTAGTTTCTAGTTTAGGGGAGGAAAAGCAATAACATTTGAGAATGAGAGAGTAATTGTTGTTCCGGTAAAGAGAATTATAGAAATAATTTTTTGGATACTTGGTAATGATTTCGTATATTTTATGACAATGTATTTTGGAATGTGCGAATGCTTCGTTTGACACAAAATCATAAATTATAAGAAATAAAATATTTCCTGGCATAAAAATATTTTGAAAGTCTTCACGCGGTTTTAAGCAGGCAGCTTTGGGAGTCTCGTATAAAGATTGAAAAGGGGGCCCCTTACTGGAGAATTTAGAAGAAATAGAATATTAGACATGTAATATTTTAAAATTAGGCTTACGTGCCTAAAAAACACATTTAACTATTTTAGAGCTTTTGGGTCATTTGACTCTCCTTGTGAACCCCTCGAGCAGTGGGGTTTCTGGGGTCCTCCACTGCGCAATGGAGTAAGATTACTGGGAAATAAATAGTCAAATTACCCTAATTATAAAATTGTGTATCCATTTTGTGAGGCCTCTCCGGGTTTCCCTTGGGCCAGTGGCCCCCGGCAAGCGCCGACCATCCGACCTGGCTAGTCCGGACCTGATTGCGATATTAACGAAAACGAAAGTAGCATATAACCAGATCAACCTTGCAAAGATGGGAAGACAGCGCTCTCTCTTCTGTACCCACCCATCGTTGCTTGGATACGGAAGAAAGAATCGCTGCCGTCGCGTGCTTGCAACGTTGGGAGCGAACAGTTTAAAGTCAATGAGACACTAAAATATTTATTTTGAATCACCATCCTTAGAACCTAAATCAACGAGATATTTTTCATTTGCATAATAAATCCTTACTGTAGAAAATAATATAAATGGTCCTTCTAAATAAATTTTAAGAATGATCATACAAATGAAGCGATAGTGTCATTTTTACTAAGAGAAAGAGCGGAATTTTGCTGTCTGACATGGGCGCTACTTGGTCCAGTTTCGCCACTGTCCCTCCTCTCCTTACATACCTAACTGCCTAGATGAACCTTATTGAGGAGTGAAGACAACTTTAAAACTTTTGCCCTTTCCCAAGAAGCTTAGAGCAGCGGTTCTCAACCTTTTTAACGTCGCGCCCCCCCCCGATAAAGGCTAACTTATGGTGGCGCGTTCCACCCCCGCCCCAACGTTACATTTTTCAGCATACATACATTTAGTCGAATATTCTACAAAATAATGTTTATCTGTAAAGTTTGAATGAACATTTTAAGCGAAATTGGATATATTTTTGAGTAAAAATGAAAATAAATAAGATGATTTCTTTAAGAACATGTATCACTTCTTTCTCTTCGGTTTTTCTCGCGCCCCCCTTGCAAATGCTTGGCGCCACCCTTGGGGGTCGCGCCCCACAGGTTGAGAAACGCTGGCTTAGAGAAATGAAGAACGAGAAGCTGGCCCAAGCAAAAATTTCCAATCCCGGTCCTTCAAATAGCCCTCTTCCACCCAAAGCCACTCTAATCCGTCCGAATCTGCGGCTGATTTTCATGCCCACACGGGCCTATCCAGATTACCAGATCCCATCCCATGAATGTCAAACCACTTTTTGGGAAGCTCCCGGAGGATTTGGTCTCCTCTTCCACCCACTCTCTCCTATAAAACGTTCCATTTCAAAACAAACACGGGAGTCATTCCCGGCGCTACTGATGCAGACATCACAACCCAGGCTCCAGGGAGTCATCTTGTCAAAACCGAAACCCCCTCCGACAGCTGGGGACAGCTTTTGTTGCGAGGGCGGCCCCCTTCCCTTGTCATTTAGCTCGTTCGGAGAGGGCCCGGGCCCATGTATCAAGCCCGGAATCCCTTTGGGGACCAGAAGCAGATTGTGTGATTGATTTCTGGAATGGCCGGAACGAGGACAAATACCGGAAACTTTGGGATAATTCAGTTAATTGAAAAAAGAAAAGACTCTCCCCCTCCCCCCCTTAGGTTGATGTTTGAAAATTCAAAACTATGCACGATTTCACGTGTTTGTTTCCGAGGTTAACCGATCCTTGTGACTTGAGAAACAACAGGAAGTATTTCATTTTACCTACAAAAAAAAAGTCATGAGAAAAATGCATTAAAAAATGTTTATTAAAAAGTTAATTGAAACATAAATATTGTGTAGCTGAAACGGAGCTCGTTTTGGACTTTCCTCAACCACCTTATAATCAATTGTACTTTTTTTTTCAGGTTATGTAATGCACTGAACGCAAGACTCTTTTTCGTAACCCATACTCCGTTAAGAACGGTGGCAAAAATTAACCTTTTATTTATTTATTTTAAATTTGAATTTACCAACAAACATACGTTTAATTAAATTAAAAAATTGACTAATTAATTTTGAATTGATGCATTATAAGGATTTTATGTCACTGCTTTTACATACAATGTTGACATTTTTACTTTTACTCATTTTCATTGTCACAGTATAAGATATTCATACATATACCTTTTTTGTTTCCTCCTCTAAAATATTTTTTAAATGTTGCAAAAAAATTTTATCTTTTGAGTATAAATTTTCATAAAGTAATTTTCTACGATAGCTAAACTATTTCTATGCATCTAATGTATGGAGCAATTCTCAAATCGTATGTATTTGCCAAAAAAAAAAAAAACAACCAAATTATCGCATTTTGTCAATACTGCATGAACTATTGCAATTTACAGAGACATTTTTGGCACCTGTAAAAATTCGCTCGCACATGCTTTTCGTTGTATTTTTTACAATAAAATAAACTTTAAATTCTTCTTCAGAAACCTGACTTTAACAAACTGAGCCATTCCTCCGCTGTGTTTTGATTGTTTAACAAAGAAGTAAGAGTTTGGGAATTGTTATATCAGTGCTACAATTCTATGTTTTATGTAGAGTTACGATGTTGCGCTGAAGCATTTTTTGAGTTATTATTTGTGCTTTGATTGTTTGACTACGAAGTAAGGATTAGGTGAATGGTTCTATGTGTGCTGTAATTCTATATTTTATGTACAGTTACGTCGTTGCGCTGCAGCATTTTTCGGGCTGTTTAAAACTACATAATTATCTTAATATATCGTTGTACTGAAGATTTATTATGAAAAGAATTTTAATATATTATTTTTGATGATGGTAGTATTTGTAAAATAAATATAGAAGCGAGTCAACGTGACAATCGTGTATATAATAATATATAAAGAGTTTTTATTTAATATTTTTAGTCAATATCTTAAGTCAATATCTTAAATGATTTCACTGTACTTAAAGGGCTATTTAAAACAAGGAATTATAGTTATTACATTTTAAATTCATTTCACTGAAGTTTTGAATATAAATTTTTATGATTACAGGTAATTTAAAGTTTATCAAAAAGAAAGCAGAGATAAAAAAAATCATAAGCAAAGCTTTTTGAATTTTGATTAAAAGATATTTTAAATTTTGTTTTGTCCGTCCACACACTAACTGCTATACATATTATTTAATTGCCACAAAATTTACGTACATTAATGACACATTTCTTTTACAGGGACAGAATTCTAATATATTTTAGTCTATGGGCAAGGATGTTTCAAGTGTACTTTTAAATAAAATTAAGCCTATATGATTTAATTTATGGCAGATTTCGACAGATTTCTGCAAGTACGAACAGTCGACCTCGGTGGCTTATAATTTTTTTGGCCATCGCACCAAAACTGCTCTCTTCTATCGTTTTCCTTGGGAAAAGATCTTGTCGAAGTCTTTGAGGAGATGAAGTAAATTAATTTGTTTAAATTAGCACCTCTCTGCCCCTGTTTTTACTTTGTTTTTTCTTTCTTTCTTCTTCATCAAACCCAACAGAAATAATTTTTTTTTAAGTAGCTCATTTTTTAAAATTTTCTTTTGATTATTAATTAATATTTTCCTTCTTAGTTATAATTATTACCTTTTAAAAAACCCTTTTTTAGCCCTATTTATTTACTAAAAAATTATTATTTTAAGATAATTGTACTTTTGTTTTTGTTTTATGTAAAATTGTAATTTTTTAAATTCAAAAAAATTAATTACATTGAAGGGACTTCATCTAATCTTGGGTTAGCCTTCTGTGTTAGAATTCATATTATGACAGATTCAAATTCAGATGAAGAATAGACCGTTGATCTTGAAATCTTTACAATGGGAAATTGCCTATTCTCACACAATTACCTGCGTTCCCACAAAACTAGCAGTAAGAGGAAGATAAAAACTATTAAAATTTCAATAACTGTTTTGTGTTACATTGATATCAGCAGCTTACATCATGTAAAGTATTTGCATTCATGAATTTCAAAACCTGCTGTTATTGTTGTGAACATGTACATCGGATTTGTGTGCTTGGCTAGAGAATTCCGCTTATAAATCCTCGTCAGAAGGACAACACAAAGGGGGGGGGGCTCCGTGGGGTCTTTCTTAGGGGTCCTAACTCGCATGTACGCTAAGTTTCGGAGAAAACCACGAAAACTCCGAGCGGTTGGGTCGATGGACGCATGACGGGACTCGAACCCGGGACCTTCATACTTCGCCCGTCTAATATTTCTAGAGACATAAACACTGTGCCATGCTGAGGCCCTTCAAAATCTGACATTCGTGTTATCACAGTATGTTCTTCGTTGAAAGGGTAGACTCATAATATATAACTCTTTTACCAAGTCTCATAAAGATCTGCTACAGTTTTCGTCGACGGGCAATAGCGTGGATAAGACCAGGGCCCTCTGGATGACAAGCGATTGTCATCCAGAGGGCCCTGATAAGACACTGAAGATTGGGAGATGGCTGAAGCGTGCAGATCCAGGTTTCTGGCCTCTCGTGAAGCTGTTGATCTAAACAGCTATAGTTTTGTGGGATATTCTCCAGATGCAAGATGGGATATGGGATGCAAGATGGGATATGGGATGAAAGATGGGATATTCTCCAGAATACGCTTTGGAACCCTTGATAAAGGTAGCCACCCCTCTCTCAGGAGTTAACCTTTGTGTAGTTCTGACTAAAGCATAGCTCTCAGTTAGCAGAATCTAAGAGCAGAGATTTGTTTTTAAATTAATGTTTTTAGTTTTAACCTGTATGTGCACGTAACGACATATATTCTACTTCCATCACCAGCTTAGGTCTTTGAATGTACTTCTATAGAATTACATTCAAAGAAGAGTTTACCTGTGCAACCACTTTCCGAAGTAGGTATGCATAAAGTAAAATGATAAGGCTTTGCACAATATGTGTAAAAATAAGTGAAAAATCTTAGACGTGCACACAGAATAAATTTCTAAAATCATCAGTTCTCGTGTCAGTGGACGTCGATGCCAATTTTTAAAATAGTGCCATTTCTAATAAATAACTACTAAAATATATGGTGTGCGGAAAAAACGCGAACGGAAAAAACGCGAACGGTAAAAACGCCCACGGAAAAAACGCCAACCGGAAAAAACGCGAACGGTAAAAACGCGAACGGAAAAAAACGCCAAACGGAAAAAACGCGAACGGTAAAAACGCCAACATGATTCATTTAACATATGAACTATAGGCGTAGCGTCGGTTGGGGGGGGGGCAAAGGGGGTCACGTGTCCCCCTGTGCCCCCCCCCGAACAATTTCGTCAATTTTTAAAAAAATAAACATGTTTGAAATTTTAAAGAAACTTTTCTTTTCTGCTCTAAAATTTCGATATGACCCCCTCAAATGTTTCCTGTGCACCCCCAAAATTTCAGTAGGTCTGGAGCAGTGATGAGCCTTCCAGGAAGCTATTGTTAATAGGTTTTCCTAAGAGTGCAATACATATGAACCATAGGCGTAGGGTCGAAGAGGGGGGCACAGGGGGGGCTTGCCCCCCCCGAACAATTTCGTCAATTTCTTAAAAAATAAACATGTTTGAAATTTTAAAGAAACTTTTCTTTTCTGCTCTAAAATTTCGATATGACCCCCTCAAATGTTTCCTGTGCACCCCCAAAATTTCAGTAGGTCTGGAGCAGTGATGAGCCTTCCTTAGGAAGCTATTGTTAATAGGTTTTCCTAAGAGTACAATACATTCGAACCATAGGCGTAGGGTCGAAGAGGGGGGGCACAGGGGGGGCTGTGTCCCCCTTTCCTCCCACTTCGTCAAAAATTTTTAAACGGACATTTGTTTTAAAATTTAAAAGAAATTTCCTTTTCTGCTCTTAAATTCGACATGTGACCCCCTCAAATCTTCATGTGACCCTCCAAATTTTCAGTTGGTGTGGGAGCGGGGATAATCCTTGTCTAAAAAAGCTATTGTTATCAAGTTTTCTAAGCATATTGTACATATGAACTATCGCAATCGGGAGAGGGGGTTACAGGGGGGGGGTGTCCCCTCTGTCCCCAAATCTTTTTATTTTAAACATTTGTTTGAAGGGTCGTTTTAACCGTTCCACTTAAAAATGCAAAAAGAAACTCCAGCCTGTGACTTGAGAGAATATTTTTTTCTTAAAAAAAAAAAAAAAAAAAAAAAAAAAAAAAAACTACTTTTCACTTTCAGACTAGCTTAATTTAAACAAGGTTATTTTTTAAGCGATTCGTTTAAACAATTTTTCTCATTCCCAATAGGTTGTGGTTTTAAATTCTTTCTAAATACTAGGTTTTCTTTAAAATATTTATTTATTTATTTTTATTTTTAATGCAATGCAAAGTATTTTATGCAAAAATGTTTTATTCGTTGAGCGAAAGTGAATAGTATTTTCCCTTTTCTTAATAATACTCTCACAGTTTTACATCAAGTTATATTAATTGTAATAATAGATTTATTGCATCTTTTTTTTTCTTGCTGTATTTTATTCATATATGAATAGTTCAACATTTGATAAGTTATCCTTTTAAATATTTATACTTTATCGGTCTTGCGTATTTCAGCAAGTTTTTTTTCAGTTTATCTTAAAAGTTTAATAAGCTGTAAGTTTTATAAAGAAGAGAGCTTTATAAGATATAAATTTATCTAATAAAAATTTTTAAAAAATTTAATCAAGTATCTTTCACATTGTAGAATAAATAATTTTTACTAATTTCATCACAATTAGTAAAAGACTAATGTATTGGTATAGGGTTCTGGCTTACCGCACGGCCACTTTCTCCATCTGTAATGTGAATTCGGGTTAGGACCCTTCAAAAAGTCCTCCACCCAAGGCATGTCTAAATTAAGCAGTCAATCCTTGTGTAGAAGGGGCCGTGGTAGCCCATCGGTTAAGGCGTTGGACTCGTAACCGGAAGGTTGTGGGTTCGATACCGGCGTACCACTAAAGACCACCGTGTACATGCGGCGTACGTGCACGTTAAATCCGTGGTTCCGAAAGTCCTCTCGGCGGTCGCTAGCAGTTTCCGAGGGGTGCCAATATTCAGAAGTCCCCCACCTTCTGATGAGGTTCCAAATTCTGGCGGGAAATTACGGGAAGGACGTATATGTAGCTCTAAGCGACACATTCAGTGACGCGAGCTGACCTCTCCTGGCAAACAATCCTTGTGTAGATCTGCCACAAAACATAAATAACTTTCATGATAATTTACAAAGAAAGTAAAAAGTTTAATATATTTAATATTAAATAAAAATCATAATCACTTCCAAACACTGTTATCGAGGTTGTCTTAAAAACCCTGACCTATAGAGTTTCCTTCTTTAAATGTTGATCATAGACATATAGAATAAATTACATAGTTATTTTATGGTATCAAATAAAATTTTCTGAATATTAAATGTAAATAAATAGAAACATGTATTTTTTATACAGCCCTCTTTCTTCTAAGAAGGCTTATAGACATGTTTAATCAAAGTTGGTGAGGGGGCAATAAGCTTTGCTATATCAATAATAGCAAAAATATAATTATTAAAACTATTCTAACAAAACAAATTAACCATTAATTTTAATCAGTGTTATAAATAGCCAATATTTTATATTTTAAGAAATAAGTTTTAAATCATTTTTAAAAAGTTTCCTGTAAAAAGGGGTTTTTAGCATTTAGAAATGAAAATTTGTTTGAAAAGTTACAATTACACTAACATTTAATTTGAAGAGTTTATTTTAAGTTGTTTTTATTAGTTGTTGACTTATTAATACCATGACTTAATTTAAAAAAGCATTTTTAAAATAAGAGTATTCATGCTTAAAATGAATATTTTAAAAAACAAAAATATGTATACATAAATATATACTGATAAATCATTCATTATTCTAATAATTTAAAACCGAAAAGCTAACAAGATGAATCAGAATGAATTATGATGAATCAAAATAAAATCTTGCACTTATAAAAAGAAAGCCAGTTACATTAGCCATGGTTGGTAAGGAATAAACTGAAGGTCAGAATTTATTACAGAGAACGTGCATGTTAAAACGGTGTGATAGGATATTCTTTTTTAGGGTGATCTTGGTAGGTGAGAGATGGTACTTAAAATTTTCTCAACTGCTATAATTTGTTGCGGAATGACTAGTTCTGGTCCTTGTCCTAAGAATACAAACAAATTGAACATTCAGTTTGTTAAATTAGTAATTAATTAATTAAACTTGGTAAATTAATAATTCATTAATTAAACTATTTCTCTATTTTATTATGTTCAGGAGAATTTTTAAATCTCGTGCATTTTTAAAGTCTCCCCTTTTAAAGGTGAGAAGGTGTAAAGGCAAACACTCCCCCCCCCCTCATTCTTTAAAAAAAAATTATGATCAATTTCAGTTAATTAAAGGCACATGGCTCTAATCTACTAAGCATTTTGATTTTAATTTGTATATGTTTTAATGTCATTTATATAATTCATTACTGTTTAGATCACATAAAACTAGGAAATAAAAATGATTTAAATACTCTAGCGGAGAAAAATCAAATGATTACGAGTTTAAATTTCATTCAAATTTAAATAAATCGTTTGAAATCAATTGAGTTTCTATTTAACGCTAAAAATACCCTTTTAAATAATTTTGAATATTTTGTTTTTAAAAAAATCTCAATACAATGATTGTATCTTTCTCAACAGAATAATTGATATAAAAATTAATTTTTTAAACTGTGATAAAATATATTTATTACCGCACACAGTGGCGCACTCAGGATTTTAGTTTAGGGTGGGGACTGGGGTTATAAATACTGCCAAACTCGGTTATAAGTGACCTCGATTATAGCTATAACTCCATTATAACTTCAAAATATTCGTTACCACTTGCCCATAGAACACAAGCCCAATCTTTTCATAGTCTTTTTTTCAACCAATATCTAATCTTTCCAGTTCTAACTTTAAAAGTTGGTAATTTATGCACTAACTGTAAGTATTTATTTAAAAACCAACATTCCCCCAATTTTAATTAATCCCCCCCCCCACAAAAAATTAGAAATAATTTGAAGACAATTTTTTAAGGTAAAATATTATAATTCGTTAGTGACAATTTTCAAAGTTTTTCACATCTAACACTCCAGGTTTAGGGGGGGGGCTTTAGCCCCCATAGCCCCCTCCATGGGTGCGCCCATGACCGCACAGCTTTTAAATGTTTTTCTGGATATAATATTCTTGAATGTAAAATCTGTGCAGTACGAACCTCAACCTAAAAAAAAAACCTGTTTGTTCATCTTGCCTTAGGCGTTTTCCGGTACGTTATCTCCCATAGTCCCCGGTCCCCATTGTCCGGGGAATCTCCCCTATTTTTTTCTTGGAAGGGACACGGCTTTCATGACCTTGACAAGTAGCTTGACTAGCTAAAAGCAATTATTTCCTTTTTATTTAATGTTGTAAATTTCCCTGATTAATATGAAGATATATGCTCTCAAAATATAAAAAGTGGCTCCTTTACTTCAAAAACAAAAGAATTTTGAGGCAGTCCAATATTTGATTAAATACTATTATCGTATTTACTACAAAACAAAATAAGTTCATGTCAATATTTAAATAAAAATTATTATTCTGAGGGGGGTGGGGGGTTATTCTTTTTTTTCTTGTTCGCGCTTTTTCCGGTTCGCGTTTTTACTGTTCGCGTTTTTACTGTTCGCGTTTTTTCCGTTTGGTGTTTTTTCCGTTCGCGTTTTTACCGTTCGCGTTTTTTCCGTTTGGCGTTTTTTCCGTTCGCGTTTTTACCGTTCGCGTTTTTTCCGTTCGCGTTTTTTCCTACATTCAAAATATATTCATTGTATATATACTTTTTAAAACTTATTTCCGAAACTAGCATTGAAAGGGTCAAGGGGACTTTTACTTTCTTACTTATTCTGAACCAACAGAAGTTAATTGCATTTCCAACTACTCAAAACAGGCCTCTGCTTTTGGACTTTAATCCTTATTTGAGCAAGTCGATCCTGGGAAAATACAGGGAGTGTTGCAAAACGAGACAAGATAGAAAATTGCAACTGATATGCGAGACGGTACACGCCCAGTTCTTATAATTGCGTGATAAGACATTAATTTTGCGAGATAAGACAAAGCTTTGCAATTGTTATGCGCGAAGATACAGATACAGATATTTCTCCGAATCACGCGTAGGAAGGAAGGGGTGAACTATTTGCTGTTCAACAGTAAACGTCCAAATTTACATTTGGACGTTTATTGTCGATCCGTGCTTTATAATCTATGCATAAGTCCTGATTTATTTATTGAGGGAAACCGGATAACTTTTCACTTATTATTGAACTGCGGTATTAAATCGTCGAACTTTCCCCTCCTCGTTAAACTATAACAGGTCTTCCCAATAAAAATAAAAATATTCATCCCCCCCCACCCCCACCCATGCGCAAACACACAGCTAATCCCGCATCAAAAACGCGCGTACATCATGTAATACAGCACAATGCGGTGCCGCCGTAAATTACGTAAACACTCCGAAATCCGATTAAAAAAAGTTACATACATAAAAATGTTCCCCGCGCTCGCACACAACCGCCATATCGCATCATAAAATCATACGACGCCGCGCATTTGCATGCGGCCAATCCGTCGGATGTAAGGTGGCTTGTTGAAGTCCGACTTCCAGCATGGCGGCCTATTCAACAGGGGCGCTACTGTAACAGATGGCCGGCCGGCACCGAGCGACACGCTTGCGAGCCCCTGGGCTCAGCCTTGCGTACCGAGATCGTCTGATTCCACCTCCACCCCCCTTTCTTCTTTTTTTATTCGGGGGGGGGGGAAGCACCAACAACGAAAAAATGAAAAGGGCTCCGGGCGATATTAATTATTTCATTGTCGCCAGTCTCCTCCCTGATTTCTTTTTTTTTTTCCAACATTGTTATCTGGCAACAATAAACGGACACGCTCCGACAAGCCCTTCTCGCAAATGAAGCGCGGCGTCTATAACAATCGTGTGTGCCCTCTGTTTAGCGTTGTAAAACGTGTAACAGTCTCGGTCCTTTTTTAAAGACGGGGGGGGGGGGATCGGGATATTTGATTGGCGTACGACCGCCGATTGTGATCTCTCTTAATCCGCATGGTTTTCGAGACGAGCGCATCCTGCTATATGGTGCAGTGCAACAGATATCAGCCGAGGAAAATTGCACCAGATTTCATCGACTATAGGGCCGCTAGATAACAATGTTGGACTCTTCCTCTTTCATCATTCCGCCTTATTTTGGAATCGCTACATAAAAGAACTTTACAAATCTGGAAATTCTGGGACTTTCCGATTCCAGACTATAGAAATCGGTCAAATGAATTATCAGTGTGTTGCGTACACACACTTCCTTCAAGGAGAATATTTTGGACGTAATCTCTATGCTGAAAGGCATTATGTTAAAAAATTCAATTTTATGAGCTATGTTAAAAATTCTTCGACGAGGAGGGGGGGGGGGAGAGAGAAATTGAACAAGCAAACCCCTCCCTTGCGTACGCCACTGTGAATTATGAAAAATCGTAATAATAATGGCAAAACTGAAAAATAAATATACTTACCTTCCTTGAATGGAAAAAAAAGAGAGATAAATTAAAAATAAAATATATTTATTGATAAAATTATATTTTGGTCTGTTTTCTCCGGATAAAATGGGAATACACATTAGAATCCCTTAAAAAATCCTATGGCCAAGGCACCTATCCTTAGGCAGATAGCACTCGTCTACCTTTGACTTTATACGCGATACAAATTGAGAAATTGTACACACCAGAGAGATATTATTTTTTAAATATACCTAAAAAAGTTTTAAAAAAGCATTTTCGGTTAAATATCCATGTATTATCATTGCTGTTATTTTAAAGCCCAACTGCAACCGGGTTATAGAAATACCGAAGTTTGAATTAGCGAAGTTCTGCTGTAAACCAGACTTGCCAGCCCTAACAAAGTCAGACACACTTCATTAAGAAACATTTGTGGTACACGATGCATGTTTCAAAAAAGAGTGCATACTACTGTAAAAACGTGTAACTATAGGGGTTGGGACACGGGGCCTTAAAGCTTTCCCGAAATTTGGATATTTATCCATCCTTTTTGTGGTAAATACTACCTTTTTCACCATTTGGGCCCTGCTCGGAATTATTTTCTGGCTACATAGCTGCTATATTATATACATGTCAATCTTAAATAAATATATTTTTTTTAAACTAAAAAACACGCTTCAGGGATAAATTGAACAAACTAAAAAGTGAAAAATAATTCTTAATATAGAAATAAATTAATGAACGAAAAATAGTATTATTGTGAAAAAAGTGTGGGGCGCTTTGTGCTACATTTTTTCTATCATTTTTGTACTAATCGTGCCAATCGGATATTCTACAGAACTGATATATGGAGCACACCACGCTTTTTTCACAGTAATACTATTTTTCGTTCATTAATTTATTTCTATATTAAGAAGTATTTTTCACTTTTTAGTTAGCTCAATTTATCACTAAAGCGTGATTTTAGTTTTTTTAAACTATATTTATTTTTCACTTTTTAGTTCGATTTGCTATAAAAGCGTGCTTTTTAGTTTTTTAAACTGTATTTATTTAAAATTTATATATTTTTTAATTTTCGATATCTCTTATAAGACACTAAGAAACACTAAGTTGGAAAGTACAAACTGTGAGATAATTTACTTTCACTGTGCACCAGTGGCGTAGTTAGGATTTTATTTCGGGGTGGGCTGGATATCAAATTTAAAGCTAAATTTCAATTGTAAGCTAAGTAAAGAGTCCCAATTTGGGCGAGGAGCAGCCCCTCCACCCTCCTCTGGCTACACCCCTGCTGTGCACCAAAGTATTAATTAACCTGCAGTTAAATGCTACCTTCCTCACTAAAAAGGAAAAATAGGTCTCTAATCAACAAACAAGTTTCATAACGACTACAACAAACACAAACATCCATGTAACAATATTGAGGTAAAATTTTTAGATTTGCCATCTAGATTTCAAAAACGTAGCTACCCAACATACCACTGAATACCGTTACCAATAGCGAGAGAGGTTCTACTCCATTGTGCTGAGACGAGTGCCGAAATGGTACGCATGAGTAGACCGCGCGCTTGCTCCATCTCTCTCGCTCTCAAGCAAAGGATCTCTAAGAAAATTACTAATCCTGACGATCCTAATCAGGATAATGGCATAAACTTATCAAATTATCGTATTGTCATCGGTTCTTGATAAGTCCGCAAAGTTTAAATTAAATCTGACCGTTTAAAGTAGGTAAAAATCGAGTTCAAAGGAGTTGGTTACAAACAAACATACAGGTGAAATTAATAAAAGCATGTTAAAACAAAATGTAACTGTGATTGTGGGTTTGCTTATTTGTTTGGTGTACAAATTGACATAATTACATAGGTCGGCTTAAAAATTGAAATAAGTAGAAAAATTAAACAAATCAATAAATAAATTTTAAAAAAGGCCAACTATATCGTAAGTGAGATAGACTCATGTTGTTGCGTCCTTTTGTGAAAATAGAGTGTCCTTTAGATAATAAAATATTCAATCTGACTCCAACTTAAAAAATATAACTTGTTTATTCATTACATAAAACGGGCAAACCACCCATAAATAAACTTAGAACCCCATCCCAAAAATAACAATAATACATTTTTCTTTTTTGAGTGTGATAGCAACTATCAATATATTGTTGCCACAAATTTCCTTGCAAATGTTAATACAAGTAATCTTTTCCAATTGCTTTTACTTTTAACATCCTCCCACCTTTTGATTTTCATCGTAGTTAGAAAAATCAAAACTTACTCCAATTTTGAAAAGAGCACATACATTACTCGTTATATCTGGCAGGTTTGACCATAATTCTGCCCTTTCTAGTTTTGACAACTGGTTTGGAGAGAGTCTGTTTTAGACTGAACAAAGAGTCACTTTTCTTAATTTCTAACGGAAACAGTTTTTGTATTGGGTGAATCAAAGTACCGGTGGGTGTTTTAATTTTCACTTCTCTAATGTGATTGTCCTTTCCAGGATATGTGTCGATAATTCGACCCATCGGCCAATCCAACCGTTTTTTTTTACAACATTCTACCAGCACAAGATCACCAGTTTCGATGTCTTGAACACTATTTTTTTTTTCCCGACTGGATCAGAAGACTCAAGTATTCGTCTCTAAACCGGTTTAATTCTTCACGTAACTTCTTCTGATATTTGCACCTTTTACTGATATTAACGCCATCAAGATGGTCTAAATCTGGAACTCCTACTGTATTAATATCCTGTAAAAACATGGATGGCGTCAATGGAGATAAATCGTTTGGATCTTCGGACAAGTAGTTCAAAGGTCTCGAATTTATTACTGATTCAGTATCACAAAGGATGGTAGACATTTCTTCATACTCCAGGGACGTTCTGCCTAAAACTCGCCTTAAGATTTTCTTAACCATCTGAATAAGGCGCTCCCACCAACACCACGCAGCTGTAGGAGGGTTGAAAATCCACTGAATTCTCAAAACAGAACTTTCTCGAGTTATTTTTCCCCAGGCGATAGAGTTGAAAAGGTGATTAGTTCGAACAAAATTGCTCTCATTGTCGCTATATATCCGTTTTGGTCGTCCACGCTTGCTAATGAAACGTCTTAATCCTAGTAAAAACGCATCAGTTGAAAGACTCTGCACTAATTCTAAATGTACAGCTCTGTACACGGCACAAGTGAACAGAAGTATCCAAGCTTTAGTACCATTCCTTAAATAAAGAGGACCGGCCATATCAACACCAGTTACCTTGAAAACCAAGGCGTCTCGGACTCCATCTTCGGGCAAGGGAGCAGGTACAGATTCAAATCTTTTAGCAGAGTATCTCTTACAACGAACACATTTTCCTAACACTCTCTGAACAGTCTTTCTGCCTCTCAAAATCCAAAATTTTTGACGAAAACTAGCAACTACAATTTGAACTCCTGCATGTGACATGCTAACATGACGTTCGAAAATTAACCTTTCAACTATGGAATGGTTTGACGGAAAAACGACAGGGCATATAAAATCTTCCTCATCTTCTCGCCTAGTAATTTTCGTTTTTATTCTCATTAATCCCTCAGAATCGGTAAATACACAAAGTGTTTTTAACTTTGATCTCTCAGTCTCATCACGAAAAGCTTCTTTTTGTACAATTTTCAAAAGACTTTTTTCAGCAATTTCTATTTCCTCGACTGACAGCTCTTCTATTTTTTGGACTGATAGTTCTCTTGTTCTATTTCTGACCGGATTTCGGGAATTTCTACAAAATCCGAACATCCATGCTATCAGTCTCACTATCTGAGAATACTTGGAAAACCTGTGCGAATACCAATTTTCCTTGGTTTCAGATGAATTAACCAATGCTACTGTTCCCTTTTTACGCTCTTAAAAAATTTCTTCTTCATTAGCTTGAATTGTCGAAACTGGCCAACAATCTTCAGTCTGGGATAGCCATTGTGGTCCCTCCCACCATCTAGATCCAATGAAAGCTTTGGCGGAACAGCCTCTGGATGGGAGGTCAGCGGCATTAAAATTTCCTGGGATATGCCTCCAGTCATCTTTTGATGTTATATTCCATCTCTCCATGACTCTGTTGTTAACGAATGTTCCCCAATGTACTTCGTGTTTTATCCAATACTAGCTGAAGTACCCGTTCTTCGCACGGGAATGAATGGACTTTTTGATATTAAGATTTGTGGCGATTACTATTCATTGTAATAAACAGATATAGCAAAATTGATATCGCGTTATATTGTGTTCAATAATCATGCATACCGAGTTTCAAGGCAATCGTTTGTACAGTGCAGAAGGCGATGCGACGTAGCGCAATATAGTGGCGAGTTTTAGCAAAACGGATACGGCGAAAATATTCTTCGCATTCAGATATCCATGTATACGAATTTTCATGACGATCGGCTGAATAGTCCTGAAGTTCATGTGTGGACGCAACATCGAGTGGCAAGTTATAGGAAAATGGATAGCGCCAAACTCATCCCCGTGTTCAAATATCTATGTATACCTATTTTCATAGCGATCAGTTACCATCTAGTGGTCAGTTAACCATCTAGTGATTAATTAAAGTAATGATTTGCTACAGCGCCGTCAAGTGGCGAGTTGTAGCAAAATAGATAACGCCAAAATATTCTCATTGTTGAAATAGCTATGTATACTGATTTTCATAGCGACCGTTTGAAGGGTCAGGAATTTGGCCTGCTGCAGGGTCATCTAGTGCCGAGTTAAAACAATAATGCATTGCAGTGCCATCTAATGGTGAGTAACATCAAAAGGAACACAGTTAGAATATATTTTTTGTGCTCAAATGTGCAAGTATAAAAAATTTTATGCCGATCAGTCGAACGGTATAGAGGTTGATGAGTTGCAGTGCCATTTAGCGGCAAGTTACAGCAAAATGGATAGTGAAATATTCTCCGTGTTCTAATATCCGCGTGTACCAAATTTCATCGAAATGGATTGGACGATATTCGCATAGCAAACGGCTAAAACATGGGCGTAGCCACGGGGGGGGTTAGGGGGGTCATAACCCCCCATGAGAAATTTTTTGCCATATAAAATGTATATTCTTCACTCTATTACCACACACACGTATACATATATATGAGTTGTAGTAGTCGTAACCGCCCCCCATGAAAAATTTCTGGCTACGGCCCTGGGCTAAAAGGAATAGAATTCGACGTTCTGCTGCGCCACCTAGTGGCAAGTTAGAGGAAAACGTATAGCATAAAAACCTTCTCCATGATAAAAGACTTAGGTGAACCAAATTTCATGGTGATCGGTGAAACGGTGCTGAGTTTTTCAACCTCCTACACACATACCAACATTCATTTTTATCTATCACCAGTCTTATTATATATACCAGTCTCAAGTAAAATCCAGTTTCAAATCTAAGCCTCGCCAAAGTGCCAGCATACGCTATTTTGCAAGAGTTTTTTCAGGGAATCATTCGAAGCATTGACTTAGCAGCAATCAAAATGGGAAATGGTTCGACCGCCAGGCATTTATTTGAAAATTGGAATCCCTTAATACAGCCGCATTTTTTAAATTATCAACTATAACATGTTTTATTCATCGTTACCTCGATGTACTAAATGCGAAGATTTCAATTTTCTGAAATTTGACGGATTTCCCCCAAGTTAAATCAATGTACTCAATTGGCGAGAATTCTGAAGCTATATCGCTTGAAATGCCCTAATAACTGCATTATTTCTGCACGGATAGTTAAAATTTAATGCTGTATTCTAAGAAAACCTATACACTTGTTTTCAAAAATGCTATTCCCTTAAGCTCTCAGTAAATTGCGCCAAAAAGCCTAAAACTGTGCAAACCGCTAGAACTCACTTTCTAAAAATCGGCCTATCAGCCATTTTATTTTTCGCCAAACTAAAAAAATTTACATATTAGTCTCGGAAATCTTCGATCCTCACTGTTTTGCGTATAAAACATTTCATTGCTGCTCTCATTTCTTATGCGCACACGATATTATAATTAAAAAAATAACCTTACAAATATAAACTAAAAAAATCATTATTATTCTTTTATTTTCACTTTAAGAATTTAAAACATTTTATTCGGCAAAATCGCCACACATGGCAACCAAGATGCTTATTTCACACTTTCACTACAGGGGTTACAATTACATAAAGCTTTCTGCGTGGAGAACATAAAAAATCTCTTAAATTCCGGGAACGGGTGGACTTTCAAAGTTTTAAAGTGGACTATCATTTATTCTATATTATTTTACATATATCTGTGTAAAATGTCAGGCTGACAGGTCCATTTTTGTGGAATTGTATACTACCCAAATCAACAAATTGACAAACAGAATTTCATTTTTATTTATAAGATAACCTACGCTTGTTTTTAAAAATACCCTCTCATTAAATTGCGCCAAGCGCTAGAATCATAGAAAATCTGACACACTTTCAGATTTTAAATACGCACTAAAGTGCTATATATAAAAAGAGTTATAATCCATAGGTCTTCCCTATTTTCGTTCCTTATTTTATTAAGTTGGAAAGTGTATCATTATTCATGAGTGTGATTAAACAAAATTAAAATTGATATTTCTAACATCCTTTTTTCTGGATGTAATATATTAGAAATAGATGCAATAAAGCTGCTCAGAAAAATGCACAATTTCAACTGAATGAAAATTTCAAAAACTTATACGCAGGTGTATTCATAACCCAAATAGCAGACTATTAAATTACGATAAATAGCGCCAAGCGTTAGAATCCTCCTCAAAATCGCACATCAACCCCTTTTATTTTTCGCCCAATTAAAAAGTTGCACATTTATTTTCAGAAAATTTCCAAATTCTATTTTTCTTTTGAGTATAAATCATTTCATTCCCGCTCTGATTTCACATGCACACGATATTTTAATTTAAAAACAACCTTACAAATAATCTAGTCAAAATAAAAAAAATCGTTATTCTTTTATTTTTACTTCAAGAGTGTGAATCATTTAATGAACTGCCGAATGTGGCAACCTAGATAAGCATAATTGTCGCTTAATGCACTGTGGGGTTACAATTACGAAATGGCGGAAAGCAAAAATTAGCCTTTTGTGATACGTTTTTATCGATATTTCCTAAAATAGTTCGAATTTTGAAAAAATCGCTTCGAGGTGTGTCGGTACCTGTCATGGAGAATTTCCGTTAAAAAATTGGTAGGTCTACGATCACCCGTTTGCGAGCTACGCGAGACACAGACAAACAAACAGTTTACACACATTGTTTTATTAATATAGATACCAGTCTCAAATAAAATCCAGTTTCAAATCTAAGCCTCGCCAAAGTGCCAATATACGCCATTTTGCAAGAGTTTTTTCAGGGAATCATTCGAAGCATTGACTTAGCAGCAATCAAAATGGTAAATGGTGCGACCGCCAGGCATTTTTTTGAAAAGTGGAATCCTTTAATACAGCCTCATTTTTTAAATTATCAACTATAACATGTTTTATTCATCGTTACTCCGATGTACTATATGCGAAGATTTCAATTATCTGAAATTTGGCGGAATTCCCCTAACTAAAATCAATGCACTCAATTGTTCAGAATGCTGAAGATAGATCGCTTGAAATCCCTTAATAACTGCATTATTTCCGCACGGATCATTAAAATTTAACGCTGTATTCTAACAAAACCTTTGCACTTGTTTTCAAAAATCCGTTTCCTTAAGCTCTCAGTAAATTGCGCCAAGCCGGAAACAGTGCAAACCGCTAGAACTCACTTTCTCGGCATTTGAGCCATTTTATTTTTAACATATTAGCCTCGGAAATCTTCAATTCTTATTGTTTTGCGTATAAAACATTTCATTCCTGCTCCGATTTCCCATGCACACGATATTATAATTAAAAAAAAATAACCTTACGAATATAAACTAACAAAAAAAAAATCATTATTATTCTTTTATTTTTACTTTGAGAATTTAAAATATTTTATTCGGCAAAATCGCCACACATGGCAACCACGATCCTTATTTCACACTTTTTTCACTACAGGGGTTACAATTACGGAAAGCTTTTTGCGTGGAGAACATAAAAAATCTCTTAAATTCCGGGAACGGGTGGACTTTCAAAGTTTTAAAGTGGACTGTCATTTATTCTATATTATTTTACATATCTGTGCAAAATTTCAGGCTGATAGGTCCATTTTTGTGGATTTGTATACGAATCAAATCCACAAACAAACAAACAAACAGAATTTCATTTTTATTTATAAGGATAAGGCTGTAGAGGAATCAGTCCAGAGAGTACTTGGTACATCCTTTGTTCATTGCTTGTTTTATTTTTGACAAAAGTCTGGCTCCAATGCAACAGGCTAGTAACTCAAGACCGGGAATAGTAATTTTCGACAAAGGAGCAACTCTACTTTTAGCTTGAATTAGGAACACCTTAATTTTACTTTCACATTCTTTACGGAGAAACACGACCGAGCTATAAGCAACTTGACTAGAGTCACAAGAGGTGTGAAGACTAAGTCCATCGTGCGAATCATCCAGACCAATGTACCTTGGAATTTTAACTTCGGATAGCATATGCAATTCTTCTAGCCAGTTTTGAAATTTATGACACATTTCAACCGGGCAAACATCGTCCCAACCTATTTTAAGTGTCCAACTTTCTTGGATAAGCCGTTTTAAGCAAATTGTGACTGGACATAACAAACCTAAAGGGTCAAATATTTTATGAACCGCTGAAAGGATGTTTCTCTTGGTTACATATTCTTCCTTGAAAGTAACCTTTTTCAAATCACAAAAGATGACATCTTTATTTTTATCCCACAACAAACCAAGGATAGGCGTTGGAACAATTTCTTTCTCTTCAACTTTAAGGAAGGTATTTTCCCAACCTCGTAAGTCTAAGCAAGCAGTGGTCATGATTTGTTTGGCTTCTTGAATAAACTGCAAGAGTTTTTCTTGACTAGATACAGAAGTTACAAGGTTGCCTACATAAAATGAATTTTTCTTTCTCTGTACAGTTTCAGGATAACAAGATTCATTCTTTTCTAAATGGAGATTAAGGACAGCGGCCAGCAAAAATGGGCTGCTGGTAAGTCCGAAAGCCACTCGTTTGTGTCTATAAATTTTATATTTTCTTGTCATATTATCTTCCCACCACACAAATCTTAGAAAATCTTGATCTTTTTTGCAACAGAAATTTGAAGAAATACCTTTTTTATAATGCCTTTTTAATATTTGAAATCACTCCAATAGCGTTTTCTCGAAACTTCATTAATAAAGGTGGAATTTCTTCAATCATATTGGGTCCTTTCGCTAAACACTCATTCGGGGAAGATGAATTCTTTCCTTTGCAAAAGGCGTCAAAAACAGGACGTATTGTCGTTGTGGACTTATTTTTAAAAACCCCTCTATGAGGTAAATAATGACTGGGAGCTTGAAATTCGTTTTCTGGCACTTCTTCAATAATATCGTTAGCCAACCATTCTCTAAAAACTGCATCATAGTCATCAAACCGACCTTCTCTAAGAAGTTTCTGAGTAGTTGTAAGACATCTTCTTTCAGCAATATCTCTATTTTCAGCCAGAGGTTCTCTCTCGTCTAACCAAAGCAATTTTACAACATAGCGGACACGTTCTTCTCTGGTTACTGTTTTTAAGAAGTGTTGCATTGTTGTTTTTTCAAGTTCTTCTTTCGATTTTGTTTCAGTAGGATCTCTAATGCCTATTGAATCCAGTTTCCATAGTTCTGCAGCAGACGCATTCTCTATCAGCATAGTTGTAACGAGTTGACTAGAGTTTCTGTCACATTCTGCTCCATGTAACTTGCCCATGACTAACCAACCAAAGTGTGTTTCACGAGCATTAAGACCGCACTTCAGAGTTTCTATTTTTCCTGTGAATAATCGACCACAAAAACGCGATCCTATTAATAATTCAATGTCGGGACAACCTTGCCCATAATCGGATAACCATATCTTCTTTTCTTGTAACTCTTTGTCGGAGATATTTCTTTTAAGTCTAGGAATTTTACCACAGATAGTATCTTGACCTAGAACTCGAAAATTGCAGAAATATGAATCATCTGGGGAATAGACATTTATGTCATAAACTTGGTGTTCTTTCATTTTAGTGCTCAGACCACCAAAGAATGTACCAACATTTTGCTACATATCGGTCTAAATCCCATATCCCTTGCCGTTTTATCTTATAAATAAAAATGAAATTCTCTTTGTTTGTTTGTTTGTTTGTTTGTTTGTTTGTGGATTTGATTCGTATACAAATCCACAAAAATGGACCTATCGGCCTGAAATTCAGTACAGATATGTAAAATAATATAGAATAACTCATAGTCCACTTTAAAACTTCGAAAGTCCACCCGTTCCCGGAATTTAAGAGATTTTTTATGCTCTTCACGCAAAAATCTTTCCGTAATTGTAACCCCTGTAGTGAAAAAAGTGTGAAATAAGGATCGTGGTTGCCATGTGTGTCGATTTTGCCGAATAAAATGTTTTAAATTCTCAAAGTAAAAATAAAAGAATAATAATGATTTTTTTTTGTTAGTTTATATTCGTAAGGTTATTTTTTTTTTAAATTATAATATCGTGTGCATGGGAAATCAGAGCAGGAATGTAATGCTTTACACGCAAAACAAAAGAATTGAAGATTTCCGAGGCTAATAGGTAAATTATTTTAGTTTGGCGAAAAAATAAAATGGCTCAAATGCCGATTTTGTGAAAGTGAGTTCTAGCTGTTTGCACAGATTTCCGCTTGGCGCAATTTATTGAGAGCTTAAGGAAATAGATTTTTGAAAACAAGTGCAAAGGTTTTATTAGAATACAGCGTTAAATTTTAATGATCCGTGAAGAAATAATGCAGTTATTAAGGGATTTCAATTGATCTATCTCCAGAATTCTCGCCAAATGAGTACATTGATTTAAGTTGGGGGAATTCCGCCAAATTTCAGAAAATTGAAATCTTCTCATTTAGTACATCGGAGTAATGATGAATAAAACACGTTATAGTTGATAATTTTAAAAAATTCGGCTGTATTAAGGGATTCAACTTTTCAAATAAAGGCTTGCTTTACTTTTTCGCGGTCGAACAATTTCCCATATATTATTGCTGCTAAGTCAATGCTTCGAATGATTTCCTGAAAAAACGCTTGCAAAATGGCGTATGTTGGCACTTTGGCGAGGCTTAGATTTGAAACTGGATTTTATTTGAGACTGGGATATATAATGACACTGGTTATAGATAAAAATGAATGTTGGTATGAGTGTATGAGGTTGAAAAACTCCAGCACCGTTGCACCATGAAATTTGATTCACCTAAGTCTTTTATCATGGAGAAGCTTTTTATGCTATCCGTTTTCCTCTAACTTGCCACCAGGTGGCGCAGCAGAACGTCGAATTCTATTCCGTTTAGCCGTTTGCTATGCGAATATCGTCCAACCGATTTCGATGGAATTTGGTACACGCGAATATTAGAACACGGAGAATATTTTTCACTATCCATTTTGCTGTAACTTGCCGCTAAATGGCGCTGAAAAGCATCAACTTCTATACCGTTCGAGCGATCGGCATAAAATTTTTTATACTTACACATTTGAGCACGAAGAATATATTCTAACTGCGTTCCTTTTGATGTTACTCACCACTAGATGACACTGCAATGCATTATTATTTTAAGTCGCCACTAGATGACGCTGCAGCAGGCCAAATTCTTGACCATTCAAACGGTCGCTATGAAAATCAGTATACATAGCTCTTTGAACAATGAGAATATTTTGGCGTTATCCATTTTGCTATAACTCGCCACTTGACGGCGCTGTAGCAAATCATTACTTTATTGAACCACTGGATGGCCCTGCAGTGTATCACTTCTTGACTGTGCAAATAATCGCTATGAAAATAGGTATACATAGATATTTGAACACGGGGAAGAGTTTGGCGCTATCCATTTTCCTATAACTTGCCACTAGATGTCGCGTCTACACATGAACTTCAGGACTGTCCAGCCGATAGTCATGAAAATTCGTATAGATCGATATCTGAATGCGAAAAATATTTTCGCCGTATCCGTTTTGCTAAAACTCGCCACTAGATTGCGCTACGCCGCATGGCCTTCTGCACCGTACAAACGATTGCCTTGCAATTCGGTATGCATGATTATTGGACACAATATAACGCGATATCCACTTTGCTATATCTGTTTATTACAATGAATAGTAATCACCACAAATCGTAATATCAAAAAGTCCATTCATTCCCGTGCGAAGAACGGGTACTTCAGCTAGTTATATTATAAAAATAATTATTATTAATAAGCGTAATTTACATCATTCAGATATGATGCAACAGCAAAATTTCATGGCCACGAGTAAAAGACGTTTCTTTAATTTTTACAGAAATTCCCCTTTTTTTCGACTTTTTTTCAAACTTTAAGTTCATTTCCGCAACTGAACATATTGATCGATCGAGCTGAAATTTTTTTCACCTATTATTGAGTCAATGAAGGTAAACTTTATTCCCAGGAACAAGAAATTTTCGAAAAAATTATATTTTAAATTTTTTTAAAAAAGTTGCTTTTTTTTTTCAAACTAAGTCAAAAGCGGCACCTGAAGATATTAACCGATCGAGTTGAAATTTGGTACACTTCTTATTGAGCCAATTTGGCCAAAAAGTAACACTAAGGACAAGCGAATTTCGAAAAAGTTTTTTCGATACACCCTAATGTATACACTCCATCTATTTAATCGTCTTCTACCTAAAATAAATAAATCCATATTCAATTATTATTATATACCCTAATCGAATTTCATGCTCTTCTGGAAACGCGCGGAAACTCGCATTCGAAAAAAAACAAACAAAAAAACAAAAACAAAACTGTTATCTGGAAAAAACTCTTTTAAACGATCTGACTTCCCTCAAAAGCCTGATGACCGTGACTTCAAATATTACGTCATTCTCAACTGAAACAGCTAATTTTGTCACGCAGATGATTAACTTTTTTTACTCTCAGAAATAAAATGGAGCTGGAAATAGCCAATTAAAAAAAAAAATCACTTAAAAATGAGGTAACGGATTGGATTTTCAGATTTCTAAAGAATCGCAGATTATTTTTTATATTTTTATACATAATTATGAAACATTTCAGGCGGATCGTACAAACTGTTTAAATGTTATTGCTTTTTTCGTGCTTAACTTTTTGAGCTTCTTGGAATAATGGTGGTAAAAGTCTTATATCTTGGATGAGTTTGTCTGGAATTGTTACTGAGTGGGTCAGGGATCAGCGTAACTATGTAGTAGTATTGCTGCATAGAATAGAACAAAATATCTTATGAACAATGTATTTTACAATAAAAATTAATTTTCGTATATTTTTAATTAAATCAATTAAAAATTCGTACTTTATTTTCTGGCTGTTTGAAGCCAATAAGACCATTTATTCCTGGCTTGTCTAATATATAAGACCGTTGAGAACCACTATCAATGAGAACTCTAACATAGCGTTATTTGCCTTCTGTTTTCAATTTTACTTGTAGTGTCTGAAGTAAGACTTCCTCAGAGGTGCAATAATTCGTCAAGCTAACGTCTGCGGTTTTCGCTTCTTCGGGTACTCCAGAATCAAGAGGTGGCTTTTCCTTACAGAGTTTGCGGCACATCAGAACGGAATGTCGTTTTCCACAAAGATGGCATCTCAAATACGCCTTGCAAAATTTTGACCTGCATTTAGTTTTTGGTCGTAACTCATTTTTTGAGCATTAAAACAATCTTTACTGTCGTGAGACTTATCACAAAAAATACCCGCTTTCAACTGTTTCGCCCTTTCTCTTGGCTCTGAAAATAAATCAGTTGCCGTCGATTGGCGTACGTAACGATTTACTTTTTCACTTTTGCGAGGACCCACATTGGCGGAGAAACTGGATTTAGCCAGGTAAATTCGCTCTTCACCCTCTATTTCTGTTTTCAAAAATAGCATAAAATACTTAAATCTCTCACTGCATTTTTTGAAGAATAGCCATCAGCAATGGTAACGGGATTTCTTAACCAAACTCTTAGAACATCTTCCGAAATGCAAGATTCTACAAGTGGGAATAGCATAGCTGCGTATTTGTCAGTTGTTAAGCCTATTGATTCTAATGCTCTTAAATAAGACTCCAAAGGGTCATACAACTTAGCCGTAATTTGCTTATGGTTTGCTTCAGTTGCATTTTGCACAACCAGCTTAAGAAGTTCACGAATGTAAAACTCAATCAGTAATTCATCCCTTCCAAATCGTGATTTTAAACACTCAATAGCTTTACTGTAGTTTTCTCCCGTTGGCGGAAAACTGTCAATTATATATCGAGCTCTTGAGCCTCTTTCTATGCACTGTATCAGGTACTAAAACTTGTCTTCATTTTCCATCTTCCGTCCTCATGTATCCTTTTGAATTGGCTCCAAAATGCTAGCCAATCCTTAATTTCACCGTTAAGCTTAACGAGTTCAATTTTTGGCAACTAATGTTTCCGTTTTAATTGCGGAAAAATTACGCCAACTCTTTCTTTTCCCGATTCAGAAAATGTATTCAAATATATATCCACGCTAATTTTCGCATCCGTCATTTTTGTATTGTATTCTTCAACTGCCGTATATTCATTTTCATAACTTTCGGCATCTGAATTTTCCAGAAGAAAACTACATATTTCATTATCTAATAGTCAACCTTAAATAAATTCTTCCAGAATTGGCAAAAAGAATTCTAATCTCTTTTTCCTGAGGATTATCAGCATTTAATTTCTCAATCAAAGCATTATAGGATCTCGTTTACCTCTAATAGGAGCTCGCTTTTAAACTAGCAGATCCATTTTTGGGTTCAAATTCACACTCAAAGAATTCTTATTTTAGCAAAAATAAACGTACCTTATAATTAATGATCATGCGATAACGTCCTGGTTCACCACAAATTGTTGCGTCCTTTTGTGAAAATAGAGTGTCCTTTAGATAATAAAATATTCAATCTGACTCCAACTTAAAAAATATAAATTGTTGATTCATTACATAAAACGGGCAAACCACCCATAAAAAAACTTAGAACCGCATCCCAAAAATAACAATAATACATTTTTCTTTTTTGGGTGTGATAGCAACCATCAATATATTGTTGCCACGAATTTCCTTGCAAATGTTAATACAAGTAATCTTTTCCAATTGCTTTTACTTTTAACATCCTCCCACCTTTTGATTTTCATCGTAGTTAGAAAAATCAAAACTTACTCTAATTCTGAAAAGAGCACATACATTACTCGTTATATCTGGCAGGTTTGACCACAATTCTGCCCTTTCTAGTTTTGACAACTGGTTTGTAGGGAGTCTGTTTTAGACAGAACAAAGAGTCACTTTTCTTAATTTCTAACGGAAACAGTTTTTGTATTGGGCGAATCAAAGTACCGGTGGGTGTTTTAATTTTCACTACTCTAATGTGATTGTCCTTTCCAGGATATGTCGCGATAATTCGACCCATCGGCCAATCCAACCGTTTTTTGCTGCAACATTCTACCAGCACAAGATCACCAGTTTCGATGTCTTTAACTCTCTTTTTTTTTTCCCGGCTGGATCAGAAGATTCAAGTTTGCGTCTCTAAAACGGTTTAATTCTTCAGGTAACTTCTTCTGATATTTGCACCTTTTACTGATATTAACGCCATCAAGATGCTCTAAATCTGGAACTCCTACTGTATTAATATCCTGTAAAAACATGGACGGCGTCAATGGAGTTAAATCGTTTGGATCTTTGAACAAGTCGTTCAAAGGTCTCGAATTTATCATTGATTCAGTATCACAAAGGATGGTAGCCATTTCTTCATACTCCAGGGACGTTCTGCCTAAAACTCGCCTTAAGATTTTCTTAAGACTCGTCTTCAGATTCCTTCCGTTTTTCCTAACAAGTTAAAAAGCATTTGGAAAAACGCGTGCGCCCCCGGGTGGGCCGAACGCGCTAGCCGATTGCGCCACGGAGGCCTCGCGCTGACGGCTACTGAAAATCCCACATATTGAGATTGTGAGCATAGTATAAGCTTATCGATTTAAGTAAAACTTTCAGTTACATCAGCCTTAATTCTCAGAAAAATATTCAGACCAATTATGGTACAATTTCATTTCAATACAAAAAGTATGATTATAAAGATTATCATTCAGCTTCCTGCCCTTTTTCCTAATTAAAAAAAAAAACAACACTTGGAAAAACGCGTACGCCAAAACCACCAACCTTTCGGTTAAACGCCGAACGCGCTAGCCGATTGCGCCACGGAGGCCTCGCGATAATGGCTACTGAAAATCCCACATATTGAGATAGTGAGCACAGTTTAAGCTCATCGACTTAAGTGAAATTCTCAGTTAGACCAGCCTTCTTTTTCAGAAAAATATTCAGAACGATTATGGTACAATTTCATTTCCATACAAAAAGTATGATTATACACATTATCAGTCAGCTTCCTGCTCTTTTTCCTAACTAAAAGAAAACACTTGGAAAAACGCGCGCGCCCCAGGTCGGGTTCGAACCACCAAACTTTCGGTTCACAGCCGAAAGCACTAGCCGATTGCGCCACGTAGGCCTCGCTCTAACGTCTACTGAAAATCACACATATTGAGATAGTGAGCAGAGTTTAAGCTTATCGATTTAAGTAAAATTTTTAGTTACATAAGCCTTATTTCTGGATAAAGTATTCAGACGAATTATGGTTCATTTTCGTATACTTAAAAATGTATGGTTATACAGATTATAAGATAGCCTCCTTCCCTTTTTCCTAACTAAAAAAATCTATTTGGAAAACACGTGCGCCCCCGGGTGGGCTCGAGCCACCAACCTTTCGGTTAACAGCCGAACGCGCTAGCCAATTGCGCCACGGAGGCTTCGAGATGCCAGCTACTGAAAATCCCACATATTGAGATAGTGAGCACAGTTTAAGCTCATCGATTTAAGTGAAACTTTCAGTTAGACCAGCCTTATTTTTCAGAAAAATATTCAGAACGATTATGGTACAATTTCATTTCAATACAAAAAGTATGATTATACAGATTATCTGTCAGATTCCTCCCCTTTTTCTTAACCAAAGAAAAACGCGTGCGCCCCAGGGTGGGCTCGAACTACCAACCTTTCGATTAACAGGCGAACGCGCTAGCCGATTGCGCCACGTAGGCCTCGCTATAATGGCTACTGAAAATCACACATATTGAGATAGTGAGCACAGTTTAAGCTTATCGATTTAAGTAAAATTTATAATTCCATCAGTCTTATTTCTGGGGAAAATATTGACATATTACGGAACATTTTCATTTACATAAAAATGTATTATTATACAGATTATCAAACAGCTTCCTTCCGTTTTTCCTAACTAAAAAAAAAAGCATTTGAAAAACACGTGCACCCCCGGGTGGACTCCAACCACCAAACTTTTGGTAGACAGCCGAACGCGCTAGCCGCTTGCGCCACGGAGGCCTGGACGTTTCCGCGGCTGAAATTCCCAGATATTGAGATAGTGAGCACAGTTTAAGCTTATCTATTTAACTGAAAATTTCAGTTAGACCAGCCTTATTTTTCAGAAAAGTATTGAGAACGATTATGGTACAATTTCATTTCCATACAAAAAGTATGATTATACACATTATCAGTCATCTTCCTGCCCTTTTTCCTAACTAAAAGAAAGCACTTGGAAAAACGCGTGCGCACCCGGTTGGGCACGAATCACCAACCTTTCGGTTAACAGCCGATTGCGCTAGCCGATTGCGCCACGTAGGCCTCGCTATAATGGCTACTGAAAATCACACATATTGAGATATTGAGCACAGTCTCAGCTAATCGATTTAAGTGATATTTACAATTTCATCAGTCTTAATTCTGGGGAAAATATTCAGACATATTACGGAACATTTTCATAAAAATGTATTATTTTACAGATTATCTGTCAGCTTCCTCCCCTTTTTCCTAACCAAAGAAAAACACTTTGAAAAACGAGTGCGCCCCAGGGTGGGCTCGAACCACCAACCTTTCGATTAACAGGCGAACGCGCTAGCAGATTGCGCCACGTAGGCCTCGCTAAAACGGCTACTGAAAATCACACATATTGAGATAGTGAGCACAGTTTAAGCTTATCGATTTAAGTAAAATTTTTAGTTACATAAGCCTTATTTCTGGATGAAGTATTCAGACCAATTATGGTTCATTTTCATATACTTAAAAATGTATGATTATACAGATTATAAGATAGACTCCTTCCTTTTTTCCTAACTAAAAAAAAAGCATTTGGAAAAACGCGTGCGCCCCCGGGTGGGCTCGAACCACCAAGCTTTCGGTTAACAGCCTACCGCGCTAGCCGATTGCGCCACGGAGGCCTCGAGGTGTTAGCTACTGAAAATCCCACATATTGAGATAGTGATCACAGTTTAAGCCCATCGATTTAAGTGAAACTTTCAGTTAGACCAGCCTTATTTTTCAGAAAAGTATTCAGAACGATTATGGTACAATTTCATTTCCATACAAAAAGTATGATTATACACATTATCAGTCAGCTTCCTGCCCTTTTTCCTAACTAAAAGCAAACACATGGAAAAACGCGTGCGCCCCAGGGAGGGCTCGAACCACGAACCTTTCGATTAACAGCCGAACTCGCTAGCCGATTGCGCCACGGGTCCTCGAAGTGTCAGTTACTGATAATCCCACATATTGAGATAGTGAGCACAGTTTAAGCTTATCTATTTAACTGAAACTTTCAGGTAGACCAGCCTTATTTTTCAGAAAAATATTCAGAACGATTATGGTACAATTTCATTTCCATACAAAAGTATGATTATACAGATTATCAGTCAGCTTCCTGCCCTTTTTCCTAACTAAAGAAAACACTTGGAAAAACGCATCCGCCCCCGGGTGGTCTCGAACCACCAAACTTTCGATTAACAGCCGATTGCGCCACGGAGGCCTCGATACAATGGCTACTGAAAATCACACATATTGAGATTTTGAGCACAGTTTAAGCTTATCGATTTAAGTAAAAATTTTAGTTACATAAGGCTTATTTCTGGATAAAATATTCAGACCAATTATGGTTCATTTTCATATACTTAAAAACGTATGATTATACAGATTATAAGATAGACTCCTTCATTTTTTCCTAACTAAAAAAAAAGGATTTCGAAAAACACGTGCGCCCCAGGGTGGGCTCGAACCACCAACATTTCGATTAACAGCCGAACGCGCTAGCCGATTGCGCCACGGAGGCCTCGAGGAGTCAGCCACTGAAATTCCCAGATATTGAGATAGTGAGCACAGTTTAAGGTTATCGATTTAACTGAAACTTTCAGTTAGACCAGCCTTATTTTTTAGAAAAGTATTCAGAACGATTATGGTGCAATTTCATTTCCATACAAAAAGTATGATTATACACATTATCAGTCAGTTTCCTGCCATTTTTCCTAACTAAAAGAAAGCACTTGGAAAAACGCGTGCACCCTAGGGTGAGCTCGAACCACCAACAGCCGAAAGCGCTAGCCGATTGCGCCACGTAGGCCTCGCTATAATGGCTACTGAAAATCACACATATTGAGATATTGAGCACAGTCTCAGCTAATCGATTTAAGTGATATTTACAATTCCATCAGTCTTATTTCTGGGGAAAATATTCAGACATATTACGGAACATTTTCATTTACATAAAAATGTATTATTATAGAGATTATCAAACAGCTTCCTTCCGTTTTTCCTAACTAAAAAAAAAGCATTTGAAAAACACGTGCGCCCCCGGGTGGGCTCGAACCACCAACCTTTCGGTTAACAGCCGAACGCACTGGCCGACTGCGCCACGGAGGCCTCGCTACAACGGCTTCTGAAAATCACACATATTGAGATTTTGAGCACAGTTTAAGCTTATCGATTTAAGTAAAACTTTTAGTTACATAAGCCTTATTTCTGGATAAAATATTCAGACCAATTATGGTTCATTTTCATATACTTAAAAACGTATGATTATACAGATTAAAAGATAGACTCCTTCCTTTTTTCCTAACTAAAAGAAAAACCTTTTGGAAAAACACGTGCGCCCCCGGGCGGGCTCGAACCACCAACCTTTCGGTTAACAGCCGAACGCGCTAGCCGATTGCGCCACGGAGGCTTCGAGGTGTCAGCTACTGAAAATCCCACATATTGAGATATTGAGCACAGTTTAAGTTCATCGATTTAAGTGAAACTTTCAGTTAGACCAGCCTTATTTTTCAGAAAAATATTCAGAACGATTATTGTACAATTTCGTTTCCATACAAAAAGTATGATTATACACATTATCAGTCAGCTTCCTGCCCTTTTTCCTAACTAAAAGCAAACACTTGGAAAAACGCGTGCGCCCCAGGGAGGGCTCGAACCACCAACCTTTCGATTAACAGCCGAAAGCGCTAGCCGATATCGCCACGTAGGCCTCGCTATAATGGTTACTGAAAATCACACATATTGAGATTTTGAGCACAGTCTCAGCTAATCGATTTAAGTGATATTTACAATTCCATCAGTCTTATTTCTGGGGAAAATATTCAGACATATTACGGAACATTTTCATTTACATAAAAATGTATTATTATACAGATTATAGAACAGCTTCCTTCCGTTTTTCCTAACTAAAAAAAAAGCATTTGAAAAACACGTGCGCTCCCGGGTGGGCTCGAACCACCAACCTTTCGGTTAACAGACGAATGAGCTAGCCGAATGCGCCACGGAGGCCTCGAGGTGTCAGCTATAATGACTAGTGAAAATCACACATATTGAGATTTTGAGCACAGTTTAAGCTTATCGATTTAAGTAAAATTTTTAGTTACATAAGCCTTATTTCTGGATAAAGTATTCAGAGCAATTATGGTTCATTTTCATATACTTAAAAATGTATGATTATCCACATTATCAGTCAGCTTCCTGCCCTTTTTCCTAACTAAAAGAAGACATTTGGAAAAACGCGTGCGCCCCAGGGTGGGTTCGAACCACCAACCTTTCGATTAACAGCCGAACGCGCTAGCCGATTGCGCCACGGAGGCCTCAAGGTATCAGCCACTGAAATTCCCAGATATTGAGAAAGTGAGCACAGTTTAAGGTTATCGATTTAACTGAAACTTTCAGTTAGACCAGCCTTACTTTTCAGAAAAGTATTCAGAACGATTATGGTACAATTTCATTTCCATACAAAAAGTATGATTATACACATTATCAGTCAGTTTCCTGCCATTTTTCCTAACTAAAAGAAAGTACTCGGAAAAACGCGTGCACCCTAGTGTGAGCTCGAACCACCAACCTTACGATTAACAGGCGGAAGCGCTAGCCGATTGCGCCACGTAGGCCTCGCTATAATGGCTTCTGAAAATCACACATATTGAGATATTGAGCACAGTCTCAGCTAATCGATTTAAGTGATATTTACAATTCCATCAGTCTTATTTCTTGGGAAAAGAGTCAGACATATTACGGAACATTTTCATTTACATAAAAATGTATTATTATACAGATTATCAAACAGCTTCCTTCCGTTTTTCCTAACTAAAAAAAAACCTTTCAAAAACACGTGCGCCCCCGGGTGGGCTCGAACCACCAACCTTTCGGTTAACAGCCGAACGCACTGGCCGACTGAGCCACGGAGGCCTCGCTACAACGGCTACCGAAAATCACACATATTGAGATTTTGAGCACAGTTTAAACTTATCGATTTAAGTAAAACTTTTAGTTACATAAGCCTTATTTCTGGATAAAATATTCAGACCAATTATGGTTCATTTTCATATACTTAAAAACGTATGATTATACAGATTATAAGATAGACTCCTTCCTTTTTTCCTAACTAAAAGAAAAACATTTTGGAAAAACACGTGCGCCCCCGGGTGGGCTCGAAACACCAACCTTTCGGTTAACAGCCGAAAGCGCTAGCGGATTGCGCCACGGAGGCTTCGAGGTGTCAGCTACTGAAAATACCACATATTGAGATATTGAGCACAGTTTAAGTTCATCGATTTAAGTGAAACTTTCAGTTAGACCAGCCTTATTTTTCAGAAAAATATTCAGAACGATTATTGTACAATTTCGTTTCCATACAAAAAGTATGATTATACACATTATCAGTCAGCTTCCTGCCCTTTTTCCTAACTAAAAGCAAACACATGGAAAAACGCGTGCGCCCCAGGGAGGGCTCGAACCACGAACCTTTCGATTAACAGCCGAACTCGCTAGCCGATATCGCCACGGGGCCTCGAGGTGCCAGTTACTGATAATCCCACATATTGAGATAGTGAGCACAGTTTAAGCTTATCTATTTAACTGAAACTTTCAGGTAGACCAGCCTTATTTTTCAGAAAAATATTCAGAACGATTATGGTACAATTTCATTTCCATACAAAAGTATGATTATACAGATTATCAGTCAGCTTCCTGCCCTTTTTCCTAACTAAAAAAAACACTTGGAAAAACGCATCCGCCCCCGGGTGGTCTCGAACCACCAAACTTTCGATTAACAGCCGATTGCGCCACGGAGGACTCGCTACAATGGCTACTGAAAATCACACATATTGAGATTTTGAGCACAGTTTAAGCTTATCGATTTAAGTAAAACTTTTAGTTACATAAGGCTTATTTCTGGATAAAATATTCAGACCAATTATGGTTCATTTTCATATACTTAAAAACGTATGATCATACAGATTATAAGATAGACTCCTTCATTTTTTCCTAACTAAAAAAAAGCATTTCGAAAAACACGTGCGCCCCAGGGTGGGCTCGAACCACCAACTTTCGGTTAACATCCGACCGCGTTAGCTGATTGTGCCACGGAGGCCTCTTGGTGTTAGCTACTGAAAATCCCACATATTGAGATAGTGAGCACAGTTTAAGCTCATCGATTTATGTGAAACTTTCAGTTAGACCAGCCTTATTTTTCAGAAAAATATTCAGAACGATTATTGTACAATTTCGTTTCCATACAAAAAGTATGATTATACACATTATCAGTCAGCTTCCTGCCCTTTTTCCTAACTAAAAGCAAACACATGGAAAAACGCGTGCGCCCCAGGGTGGGCTCGAATCACGGACCTTTCGATTAACAGTCGAACTCGCTAGCCGATTGCGCCACGGAGGCCTCGCTACACAGTCTTCTGAAAATCACACATATTGAGATAGTGAGCACAGTTTAAGCTTATCGATTTAAGTAAAATTTTTAGTTACATAAGCCTTATTTCTGGATAAAGTATTCAGACCAATTATGGTTCATTTTCATATAATTAAAAATGTATGATTATACAGATTATAAGATAGCCTCCTTCCCTTTTTCCTAACTAAAAAAACCATTTGGAAAAATCGTGCGCCCCCGGGTGGGCTCGAACCACCAACCTTACGGTTAAAAGCCGAACGCGCTCACCGATTGCGCCACGTAGGCTTCGAGGTGTCAGCTACTGAAAATCCCACATACTGAGATAGTGAGCACAGTTTAAGCTCATCGATTTAAGTGAAACTTTCAGTTAGACCAGCCTTATTTTTCAGAAAAATTTTCAGAACGATTATGGTACAATTTCATTTCCATACAAATAGTATGATTATACACATTATCAGTCAGCTTCCTGCCCTTTTTCCTAACTAAAAGCAAACACATGGAAAAACGCGTGCGCCCCAGGGTGGGCTCGAATCACGGACCTTTCGATTAACAGTCGAACTCGCTAGCCGATTGCGCCACGGAGGCCTCGCTACACTGGCTACTGAGAATCACACATATGAGATTTTGAGCACAGTTTAAGCTTATCGATTTAAGTAAAACTTTTAGTTACATAAGCCTTATTTCTGGATAAAATATTCAGACTAATTATGGTTCATTTTCATATACTTAAAAATGTATGATTATACAGATTATAAGTTAGACTCCTTCCTTTTTTCCTAACTAAAAAAAAAGCATTTGGAAAAACACGTGCGCTCCCGGGTGGGCTCGAACCACCAACCTTTCGGTTAACAGCCGAACGCGCTAGCCGATTGCGCCACGGAGGCTGCGAGGTGTCAGCGACGGAAAATCCCACATATTGAGATAGTGAGCACAGTTTAAGCTTATCGATTTAAGTGAAACTTTCAGTTAGACCAGCCTTATTTTTCAGAAAAATATTCAGAACGATTATGGTACAATTTCATTTCCATACAAAAAGTATCAGTACGGGTTTTTTTCTAGCTTCCTTTCAACAAAAGGCAAATGGCTTTCAACAAAGGCTTCCTTTCAACAAAAGGCATTTTATGGGACTTACATAAAAACCTTTATTACTCTAACATAAATCATACAATTCCAACGCCAGTTTTATCAGGCGTCCAAAACAAAAACAGTCCCAACAAAATTTTATATAAAACTAAATTAAATCTTTAGAATCCTCGCACCTCTCATTATTGTAACGTGCCCTCATTCTCGAGTACATATTTTATACTTCAGCTCGAGTCAAATTTCTCAGTTTTATTACCATGGAGTTTGGTGCGTTTGTTAATTCATCATCAAAAATCCGTTGATAATATGGACGGAACTTTACTACTCCCATGGGGGAAAGCACATCCGTCACAGGAGTGACGATGCTGCTGAACGAAAATCTTTGTTTACAATCTTTTACCTGATTATCCGGATCACTGTATTATTAATTTTTTTTTAAACAGGTTCGAAAAATAAATTATTATATCCTCATTATACACTGTAATAATTCAATTTACAATAACAATTCAATATAAAAATTCATAAACCTGATCCCACTTTATTAAGAAGGATCTAACTTGAGCCTGGATAATGCATCAGCATTTCCATGTTGAACGCCTCTTCGATAAGTAATTTTCAAATTGTATCGCTGCAACGCTAAAGCCCACCTTGTTAATTTGGCGCTGTGTGGAAGACCATCTGTCAAATATGTTAAAGGGTTATGATCTGATACGATCTGGATTTCCGCGCCAAATATCCAAGTATCAAATTTTTTTAGTGCTTCTAAAACTCCATATGCTTCTCTCTCAATCGTAGACCATTTCATTTGGCTCGGGTTTAGTTTCTTGCTGAAAAAAACAATAGGGACTTCCTCTCCCTTGGCGCCCTTTTGTGCGAGACACGCGCCAATAGCTGTAGCCGATGCGTCACTGTACAACTGAAACGGCTTGTCAAGATCTGGGGTGTGTAAGATAGGTATCTTCATCAATTCCTCTTTCAATCGAGTAAACGCTTGGTCCTCAGCGGAGCCCCAAGGTATAGTAATCGGTACTTTCTTCTTGGTTATATCTGTTAGTGGCAAAATTATTTGCGCGAATTGTGGTATGTAACTCCTATAATAACTTGCTAGACCGATTATGCTTCTTAGCTCTTTCTTGGTAGTAGGCCTTGATATCCTCGTTACAGGTTCAATCTTCTCCGGATCCGGTGTATGCCGACCGGAACCTACAATATGGCCCAAAAATTTTACCTGGGTTCTCCCGAACTCGCATTTTCCAAGATTCACAGTAAGTCCTACTTCCCTCAATGTTTTAAAGACTTGGCTTATATGCTTTAAATGTTCTTCCCAACTGTTAGAGAAAATGGCTACGTCGTCAATGTATGCACAGCAATAATCACGATGTACGAATAATGCTTTATCCATTGATTTCTGGAATGTCCCTCCGGCGTTCTTCATCCCAAAAGGTAAGACTTTCCATTGATAATGCCCCGAATGTGTTACGAAGGCGGTGAAATGCTTGGATTCTTCATGCATGGGAATCTGCCAGTATCCCTTCGTTAAGTCTATGACGGTTATAAATGCAGCTTGTCCTACTCTGAAAATTAAATCCCTGGCGATTTTCATGGGATATGAATCAGGCACCGTGAAACTATTCAATAGTCTAAACTCAATACATAACCTAACGCTTCCATCCTTTTTGGCAACACAAACAACAGGATGTGCCCATTCGCTATCGCTTGGTTCAATGAGGTCCATTTCAATTAGCTCCTCGATTTGGCGATCAACTTCTTTTTGTAAACTGATGGGTATTCGATACGGTTCGAGTCTCTTTGGCGTGCAGTTCTCCGTAACTTTAACATAATGCCCGTCGACTTTGGCATGTCCTGGCTTTGAACTAAAAATGTCCATATATCTCTTCAGTACATCAAATAACTCTTGGGTTTGCTCTTCAGTTAAATTATGATTTCTAGTTTTCTCCAAATGTTTTCGGATGTCCTCTACCTCTTTCTTTGTTTTATCAGTAGGCGCGTAATGGATTACGCCAAATTCTTCATCCATTTCGTAAACAACACCAATGTGATTTACCCTTTGCACATACGGTCGTACTTTATTCACGTGTAGCTCTCTAGTACTACCATCCTCTAATTCAACTCTTACCGAATGCGGTCTGGTGATTTGAATTACCGTTGCCGGTCCAATCCAAGTGCTTAAAAGTTTGGAGTAATATCAACACTTTGTCGCCAATGGCAAACTATTTTTCTCTCGCACGGAGATTATACCTGGAAACGTATTCTCCTTCAGCTTTCTCGGTGTTTTCGGAAGCGATCTCATTATCTTTACGTATATTTTCAACTAAATCTTCAAGATATTTAGTGATTGGTCTGGACGCGGTCGTTGGGATAGTTCGTTCTCCCGTCCAAATACTTTTCAATAAAGATAATGGTCCTTGTGGTAACCGCCCATAAACCAATTGAAATGGTGATAGCCCCGTGGTGCTGTGTGACACTTCACGATACGCGAACATGAGGTATGGTATATGTATATCCCAGTCTCTCCCATATTCTTGTATGTTTTTATTCATCATCTCCTTAAGAGTTTTATTCCATCGTTCTACTGCCCCCATACTTTCCGGATGTCCGGGTGTCGAAAAACGTGGCGCTACCCCTAATAGATTTTCAAATGATTGAGTCAGCTTGGAAGCGAAATTCGTACCCTGGTCGGTGCATATCACTTTTGGAAAACCGGTGTGGGTGAAAATCTTCATTAAAACGTCACACGTTGTCTTGGCACTAATCTCTTTCACTGGAATTGCCTCGGCCCACTTAGTACATAAATCCACGGCACAAATAATATATCGATGTCCTCTCCTTGATGCAGGCTCTAGTGGTCCTATACAGTCTACGCTCCAGACTTCAAAAGGATTTTCAGGCCTAACGATAGGCTGTATGGGAATATGATCCCGATAGGTGCTAGTTCTCCTCAATTGGCATTCTTTGCAACTTTGACAGTATAACTTTACATCTTGCATGATATTAGGCCACTAAAATGAATATCTGATTCTTTATAGAGTCTTATTTTCCCCTAGATGTCCTGCCAACGGAATCTCATGTGCCATTCTTAAAATAAAATTCCTTCTTTCTTTTGGAATTACTACTTGGTGAATTTCTTCTCCACAGACATAATCCTTATGCTGTAGTATTCCCTGATCAATGAGATACGAATTTTCTTGCCTTTCCGCCCAATCAAAGCATCTCTTGAGTGTTTCGTCATCGCCTTGAAGTTTCGCCAACTCTGAAATGGCATCTAGCTTTCTACTCGCAGACTCACTTGCTGTGAAGACATTCACATTCGGCGTAGTGGAATTCAAATCCGAAGATATTTGTACATTTACGTCCTCCTCTGTTTTCCCTACAGTTTCTACTTCCACATTTGAAACTGTTTCTTGCCATAATTGTTTATTATGATAAAGTTCAATGTTCTCATTTAGCATCTCAAAAGCTGAACGACTTATTAACATATTACTGGTAAGTTTCTTTGAAACGGCACACATAATTGTTGTATCGCCATGTTTACCATCGTGGACTTTCATCTCGTATGTCCGAAGTCGAGCTGTTTCATTATCGCCAAAAGCGAACGATAACTCTATCCGTCCTTCTCCTTCAAAAGGTGTATCTTGTACTAATTCCTCGCGAATTACAGATATCTGTGCACCAGAATCCACTATATCATTAAAAATTGATTTTCCACATTTGATTTCAATCTCAATTAGGTCATCCAATTTTTTGTGATTACTTGATTGAGATAATGGAACGGAGATCTTTGCTGTCAACACATCTGTTTTCTCGGCTGTTTCAGCACTTACAGTATTTACTTTCGGTTGTGAAATTTGTCGAGTAAAAGTATTGTTTTGAGCATTCGTCATATTGCTTTTAAATTGTCGTCCTTGCCCACAGAACTTAGAAATATGCCCCTGTTTACTGCAACTAAAGCATGTGGGGTTAAATCTGCGTTTAACCAACGTTTCATCTTGACGTTTCTGAACCCACTTAGGAAAGGTTTGAGACGGAGACTTCGACGCCATCCTAGCTCCTTGTTCCATTGAACGCTCATAAGTTCTCTCATTACCTTTATTTTTCGAATCACCTTCCCACGACCTCTTCGCTAAATCGTGGACGTTAACATATTCGTCAAGTTTATCTGCCAACTCAGACGGGATTATCAACTTAGACCACTGGTCAAAAAAATGCTCACGTATTTCATGTGGAACTCTCCTCTTGATTTGGTCAGCGATAATCAATTTCTTCAACCCGTCATAATCCTCGATTTCTAATCCTTTTACCCACTCTTCAAAATAGTTAGTTATTTCAAAACAGAAATCTCTCCACGTTTTCTCTGGCACTTTTTGATGGGTCATAAATTTCCTCCTAAAACTTTCAGGGCTTAATTTAAATCGTCTTAACAAAATAGATTTTATATACTCATAGTTTTCTGCATTCTCTACCGGTTCTCTATTAATCAGCTGAACAATTTCTGTTGGTAATAAATTTAATAAACACAAGACCCATTCCTTGTTATCTACTTTCAATCTATTAGCATGATTTTCAAACATCGTTAAATAGCATGTAATATCAGATTCGCGCGGGTCAAACTTAGGTGTGTACTTGAATAATTCTAACCTAGTTTTCTCAGCGTCTCTAAAATTTTCGTCTCTAACGTTTGTTGACAAGTCTATTCTACTATTTGCCTCGATTTCCAATTTTCTTAACTCAAATTCTCTCTGCTCTCTTTCTCTCCTTTCTTCAAATTCTCTTTGTTCTCGTTCAAATTCTCTTTGCTCCCGTTGTTTTCTTTCTTCAATAAATGAACTAAGCATTTCCTTGACCAATTCTAAATCTTCTTGATAAATATTACTACTGGTAATCATTTTCTTTAGATCCGGTAGTAATAAACCAGGGGAAGGATTTTGACCGATCTCTTCCGCTAACTTAAATAAATCTTCCTTCTTTCCCTTATTTTAAAACGACATGGCTTCTCACAACTAAATAATTTCTCCACTTCCTAGGTTTTGATCCTATCGCTGCTGCGCCAAAACGGGTTTTTTTTAGCTTCATTTCAACAAAAGGCAAAGCAATCTATGGGACTTACATAAAAACATTTATTACTCTAACATAAATCATACAATTCCAACGCCAGTTTTATCAGGCGTCCAAAACAAAGACAGTCCCAACAAAATTTTATATAAAACTAAATTAAATCTTTAGAATCCTCGCACCTCTCATTATTGTAACGTGCCCTCATTCTCGAGTACATATTTTATACTTATGGAGTCAAATTTCTCAGTTTTATTACCATGGAGTTTGGTGCGTTTGTTAATTCATCATCAAAAATCCGTTGATAATATCGACGGAACTTAACTGTATCATTATACACATTATCAGTCAGCTTCCTGCCCTTTTTCCTAACTAAAAGAAAACACTTGGAAAAACGTTTGCGCCCCCGGTTGGGCACGAATCACCAACCTTTCGGTTAACAGCCGAAAGCGCTAGCCGATTGCGCCACGTAGGCCTCGCTATAATGGCTACTGAAAATCACACATATTGAGATATTGAGCACAGTTTCAGCTAACCGATTTAAGTGATATTTACAATTCCATCAGTATTATTTCTGGGGAAAATACTCAGACATATTACGGAACATTTTGATTTACATAAAAATGTATTATTATACAGATTAACAGACAGCTTCCTTCCGTTTTTCCTAACTAAAAAAAAAGCATTTGGAAAAACACGAGCGCCCCCGGGTGGGCTCGAACCACCAACCTTTCGGTTAACAGCCGAACGCGCTAGCCGATTGCGCCACGGAGGCCTCGAGGTGTCAGCTGCTGAAAATCCCACATATTGAGGTAGTGAGCACAGTTTAAGCTCATCGATTTAAGTGAAACTTTCAGTTAGACCAGCCTTATTTTTCAGAAAAATATTCAGAATGATTATGGTACATTTTCATTTCCATAAAAAAAGTATGGTTATACAGATTATCAGTCAGCTTCCTCCGCTTTTTCATAACATAAAAAAAAACATTTGGAAAAACAAGTGCGCCCCCGGGTGGGGTCGAACCACCAACCTTTCGTGTAACAATCGAACGCGCTATCCGATTGCGCCACGGAGGCCTCGATGTGTCGGTTACTGAAAATCACACATATTGAGATAGTGAGCAGAGCTTAAGCTCATCGATTTAAGTGAAACTTTCAGTTAGACCAGCCTTATTTTTCAGAAAAATATTCAGAACGATTATGGTACATTTTTATTTCCATACAAAAAGTATGATTATACACATTATCAGTCAGCTTCCTGCCCTTTTTCCTAACTAAAAGAAAACACTTGGCAAAACGCGTTCGCCCCCGGGTGGTCTGGAACCACCAACCTTTCGGTTAACAGCCGAACGCGCTAGCCGATTGCGCCACGGAGGCCTCGAGGTATCTGTTACTGAAAATCACACATATTGAGATAGTGAGCAGAGCTTAAGCTAATCGATTTAAGTGAAACTTTCAGTTAAACCAGCCTTATTTTTCAGAAAAATATTCAGGATGATTATGGTATATTTTCATTTCCATACAAAAAGTATGGTTATACAGATTATCAGTCAGCATCCTCCCCTTTTTTCTAACGAAAACAAAAGCATTTGAAAAAACGCGTGCGCCCCCGAACCACTAACCTTTCGGTTGACAGCCGAATGCGCTAGCCGATTGCGCCACTGAGGCCTCGAGGTGTCAGGTACTGAAAATCCCACATATTGAGATTGTGAGCAGAGTTTAAGCTTATCGATTTAAGTGAAACTTTCAGTTAAACCAGCCTTATTTTTCAGAAAAATATTCAGAATGATTATGGTACAATTTTATTTCGGGAGTAATTTAGTTACCGGGTGTCGCCTATTTTTGGCGACTTTTTTTTCTCGCCAACACCCGCTACTTGGCGCTTTTTTTTTCGCCAAGTTTTTCACGTGTGAAACACCATTTTAGAATACGATAAAATAATACAACACGTTGAGCACTGTCAGGAAATACAAATCACTTTAACACATTAAAACTGCACAGATATTCCACAAAAAAAAAAAAAAAAAAACAATAAAACAAAATACACCATCCATACTTAACACTAAAAAATGTCAGCAAATTCAGTAACAGGCTGTACTAACTAGTTGTACAGCTATGTAAACTATGCAACCAGTGGACCGTTTTTAACTAAAAAAACCCAAGTGGATTCAGCAACCTAGTTTTACAGCTATGCAAACTCGGCAACCAGTGGTCCGTTTTTAACTAAAAAAACCTCAGTGGATTCACCAACCTAGTTGTGCAGCTATGTAAACTATGCAACCAGTAAACCGTTTTTAACTAAAAGAACAACAGTGGATTAAGCAACCTAGTCATACAGCTAATGTAAACTGGGCAAACACAGGCCCGTTTTCAACTCAAAACAACATCGGTGGATTAAATAACCTACTTATACACATTTACAATTCACATTGAAAACCTTAAGCAATTGCGAAAATTCTTTAAAAAAACACTTACCTTTATCTAAAGAAACTCCTCAAAAATATCCAAAACACACAACAGCTAATAACATAACACCAAAACGCTTTGTTTTACTAACTAACCACATAACCAACATATACTAACCACACACCAAACACCAATAACACAAAACAAGAACTGACTCATCGATTTCAAATTTCCTCCTTTTAAAACCTTGGTTTACCGATTACAGTTAAATTGCCTTAATCAATCACAAAATTCCTTTACCAAACATCCTGGTATCGTTTAATGAACCCACCGAGCGTTTTTTCATCAAACTACAGCATCATCCAACACCTCAACTCAATCTACACAGGTTACAACAGACATCTGACTCTAAGCCTAAAGTAAACAAACTTTCGACCAAACTCCAAGCTTGGCGACACATCGGCGCTTGGCGAGGACACCCGGTAACTAAATTTCCCCCTTTTATTTCCATACAAAAAGTATGATTATACGGATTATCAGCCCAGCTTCCTTCCGTTTTTCCTAACTAAAAAAATAGCATTTGGAAAAACTCATGCGTCCCCGGGTGGGCTCGAACCACCTACCTTTCTGTTAACAGCCTAACGCGCCAGCCGATTCTGCCACCGAGGCCTCCGATTTACGGCTACTGAAAATCACACATATCTAGATAGTGAGCACTTGTTTAAGCTTATCGATTTAAGTGAAACTTTCCGTTACACCAACCTTATTTCTCAGAAAAATATTCAGGACAATTATGGTACCTTTTCATTTCTATACAAAATGTATGATTATACATATTATCATTCAGCTTCCCGCCTTTTTTCGTAACTAAAAAAAAAAAAAAAAAAACTTGGAAAAAGACGTGCGCCCCCGGGTGGGCTTGAACCACCAACCTTTCGTTTAACAGCCCAACGCGCTACGCCACGGAGGCCTCGCGATGGTGGCTACTGAAAATCACACATATTGAGATACATAGTAAAAAATTTCAGAAACGTTACATATTTACAGCGGAAAGGTTTCCGAAAGTATAGCGTAACCTACCGATGCTCTACTCGACCGAGTTCGGGTCCCATCGCGCGTCCGTCGACCTAACCGTTCGGAGTTTTCCGTGGTTTTCTCCGAAACTTAGCGTAAATACGGGTTAGGACCCCTTAGAAAGACCCCCACGGAGGGCACCCCACCCTTCGACCTAGAGCCCATTCGGAGCTAATCGGTCTTAATCCCACACACACACACACACACGCTCTACTCGAACTCACGATTTCGGAAACATAACCCATATTTCGGGGTAAAGTATTTACGGGGGAAAGGAAATCTTTATTTGGGACTTCCCGCGCATGCGCCAAGTGCCAAGAGACAGAGGGATAACAGTGAACGCGTCTTCCCTAATAGCATAGATGGTCACAAAAGAGTCTTGTGACGTCACAGAGGGTCACAATTGTCACAGGACTGTCGCATTGTAACTTCTTGCACAGCCCGATTATGACCAACAGGGGCCCCGGGCATTGATGAATTTGGGGGTCCCCACCTATAAAATTTGTTTTCTTTTTCATAATATTTTGGCATATAAAAGAATATTTCAGAACAACATTTGAAACTGGGGGCCCTGGGCATAGTCCCGATTTACCCATGCGATAATAAGGGTCTGGTAACTTGTGAGTGATATAACTTCACTGTGTGGTCACTGTGAAGTTTATTTGTGACCAGTCATTAGGTGACGTCGCCGGATGAATACTTAAATAAAAAGGATGAATAATTAAATAAAACAGCACATTATCTCCTGAAAATAATTTATGTGGAAGAAAAAAGATTTAAGATTTTTAATTTATATTTATTAATTATGGTATTTTCTCTCCATTTACAAAATACTTCAAAAAAATTTTAAGTTTCCAAAACAAGCCGTACCACAAATAACTTTTGCAGCAGTCAGTTTACTTTTAAAGCAAACTTCGGCGAGAAAACCGCAGCGTCGTGGTACCGTGCTCTCCTCCAAATGCGAAGGTCCAGCATTAGATTCTGATCGCTAGTCCTGACCGCTCCTTCCGATAGAGTTTGGTGCTGCCATCTAGTTTAAGATACTCGAAACGCTTCATCTAGTGCATGTTACTTTTTTCTGCAAAAACTCGGAAAGGTTACTCCTAAATTCAGAAACATTTCCGAAGTACTCGGAAACCTTTCCGAAATACACGGAGAGGTTACTCAATATTTTACCAAAATATACAGAAACGTTACCCATCTTTTCCAGAAACCTTACCTAAAATGCAGGAAAATAGGTAAATATGTTTGCGACATATGAAGAAACGTTTCTAAATACTTTACCCGCATGGTTCGGAAACGTTTCCGCAATTTTAAACTACAAGAGCTGCCCCATTTTTTGGGGAAACGTTTCCGAATTTTTTTTTACCGTGTAGTGAGCAGAGTTTCAGCTTATCGATTTAAGTGATATTTACAATTCCATCAGTCTTATTTCCGGGGAAAATATTCAGACCAATTACGGTACATTTTCATTTACTTAAATATGTATTATTATAAAGATTATCAGTCAGTTGCCTCCACTTTTTCCTAACTAAAAAAAAATCATTTGGAAAAACGCAATGGGCCCGCGGATTATTTATTGAAAAAAGTTCATTTTACCTATCCAAGGTGTCTAATAAAGTAGAATGTTACCCTTCAACAATCGCTTGGGGAGGCTGAAGCTTCTTAGTCCTTACCCTGCATCCACCACTTGCTGGTCAAGTGGACATTATTCACAAATTTCACTGTCTGCAATGCTACCACAACGTTGAACATCTGTGTTCCTTTTGTTATCAACATTGATTCTGAGAATCTAGTGGTTCTATGTATTTTCTTATTTGCATCCATCGTGTGGTTATGTTTGTTTTCTTCAGACTGAGAGAGACCAGAAAAGGCAGGGCCGTTTTTAACCTCCCCGCATCCAAGGCACTTCAAGTTGTTACGCACCCCTTCCTGCCAGTTTTGGTTTGGGAGAGATTTTTCCCTTAACTCTCAAGGGAAAAATCTTTCGCTTAGACAGGACCCGGATCCCTTAGAAAAATCTCTCCCTTTTTGAGGGAGAATCTAAGGGAAGATCTAAGGGAGAATGTAAGAATCTCCCTTTCTAAAGGAAATCTCTCCCTTCCTAAGAAAAATCTCTCCCTTTCTAAGAAAAATCTCTCCCTTTGAAAGGACCCTCGCCGCTTAGAGGACCCCTTAGAAAGACCCTCACCGAGAACACCCTACCCATAGGCCTAGATCCCTCGTGTAGATAATTGGCTGTAATCCCACAACACATCCATTATCTTCCACTATGGATCGACCGTGTCCCGGACTGTCAACCGGCAGGCGTAAGGATAGGACATTAATTCGGTATAATTTCAATTTTTTCTCTTTTTATGCCCTACAATTTTTGAGCCCTAGCATGTGCCTAGCGTGCCTATGCGGAGAAGCGGCCCTTCAGAAAGGGCAAGGGATTAAATTTCTAATCGACTAGACTCAATTATCAGTTCATTGGGATTATTTCAACTATAAAGGTATTCATAGAATTCGAACAGGACTACTGTTAATGGGAACAGTCTATAAAATAATTTATCTTTCTTTTTAAGATCCACAACAACAAAATAATTATCTTATCTTATTTGGGTTCCGGAACGCCGTTCCGGCTCACAAAAAAGTACCGGAACGTCGTTCCGGACCCACTACACCCCTGCTTACCAAGCCCAACCAGTGGCATAGTGCGTAGCGCACTGAACTGGGAAACGCAAAGTGGCTGGTTCGAAACCAGGTCGCCTCCGCCGACCTATCCCTTTAGTAGTTTTCCGTGGTTTCCTCCGAAACTTATAGCGTAAATACGGGTAAAGACCCCCACGGAGGGCACCCCACCCATAGGCCTCAATCGCTTGCCAAATGGGGCGATAAAGCACAAGTCTAGCCTGTCGGCGCATTTCTGCGCGACAAGTCACATGGTTAATCCTTGCCTCACATTGCTAGCGATTTTTGGATGGCGCTGCGCTTCTCTACTGCGTTTCTACTCTCTGAGTAGGTAGGCCAGACAGACAAAGCGAAATCGTAAAGACTTTTCCGCTTTGTTGGAAAGCGTCAAAGAGCAGTCGTAAGTTTCAAACTAGTTTACATTTGAATAGCAAAGAAAATAAATTTAAAAAAAAAATGGTTGAAATGCATCAGTTAAGATTCCAAGCAAGCGACAGCTAAAAAGCTCCCCAATTTGGCTTGCAAATTACTCAATTATTCAAATAGAACCTCAACCGTGTTTAGATCCAACACGTGATTATTTCTGGAATAAAAATATTTTCCAGCCATCCCATCGCGTGTGTGAGGCAGAAACCCATCTACGGTGAATGCGCGAGCTCACACGCAAAATCTCGGTGATTGACTAGTCACGATTAGCGATCACCTCCATTATTGTTTATATTTGTTACTCTCTCTCCCTCCCCCCCTCCCCTCACATGCAAACATATATACATTCTTCCCCCCCCCCCCCTCCTTAACTTTTCATTTTTATTGCTGGGATTTCATTATCGTATTCCGATGTCACGCTACTGATCGGTAGGCGTCGTTGGCATACACCAATTATTGGGGAAGGTGGGTGGGTGGGGGGACTACGGGGCCTTTTTAGTCAATAAGCATGTTTTAAGTAAACGTCGTGATTGAGCCGAGCGTGAAGTAGAAAAGGAATAAAAGGGAGCATATTAATGGATTAAAAGCCGATCGCCCGGTTCGTGACTGGAGTAATATGTAAAAGCGTATAGTTTTTGGATCGTGAAATTTGGTATTAAAATGGCGTAAAAGAAAGATTTGGGGAATTTGATTTATTTGTTTATTTATTTGTACTCTTCGTTTTTGTTTTCGATTGGGTTTGTGCAACCTCGTACAACACAGCTCGTTCGTTTGGTTTTTTTTTTTTTTTTTTTTTTTTTTTTCTCGTGCGCAGACGATTAGAAATCTGGCATTTTATTTGTTTGCATTTGGGACTCTCATGCAACGACTTTCTTCGAGATTACAAATTATTATTTTGCGCATTACTGAGAAATAAGTATAGCTTTTGCACACGGATCGAACGTCTTTGTGGAATATTTTGTCGAGTGATTGATTGGACCAGCTCATAAACATTTGGAGCGAGTGTTTTGCGAGCTCCTTAAAAATATTTTTCCTTCTTTTCCCAGGACAACTTGATTCGGCTGAAGTAATTCGTAAATTAAGCTTATACTCAATATTTATGGTTGGCAAATAAACATATTTTTTTTTTCCTTTTCCTTCTTTCAAATTTTATAGATCCCTATCTGAGTACCCGTTCTCCGCACGGTAGGAAATGAATACTTTCGTTACACGTATAATTCGAATTAAACCCAGTGATGTGGAATCTAAAAAAGTAAAAAATTATTTAAATCGTGATGAAACGTTGACGTCATGAGTGCAAATCTGAGATGACTGCGACATGGTGGCACAAAAACTATGTCAGTGTCACTGGCGAGGCGATCAAAAAAGAAGCAGCTTCTCTTGGATGACCTTGACCAGGCTTTTTCTCGGTGGATTCGGTATCGTGGAACTGCTTCTGTAAGTTGCACACGCTGCTAGGCGTTAAATTAAACTCTCTATCTAGTCTCCACACATGGGATCTATTTCAAGGGGTGGGGGTGTCCTCCGTGGGGGTCTTTCTAAGGGGTCCTGACCCGCATTTGCGCTACGTTTTGGAGGAAACCAGCCATATATGTTTCCTAAAAAATGCATTTTGCGAGTACAGTTTTATTTTCCGAACGGAATACAGGAAAACTCTGAACTGTTAGGTCGGCGGACGCGACTTGTTTTGAACCAGAAACCTTACGCCTCCAAGTTCAGAGCGCTATGCGCTCGGCCACTGGTCCGACTAAATCATTGCTAGGGGAATATTATAAGCAATTGGGACTTTTGTTGCACACATGATTGCAATGTCATTCTCGTATTACTATTATTATTATTATTATTTATATATCGTATTATTTTATTTATTTTTTATTTTCATTTCATATTCCTGACTTTTCACACTCTCTTGATTTTTGGGTCTTTTTGAATGGGCATATTCAATTATCATTCCCCATTAGCGTTACTGAATTAAGTAGTTCTCCCTATCGCCACTTCTAGACCAAAAACGTCAATCTGCATTTTCCTCGTTTCAAGAAAAACGCTTACAAAGGTTCATTGCTACAGTTTATACTGATTAATCAATTTTCTTGCAAACTAATCGGTATTAAGAAATGAAGCTTTGACATAGTATACAGGATTTCTTAAAGATCTTGAAAATGAATTTAGTTAAAAATAATAAGTTACAGGTTCGCGTTATTGACATGGTGATTGTGGTAATATTCTAATTGTTTCATATCCAATACGTTTTCCTTTTTTGAGTCAAGAGCTGTAAAAATGAGTGTTTTTACTTAATTGTTAAATTTAATAGCTTAAGTGGCAGCAACGGATTCCGTAATTACGGAAACTGTAGCAATATTAAAAATAGAACATGAAATGAAATTTATTTATGCTAGCTAGAACTGCCATATTGGCGTAATTAACGCCAATAGTCGATGGCAAATAGCCAAAATGAATCCTAAATTTAACTTCACAGTAAATGCAATTATTTATAGGCAATTATTTCTAATTTCTGCAATTATATATATATATATATATATATATATAAGAGAAAATAATGATAAAAATTTTCAGTTTGCACAAATAGGATTTGGGGATACCTGATTTTCTTTCATTGGAAAAAAGAAAATGTAGTTCAAAAAGTTACCGAAAAATTTAAAAAATTATTTATCCATCCGCTCGTAACATTGGCTCATCTCAATCGTGCCATAGAATTAGCAGTACAAACGCAAAAAATACACGCTATTAAACACGGAGTTACTCTACATTTGAATATTTATCGCCAACTTTTCTAAGAAAGGTACTAAAGAAGGAATCTGCATATGCCATTTTGCGAGATTTTTTTTTTCTTTTTTCTTTTTCTTTTTCTTTTTTTTTTCAGAGAATGATTCTAAGCACTGATTTAACAGCAATTAAAATGGGAAATAGTTATTTGTGTATGGTTCCATCGCCAAAAATTAATGCAGGCATCTATTTGAAAAGTAGCATAGCAGTATTTTAAATTATCAACTATAACGTGTTTTATTTATTCTAATTTACAGAATGCGAGAATTTCATTTCTTTTGAAATTTGGCGGCATTCCCCCAAGGTAAATCAATTTAGTTAATTTGGGGAAAATTCCGAAGATCGATCGCTTAAAATCGCCTTAATAATTGCACTATTTCTGCAGGGAAAATTAAAGTTTAACGCCGTATTTTAATAAAACCTACACACACAAACCTAATTCTATTTCGGTTTGCTCGCAGTAAATTGCGCCAAGCCCAAAACTGTGCAAATAGGTAGAATCTACTACTTTCTCAAAATCACCAAATCAGCCATTTTTTGTCGCCAAACAAAAAAATATACATAGTAGTCTCGGAAATCTCCCAATCCGTTATTCTTTTAAACATAAAAAGAATTGAATTCCTGCTCTGATTTCACATGCATGCAATACTTTAATTAAAAAATAACTTTGTAAATAATCTAAACAGAAAAAAAATCATTATTCTTTTATTTTTACTGCAGGAGTCTAAATAATTTAATAAAATAGCCAAACATGGCAACCTAGATGCTTTTTTCTCACATTTCCACTACAGGGGTTACAAATCGCGGAATTGCGAAGAGCAAAAATTAGCGTTTTTGACTGGGTTTTTATCAATATCTCTTGAAATAATTCGAATTTGGAAATTTAAATTAGTTTCGAAATTTAGGAGGTTCTTTCTCGAAATTTTCCGAATCCGTGGATACCTCGGTCGAAACTCATCTCCTAGCCGTTTAGGAGGAGATGATGCTGCACACAGACAGACAGACGCGCACAGACTTTAATAGTATGGATTTTTAATTTTTGTAATTTTTGTGTTTCACAGTCTGCTTAAGCATGTTTGGTAGGATTTTTTTTCCCGGATAACCAATTAAGCAATGATCGTTCAACTGTTTAAATATTGTTGTTTAAACACGAAAATCAATGAATTGATGTACTAAAGTGTGCAAATATAAAACAGCATCAGTAAAAAAAAAAAAAAAAAAAAAAAAAAAAAAAAAAAAAATGAAAAATTGAGAAATTGAAATATCTTTCAAACCTTACGCATGAGCAATATGAAGTGCCCCAATATCTTAAAATGATTTTGTTAAAACGTACTCCCTATAATTTGTATAAAAAGCGTATGCTTTTATCACAAAATACCGCCCTACTAGTAATGCAATTCCAGCGAGAAGGTTTTTTTATTTTAATGAATAAGGGTTAAAAATAATTCACAATCATTTTCTCCTTATAATATCGATTGCATCAAAAGAACTTTAAAAATTTATATATATATATATATATATATATATATATATATATAAGAGAAAATAATGATAAAAATTTTCAGTTTGCACAAATAGGATTTGGGGATACCTGATTTTCTTTCATTGGAAAAAAGAAAATGTAGTTCAAAAAGTTACCGACAGATCGCGCAGAAATATATACACTGCTGGCCATCGTAAATGCAACACCCTGAAGGAAGCATGCAAATAATATGAAATTTACAACATGCATTAGCTGAGGTGAGATATGCAAATGACGCGCAGACGCACGCGACATTTCAGCGCAGACGCACATCAAGCGCGCCTGTGGCGCCACCTCAAAGCGCTATTTAAGGCTTGGAGATTTCGACGGTTTCAAGTACAGCAATTGTGTTTTTCTTGCTTTTTTTTCAAAAAAACGATAAATTATGCCTCGTAGGAAACAACGATCATCTTTTGATCAAGTATCCGAGTTTGACAGAGGAAGGATAGTGGCATACCGAGATTGTGGGTTATCTTTCAGGGAAATCGGTCGTCGTATTGGACGAAACCAAACAACTGTGATGCGGATATGTGATCGTTGGGTGCAGGAGGGTACGACGGACAGACGTGATCGACCGCATCGACCTCAGTGCACCACGTCACGTGATGACAGGCAGATTGTACGCATGGCAGTGACGGACCGCTCAGTCACATCACGAACCATATCACAGCAGATTCAGTCTGTAACGCATCATCCAGTGTCTGCGCGTACCATTCGACGTCGTTTACAGGAGAATGGACTGTCCGCAAGACGTCCGTTGCTTTGTCTACCTCTGACGCGGAACCACAGACGTCTCCGCCGCCAATGGTGCGATGAAAGAAGGATGTGGACGACAGAATGGAATGAAATTCTCTTTACTGACGAGTCACGCTTCTGTATGCAACACCACGACGGTCGGATTCGAGTCTGGAGACACCGTGGAGAGAGGATGCTGAACAGCTGCATTATGCACCGTCACACTGGTCCTGCACCGGGTATTATGGTATGGGGCGGTATCGGATATCTCTCTCGCACTCCTCTAGTACGCATTGCCGGTACTTTAACCAGCCAGCGCTACATCTCCGAGGTGTTGGAGCCAGTTGTCCTTTCTTACCTTCAGGGCTTGCCAACAGCCATATTTCAGCAGGATAATGCACGGCCACACGTGGCACGCATTGTCCAAGGGTTCTTCGTCAATCACCAGATTGAATTGCTTCCCTGGCCGGCGCGCTCTCCGGATCTTTCGCCGATAGAAAACATGTGGTCCATGGTTGCTCAACGACTGACCCAGAGTTCATCCCCAGCTGTCACACCAGATCAACTTTGGCAACGTGTGGAAGCTGCTTGGTCTGCTGTACCCCAAGAACACATTCAAAGTCTCTTTGAATCAATGCCGAGGCGTGTGGCAGCTGTGATCTCCAACAACGGCGGCTACTCTGGGTACTGATTTTGGCAGGAACCACGCTTCATAGAATGCTGTAAATTTAATCATTTGTTACTTGGTCAACATGTTATCTACACAATAAATTTTGTTGTGATATCTCTTGTTTTTCTTGGTGTTGCAATTTGGGTGGCCAGCAGTGTAATTTGAAGCAAGTTATCAATAATAATAATAAAAAAAATATTATTTTATTATTATTGGTATAATAATGCCAATAACTCTTATTGGTAATAATAATTATAGGTATAATTATTACCATTATTATACCAATATAATAATGGTAATATTATATTATTATATTGGTATGAAAAAGAAAATTTTTTCTAACATTAATCTTGCTATTTTTTCTCATAATTCGTTCTTTTTCAATGAATTTTTAAGTTTGATGCACCTGAGATTCATCAAAAGTTCGCGCAAACTCCAAAAATTCATCGAAAAACAGCAAAAGATGATAAAAAAATGTGGTTTGAATACACAGAATTAGAGAGAGAT